>CM054807.1:31831134-33031134 GCA_028984105.1 Lavandula angustifolia
CTACATTGCACCGGAGTGTGGAGGCGGTGATGTATCGGAAAAGTGTGACGTGTACAGCTTTTGTGTTTTGTTGCTGGTCCTCATTGCAGGGAGAAGGCGCTTCAGGTGACAGGATCACCCATGTCCGGAGTTCCAGAGGGCGAATCTTTTGTCGTGGCCCGACACCTTGCGCGTGCCGGGAAGCTTCTTGATTTGGTTGATCAGAGTGTGGAGGGTTTGAATAGGGATCAGGCCTTGTTGTGTATCACGGTGGCGCTGCTGTGTTTGCAGAAGTCGCCGACGAGGCGGCCTTCGGTGAAGGAGGTGGTGGGGATGCTGAGTGGGAGATGGTTTCTCCTCAGCTGCCGGTGGAGTTTTCGCCGTCGCCGCCTTCTAGGTACCCTTTATGAGGCTCATAAGAAGGTCAGGTAGAAGAATTTGGTGTTTGAAGTTGTAGATTGTTGTTTGTTTTGTGTGTAACTGATTTGTGTAAAGAGAACAAAGTGTTAATTTAAGAGAATGAAGTGCAGTTCTGATTACATATGGTTTTTGCAATCTTGGGATTTTTTTGTGATGTGGATCTTGGTGAGTTCAATCTTGGCTCTGTACTTGCTGTTCTGATACCATTAGATATTGGATCTTGCTTTAGTTTTTTATTTTATTTTTTACTTATATGTTGAGAAAATCGACAATCATTATTTGAGATATGCACTAAATACATATAACCTATAACTCAAAAATTATGCAAATTATTCTCTTGGAATGACATAGCGGTTAAGGTGGATAGGCATGCTTAGGAAGGTTATGGGCTTCCAAACTCACCAAGACCCGTATGTGTAGTTTGTCACTTATTTATGGTTAGGGTGGTTGAATCACTCATGTGTTTGGTTTACCAGTGCACACTGTGGCCCGGTAGCGGCTGCGGGTTCCCTCGTCATAAAAATAAAATAAAAAAAGCAAATTATCAGATACTAACCATATGTGATAACCCTTGAACTTATACTAGATGGAGACACTATACGATTTTTTTTTACTAAATTTCAAGTTTAAAGTATATTCTTAGAATTAGTTGTTGGGCTTGAATGTTTTGTAAGTCAAATGGGCCTAAGTTTTAGGTTTTGAAGAATTTAGATGAGTGAGTTTGGATTTATTATGATGGGGTAACTGGTTAGACATATGAATTTAATCTTAACCTATATATGCATCTTCCCCTTCTTTTACCAAAAAAAAATAAAACACCAAATGCATCATATGATCAATGCGTTACACTATCTGGAAAAAGCCCTAATTATTAACCCTTTTTTTTTTTTCTTTTTCAATTAGGGTTTCATTTTTAACATCCCTAAATCGAAGAACATACAAAAACCTAAATTAAATTGATCACCTTGTTGTGGTCAAGTGGAAGAAGGGATCCGAGAGAAGCGTAAAAGGCTCGACATCTCTTTCCTCCTCCTCCTCCTCCCTCTCAATCTCCCTCCTTACATGGCTCTGATCAATCCTGCTCCGATCAGTCGGCCTTCGCCTCGGCGATGCAAAGTCTGTTCTTCGGCCGAGCTTCTTAGTGGTGTTAGAGAAACTAATGAGATTGGTTTCGAATAAAGAATGGTCCACGACTGGATTCAGATCGTGTGGGGTTTGAGAAGTGGTTGGGGTTGCATTAGCAAAGACCAGGTCATCGCATGGCTGTAAAGAAAACATGTTTAGTAGCACGAAGATCTTCGAATCTTATATTGAATTGGATTCGGATGGAGCTCGCGATCGAGGGAGAGATACGGTAGGTGATGAGTGTGTTTGCAGATAAGCAATGGTGGGGAGGCATTGGAGAGAAATTGTTAAACTAAGAGAGAGAAGAGAGGGCCCACACTGCATATATTTGAAATATTTTCTTCTGAATGATGAATATGATTTCTTGCTTTTGAAAGCACTATTTATTTATTATTCAAGCAAAAAAGAGGATGTTCGTATGATGTTTGGCTCTCATACATGAAATCAAGACATGATATATGATGTACTAGGCATTATTGGAGGCATTTTTTTTAGTATATAAGCTTCCTTTTTCGTCCAATCTTGATGAACATCTCTTTTAATAAATTAATCAAGGCATATATATTAATTAATTTTCATCTGGAATAATGTAGGGGAACTTATTAGAGACAGGTAGGGTTGGAGTTCTTCCTCAACCTTTAGTGTTTGAAAGAGAATGTTTCAAAGTTTAGATGACAATCACATACATGCCATAGTCTACTATACTAAAAAAACGAAATAATATTCTTTGGACCGTGGGATGAGTTAAATCTACTAGAAGCGCAAAGCAAAGATATACAGTTAAAAACTTCGATAAAAGTAATATTCGATAAAATAATAATTTCGCTAAGATAATAATTTCTTAGATTCGATATGGGTCAACTGCGACTAAAATAATGTTCGATAAAGTAATAACCCCGTTAAATGAATATTTTATCTACCGTGCTCGACGTTATTACTTTATCGGGTTTATATATATACTCTATAAGGATTTAATAGAGAATGAGTAGAGTAATCCTATATTTCTAATCTTGAAGAGTTAACATTTAGAAATAAAAACCGGCCTAACCTATAGATATATAAAAAATGAAATTGTGTTTGTTTTCACTCCTTAATTATTATATCCACACGTCCACTATTTGCTATTTCACACACTAACTAATCCGCAACTTAATAATTTCGTAAATTCCTACACGAACACCTCTTTCAGTGATATGTTATTCAAATAAATTAAAGCATTAATTAGGACTCATTTCTAAAAACCTTTCTATATTATTCTTTCACATATACTTATATGCAAGTAAAACATTATGTAATTAATTTCCGGCCACATTATGCGTTCATATTAATTTGATGTGGGAACACAATATCACGTGTCGTAAGGCAATTAATTTTTATATACTTAGAGTAGTGTCTAAAGTTAGTCGCTACACATCACAAGACAATATAAAAAGAAGAAAAAGTAGGGTCATTGTTTAAGCCTTGAGGACAATCATCTATGATCCATGGAATCCCCTAAATTACTTGCAGATCTCAGCCGTATCCCCTTCCGGATTGCAAGCTTCAATTGAAAATTAGATCTTGAAGATCCTGAAACAAGTAAAGATGTTCCATTTCCAGCCAAATGGAGAGTTAGTTTTTGGCGCCCCAACTACTTCGAAGCATATCAAATCCACCATGATCCCATTACAAATAATCATCCTTCCATGGAAGGCAATTTAATAAGCTTCGGCAGTGAAGTGATGAATTTCGAGCCGGCTCGACAAAGGCAAAGGGAGAGCAAGAAAGAGTTGAATGATGATAGGAAAGTTATGCATAGAGAGGTGGAGAAGAAGAGGAGGCAAGAGATGTCGACTCTCCATGCTTCTCTCGCCTCCCTTCTTCCTCTTGCAAAGATGAAGGTATTTTTTTTATGCGTATATGGGTTTAATTTTTATAATGTTCTTGATTAAACCTAGCTAACCCTTGTTTGAGTTTTGTAGATCTCTTTCATGGCTTAATCTTAATTTGTTTACATGAAGGGAAGCACTCAGTTGGTGATCAGATTGGAGAAGCAGTGAATCACATAAAGCAGATGGAGAAAAGATAGAAAAACTGAAGATCCGCCGAGATGAGCTGAAGATGAAATCGTTCAGTTCTTCAGACCCTAATTTCTCGAGTTTGAATTCTAGTGATGGGTTTGTGACCGTGAATATGGCGGAGGACGGTATGGAGATTCTGGTCTCTACTAAGAAAGAAAGCTCCGATTTAGGGTTGTCAAGGGTACTTGCTGTGTTAGTGGAAAGACAGCTTGATGTGGTTACCTGCGTTTCGACAATAGCCAAGGACAGATTTCTTCACAAAATCAAGGTCGAGGTAAGTTGCAAAATGTAGGGGGTTTTATTTCTGAAGTTATTGTGTTGGATTTGGACTTATAGTTAATCATGTTTGTATATAAATAACCTTGATTCTTGCAGACCACAGACATGAGGTATGTTGATGTATCAGAGCTGCAAGATAGACTGCGCGAAGCCATCAACTAGTAATCTGATCTTTAACTCATCAATTACATGTTCATGAACAAGAACTTGAGATAATATCTGTTTCCAAAGATTTAGATGGACCTATGAGTGCATATATGTATGGATTTATGTATGTTTGGTGCATGCATGTAGATTAAATGGTACTATGAGATTTGTAAGAGAGTTGAGAACTCTAACTAGTACTTGCTTCATCAGTAGTATTATTTGAGTAATAAAGTGTTATTTCTCTATCTTTTCTCTTTCATATCCTACAAATTAAGTAATTTTTGTGTGTTTCCACCACCTTTCATTTTTATAAGAGAATTGAGTCAATATCTGCTTCCAAGGCATGTATGTTATATATGTATCTAGTAATAGCATTAGAGAGAGATCTAGAGAGAGAGAGAGAGAGAGAGATTTCTTCGTGTGGGAGTCTTTTTCCATTGCATTGATTTCTTTCCTTAGTAGTGCATACAAAGGATTTAAGACACACAGTTTGTGATGGGGTTTCAATTTAAAAAAAAAAAAAAAAACTTTCTTATCTGTGTAGAAGTAGTTGTCTAACCAGTTTGAGCTTCATCAATTTCATCTGTAATTGCGAAATTTAAGATATTTTGATATCTCCTAGCATATCAGTTTGAACTATTCAAGATTTTGGTATAAGCTGTATCAGATGATTGTAGATTTGAAGTCTTTGGATCTAATTAACTTATTATTGTAACCTAGCAACCTGCAGCTTGCATGATGTTTTGTGCATGTGCACGGAAATCTGAATATGAGTGATGTGTCTGGATACACAGGATGATCATAAGTTGGTATAGAACCATGCATTTTTTTAAATTAATAGGAGATCTAATCATTGAGGTAGAGTATATATTATATAGGTGGCTGGGCTATCAATATTCTCAATTGGTGCATGCAATAATGCATGAAGAAATTGAGGTTTATCTGTCATCTTTGGGAAAAGTACTCCTCCTTATAAGTGCAACTTGATTTAATTAGTTGTTCAAAGTTGATCACTATATGGACAAATTTTGTGTTTGAGAGTGATGAGGAAATGACTAAGTTTTCTTTTGATGCTATTTGAGTTTTTATTTACATTGTTAGAAGATCATCCTTTTCGCTTCTTTTGTGTTTTCCCCATTTTCTTCCCGCTTCTTTATACCTCACCCCGTCACCTCCCGACACTTGTTTACTTCATCGGGAACAGGCGTGGCAGTTCTTTCGTCATACGACTCGGTTCGATTTGTTACTTGCGCAACCGTGTCTCCTTCCTTAGTCTCTGACAGTCTTCTCAATTTCGGGGTCGAGCTAGAAATTTGGGTTGAACGAGCCACTCATAAACACCTAGAAGAAACACTTAGATAGAACAAAATTAAAAAAGGTTATTTTAAATCAAAAAGTCATTCCCAAGGCAACGACGCCAATTTGGTCGTCCGTCGAGACCGACCCAAATAATGTTTATAATTTTCCGCACAACCACTAGATTTTAAACAACCACATAGATAAGCGGAGGTCGAGTCCACGGGAAATGAGTAGACTTAAGCAGAGGCTATTTCTGGACCGCAAAGGGTTTGGTTAGTAACCACCACGAACTTTGAGTTTGATTAACACTAGCGAGAATAATAAATCAATCTTAAAGCTGGATAAATACGGAAAGACAAGGGACCCGACGGATAAATCCACTCTACTTCGATTCTCGACATAAAAGGTTAACTAGATCTTAGGGTTACCGGCATTTCGGATGTCGTGTTCATCACGGATGCTGCCACTCATTTTTCTTGCTATGGAGAAGGCATGTTGATCATGAATCTACTCCCTAACTTAACAACGACTCTAACTTATTGATCAACGAAAGAGAAGTTACTAAGAAACATTTAGATCGAAGGAACTAGATTAATTAGGTCACCGATGTTGATCATAAAAAATGACTTCATTATCAAGCTAGATCTAGGTGATTAAAAGGTTAACTAACCTAAGGTGATCAATCTCAAGCAACCAACACGTTCAAATTGCTCAGATCCACCCCAAACCTTAATTTCTAGTTATAAGCACGAAAAGTCTCACGAAGTTTGGAGTCAGAATTTCATTATCTAGCCAGATCTCAGAGTTTAGCTACACATCCTAGGCATAGTAAGGCAGAAAACATATTAGAAGAAGAAGTGCAATAACTCTGGATAGATGAAAATTAAAGCCCGACAAGCTTTTGATATTTAACATGAACGCACCGGGATCTAACGGGATATTAAAGGATGAAGACAGTAGAAGCAAGAAAACATTTAACTAACAAGAAAATGGTGAGCGTCGTTTCGTACTCACCAAATGATTAGTCCTGTAACACAAGCTAAAAATCGGGATTAACATAATGATAACCAGGGTCGAATCCACATGGAACGGGAGAAATATCCTATATCTCATAATAATCCGATTTTGGTGTAGCCACCACGCTTTAAATTTGGGTTTGATTATAACTAGGCAAGAAATAAACGATAAATAACATAAGAAATGTGATAAGAGAGAAGGGACCGACTTGGCAACTCCGAACTAACCACTACCCCCAATCTTTGACTCAAGAATTTATTCAACCCCTTAAGCTAATTAGCCGGAATGACATGTTGAGCATGTTACTTCCTTAACCTTACCGACTAGGTTGAAATAGCATGTTAAGCATAGAACTCATTTCACCTTCCTTAACATAATCTAGTATGTTGAGCAAGTCTAGTCCAATATTAAGAAGCATTAAACTCAAGGTTACCAATTTAGCTATTTACACATGAAGAGCACGCAAACAAATTAACCAAAAACCAAATTCTATTCAATTAAATAATTTACTATCTTAGGATGATCAATCCTAAAACAATCTATTATCCAATTTTAACCCGGAATTAGTCAAAATTCAAGGAGAAGAATTTAAGCACCATTAGGTCTCAAGGGGGAATCGAGGGCTAGAACGTCATTGCCTTGTCGAGCCGAGAAAATTAGTTACTCATGCTTAAATAAACTACTGCAACCAAAGTAAGAAATCGAGACATTAATGCAAGAAAAGAGAAAAGTAAATGAACAATAAAATAAATTAAGAGAAAATACTTTACCAACTTAAATGAAAGAGGTTCCACTAACAAGTCTTCAAACCCACCATTAATAAATCCAAAATGCACTAAGAAGTTTCTCTCTACACCAAGGAGTTGTTGAGAGTGGCTGCTCCAAAAGTAAGGTAAGGAAAAGGTGTTTTTTCTCTCTCTCTCTCTACACTCTTCTATTTATACTAGGTCAAAACAAGTGACCTAGATACAAATTGAGCCAAAGAAAATAAAAGTGGGCCTAGAATAATTGTTGGGTTATGAGTCAGTAGATGATACTCAGCATGTTATCGGGTTAAAATAATATTGGGGGAAATCATAGTAGTACTATGGAATTGAAGATCCCAAACCCCGGTGATATCGGTAGTGTAGTGTTTCGATAGGATTAGGCGATGTATAGGTTAGACTTTTTGTATTTGTTTATCTTTTCGTCTAAGTCCCGTGCGGGGTAAATTGTTGGATTGTGGGAGGAACTTAAAGTAGATTTTATCAAGGGATATTACGTATGGGGCTTCTATCCTTCCGATAGACCGGTGATCAACTTTTCGATGAGTTTATTTGTTGATTCGATGCAGAACTCGGAGATCGGCTCAGTCAGATTATGGAAAAGGAGAAGATACCCTTCAAAGCTCCAAACTTCGGACGCATCCCTCCTCCCGGAACTACTCGCGGCGTGCTTATGCACGACGAGAGATTGAAGAAGAGATCGAAGCATTTGCTTACCATCTTGGCCTAGTATCCATCGACTGCGGATCACGAGGAAGTCCAGTTCTGCGTGCAAGAATCTACAAGTATTATTATATGGACCCTCCCGGTGACAAGTCTGCCCGAGACTTGAAGAACAAGACCAAGAGATTCGGACGTCGGCGGTGATCTTCTCTTCTTCATTCCTTTGTAATAAAGATAGGAACCATGTAATCTTCATCTCATATATACCAGTTCCTATTTCTAGCAGACAATTACTCATTGTCTTACGACTTTTGGTTGTGTTTTCGCTATCACAACCGATCCAAGTGATCGACACACACTCACACATAACCATTCTACGATTTTGCCCCTCTTAGCTGCTTGATCTCGTTGAGGTTAAGCGATTGCCATCGAAGTCTATCTATGTCGGTAGTTTACTATCCTCTCTTTATATTTCATAGAAGTTTTTAGAGATTGTGTTTTAGAGGTTTTGGCATCATCAATTAGGGGGAAATTGTTGGGTTATGAGTCGGTAGATGATACTCGGCATGTTATCGGGTTAAAATAATATTGGGGGAAATCATAGTAGTACTATGGAATTGAAGATCCCAAAACCTAGGCGATATCGATAGTGTAGTATCTTGATAGGATTAGGCGATGTATAGGTTAGACTTTTTGTATTTGTTTATCTTTTCGTCTAAGTCCTCGTACGGGGTAAATTGTTGGATTGATCTTACGTCGAAGTTACTCTCCGAACCCCACATCATCGGTGTAATCGCTTGCATTCTTGATCGGTGGCCGATCTTTACCTTGATAGAAGACGGCTCATCAGTGATAAACATCGGCCGAGAAGAACCCAATGCAAAGCTCGATACATTCGCGATCATCACCGACCCACTAAAGCCATATCCTTTGTCGGCAGACTCGAGATGAAGAAGACGAGAGACCCGTCCTAAGTCTCCATATCCGACGAAAAATGACCCGATCGTAAAAGTTATTTCGAAGTTCGGCGAGAAGATCATACGAGGTTGAAGAATAGTTAACTCGACCACCGACACATTCTCACCTACCACAAACCTCGACCAATGAGAAGCCCACAACGCTTTATACGCTCCGACCAACTAAAGGCCGCTCTCATGTACAGTGTCCAACAACTCTGCTGCAACAATTCAAAAATATGGCCGTTTTCTTTGGAAGCTTGTAACACGTGGCATCGTCTTCTCCAACGGACACATGCCTGCTCACAACTATAAATAGAGAAGAAAACCGAGCTCCACGCACGGGATACACAAGGGAAAAACGCTCAAGCTCAAGAACAAACTCTAGCAAACTTAAAGACCATTCCAGCGAAGAACTTGCCTTCATAGAATATTTCTAGTTCTTCTCTCTAGATTTCTTTAGATCCCTTCTTCTCTAGCTAAGCTCATTGCAAAATCTATAGCTTAGAAATTTCGAAGGAGTTCACTTTCTGTGAATTGTTCTTATTGTAAGAACTCCTTCTTAGGTGGAGATTATCCCCTCCCCTTCAAACTTAGGTTTGAATTGTAAAGTCGCTAAGGACTATAACTTAGAAGGTGCATCCGGTCTGCACGATTCCTTTGGCGAGGCTTGCTTAGATAAATCAACAAGTTCTCCTGTTTCATCAGGACCGTGGACGTAGGATCTTGCGTATCCAAACCACATTAAATTGCTTGTGTTATTTATTGTTTTATTGCATTGCATACAAACTGATTAAAAATCATATCTTTGCATAAAACGTATTTTCAAAGCGCACCAGCCAAAAGACTTTAACTTGCGAAAACGCGTTTTCAAACTGAGACGAATCTTCGGGCCCTACACTCTTATCCGCACAACATCTCCGACTGAGTTTCAAGTACTGACTAAAGTCAGTAGGAGAGCTCAGTAGTTGGCACACTTCTGACCCGTGATCGAAGGTTACTATCCGGCTTGTTCATCAATCGCAACCTACGGCTACCGCCGTTCACGTTCTGAGAAAAGAAACTGTGATCAGGTGTATTCACCCCCCCCTCTACACCTGACTATCGTCTCCGGACCAACAATTGGTATCAGAGCACACAGTGCTCTTCTGATCACCGGTTCTGTACTACTGGTCTTCTCGAACAGATCCTGAAAACGCTTTTATTGCACAAGCATATCTTCATTCATCCTTATACTTGTTCCCAACATGTCTGATATGTCAGGTATTCGGATGGTACCGATGTTCTCAATAGAGAACTACACGGTATGGCGTGTGAGAATGGAGGCACACCTTACATCGCTGCATGACAGCATGACGGATGTCCTTGAGACAGGACCCATCGTTCCCATGATCGACAACGTTCGGTTTGCGCTGTGGGAGGTGTAGGAGCACGAGGCCGGGTGCTAAGATCCCCAAAGAAAAATCTGCCTTCACACCAGAAGAGAAAAAGCTGCACAACCTCGACCGAGTTGCGCGAAATGCAATACTGACTACGCTCAGTGATTCTCACCTCGGGAGAGTGCAGGACTGCAAAACAGCAAAAGAACTCTGGATGCCCTGGCTGTACTGAGCCAAGGAACCCCGCAGATCAAAGAAAACAAGCTCGAATTAGAGCTACAGAAGTTCGATGCCTTTACAATGGAGCCCAGTGAAACCATTGACGAGCTTAGCGTCAGATTCACAAATCAAGTCAATGTGATCAACGGGCTGGGGAGGATGTTCACCAACAAAGAAATAAACACCAAGATCTTGAGAGCTCTACCTCGACAAAAGTGGCTTCCATTTGCTACTTATTTACGTCGCTCTGATCTTAATGCTCTAACTCCTGATGTTATCTTTTCAGAATTAAAAACAGAGGAATTTGAGCATAGCCTACCCCAAAGATGTTCCAGTGCTCCAGCTGACACTCAGATCGACCATGCTTTTAAAGTAACAGTCAGCAAAACTGGAGTAAAACCTGTTTCCTCCAGCAAGGCAGTGGCCACGACAGAAGCAAAGTCCTCTGAGACTTCAGGCCCTGACCAACTCGCACTGATGGCTCTCAAATATCATAGAGAAAAGGAGAGAGTCAGAAAGCTGAGGAAATACAACAGAAATTCTCCCTCATGTAAGAAAGATTATCAGAAAAGGAAGAATCTAAACCTTCTACTGACTGCAGGAACTCAGAACCTGCTGCAAGTCCATCGAAGACTCAGCTGGAAAAAGCAGCAGATCATCTATCTGCTATAACTGCAAGAAGGAGGGACATTATCAGTACGACTGTCCCGAACTCTCAGCTGCTCAACGAGCAGAACGGCAGGCCAGGCGTGAGAAATTTGCCCGTAGGAGGCAGGCCTACATAGCCGGAGAGATATCCGACAACTCAATCGAGGAGGATACATTTATGTATTCCTCTGAGGACGAAGCTGCATTCGTCGCAATTGAGACCGGAGAAACAATTCTTGAAGAAACAGCTGAATATTGTCTGATGGCCGGAGAAGAGGCTGAGGTAAATTCTAAACTTAACATACCCTCTTCTTCTCACAGCACACACGACACGTGCTCGGACACAGATGAGCCTCTAGATGTGGTACAAGCCTACGATGATCTACTAGAGGAGCAGATTCAGCTGAGCAGAGAGTTCAGCAGAACCATTCAGGGGATCTGGAACAGGTAAAGGGGGAATATCGAGACTTTCTTCGATTGTCAGGTCTCTACTGAGTCTGAGAATCTTGTTGTGAGACTCAAGGAAGAGATTAAATCTCTTATGACTAAGTCTCAGCTTCAAGAAACTCAGATATCAGTCCTGACCAAGGATAATTCTGAGAAAGAGACTGAGATAGCCCGACTCGTTCAGAAGCTCGCGAAGTTGAAAAGGATTATGAGTCACTTCAAAGAAGTGATGAAGTTTGGCGAGAGCTGATGACTAAATAGTACCTAGGAGCTAAGGAGAAGTTGGAAAGTATGCTTAGAGCGCAAAGGCCGACGGTAATGAAAGAAGGACTTGGCTATACTCATGAAGCTTCCACTTCAAAGAGCTCAGAACTGCTGGCTGATAGGTTCGTCAGAGGTAAAGTTCAGACTATTGACTCAACATCTCAGACGAAGAATAAACAGAAGATAGTTGCACCTCAGCCGAGTAACAAGAAGTAGCTGACCAAAGGTTCCAGCCCCAGGACACCACGATCAAACTCAGGGGGAACCAAGAAGGTCAGGTGGGCGGAACACTACAATAAACCACTGTATGAGCACCCGGCTCAGTATGGTTCGTACTACTATAAGCCCAGGGTCAGGAGGAACGCAAAATCTCAGAAGAAGAAAGCTCCTGAACCCAAAATCATCAGAAAGTCCGTATCTCCGAGTCCTGAGGAGAAGAAAGCTAACAAGGTTCAGAAGAAGAAGTCTCAGACTTCAAAGGTTCCTAGGCAGATCTGGGTTCTGAAATCACCCACTAACATGTAAGGACCCAACTGAACCAAAGGGTACCTAAAAATGTTTCTGTTTTGCAGGTGCGTAAGGACCCTTGGATTGTGGACAGCGGCTGCTCGAGACACATGACTTATCAAAAGGGCCCGCTGACCAACTACATACATGAAGATGGTCCCAGAATTGAGTTTGATGACAACTCTAAAGGCTATACAAGGGGATACGGAACACTGAATATTGAGACTGCCTCAGTTCCAAGAGTAACATATGTTGAAGGACTTCAACATAATCTCCTTTCAGTCTGTCAATTCTGTGACAATCTGAATAGAGTAATCTTTGACACTGGTTTTTGTGATATTGTTGACAAATCTACAGGGAAAACAGTGTTATCAGGTTCGCTGAGGAAGAATATCTACGTTGCAAACTGAAAAACCGCAAAACCTGAGGCTTGCTTGCTCGCATAGGCTAAATCTAGTGACAAGGCAGGATGGCTGTGGTACAAGAGACTCAGCCACCTGAACTTCAAGACTATGAACAAGCTCGCCAAGAACTCTAAAGTCAGAGGACTGCCCAATGAATCGTTTATCAAAGATAGAAATTGTGAAGCATGCTTGAAGGGAAAGTAGACAAAGAGTAGCAATCCACCTATTCCTTCACCTTCCACTGATGGAATCCTTCAGCTGCTGCACATGGATTTATTCGGGACAGTTTCTCCAGTGACTATACGAGGCAAGAAGTATGCCCTTGTCGTTATTGACGACTACTCGAGATATACATGGGTCATCTTCATCGCCAACAAATCTGATGTCATGACTGAGTTGCCTAAACTGCTGAAAAAGCTCAGTGTGGAAAAGGACATCAAGATACAGAGAATTCCCTCGAGACGGAGGAACGAGAATTTCTCAACTCGGTAGTTAAAGAGTAATGCGAAAAGGAGGGAATTAAGCACGAGACATTAGCGGCTCACACCCCTCAGCGAACGGACTTGCTGAACGCAAAACGAGAACACTTAAAGAAGCAGCAAGAACGCTCCTAGCAGACTCTGGACTACCCTCAAAGTTCTGGGCAGATGCTACTGACACAACCTGCTACACTCAGAATCGCTCACTACTTATACAGCAACACATGAAGACACCCTACGAATTATGGAAAGGGAGAATTCCTTCTATTTCTCATTTTCATATTTTTGGCTGTCCGTGCTTTATTCACAATAATAGGAAAGATCAGTTGAAGGTCTTTGATAGCAAATCTGATCAAGGAGTATTCTTGGGATACTCTCGGTCGATAAAGCCTTCAGATTCTTTAACTATCGGACCCTTTGCGTGGAGGAAAGCCCTCATGTAGTTTTTGATGAGTTTGTTACGAGAACAAGGAAAACTACAAAGACAAATACTGAAGATGTCAGCAGCAAGCTACAGGATATCGCATTAAACGATAAAGCTGAAAAGATCCAGCATTGTTGGGATGATGAGTCAGACGATGAAGAAATTCAGACTCAGCCCAACAAGCGATGTAGCGACCTGGTTGATTCTCTCGAACGGAATCAACAACAGGTAACAACGGTCGATGAGGAAGCCCCAGTGGTAACGGAGACCTCTACTGAGAATATAAACTCAGGGGGAACACATACTGTTCCTGAGCTAAATGCCCTGGAAACTCAGTAGATCCTAACCTTCTTACTGAACTGCTGCAATCACAGAACAGTACAACTGAAATGCCTAACACACCTACTGACTGTGCAGAAGTAGTATCAGAAGAAGAAGCTAGACTCAGACGTTCATGGCTTGACGCTCACTCTTCAGATCTTATCATAGCAGATCCATCAGCAACCATAAGGACAAGATCTAAATTAAGTCAAGGAGAAAGCTCACTCTATTCTTGTTTCTTGTCCACAGAAGAACCTCAGTCAATAGAGGACGCACACAATGATGCTGACTAGATCATCGCCATGCAAGAAGAGCTGAACCAGTTCGTTAGAAACGAAGTCTAGTAAAAAAAGAAATAAAGAAGAAGAGCTGAACCAGTTCGTTAGAGCTGAACCAGTTCGTTAGAGAGCAACCAAATATTCAACATAAAACAAGTCTAGTAAAAAAAGAAGTAAAAAAGGTACGAGATAGGGTGGGTTGCCTCCCACGAGCGCCCTTGTTTAACGTCCTTGGCTAGACGTCCTTGTGAGTAATCAGGTGTAAACCGGAGGGATTAAGGTCACTTCACTCACAGTTTGCAGTTGGGAAGAGTCGAAGTATGCCTTCTACCGATGTCCGTTCACCTTGAACACTTTGTCCGTAGAGGGGCTGTGAATCTCAATAACTCCACTGGGGCAGTGATGAGCCTAGATTTATAGCCCAATTATCCATTTGAATTGTGCGTTTTTGTTATGCAAATGCAGATTAATGGCCTGGATGTGGAGAGAATAAGGAGAAAATATGGTGCTGCTGGATCTAGAAAGCTTCTGACCTAGATTGATGGAACTGCCCAGAAGACCGGAGAAATGGCCTGGAAATAGGCTAGAATTAATGCAGATTCCATCGGGCCGAAAATTGAGAAGAAAAAGATCTTTGAAAGCAGGCCCAAAACCCGGCCTACATCATTCTGGCAACTTTATGGCGGGAACTAGGGACCTAGGAGCTACAGCATAGCCCATACCTGCTACAGTCCTTCTCACCTACCAAATTCAGATATTTTGTGAAGACAAAACAGGAGGGAACGAGCTGTATATATAACTTTTGATGCTTACATTTTCCATGGATAGATAGATAGAAGTAGCTCGTCCCTCTCTCTAGAAAACTCTCTAAAATTTCCTCCATTAATGTAATTCAAAGACATCTTTACTTTCCTGGTTAGAATAGCTTGAAGCTCTCCAAGGAGAAGACTTTCTTTTGTGAATGTTATCGGTTAGCCTTATTTACAGTACTTAAATTCAGTCTTTAATACTTTCGTTTACTCTTTCATGTTCGAAGTTAAATTTCTCTTCTATTCACAACTAAGTTAATCTACTGCATGCTTTCTGTCCATATCACGCCTTTACATATAAATGCCTTTGCTTTCGTACAATGTTGTCTCTTGTTATTTTTAGTTAAAAGTTCATTCTAGTTCTTTACTGTTTTACGAAAGTTTGCTGTTTCAACCCTAAGTTTCAGATCTGCTTCATGCTTTATTTTTACATGCCTAGTTTTATGCCCTTAGTAAATATGAGTAGCTAATTTCCCAGATCTGGCCGAGGTAATGAGTCACCACCCCTAAGAATCCGTGAGATGTGAAAACGTGCTTGATAATTGGTTAAGTAAAGGTTTTAGTTGAACTCTGTTTGAGATAGTTGAGAACTGCTTAGATCTGATCAACCTGGGCAGGTACACATCTTTCTAGGCAGACGTAGACTAGCTGGGTTTTCTGCTTTGAATGCTAAACATCGGTAGATGCCTTGATTTGGTTCCTTTGTTCTTAATGCTCCTTAGTGCCTCCCTAGTCATTACTAAACAAGGTAGGCTAGTCACCCGGGTAGGGGACTGTTTCTATGCTCAACATGGCGCCCCAGCGTAATAGAAGGAATGGACGCCCCCGTGCTCAACACGGCGTCCTAGCGGATAACCTTAACTAAAGCTGATTCACATAGTAATCTAGGATCGAACGGGGGGTGGTGTGGAATTACCTTGGCTGGATTGCTTTTTATATCTTGTTATTTGATTGTTGATTATTTTATGTTATCTTTTCGCCTAGTTATAGAACACCCAAAATTTATGGTGGCTGCTAGCCAAACCCCCTTTAGGTCGGTAGAATTGTTGCTTAATCAACCGTTCCACGAGGATCGACCTCTTGCTTGTCACTTGTACTTGTCAAGTATAGTTTTACGTGCGGGTGTTCTTACTTATAAATTTATTTGGTGCGCGCGGTTCTAACAGCGACGGAACTACGTGTCCATCAAATTGGCGTCGTTGCCGGGGAACGGCATTTTTAAGAATTAAGTTACTTTTTCTATTGACCGGTTTGTTATTATCTACGTATCTCTTCCAGTGTTTATGAGCGGTGTTGTTAACCCTAATTTTCAGTACGATCCCGAAATAGAGAAGACAACCGGGGAGAAACCGGAAGGAGACACAACAGCAGCAAGCGACAAGTTCAACTAGAGTCGCAAGGCGAAGAAAGCGCCCATACGGGAGCAGGAAGCGAGGCGAATCCGAAACCACCACCCGGAAGACCGAGATACTCGGTTTGTCCGGACGAGAGGACCAAGCCGAGAAGTACCAAGCCGACAAGGAAGAATCGATTACGAATCAAAAACGAGAATCGAAACGGAAATGGACGAGGAAGATAGGCGGGTCCTTGAAGTTAATGAGCATCTTGCGAGGAAGAGGAGGAATCATGTGCAGATTGCTGCGTATGGAGAGAACCCAGTGGAGCTCAAGGCAGTAGTACTGAATGCTCTACCCAAATTTTACGAAAAAAAGAATGAGAACCCTTTCTCATTTTTGAACGAGTTTGAGAAGATATGCATGCTAAAAAAAAAGAGAAGCGCCAACAATCAAGATGAAGTAAAGCTAATGGCATTTCCTTATGCCACTGTGCGATCGTGCTAACACTTGGTACTCAAGTTTGCGCACGAACACCGTTGCTAAGCGGCCACGAGATGGAGACCACTTTTCTTGAATATTACTTTCCAGCCACGAAGACAAGTGCCCTGAGAAAGGAGATCTCAGGCATCCAACAAGAAGGTGATGAATCCCTAAGTGAGTATTGGGAGCGATTCAGCAGATTAGTGGAAGATTGCCCAAACCACAAGTATAGAGATGGGGAGCTATTTCAATTCTTCTACCAAGGCCTAACCATGAAGTACAAAGATCTCGTGAACTCTGGAAGTGGAGGAGGATTCACTCACTTTAAGGTTAGTGAGGCCAGAAAGTATATCCAGAGACTAGTGGACTCGACAAAAGAATATGATAGAGAAAATGCAAAGAATGTGAGGAAGGTCGCGCAAGCAACCTCCTCAGACTATGAAAGGAGGAACGAGGACAGAATGAAGAAGATAGAGAGACTACTGAGCCAAGTAGTGAACAAGCCAACCACAACCGAACTGTGGAGGTGACTTATGGTGCCTACGGTGAGTTGTGTCACGGCCGTTTTTCGGGAAAGGGCGTATGACGGGGTGTGGTGAATGCGGATAAATCAACGAGTATTTATAATTAGAGGATAATCTGGAATAATTTAAGAATTTAAATTCATAGGATTTCAACGCCGAGATTTATCAAAATGAAACAAGTGTTGAGCACATAAAAGAAATCTAGTTCAATAATCATGAAGACAAGTTTAAAATGATGAGTAGCAAAACAATTACGTCTGCAAGTATCAATTAAGCACGGTGGGATTTAGCATATCAAACGGTAACCCTCGCCCTCGGCTCCACCCGTCTGCAATGCCGCTCAACACGAAAATGTTTTTGAAAAAGATTTGGGCCGAGTACTAGTGTACTCGGTGGGTAGAGCAATTTGAAATACGTTTAAAAACAACCAATTTATCCATGCATGAGGTATGACTTGGAGGGTTTTAAAAAGGAAACTGCTCCAAACATACAAAATATTTATTATTGGGTGCGCACATACGTGTCACATTTAACCGTTACTCCTTACGGTGAGAACCACGGCCCCTAGAATCGTAGTTCGGGGGTCTCACTTACTTATGTGGGAACCCCGGCCCCTAAAGTCGTAACTCGGGGGTCCCACTTACTTTCCCGGGAACCACGGCCCCTAAAGTCGTAACTCAGGGGGTCCCGTATCTTGGTTAGCACTTAGTGGGGATCAGTCCACTAGTAACTAACAACGTGTACACAATCATTGATTAATGTTTTAGATTAATCAAGGATCTCAATCGATCTCAGGAGCATTAAACAGTATAAATGCACAAAAACTTTCATGGATAAACAGTAATTTACAGAGCTCATTAACTCAAAATAACTTTTACGAAAATATTACCCACCTCGTGGAGCGATAATATTATCCGCAGTTTTCCGAGGTTTCCCGCCTTTTTCGAGGGTCCTACAATAGAGGCCTAATTTCGGTTAGGGTAAAATCCCAGTCCTAAGATTTATCGAATTCTAACACACAAAGTTTGTCTCTAGCAATTAGGATTTTTGGTTACGAAGGGCGGATTTTACTTCGCTATTTTCTTCGACATAATAAAATTCATCTTTAAAGATCTTGCCCGGATACAACTCGTTCACGTATTCATAGCATTCTCTCCTCATTCGGTAAATAATTTTACTTTGGCATTTGAAGGGATATTTGAGATTAATGGTATTTTTGGAAATGATATTCGCAGCAACTTCCAACTTTATTTCCGGACGATCCGACCATCGGTCTTTGACGAAAGTTCACGTGTAGATTCTGCCCCGAGGAGGGTTACAAGTCCGTAGAAGTAAGTTTCCCGATCGGGCATCGTTACAACATCGAAACTGGCCTCCGAGCTGGAGTCGGCGAGTTTGTGGCAGTTCCGCCAGGCTGTACTTTGCGAGGCTCGTAACTTCTTCGTCCGAACTCCATTTTATGTGTCGAGTACAGTTTTGGAAAGCCAACGAACTCAGCTTTCTATCGGCATCAGGTTCAATGAGTATCGAGAAGGAACGAAGCTCCTAGGCTATTCTAAAGTTGGGGGTTCGGCCCAATCCGGGAAGGATGGGCGTTTCAACGGTGCCTTTTCGTCGATCCGTAACTTCTTGATACGAACGAAAAGTTCCGGAGATTCCTTGAATGACGAGGTTTGATATGGTATGGGGCTTACCAGATTTGAGGGCTGTTCACAAAAGATCTCCCAAAACCGGTGGAGCTAAACCTTTATTTCGACACTTAGAATTTTACGGGTGTGGCATTTAATCAAACGGCTTACGGGCGATATTCGAGCAAAGGCGTATCTCAGCGGTCGGGACTTTGTTTTACGATCGAAGATATGTTTTGGGATCCTTGTTTATTAAGGTTTGTGGGTGTAAGTTTTCTAGAGTTATTAGTTCGATCGGGTCGTGAAAATCGGGTCGGAACTTGCAGTTCGCGCTTCTCGCCAACTCGGCGGTTTTGAGCGGGTGTTTTTGACGGGGCATAACTTTTTGGTCCGAGCTCCAAATTTCGAGAGACAAGCGGAGTTGGAAAGTCTATAGTCGTGGCTTTCCAACAATATGAGGTTTCAAGGGTTTCGGACAAAAAAGTGGGTTGGAAACGTTCGAAAGAGGCTACTCCGCACCCGAAAAACACTCGGCGGTTCAACGAACCGTTTTCGACGTTGAATAACTTCGGGGTTCGGGCTCCGTTTCACGAACCGAGAGGTGCGTTGGAAAATGGAAAGTGCCGGGCTTATAGTGGTATAGTCCTTAGGTGCTGTTTTTCATTATTCCGGTCGGAAAATGCGTCGCAAGTTCCCCTAGTCCGCATGCTTAGGAAGTTAATGGTTTCGAACGTGGTTTTTCCGAAGTTCATAACTTGCTGGTACGAACTCCATTTGGCGAACGGAAAATGGCTATGGAAAGCCAAAAGATCAAGGATCACGATGGTGTTGGTTTTGGGGTTTTTGGTTCAATAGCCCATTCGGAAAATTGGTCGGAAGAGAGCTGTTTACTTGATCGGTGAAACGAGGGGACGGTTCGGCATGCGTTTTCAAAGGTGTATAACTTTTCAATCCGGGCTCCGATTTGCGAATGGTTTGGGGCGTTGAAAAGCAGACAATAAGTGCTTCCTAAGAGTGTCTAGACTAGTGAGCTTTGGGTTAACTAAGTGGTTAAGAAAATGAGCCGAAACACGTTCGCTTAATGTCGGCAAGAATAGTTGGTCCATGAAATTACGGGCTCGAATTGTGGCAGCGAAAATGAGACATTTGAAGATTGTTTTACTGTCCTAACACTCTTAAACCATACTAAGTAACGCAACAAAGATGTAGAAATCAAGCGGACGTACGAATCTTGAGCAAAAAGAGGAGTGCGGCTAATGGTCTCTTTCAAGCAACGATTGAGGCATTTTATCGAACAGTTTGTATGCACCAGATTTTCAGTATCTAAGTTATGATCTTGGCTCACTTCTCATGTTCCGGTTCCATTTCATAGTAAATTCAACACATAGGTTCATTTTGGAGGGACAAGCACGTTATTGTTTGGTGTTTAGGATCATTTGATGCGGTCATTCGTCAATCATAAAAAAACGTAGTTCAAGCTAACGCAATGCGTGATTACATCGACAACGAATAACAATCAATAATTCGGATCTTTACTAATTCTCGGCGGAAGATAGAAAACGTGGTGGAGAAGGGGACATGAATAAAAGCTTATACCTTGACTCCGCTTGATATCGACGGTGCGTGAGAACGTCGCCGGTCCTAAGTTTCCGGTATGAGGGGAGACGGCTTGAATGCTCTATTCCTCTTGAGACTATGCGAGATGGAAACGGTGTGGAGTTGAAGAGGGGTGAGACTCGGGATGAAGGAATAAAAAGATGGAGAAGAAGAGTGATGGAAAGGAGGGATGTTTGATGTGATCAACCGATGGAGTATGCATAAGCTTGCTTGTTCAAGCCATGCTCGAGACTCTTTTGTAGTATCGGTAGGAACTCTTCAAGTCCTCCCCTCTCCTGCCGTGCCGGATGGCTGAAGATAACAAGACCAAGATCCGAGCCAATGCGAAACCGTCCAACTCCATCAAGTATCTCTTGTTCTCTTCAGAGTTGCGAGTGAGCGTGAATTTGAAGTAAGAGGGAGGGACTGATTATCTTATGCAGTATTCCTATCCCAAAAGATATGCTCGATGATCCTATTTTCGTCTAAGATTCACCTAACGTGGAGGAGTAGAGAGGGAAACGTGTGGGGGGAGGGAGGAGAATTAGATGGTGGATATATATACACTTATTATATATATATGTCTATCATATTCATATTAATATATATCTATATGTATAAAGGTCTTATAATCAATAAGATATGTTTTAATTTAGGGAATATAATTATATATACAATATTGATTTATGTTATCGAATATAAGACTAAATCCAAAATTAATCGCATTGAAAGAGATTAATTAGGCATGACAAAAATCGGGGGTATTACAAGTTGGGCCACTCTTCCATAAGATGCACCATGGGAGTGGTAGAGTATGAAGATGCACCTCCTCCGACTTATCAAAATCAACCACGGTCACCATCCCATCAAACACAACCCCAATCTTCTTCTTTCCAAACACGGCCTACCCAACAACAACAAGAAGCCCAATTACCTCCTTCCCAACCTCAAAATCAATTACGACCCAACCAAAATCAAACCTATAGACCACCACACCATAGAGGAGGTACTTCCCGAGAACCGAGAATGCTCCGCAAAGGTCATACAGAACCAATGAAGAGCTATGGAATGAATTCCAAAACTCCCAGAATGAGCAGAAGGCTGGTATGAGCGCCTTATCCAAACAATTGGAACAATTGGCCAACTCCTTGAGGGACATAAAAGGAGATAAAGGAGCCATTCCTACCCAGGTTCAGATCAACCCAAGACAGGAGAATGCCAGTGAAGTAACTCTGAGGAGTGGACGAAACTTACCCCAACCAACATGGAAGGAAAGCAGTGTACCTGAGCCCAAATAGTCAGAAGAGGAGACGCAAAGGCCGATTGAGCCAATTGCTCCACCACCGTTCCCATCTGCCTTGTTACGAAGAACGAAGCCGAAGGCAGAAACTATGGACTACAAAGCATTGTTTGAAGGACTGGAAATTAACATCCCACTTCTTCAAGCTCTGAAGTTTCCCCAATTGGCGAAGTTTGTGAAGGAATTTATAGCTGGTAAGGTGCCTGATGGAGAGAAGGTGATCATGCAGAAAGCAGCTTTGGTGATGATACAGAAAAACCTCCCAGAGAAATGTGTAGACCCAGGTGCGTTTACACTTCCGTGCTTAATTGGAGAGAAGTTGATCCTAAATGCCATGTGTGACTTGGGAGCATCTATAAGTGTGATGCCACTTTCGGTTTACAACACATTGGTGGGAGTAGAACTGAAAGAGACTAGGGTAGTGATGCAACTTGCAAATAGATCATGCATCTACCCAGTAGGACTGCTAGAGAATGTCTTGGTTAAGGTGAATGAGTTTATTTACCCTGCTGATTTCTTTGTCATCAACACCAATGATGAAAGGATAAAGGGGACCTCTTGGAGTACTTTTAGGAAGGCCCTTTCGGACACCATAGGGCGGTCATCAATGTACACGAAGGAACAATCGGCATATCATGGAATGTGGAGCAATACACACACAACATTTATGCAGCCATGAAGCAGCCTGCCGATGCAGAGAATGTGAATACTGTTGATGTTTTTATTCCAATGATTCAACATCATTTGGAGACAGAATTTGCAAAAGATAAAATGGAGGTAGTGGTTACCCAAGGTATAACAAAATTGGACATTCAAGGGATGAGTGATGATGAAGTCAAAGAAGATGTTATGAGTTTATATTCTCAACCAGAATTGGAAGTTACCAACAGTGTGAGTGGACTGCCCCAGGATCAGATTCCAGAAAAGCCACTACCATCCATTATCAAGGCACCTGAACTGGAACTCAAACCTCTCCCTGCACACCTCAAGTATGCCTATTTGGGAGAGAAAGAAACATTGCCAATCATCATCAGCAGTAGCTTGACACAAGAAGAGGAAGCCAAACTTGTTGCAATTCTGAAGAAGCATAAAACTGCAATTGGGTGGACATTGGCAGATATCACTGGGATCAGCCTAGACATCTGCATGCACCACATTTTGATGGAGCCCAACAGTAAGCCGAGCAGAGATCCACAATGCAAATTGAACCCAAACATGAGAGAAGTGGTCCTCAAGGAGATTCTTAAACTTTGTCGATGGGGATCATCTACTTAATCTCAGACAGTAAGTGGGTCAGCCTAGTACACGTGGTGCCCAAGAAAGGAGGAATTCAACTAGTGGAAAATGAGAAGGAGGAACTTGTCCCTACGCGCCCAGTCGTGGGATGACGCATGTGTATAGACTACCGCAAGCTCAATAATACCACTAGGAAAGATCATTTCCCCCTGCCATTCATTGACCAGATGATCGAGAGGTTGGCAGGGCAAGCATATATGTGCTTCTTGGACGGCTACAACGGTTATTTTCAGATACACGTGAGCCACGACGACCAAGAAAAGGCAACCTTCACCTGCCCCTTTGGCACCTACGCATACAGAAGAATGCCCTTTGGGCTATGCAATGCGCCAGGTACATTTCAAAGATGCATGATGAGCATTTTCTCCGACATGATCGAGAAATGTATAGAAGTTTTCATGGATGATTTTACTGTCTATGGGACTTCATTTGATAACGCATGCGGATAGTCTAGATAAGATTCGGCCGAGTGCATTGAGAAGAACCTTGTGCTCAACCACGAGAAGTGCCACTTCATGGTGAAAGAAGGCATCGTGCTGGGCCATATAGTATCAGAAAAGGGGATAGTTGTTGATAAAGCAAAGGTAGACATCATTTCTCAATTGTCATACCCTACCAATGTCAAGGAAGTCCGTGGGTTCCTTGGCCATGCAGGGTTCTATCGCAGATTCATCAAAGATTTTGCTAAAATAGCTCAGCCCCTGACCAAACTTCTTCAACTTAATGTACCTTTTGAGATCAGTGACAGTTGCAAGCAAGCTTTCAACACTCTCAAGGATAACCTCACCTCTGCCCCAATCATGCAAGCTCCTGATTGGGACCTTCCATTTGAACTGATGTGCGATGCCAGCGATTATGCAGTCGGTGCCGTCTTAGGCCAGAAGTTGGGCAAGGAGAATCATGTCATATACTATGCTTCGAAAACTCTGAATCCTGCCCAATGCAACTACACAACCACTGAGAAAGAACTATTGGCGGTTGTTTTCGCCTTTCAAAAATTCAAATCATATTTGTTAGGATCCAAAATCATTGTCCACACGGACCATTCACGCTTTGAAGTATCCGTTGTCAAAGGCGAGAATCCAAGCCGAGCTAATCCGTTGGATACTATTACTTGAGGAATTTGGTCGGGAGATTAAAGACAGGAAAGGGACAGAAAATAGAGTTGCTGACCACCTAAGCAGACTGATCCAACCTACAGATGGTGTCCCAATTCGAGAGACCTTTCCAGAAGAACACCTATATGAGATCAAGGAAGTCTACATCATGAGCATAGCAAGTCCGCCCTTCTGTCCAGAAGTGACGTCTTCGCGCCGCGAGCCGCGAATGGGCGGACTTCCCGGTACGCTTCCATTGTCAATTTTCTTACCTCAAAGCAAACTCCATCCCACTTCACTCGAGCACAGTGCCTTAAACTTAAGAGTGATAGTAAATACTACTTTTGGGATGAGCCATACTTATGGAAGATCGGGGCCGATCAAATTATACGGAGATGTGCCCCAGAGTCTGAGCAGAAGAGTATCTTGGAGCACTGTCACACCCTTGCATGTGGAGGTCATTTCGGAGCGAAAAGAACAGCCAGGAAAGTCCTAGACAGTGGATTTTTCTGGCCATCTCTACAAAAAGACTGCTATGAATTCTGCAAGAGTTGCCACATATGCCAAATGACAGGCAACATTTCCTGGAGAGATGAGATGCCTCAGCAGCCCATGCGGTTCTGAGAAATTTTTTATGTCTGGGGAATGGATTTTATGGGACCTTTCCCCAATTCATTTGGGAATTTCTACATTCACGGCCGTGGACTACGTTTCCAAGTGGGTAGAAGCCAAGGCAACCGGGGATTGAATGACGCCAAGGTCATCTCGTACTTTTTACGATCTCACATCTTCACCGTTTGAAGTACCCGGAAGCAGTCATCAGCGATCAAGGGACACACTTCTGCAATCGGACCATTGAGGCTCTAATGAAGAAGTATGGAGTCCAGAACCGCTTGTCCACACCATATCACCCACAATCAAATGGCCAAGCAGAAGTTTCTAATAGGGAAGTTAAGCAGATTCTGGAGAAAACAAACAACCCAACTCGCAAAGATTGGAGCCTTCGGCTCGATGATGCCTTGTGGGCATACCGAACTGCTTATAAGACACCTCTTGGGATGTCGCCCTACAGGTTAATTTTTGGAATGATGTGCCATCTGCCGGTGGAGATAGAGCATAAAGCCTTCTGGGCTGTAAAGTAGATGAACATGCAGCACACTCAATGTGGGCAAGAAAGGAAGTATCAACTGTAGGAATTAGAAGAACTGAGACTGGAAGCCTATGATGTGGCCAGTTGGTACAAAGATAGAGCCAAGATTTGGCATGATAAGAACATTCGGGGGAAGAGTTTTTAAGTCGGACAACTCGTGCTGTTATTTCAATCGAAGCTCGGGCTTATGCCTGGGAAGTTGAGGTCTAGATAGATAGGACCGTTCAAGGTCACTCGTGTCTGGCCTAGTGGAGCTGTGGAGATCGCAGGATCGTCAACAACCTAGCCATTCACCGTTAATGGAAACCTCTTGAAAGCTTACCACGATCATAGTCAATTAGAGGAGACGGACTGCATGGTCCTCCATTGCCCACCTTCCCTCTGATTACTCAGAAGAACGTCCAGCCGAGGATGATAAACTCTGGCGCTGGAGGGCATTCCCCTAATTTATGAACCTCTAAGTATTTTGCCTGCCCGTAAGGGAGTTTTTATCGTTATTTTATTGTTTACTTTTAATTCTGTATTTTCCTATTTTGTTTTTCACTTTTCTTTTTGGTGGAAATTGTAGAAGGGTAGCGGAGCAAAGATAAAGATGCGAAGGGCTTCAATGCAAAAGCCGGATTACTGTAGAAAGGCGGAGGGACCATTGTGCAAATATCGAATAAGATTAAAATAATTTTATTTCAACCTAACCAAGCGAAGGGAGGCATCTGCTACTGTTCATACCGTCACATCAACACAGACGCACCCCTTCGTATCCCGCTCTTTTTCCATTACAACTACCAAGAAACCCTTGCTTTCATTTCATTCAATCTCTATCGCCATCTTCAACCTCTTTCTCAAAAATCCACAGCAAAACACATTCTGCTACAGATCACACCATGGCCACAGATCACACCATGAAGCGCAAGAAGAAGTCGAGGTTATCCAGAGGAGAATCTTCATCCGCTACGGTCGATGATCCAAAGCATAACGGGCAACGAGCCCCTCTAACGTCGGCACCCAACCACCATCTCTCACGGACGAACATCGCCGTAAAGGGAAGAAGCGTCGCCGCTCTCGTGATGACAAGGTCTCGGAACGCCGTCTCAAGAAGCGCCGCTTAGCAAAGCTTCGCTTCGCCGCCTGCGCGTAGACAACCCACTGTCACCTGTCACTCCGTCCACTCTGGAACAACCATCCGTTCCCGAGTCGACCCTCGCCACCGCCGAAGAGGCCACTCTCGAACAGCCAGAGGAAGCCACTCTCGAACAACCGGAGGAGGCCATTCTCGAACAACCAGATATAGCTATTCTCGTACAACCAGAGGATGCCACTCCCGAACAACCGGACGATGCCATTCTGGAGCCAACAGAACCCAGCGCCGCTGAGGCTACTGAACCACCACCGTCGCTAGTGCGTACGCCGCCTCGGTTACCGGTTCAAATCCACGACTCTCCTCCAGTAGAGGAGATGTCCCCCGTCAACCCGCAGCTTCTACGCTCCTACCCTGGAGTAGAGGAGTTTAACCCACATAAGCACGGAACAGACCCTACCTTCTACTTCCAGAATCCGCAACTCTTCTCAGAAGAAGGACGGTGACTAGTTGAGTTCAACTCCAGCGTGGAAGTGAAGGCATTGAAGCAGTTCCCGAACAAGAAAATACGTCAGGGAGGAAATCGACAAAAAACTTTCTCTTCAGGTAGATACTTTGACCCCACTATTTTACACGGTTTATGCATTCATGATGAGTTTGTAGAAAATTTTGAGACCATAGGCTGGTCGTGGTTGCTAAATGTTAATAACGTATTTCCGCATGCTGAAATGTACGAAGAATTGGCGCCTGAGTTCTGTTCTTCATTTAGAATAGAATGGTTCGAGTTTGTGAATGATCGTTGCATAAGCTTTCGTACTTTAAATGTTTGGTATAAGTTGAGTCTAGCCGAGTGGAATTTATGTCTTGGAATTATCCCATCTGCTATCAATCTGAATGCACCTTACTTGAATGCATTGCGTGGTGCCCCTCATGAAATCCCCTGCTATAAGAAACCCCAATTGGTGTGGTCACAGTTTGCCCCAGGGGCGGGAAGTTTCGGTCCTCACAGTCCGAGATATACCCTATGCAAGACCAAGTCCTTGTCTGCCATCTCTTCCTCACTTATAACCTTTCTGGTCGTTGCACTACTTACTCTAAAGTGTCTTACCAGGAATTATTTTTCATGTGGTGCATGAGGGAGGGTTATAAAATTGACTTAGGATATTGGATAGCCAAAGGGTTTGCTGAAATTTCATTACGACCTACCCGCCATTTCACTCTTTGTCATTTTCTGGGGGAATTTTTCCATAAGCATTTCTTACTGCAAAGTACACGTCGGCTGAGAGCCATTCCTCCCCCAAAGCCATTTGGCATTCATCATCTTATCTGCGCTAAAGTGGTCTGTCGTAGGGCTAACAATTCTTACAAGTTTATTGAGCCGGGAGTCAAACTCCCGAGCCACACCATAGCTGCAGGTGTCTCCCCTTCTAAGGCAGGACCTTCTGAGGTGCTACGGCTTAAGGGAGACAAATATTCAATTGCAAAGTCAAGTCCGGCGCCCGCAAGCAAAGCTCAATAAACTACAAAGAACGATCACCGAGTTGACTAAAGGGAAGGAAATTGCGTAAGAATCCGAAGAAACCCCCACGAGATGACAATTCCGCGAAGCACAACGCCCGAACCACCTACTAAAAGCAGTGATCAGCACAATGAAGAAGGAACCCCAGAGGCCAGTGAAGAAGGAACCTCAGAGGACAGGCTGCAGGAGAGTGATCTTCCAACCGAGGAAGACACCGACTCTGAATTTCAGGCTCCTGAAGGCCATGCTCAGTCAGAAGTCGAACCAGGAGAGGTCAGGAGTGAGCAGGTAGGGTCACAAGAGGACAGTGACCTAGAGCCAGGGGAAATCAGAGTGTCTGCCGCAATAGAATAAGAAGAGAGTGAACTTGAGCCTGGTGAAGTCAGAGTACCCTAAATCGATACCACAGTTGAAGAAGAAAACAATGCCCACGCTGAAGATGACAAGGCTGAGAAGGAAAGCCAGCCCGAACATGAGGAACACACTACGAATGATGGAGTGGAGCAGGACACGCAGCAAGTGGTTCAGCCTAAGGACCCCATTGTGTCCAGTGCTGAACCGGATGAGAACTCTCCTAGTAAGACTCAGCCCGAAGTACAGAACCCAACCAATGCTGAGCCTGAGGCCAACATTCCATCCACTGCTGAACCTCAGAAGGAGTCTTCGCAGCAGGCAGCCGCTGTTCTACCAGAACAAACAATCACTGTGGTAGCTACCCAAAGCTCCAGTGAAGCAGCAGATCATATGCCCTCTGGCACTGATCAGGAAGAAACTCAAATTCCACACCATGCCTGAAGGAAGGAAGAAAGGGGAAGGCTCCAGTTCAGCCTCCAAATCCAAGAAAAGGAAATCATCCGCCACTCAGAAGCCAAGAAAGAAGACGCACCGCGCGGCTAAGCCGCGCGCCGAGTAAGTAGATCATCTCCTCCCCCAGTTTTTCTTTTTTAATTTTTATTTTGTTTTGTGAGTCTGTTTGCTTGTTTCTTTCTTTCTTTCTTTCTTTCTTTCTTTCTTTCTTTTTGTGTTTGTTTGTTCCCCTCTGTTCTCCTTTAACTTGTCTTGCTTGAGGGTAAGCAAGGCTCAAAGTGTGAGGAGGGGGGGTGTCGTTATGTTGTATGTTTCTTTTATTTTTTTTCTGTTTATTTTTTTCTTCCCCCGAATCCTTGATCTTGTCTTGCTTGAGGGCAAGCAAGGCTCAAAGTGTGAGGAGGGGGGATGCATTTATTTTATGCATGTGTTTGTGTCTAAGCATGTCAGCCTATATTCTTTCTGCCCAATCTTCTCATCTGCCCAACTCTTGCGAAATTTTTTCAAAAACTTAGCAAAATCTCTTTGTTCAGCATGAGAAAATGTAGATTCAATTCCTAGGAACTTATTAGATGAAAACAGGAACGATGAGTAAGGGCAGGAATAGGTCTTAACATCACCCCTAGGCAGTCAGAATTGAGCTTAAAGTTGAGCAGCCTCAACGCTTTCCTTCATGAGCGTAATAGGTTTACAAAGCTGCTATATTGTCATATCACATGCATCATATGATAGGAGGCATTAGGGAATCCCATTTGAGCCTAAATTCTTTCAAATCCTACCAAAGAAGAGATCCCCTAGTGAACCAAGATTGTGCCTTGGCCTGTTGTTGCATTAACTCACAAATTTTTAGCCAAGCCTTTCTGACATTCCTTTCACCCAGTTGTGTATGCTTGTTTGTGAACTTTAGGAAAAATTATTCAGACAGAAAATTCCAAATTTGGGTGTTGTGCGAAATAGAGAAAATTTGCAGCAACATTATATAAAATATATATATATATATATATATATATATATATATATAAAATATAACGGTTCTGAAATAAAGAAGAAAGGGAGAAGAAGAGGAATAAATCTGAATACATGATTACCTCCCTAGTTTGCTGCCTTATATAAAATTGCACACCCATTATGCTTTTACATGCTTCTGTCTGCACATTACAGTTCTATTTCCTATTGTTTACAAAGCATGCATACACAACACTTGTGCTTAATTGAAGAAGCCTAGGACCAATTAAGACAACTCCACCTCTGCAAAATCTGTTCATGGTCCCTGGCCCCATTACAACCTGAAAAGGAAGACCTCCTTGATGAAGCGTTTGTGATTGACACAATATGGCAGCTGAGTGAACATAGTATAGTTGAGCGGCTGTCCTGGACTAGTAAAGGGGAGTGATGAGCGAATCATGAGGAAGACCTTATTCCCTGCCTGGTTTTTGACCGTTTGATAATAATGTTCCTTGGTTTTGAATCCATGATTTGTGCTCTACAAATCGAGAATCGCTATGTGTGCTTCATCTATTTTTGAGTTTGGGCATATTGCGAACCCTGGGCAGTTTGACTGGTTGAATGCTTTTCTGTCTTTTCTTTTTAAGTGTCTGTTTGAGTGTTTGGGGGAGTCTGTCTCGGGCTACAATCTAAGCTTTGAAATTCTCTTCATACTTGAGGGAAAATATTGCTTAAGTGTGAGGAGGTTGATGAGCCTAGATTTGTAGCCCAATTATCCATTTGAATTGTGCGTTTTTGTTATGCAAATGCAGATTAATGGCCTGGATGTGGAGAGAATAAGGAGAAAATATGGTGCTGCTGGATCTAGAAAGCTTCTGACCTAGATTGATGGAACTGCCCAGAAGATCGGAGAAATGGCCTGGAAACAGGCCAGAATTAATGCAGATTCCATCGGGCTAAAAATTGAGAAGAAAAAGATGCTGAAACAGGCCCAAAACCCGGCCCACATTATTCTGGCAACTTTATGGCGGGAACTAGGGACCTAGGAGCTACAGCATAGCCTTACTCTGATCAGCAGCCCATACCTGCTACAGTCCTTCTCACCTACCAAATCCAGATATTTTGTGAAGACAAAAGAGGAGGGAACGAGTTGTATATATAACTTTTGATGCTTACATTTTCCATGGATAGATAGATAGAAGTAGCTCGTCCCTCTCTCTAGAAAACTCTCTAAAATTTCCTCCATTAATGTAATTCAAAGGCATCTTTACTTTCCTGGTTAGAATAGCTTGAAGCCCTCCAAGGAGAAGACTTTCTTTTGTGAATGTTATCGGTTAGCCTTATTTACAGTACTTAAATTCAGTCTTTAATGCTTTCATTTACTCTTTCATGTTCGAAGTTAAATTTCTCTTCTATTCACAACTAAGTTAATTTACTGCATGCTTTCTGTCCATATCACGCCTTTACATATAAATGCCTTTGCTTTCGTACAATGTTGTCTCTTGTTATTTTTAGTTAAAAGTTCATTCTAGTTCTTTACTGTTTTACGAAAGTTTGCTGTTTCAACCCTAAGTTTCAGATCTGCTTCATGCTTTATTTTTACATGCCTAGTTTTATGCCCTTAGTAAATATGAGTAGCTAATTTCCCAGATCTGGCCGAGGTAATGAGGCACCACCCCTAAGAATCCGTGAGATGTGAATATGTGCTTGATAATTGGTTAAGTAAAGGTTTTAGTTGAACTCTGTTTGAGATAGTTGAGAACTGCTTAGATCTGATCAACCTGGGCAGGTACACATCTTTCTGGGCAGACGTAGACTAGCTGGGTTTTCTGCTTTGAATGCTAAACATCGGTAGATGCCTTGATTTGGTTCCTTTGTTCTTAATGCTCCTTAGTGCCTCCCTAGTCATTGCTAAACAAAGTAGGGTAGTCACCTGGGTAGGGGACTGTTTCTATGCTCAACATGGCAGTCCCAGCGTAATAGAAGGAATGGACGCCCCTGTGCTCAACACAGCGTCCTAGCCAGATAACCTTAACTAAAACTGATTCACATAGTAATCTAGGATCGGACAGGGGGTGGTGTGGAATTACCTTGGCTGGATTGCTTTTATATCTTGTTATTTGATTGTTGATTATTTTATGTTATCTTTCTGCCTAGTTATAGAACACCAAAAATTTATGGTGCCAGTAGAATTGTTGCTTAATCAACCGTTCCCTGAGGATCGACCTCTTGCTTGTCACTGTACTTGTCCAGTATAGTTTCTGTGCAGGTGTTCTTACTTATAAATTTATTTGATGCACGCGGTTCTAACAGCGACGGAACTACGTGTCCATCAGGCAGACTGAACGAACTGTGAATGGGCCTATCTAGTGAGATCGCAATTTGCCAGACATTAAACGGAGCTTGGATTGGTACAAGAGGACTTGCTGTCTCACATGGAATGTTTTGCCTCGAATGTTCTTGTCGTGCCACATCTTGGTCCTATCCTTGTACCAATTGGCAGATTCATAAGCTTCCAATCAAAGTTCTTCAAGCTCTTGGAGTTAGAATTTCCGCTCCTCCTCAGACTTAGCCGGTTGCATATTCATCTCTTTGATAGCCCAAAAAGCTTTATGCTTGATTCCAACCGGTAAGTAACACAATTTCCCAAAGATAAGCCTATAAGGAAACATACCAATAGGCGTCTTGTAAGCGGTTTGATATGCCCATAAGGCATCATCCAACCGCAAACTCCAATCCTTACGCGAAGGATTCACGGTCTTCTCAAGAATGAGCTTCACTTCGCGATTAGATACCTCAGCTTGTCCATTGCTTTGGGGGTGGTAAGGAGTATATAGCCGGTGGTGAACTCCGTACTTCTTCATTAGGGCTTCAATAGTGCGGTTGTAAAAATGAGAACTTTGATCGCTAATCACCGCCCTTGGAACACCAAATCGACTAAATATGTGACTCTTGAGGAAGTTTGAGACAACTTTCGAATCATTGGTTCGAGTGGCCTTTGCCTCCACCCACTTTGAGACATAATCCACCGCGAGAACAATATACAAATTCCCACATGAACTCGGGAATGGCCCCATGAAATCCATTCCCCACACATCAAATATTTCACAAGCTTGAATAGGATATTGAGGCATTTCATCTTTCACGGAGATATTCTCGGTCATTTGACACTTAGGGCAGCTTTTGCAAAACAAGTAAGCATCGAAGTTCAAAGTAACCCAAAAGAATCCGTTGTCTAGAACCTTTCTTGTTGTCCTCTTGGGGCCAAAGTGTCCCCCATAAGCAAGGGAATGGCAATGAGACAGAATATCACCACTTTTCGGAATACATCTTCAGATAACTTGGTCAACACCAACCTTCCACAGATAAGGCTCATCCCAGAAGTAATGATTGGACTCACAACGGAGCCTCATCATTTGTGCACTTGTAAAACCGTTAGGGATTTGCTCTGTGGTTCGGTAGTTCACAATATGGGCAAACCATGGCAATTTCCCAGCCTACTTTGCTGCAGCAAGGCATTCTGCTACAGAATTTCTGCTCTGGTCCAACAAGCTGAGAGTATTCTGCCTTGTTGCTGAATATAGATGCTCCTCTGGGAATGACTCTTTGATAGGTGTAGCATCCGCTGGAAGCACCAGGAGGCTCAGGTGGTCTGCAACGTGATTTTCAGCACCCTTCTTATCTTTGATATCATAATCAAATTCTTGTAACAAGAGGATACATCGCATCAAACGTGGTTTAGATTCAGCCTTGGACATTAAATATTTCAATGCTGAATGATCCGAGCACACTATAATCTTGGAACCAAGCAAATAGGAACAAAACTTATATAGGGAAAAGACTATGGCTAGCAACTCCTTCTCCGTGGTTGTGTAGTTGCATTGAGCGGGGTTCAAGGTCTTCGAAGCATAATATATAACATGGTTTTCCTTCCCCACTTTTTGACCAAGAACCGCTCCCACCGTATAATCACTTCCGTCACACATAATCTCAAATGGAAGGTTCCAATCTGGTGGTTGCATGATTGGGGCTAAAGTCAAATTCGCCTTTAAGAGATCAAAAACTTGCTTGCACTTTTCTGTCATGACAAACTGAATATCCTGCTGCAGCAACTTAGTTACTGGTTGGGAAATTTTCGCAAAGTCTTTTATAAACCGCCGGTAGAATCCTGCATGCCTTAAGAAACCTCGAATTTCCCTCATATTGGTGGGGTAAGGAAGCTGAGAAATCAAATCTACGTTAGCTTTATCCACTTGAGTTCCCTTCTTCAATACAACATGTCCCAAGACTATTCCTTCGTGACCATGAAGTGGCATTTTTTATAGTTGAGAACAAGATTCTTCTCCACGCACCGAGTTAACACCAAGTCTAAGCTTGACAAAAACCATCAAATGAATCGCCATAAACGGTGAAATCATCCATGAACACTTCAATGCATTTCTTTATCAAATCCGAGAAGATACTCATCATACATCTTTGGAAGGTTCCCGGAGCATTATACAGACCGAAGGGCATCCGTCTGTAAGCATAGGTGCCAAAAGGGCACGTAAAAGTAGTCTTCTCCTGGTCTTCTGTGTTCAGATATATCTGAAAGTATCCTCTGTAACCATCCAGAAAACAGAAATAGACCTTCCCAGGAAGCCTCTCCAACATCTGATCAATAAATGGGAGAGGGAAGTGATCCTTGTTGTTGCTGTGTTGAGCTTCCGGTAGTCAATACACATTCGCCATCTTGTTTGAAGGCGACTGGAACAAATTCATGTTTGTCGTTCTGTACCACTTGGAATCCAGATTTCTTGGGCACAACATGCACCAGACTCACCCACTTGCTATCTGAAATAGGATAGATAATACCCATAACAAGGAGTTTGAGGATCTACTTCAACACAACTTCCCTCATGTTTGGATTAAGCTTCCTTTGAGGATCTCTGATTGGCTTACTGTCTGGCTCGAGCAGAATATGATGTTGGCAAACATCTGGGCTAATTCCTGTAAGATCAGCCAATGTCCAACCTGGCTCTCTTGTGCCTCTTGAGTACATATCAAGTTTGTGTAGATTAATTTATTATTATTAAATCAAGCCCCAAGAGGGATTGAACACTAGATCAACTAGATCAACCACTTAGGAAGAAATGAGAATACCAACTAAGCTAGCTACATGCAGTTGGTAAATAAAACAATAAGGCTTGACATTTTTTGTCTCCTCCTCCTCCGATTTCAATCTCTCTTCTAACATCCCTTTCATGAATCATGCCGCTTTCCGATCGATGCGTGAAGCGCAGGCAGACGTTGCTGGTGGTGGTGGAGAAACAAATTGTTGGTTATAATATAGCCGATAACCTTGGAAATGCGTACAAAATAATAACAAGTAATTGAAATACAGTAGAAATTGAGATACTAGATTACAACCGATTTTGTATCCAACATGGCAAACCACTATCTGGTCTTCTGGGCAGAACGTCCGGGTTGATGATTCTCCTGAGTATGAAATGACAAACTGAATAGACAAAGTCGAGTCGAGTTTCCTCTTTCCGCAAGACAGTATTGCCCCGGCTAGTGCTCACAGATTGGCAATCTGTCCCCAAAGATAAAACGACTTTCCTCCTTCCCGTAGCAAAGACCGCAACCGGAAAGGCTCCGGCGAACTGAACCAAGGCACGAACTGGGCAGACACCGAACTTTACTATAGATGCTCGTATGTATGTTATGCTATGTATGTGTGTTGTTGTGATCTATGATATGAAATGCTTGTAGGATGCATCTATATTTATATAGCAAAATCCACCATGTCAAGGGATTAAAAACATTAAAGATCCACTCCACTACTTGCTCATTAAGAGCCATCACTTGAGACCTTTCAAGTTCTCCATTGGATGCTTCTAGGTCTTCAAGACCTTTGGAGTGCCAACAACTTGCAGGTAGCTCAACAGTCACACGAGTCCACTTGCCCAGACACGATCCAAGTACTGGGTCAGGCAGTCTGACAGTAATTGCATCCAGTTACGAAAATGCCTCCAATCGTGACCAACTTAAAACGCACATTTCTCACTCACCGAAATTCGGTCTTGAGAATACGAACGTGGTCACAACAATTTAATCATAGTTAGACTAAAATATTAATTAGTCAAAACCAAATTTCCAACACAAATCAAGTTGCTTTCGGAAAGATTAAGAATGAAGCACAATCAGATCGTGTGGGGTTTGAGAGATAATTGGCTGGAAAGAAAACATATATACGAAGATCTTCAAATATTATTTTGAATTGTATTTTGATGGAGCTTTGCGATCAGGGAAGGTATACGCCGATACGGTAGATCATTGTTTAAGATTCCATTTGAAATAAATTCTTTAACAAAGAGAGTTATAAGAGATATGATGGGCCCACATTGCATATTTCAAGTAATTGTTATGAGATGAGTGATTATTCTTTTAAAAGAGGAAGTTCGTATGATTTTTGGCTGTGATACATGAAATCAAGGCATGATATGATCATATATACAAGCATAATTGGTGGCGCATTTTCTTAGTATTTAAGTTTTCTTTTTTGGTTCAATTTTGATGAGTGTCCCTTTAAATAAATCAAAGGTTTTAGAGAAGGTTCTTCCTCAAGAGTTAGTTTATTTTATTTTATTTAACAGCGAATGTTGAAGGTTTAGATGCCAATGATATACGTTGGTCATTGTCTAATCTAAGAAATGAATTAGCGTTCGTCAAAACGTGCGATGAGTTAAATCTATTAGTCTATTCTTAGAAATGGTCGGAAATTTATTAGACGACGCTCATACAAATACAATAGAAATATTTAGGTACTTTATAAGGAATTAGTTAATTAAGAGAATGAGTAGAGTTATATCTCTAAAGTCTAATCCTCAAATTTAGAAATTTAAACCAGCATTACTATCAACTATATATAATTATTTATATTCCTTGAAATTAAAAATGAAGCTGTATTTGTTCTCTCGCTCCTTAATTATTATATTCACACGACCACTATTTGTCTATTTCACACCCATATTATAAATTAAAATTATCCACTAACTAATCCTCAACTTAATAAATTTCCTAGCTAAATTCCTACACGAACCCCTCTTTCGATTTTTTATTCAAATAATTAAACCATTATGCTTCATTACAAAAAAAGGAATTAATGAGACTTTTTTATATTAAATTGACTAAATAATATATATAGTTGTATCATTCATAGTTATTAAGCATATATGCGTTCATATTAATTTCATGTGGGAACACCATAGCACGTGCCCTAGGGCACTTGATTTTAAATATGTAGAGTTTTGTTTAAAGTTAGTCTCTACACATCAAAGGCAGTATAATAAGAGGAAAGTAGGACCATATATTCTCTCTCATTGTGTAAGGACAATCATCCATCCACGGAATCCCCTAAATTATTTGCAGATCTGAACCGCATCCCCTTCCGGATTGCAAGCTTCAATTGAAAATTAGATTTTGAATATCTTGAAATAAGTAAAGATGTTTCCTTTCCAACCAAATGCAGATTTGATTTTTGGCGCCCCAACCACTTCCGAAGCGTATCAAATCGACGATGATCTGATTTTTGAATCATGCTTCCATGGAAAGCAATTTAATAAGCTTCGGCAACGACGACTGGCAGCGCAGTAGTGAAGTAGCCAGTTTCAAGCCGGCTCGGCAAAGGCAAAGAGAGAGCAAGAAAGAGTTGGATGGAAGGAAGGTTATGCATAGAGATGTGGAGAAGAAGAGGAGGCAAGAGATGTCGACTCTCCATGCTTCTCTCGCCTCCCTTCTTCCTCTTGCAAAGATGAAGGTATATTTGTTTTATATATGGGTTTAATTTTATAATGTTCTTGATTAAACCTAGCTAACCCTTGTTTGAGTTTTGTAGATCTCTTTCATGGCTTAATCTTAATTTGTTTACATGAAGGGGAAGCGCTCAGTTGGTGATCAGATTGGAGAAGCAGTGAATCACATAAAGCAGATGGAGAAACAGATAGAAAAACTGAAGATCCGCCGAGATGAGCTGAAGATGAAATCGTTCAGTTCTTCAGACCCTAATTTCTCGAGTTTGAATTCTAGTGATGGGTTTGTGACCGTGAATATGGCGGAGGATGGTATGGAGATTCTGGTCTCTACTAAGAAAGAAAGCTCCGATTTAGGGTTGTCAAGGGTACTTGCTGTGTTAGTGGAAAGACAGCTTGATGTGGTTACGTGCGTTTCGACAATAGCCAAGGACAGATTTCTTCACAAAATCAAGGTCGAGGTAAGTTGCAAAAAGTAGGGGTTTTATTTCTGAAGTTATTATGTTCGATTTGGACTTACAGTTGATCATGTTTGTTGTACATATATATAACCTTGATTCTTGCAGACCACAGATATGAGGAATGTTGATGTATCTGAGCTGCAAGATAGACTGTCTGGCGCCATTAAGTAATCTGATATATCAGCAATAACTACAGTGGCTTGAGTTCATGAATAAATTAAGATTTAGATGGATCGATGTAGTAATGGTACTTGGGGACTCATCTCTCTCTGTAGATTTAGTATTACCGAAAGGGATTGAATGGTAAACCACTAAAGCGAGAGATGTGTAATTAACTATCTTTGCTTTTCCATATCCTATAGTGTTTTAATTTCAACTGTAAGAATATTGAAGTGAGAAAGATTTGTTTGTGTTCCATTGCATTTGCATGATTGCTTCTTTACTTAGTAGCTAGTAGCTATACTGTATAAAATGGAAAACATGGTTTAAGCATGGATTAATATCTCATATTAGCCTAATTAATATTCCCAAATCCCAACTGGTGCATGCATGTAAGAAGTTGATGTTCATCTATACATGTACAGAAAAACTACTTCAATTTTGTCTTCATTTCACTACTCCAATGGTGCATTTAATTGAAGATTGGCCAAGTTCGCCACATGCACCACAAGCAATGGCGGAACTAGAGGGGGGTCGGGAGAGTCGACCGACCCCCCGGCCGACGGAACTTCGACTAAATAGGGTATAAGATTGTATTGCTTATAGATAATTTTAGTGAAAAATGTAGTTAACTATTTGCTTCTAGTGCAATTGGTTAATAACTTTATCTCTTTTAAGAGAGGGCTCATGTTCAAAACTCAATGCACTCATTTGATATCTATTATCTTTCTCAGCCTAACAAATCTTTTTTCTACTAATTATATAAGTATATTTCTCAGCGTAACAAATACAAGAAATAATATATATTATATATTTTATATCGTATTTGTGTTCGAATCATTTAAAATTATATTTAGCAACTCTCGATTTTTTCGGTGCCTTCGGCTACCGTTGTTCCTCTATTTCGACCCCCCAACTTCATAGCTCTAGTTCCGCCACTGACCACAAGTTACCTTGGCATGTTTTATCGAGGATGGTTTGTTCACCACCCGGTTCGATAGTTTCTCAATTTTCTCTATCATGTCTTCATTTTTTTTTTCATAATCCGAGGAACTTGTTTAGACAACTTCCCTCACATTCTTGGCATTCTCCCTGTCGTACTCTTTAGTGGAGTCCACCAATCTCCGAATGTACTATCTCGGCCTCACTAATCTTATAGTGAGTGAATCCTCCTCCACTTCCGAATTTACCAAATCCTTGTATTTCATGATCATGCCTTGGTAGAAGAACTAAAACAATTTTCCATCCCTATAATTATGATTAGGGCGTCTTCTACCGATCTTTCAAAACGCTCCCAATACTCACTCAAGGGCTCATCATGGCCCTGATGAATAGATATTTCTTTCCTCAATGAGCTTTTCTTTGTTGTTGGAAAATAGTACTCCAGAAAGGTAGTCTCCATCTATGGTCTAATGAGTCTAATTCGTACTTTACAAATTCTATCTATTCTGGCTCCCACCTAGGTAGTTGGACCGTATTTTTGTGCTCGTCTTGCGATTTTAATGCTGATTTGGCGATGACGAGTTGCTGAGGTGACAGACGCGATTTGGGGTTTAAAAGATGGATTTTTGGACGAAAATTTGTAGAAGGAAGGTGGAGGATAAGGAAAAGAAAAGATATGGAAAGAATTAGATATAATATATCTAATAAATATATTTCCATACTTGGATTAAAAATCTACTTGTTCAAGGAAAATGAGCCGTCATATATAAAAGAGGGGGACGAACGAAAATAAGAACATCTTTTTACACCATTCCAAGACCGAGAGAGAGACAACCGAGTTAGAGATTTATTTCTTTCGTTCTAGTTCAGATTTGGAGACACAAACACTATTTTACTTTCGTTTCGTAGTTTAGCATTTGGAGACACAAACAAATAATCCAATTACAGTTTCTTATCTTTTAGTTTTATTTTACCATATAGCTTTTAGTATGTACGATAGATTACTGGCAAATTTATGAAAATGATTACTTAATTAATTCCCATATATGAACAACTAAATTAAGTTTGAGATATATTAAAAATAAAAAACAGGCTCAGATATCTCATGCATGCATGCTATTTGCTAGGCCAAGTTCCGTCTATTTATCAAAAGCATAATAATAACAATAGTTGGTCTTCCACGCAAAGTCGGGTAGGATCATGCCTTAACATTTGATTAATTAAAACCACATAATCGAATTCGTTAACCCATTAATTCAAATTATGCTCAACCCCTGATCTCAAGTTTTTGTGTAAAATAAAAAAAAAATAAAAAATAAAAAAATAAAAAACTCTGTTTTTACAATCTGGTTTGTCTTGGCCAAAATTAGGCAAGAATGTAATTCATGATACTGATTCCAAATGATTAACCCTCAAGGTTTAATTTGCAGGATTGGTTAAACACCGTGAAGATATTATATATATAATCAAACAAGCAAATGATAAATCAAGCTCCTGCCTTCCTGCATACTCAACAGATCAGATCTTGCATCATCAAATTGGGCCTGGGATAAATTAAGAATGAAGCAGAATCAGATCTTGTGGGGTTTGACATGCAGGTAGTTGGGTTGCTCGTCGATCACTTGGCTGTAAAGAAAACATAAACGAAGATCTTGAATTGGACTTTGATGGTGCTTGCGATCAAGGAGATGATACGGTAGGTCAGCAATGGCTGTGTGGTAAAGTTTAAGAAATGAGAATATTCCATTTGAAACAAAACAAGAGATGGCCCCACATTATGCATCTTTTAAATAGTTGTGAATCACAGCAATATTAATTATGAGAAGTTCCTAGGATGTCTGCTTTGATACATGTAATCCAGACAGCAAGCATATATATAGTTTGTGGAGCCACTACAAAAAAAATTATATTTACCGACGGAAAATTATGTCGATAAATATTAAAATGTCGTCGATAAATCATTTACCGACGGAAAATAAGTCGTCGTTATAAAGTTTGTCGGTAAATAATTTACTAATGGATTTTGAGATCCGTCGGTATTTACCGAAGGATTTAACAATGGAAATTCCGTTGCTAAAAATGTCGATGAATTTTTTAAATTGAAGCTGACAACTGAGCCGCCGACTATCAACGTTGGTAGCCGGTGGTGGTCGGGCGGTGACGTTGGGTGGCGGCGATTGGACGGTGATGATGAGCAGCGTTGGAAGCCTGTGTGCGCACGCAAATTCTTAATTGCTTATGAGGTGGTTCCATATATAAAGGTATCAAAAGTTTGATGTCGGAGGCAGAATTTTAAATTTACTGACGGGATAGCGACGAAATTCCGTCGCTAAACGATGTTTTGAGTTTCCGTCAATAAACGTCGACCCGTATTTTTTCCGTTGGTAAATCCGTCGTTATATACTGAATATTTTATAGTGAGTTGTTGACGGTATAATTACTACTTGTATGATATAATCGAAATTACTCATTTTTTGTAATTATAAATAAATTCCAAAATTGCCCAATTATTCTCAAATACGTATATTATACAATACAAAACATTCCCCTCAGGCCCTTACATCAAGAGAATAAAAACCACATTTATGGATGATCTGATTCTCCATCGTGCATGGTTGAAACATTCCTTAATCATTTTTTAAATAAAAGTTTAACAAAGGCTCTGCTTCGGAAAAGTAATATATATGATTCCAATTCCAAATGATTAAATTCTTGTGTTTACTAGAAGTAGTAGAGTTACTTGATTCTAAAAATTCAAAATACCAAGTTTGATTTAATTTTAATTACTGAGAAAAATAATAAGAATCTTAAAAACAAGCAAATTGGCTAATATTCTCGGGATCTTTTGCTACTTTAAACTAGCATGATACGGGAAAAGTAGCATAATATATTCAAGAAATTATTAATTTTATTCGATTCATAATAAGACATTAATCATATTAATAATCCTAGTAATGTTTAGTTATTGCAATTAATATTAATTTTAATATTTTTAGTATGCTTATGAATTGATCAATAGTAATTGTTGATATTAGAGAATTGATAAGAGATAATTTTTATTCTATGTTATTGATAACATAATTTGACATTTCTTTTTTGTTTCCAAACACAGTGTAAGAATCATATATATTCTCTGAAAATTTTAATTTCCAACATCATTTTCGTCGCGATCATATTCTGCGGAACTTTATTCACCTAATAACTATTAGCTTAATTTTTTTAATATAATTACTTGTTTTATTTTTAATATATAGAATTTCAGTTTTTTTTATTCGCTCACAATGATTATGTACAATTTTCTTTTTCTCACAAAAACTTGTGCGCATTTAGGTTGCCCAAGATCCGCGCTCCAACACAGACCCGGATCCGTTGATCCATGCAATTAAAAAAAAATCTTCATTTGTTGGCATAATTGATGAAGTTGTCATTTATTTTGAACAAAAGTGTCATGTGTTGAGTATTATTTGTTTCAAACAAAAGTGTCATTTTGTTTTAAACACCTGCTATCATCACTGATGAAGAGTTTTTTTATTGAGTACTCCCTCTGTCCCAACGAGCTGTGCTCGTTTTCCTTTTTAGTTTGTCCCACTCATCTGTTCCTGTTTCCAAAAAAAGCAAATTTTTACACACAATTACTCACTCTCTTTTTATGGGACCCACCACTCCACTCACATCTAACAACTCTCCTTAATCTACGTGCAAAAAGGAAATGAGCACAGCTCAATGGGACGGAGGGAGTATCATTTATTTTGAACAAAAATGTCATTTATTGACTATCAATTATTTTGAAAAAAGTTCGTTTGTTTAGGAAAAAAATGTTAATTGTTTTAAACAAAAGTGTCATTTGAAAACTACACGAATGGATTAACGAACTGCCAAAATCATGTTTTCAGCACTTTGCTAAAATCAGTACTCCCTCCGTCCCAAAGAATGCGTCTTGTTTCTTTTGGGCACGGTTATTAAGAAGAGTTGAAAGTCGTGTGTGAAGTTGTGTAAAGTGATGCATCCCACAAATAAAATTAGTAATGATAGTTGAGAGTTGTATGAACTTGTGTAAAGTGATGGGTTCCACAAATAATATTAATAATAAATTATCATTTGTAGAAACATGACACAATTTTATGGGAAGGATAGAGTATATTTCTTCTCACACAATTTTGCCTAATAATTCCATCTTAACTCAAAAATACGTTTTATTCCAAGAATTTAACTGGAAAATGAGTTGGTGACACCTAAGAATAACCTACTAAACAATAAATCAATACTCACTACATAAGCAAACCAACTCAATCAATACAGATTCGCTCTAATTCAATCTAAAACCAATTAATCACACATATTATTATAGATCTTGGATGACCCGGATGCCCCAAAAACCACCTATTTTTTCTTATATGCACATACGTAAAACCTCTAACAATGTAGTTAAGGAGATGAGATATCCTGTCGCAAAAACCCCAATTCCCAATCATGTTATGTTGAAATCTACGTAGTTTGTAGTCTTGAAAGCAACTTAATAAATCATTTTAACATTTTACTATTTATTTTATACAAAAGCGTAGTTAGAACATTTAATTTTTGTGACAACAGATCTTATCATCATAGTTTGGCGTTATTGTTTCATGTGGGGACACAAATTATCACGTGGCCCAAGCCACTTGTTTTTATATATTTAGAGTATTATTAAAGACAATTTAAAAAGAGCAATCGTGGGGTCGTATAATCGATCTCCTTGTCTCATGAAAATCATCCATACATGGACATTTATTTGCATATCTCTCAACCGCCCTTCCAGACTGCAAACTTCATATAAGACCAATTCAAAAATAGATTTTTTGAAGATCCTCAAATAACTAAAGATGTTTCCTTTCCAACCAAATGCAGAGTTTGTTTTCGGCGCCCCAACTACTTCCGAAGCCCATCAAATCCACGATGATCTGATTTTGAATCATGGTTTCCCGGAAGGCAACTTAACAAGTTTCGGCAAAGGCGGCCGGATGAGCAGCGAAGAGAAGAATTTCGAGTTGTCTCGACAAAAGCAAAGGGAGAGCAGGAATAAGGTTAATGATAGGAAGGTTATGCGTAGAGAGGTGGAGAGGAAGAGGAGGCAAGATATATCGAGTCTTCATGCTTCTCTCAGCTCCCTCCTTCCTCTTGACAAGATCAAGGTGGGTTTAGTTTTTTTAATTGATAAACCTATCCTAACCCTTGTTTGAGATTATTTATTTATTGCTAAACCTAATCGTTCGTTTATATTATATGAAGGGGAAGCGCTCCATCTGTGATCAAATTGGAGATGCAGTGAATCACATAAAGCAGACGGAGGAGAAGATAGCGAAGCTTAAAATCCACAGAGATGAACTGAAGAAATTAATGTCCGCTCCTTCAAACCCTAATCTCTCGAGTTCGAGTGGTAGTGATGGGTTAGTGACGGTGAACATGGCGGCGGATGGGATGGAGATTTTGGTTTCCACTAGAAACGGCAGATCCGAATTAGGGTTGTCAAGGTTGCTTGCGGTGTTAGTGGAAAGACAGCTCAATGTGCTTAGTTGTGTTTCGACAAGAACCAATGACAGATTTATTCATAGAATCAAGATAGAGGTAAGTTTGAGACAGAGAAATATAAATTTCAAAAAAAAAAATGATTGGATTTTATTTGTGGAAGCTTAATACGATCAATTTTTGTATTTATGTTGCAGGCCACAGATATGGGGAAGCTCGATGTGTCAGAGCTGCAAGATAGACTAACTGACGCCATCAACTAATCTGATCTGCAACAACAATTAGTTACACTATTCAAATGGATCGAGTTCAATTCGTGAATAAAGATTTTAAATGGATCTACTAGTGCGTGTATCTAGATTTAATAGAAGTAGTGTGAAGTTCAGTAGTATGTATATGTACAGGGGAAGTTCCAAATGAGAACAGCCGAGAGCGAAAGAACACTGCACTTTCAAGACAAATATACTGCACTTGTATTTGTCTGATAATTTGATTACAAAGGCAAAGATTTTCATTTATAAAGTCCAGTACATTTATCTTTAAAATGCATGTTCTCACGTTCTATGATAAGAGTTGTTCTCATTTGATCCTCTATGTGAGTGTGAGAACTCAAACTAGTACTTGCTCGAGTAGGATTATTTGAGTACTATTGCATGTTATTTCCAACTTTGCTCTTTAAAGTAGATCATTAATCGTACAAAGTGTTCTGAGTGTCTCCACCACCTTTGAACTAGTACTTAGTTAGAACACTAGAGTAAGAAGAATTACAAATTGATAGAGAAAGATTTCTCAATTGATCATGGGGCGACTTTAGTAATTTTTGTAGGATGAAATCAATCATTGATTAATTCCTCATATTAATAGTAATCAATATTTTGAGATTCATCATGAGGTTCATGCATGCATCTACAGACACTTGCAAAACTCATGAATTTTGGTAATTTAATAGTATCTCCTTTTGCAGATGATGAGTTTGAACTATGATTTTTCCACATGGTGAGGGCACGTGCATGTCACGATTGGCGTTTGTCCCGTCATTGTGTATTGTAATCTAGCAACCTGCCTGCAGCTTGCATGAAATTTTGTGCATGTGCATGGGAAATCTGAATATTAGATGCATACAATTATGAACATAAGTTGCTGTAAAATTGTTTTTGTGTTAAATTAATAATTAACAGATCTAATCATTGAGAGTATTATACAGGGAAAAGATATAGGTGTCGCTGGGGTGTCAAAATTCTCAACTGATGCATGCATGATGCATGGAAACGCATAAAGGTGAGATTTATCTCTACATCTACTATTTAATTCAATTTAATATGATTGTTAAATGGGTGTTTTAGTGTTTAGTTTGATGAGTTTAAGCATCACGGGTCATACTTGAACACAGCTTTAATTGTTTCATTTTTCAGAAAACATTATACTCCCATCGATATTATTCATCGTGTCTTGCTTTTATTTTCGGATTATCTCATCCGTCTTGTTCCATTCCAAAAATGACAACTTGTTTACATGTACACAACCGATTATTATTATTTTTTTTATGTGAAATCCACTTATTTACATACAATTTTCAATTCTCTCTAATATATGTGCCAGGAAAAAAACAAGATAAGGTAGTTGGGATTGAACTAGTATATTTTTTAATCTTGATACTACATTCTCTGTACTTGGATTCATTTCACACAATAATCATGACTTTCACTTGCACGGTTTCACTAGATTTGGTATAGATGGAATGGTTCCCTGGTTTTTAACTTTTTTTTTGTATTATTTATATTAGTATCTAATGATTTAATTACTTATTTATAAACTTGTCTATGATTTAATTTATTAATTTTAATAATTTTGAATTGTCTAATTAATTAAATGCTCTCTCTTGGATTTTGAGATTGCTTGCTCTCTCGACATTCTAGTTAATATTTTTACAATTATGTATTTGTTCTTCAACTATATATTCTAGTTAGGATTTGCTAATCCTTCGGAAGAGAGTTATTTTAAGTATACGAATCAAACAAATATTAATGAGAGTCATTTTAAGTATAAGAGAATTTATTTACAATGAAAACACGTGTGTCACTATTTCATTAGTGAAGCACAAATTAAATATAGATTGGACACGGATATTAGATAGCAGATCCGGACCCTAACGTGTATGTGTATATATTATCTACTCTTAGAATGAAATAATGTACTCCCTCCGTTCCGCCCGACTTGTCTAGTTTCTTTTCGGCACGGAGATTAAGATGAGTGGGTGGTTGTGTATAAATGAGTGAGTAATTATTTTTCGTTTTTAGGAAACAAGACAAATCGGGTGGGATGACTCAAAAATGAATACAATATAAGTCGGGCGGAACGGGGGAGTAACTTTTATTGAGAATCATGAAATATAAATTTAAAGTATATCGCAAAAACTCATATATATTAGCTCCACGCCAGCGCCGGCAAAGAGTGGAGGCATATTATCGTATCGTAAAGAACAAAATGAAGTGTTGATCTTCTGCATCGATCTTGTACATATAATATTTTGTTCTTAAGCTAGATGGCATGAATCTGTTTGTATATAATTAAATTATTGTTGTGTAGTGTTTTGTCTTAATTTGCTGGAACGATCTTCATGTCTCACTTGTTAGTTTCTATTTAAGAAAAAAAAATCCAAATTTTTGGGTTGGAAATAAGAGGATTAATTAATAAGAAATGGCTACATTATAGCACGTGATGCGCCTCAGCACGAGTGTTCGAATTCGAATTAAACTATTAAGTAAATTCTTATCCAATTGGTGTTCGATTCAAAACAACGTAGTTTTACATTGAAAAACGACAAATTAAAAGGATAAGATTGAAAAAAGGATTTAATAAATAATTAAATAGTGCACTATTTTAATACAAAACTACGTCATTTTAAATCATGTATTAATTGAACATGGGATTTATTTGACAGATGATCTCATCCCTAAATTAGGATATCTAGCTAGTTGAGCAATTCAGTGTGCAGCTAAATTGAAATTCGTAATGAATTCTGTTTTCCATATATATTCATGTATGTTGCACACTTTAAATGTACCTTTCCCGAGGTCCCGGAGAAAAATCCTTGAAATTCATTTATTTATCAACAAATCTCAATTTTCGTTTTCCTTGTGATGGGCCTAACTAGCAAATTTTTTCGAAAAACTTTATTTATTATAAATGACATGTGACATTAAAATTATTGTTATTATCATAAGATATCTGACAAAGAGGAACAAATTATTGGATACAATGTTTATGCATCTCAAACTCTTTCATTCCTATGCAACTGGTGTTAGACTTATATCTTTTGAATGAAATTACTTTACACAATACCAAATGTATCCACAAATTCAAGCACAATTAATTCAAGGAGATTTTAGGTCAAACAGATGAAAAAGGTAAACCCACCGCTGTGGCTGCATGCTGGCGCGCCGCTATATCGCCGTTGCTCGATCTTTATTCAAACGAGTGGACTTTTGTTTTAGTTTCAACTTGTTTTTCTTATATTTCCGTTGGCTCTGAATGTTTTCTTTAAAATTGTACTCCTTCCATCTCGGTATTTGTGATATGTTCTTTCCAATACCAAAATTAAGAAAATAGTGTTATATGGTGTATATTATTTAATTTTTTGATAATTACTTTTAATCCACATAATCTTTTCATTTTTTTATATGAGCTACTTTTAACGGACCCGAATACAAATATTCTACCATCGAGTTTATTTAACAATGGTTGGATTTTCATACATTATCTAACGGTCCAAATTAATTTTAATCATCATTTTGTGTGGGTTTTGTCAGCCTTTAATTGAAAATGTCTAAAAACATTCTTTGATTCGACTAAGAGTTAACTAATCTATGAAAGGATCATTTATTCAACCAATTCTAAAATGTTTTGGGATCAATTTTACCAAACTTAAAATATTTAGGGACCTCTGATATTAATTTATATTTTAACGAATTTTTTCGTAATTTTTTTGAATGACGAGAGAACATAATGAATACTCGAGACCCTAGGAACTAATTTGTTCTTAATTATTCCTATGCAACCGTGCTAGGACCTACAAGGTGTTGTTATGAAATTTGCTTCATCTTTATGGATTTTTTATTACCTAAATCTCGAATTTAAGGAGGAATCAGCACTTTGTGTTGGTTAAATGAAGATCTTTTCAAATCTTATTTTGAATAGGATTTTGATGGAGCTTGTGATCAAGGAGAGGATACGCCGGCATGGGCGGATCCAAGGGGGGGTGGGTGCGACCGCCCCGAATTTTCGTGCATTACTACGAATTTTTATTTATTTCGAGTAATTTATATATTTGTTCCACGTAATTTTTTGAATTCGCCCCCCCGAAATTTTTAAATTTATTATCCTAAACTAAAATAACAATGAAGAATTAGTGTTAATGTGACTACGAACTTCTACGAATATTAAAAAAAAGTATATTAAGTATAACTTATTTTAGTGGTAATATTTAATTTAGAGTTATAGACATCTATTTTAATAGAGTCACATATATAACTTTATGCAATTAATATATTATGTTTCATTTTTTTTAATTACTTGATTGATCTAAAATTAGCAAGTGTAAATAAACTATCATTTAAATACTTAATTAACTCCTAAGCTAGATATTGTTAGTCTTCATAATTTTCTCCAATTAAATTTAGACTGACAAAATAAGATTGTGTACGATATTTTTCGAATAAATATGAAGAATATAGCAGTTATTTATGGAAGAAGAATAGAATACTTTAAATAAGCCAAAAAGAGTAAGTATAATTAGACTTACGTAGAAAAATGTCCTAAAAATTTTTCTCGGGGCTCCGGCCCCGAACCCCGGAAGAATCATCACCGATAAATTTCGCCCCCCTAACCAAAAATTCCGGATCCGCCCCGTACGCCGGTACGCTAGACCATGGTTAAAGTTTCCATTCGAAAGAAATTCTTAAACAAAGAGAGAGAAGAGATATGATGGACCACATTGCATATTTAAAGTATTTGTTATGATTGATACAGCACCATTTTATTCATTATTCAATCAAAAAGAGGAAGTTCCTGTGATGTTTGGCTCTGATACATGAAATCAAGACATGATATTAGTGGCGTTCTTTTCTTATAGTATATATTTATAAGTTTCTTTTTTGGTTCAGTCTTGATGAATATTATCACTTTTAATAAATCAAAGGCTTTACATGCATTAGTAATGTAGGAGACTTAGAGACAGGCAGGGGTTGGAGCGAGTCCGGATCTTCTATCACACTCTATGTCCCACTACATGTCCCATTGAAGTAACTCCGTACGGAGTTACTAGTCAACTTTAAGAATGGGACATGTAGTGGAACACACAATGGGATAGAAGATCCCTTGCTGGGTTGGAGACTTGGAGTTATTCCTTAAGTTTAGATGGCAATGTTCTCTAACCTAAGAAAATTAAAGGAATAACGTTCTTCAAAATGTGTGACGAGTTAAATAATCTATTAGACAACACGGAAATTTCTATCCTACACTAAGTTTTGTAGAACTTGTGGTGTGGAGTACTGCCACATCACATTTTGAATTTTATAAGTGTTTCTCGTTTTTAAAAATAAATGAGGTGTCATCATTTTACATTACAAGGTCAACAACTTAAGTTGTAGACCCAATCTAGAGAATAATTTTCCGAGACGACACAAATTATGTACAGTTTAATTAATCTAAGAAATGGAATTAATAATGTATTTCGAAACGTGTGATGAGTTAAATCTATTAGACAATAATACTCGTCATAGTCTAATCTAAGAAATTGAATAACTTTCATTGTAACAATATTGTATGAGTTGAATATACTAGACGGCACCATGTGTCATGGTCTTAATTATCTAAGAAATGGAATAACGTTTGATGAAATGTGAGATGAGTCAGTTAAATAATTAAGAGAATGAGTAGAGTTATCCTACATTTCTAATCTTGAATAGCTAAAATTTAAGAAATTTAAACCGGCATGTATATATAGCCTACATACATGTGTATTTTGTAATTTTAAGAAAATGAAGAATTGGATGTAAGCAATTATAATGAAATAAAATTGTGGCATGTGTTATAAACTAAAAATAATAGGAGAGTAATGAAGAGAGTAGGAAAAAGATGTGTATTATTATGAGGACTAAAGACCTCTATTTATATAGTTACAAATGGGCTTGTGGGCTTTTAAGTTTTTCATGGTCATCACTATATATATATATATATATATATATATATATATATATATAATATTTACAACACTCTCCCTTGATTGACCATCTCTAAAAGAAAATTGTTGTCTCGTTAAAGACTTGCCAGAAAATCCATTGGGATGAAAACTGGTCGAAGGAAAAAGAGTACAACTGTTCCCCCTCAAAATAGTCATTGTAGATCCTTGAGTCGACGCATATCGATCTTATGTACCATCTTCTTAAAATGTTGATGCTGGTAATGTCTTCGTAAGAGAATTTGCTAGATCATCACTTAAGCGAGTTTGTTGGATATTTATGTCACTACTATTTTGAAAATCATGTGTTGCATTGGATGCCTCGTTAAAAACATTCACTAAGAAAACCCTTTGAGAAAAAACATCGAAAGGAAAAAAGAATACAACCATTTGACCTTCAGGCCATTTGACCTTTAGGGGTCGGTCTAATCTTCAGGATTATTTACAATTTATCACTCTCCTTCAAGATAACAATCTTCAAGGTTATCTTCAAGGTCCACAATAATATTTACAACACTAGTTCAATCATCCTCATGGAGAATAGTAGGGGATATATTATTACTCCCACAAATAAACCAATACCATGTTTCACTTGAAGATAAACAAAAGAAGGCCAATACCGATTTCAAATTCTTCTATTGCATGTAAGTTAGATACTTCTGGTCCTAAAACATCTTTGTTATCTTTTATATGTCTAAATGAGTCTTCATCCACTTCAAGTGATTGAAGCAACCATTAGGTAGCTACGTGGATGCGATACTATAAAATCTCTTTAAAGTGTAATTCCATCAAGGAGATGCTCGATCTACGGGTCGAGACAATACTTAGTTTTACCTAAGTCTTTCAAATCAAACTCCGTCTTTAGGCCTCAAGTACTTTTATATTTCATATAATGATTCACATATCCTCTTTAAGAGGAATTTGAAGTGATGTGTTCTAAATTTTTATTCCGCGAACTTTTTATCTTTAGCACCAATAAATCTATCACGTTTCTAGCGTCGGTGAGAATTAATTGATTTATTTTGTTTATGAAGAACTACAGTTCTTTCATGGTGCATATACAACAGGTATATGAGATTTTAGTCACTCCTTTTTGGACTTAATAACTCCATATACTCCGATTCAGAATGCGTGAATCTAAATAATTAATCCAACGAGATATTTGCGGCATTCTATCATTTATATTTCATATCTCCCCCTAATGCCGACAATGATATGAGTTGGATTATCAATGAATAAAATAATTCATAATTATTTGTTCTATATAAGTCATTTGGACGGAGTATGCATATAAGTATTATGCTCTTCAGGAGTTTCAATCAAACTCAAGTCATCATTTTTGTACCCTTCTGTCAAGGAATACTCGTTGTTCGTATTATATCATATACGGTTGTACTATTTCAACCCTTACAATGACTTTTGCAGTTTAATTGAAAATAATTTTTTGACTTACATGCTTTGAACAAGTTAAATCTTTCAGGATTTTCATATATATGTCACTATCTAGTGAATCATATAGATAGATATTTACTACCTGCATAAGGCGCATATCAAGTCTTTGTGGCATAACTAGATTAATCAAAAATCTAAAATTTTGCGTCAATTATGGGAGAGTTTTCATAATTGATTCCCGGTCTTTGATAAAGACTTGTGTTACGAGTATTGCCCTATATCTCGCAATTTTTATTTCTCTTTCTAACGAAGACACATTTATATCATTCGGGGATATTTTTCCGCATTTGAACTACGTGTCCAAATGTTTTCCGGCTTTCCACGGAATATTAATTCACCCCGCATGACGTCTTTCCTCTTTGGCCAATTATTTCTATCTTGACAATCTCTTATAGATCGTGTTGGGTGATGATTCTCGTCCTCAAGCATAGTCTCACTTAGTGGGAAATGATTCTATCTTCTATATCAACCATGCTCAAGCAGCCTCTAGTGCTCGATTGTTGAGAAGATTTGAAGATCCCAAAACCCTATCTCGATTGGTGAACCATTCCGTTGTAATCGTTATTTGTCTCTCGAGGTTTCGCACTCATTAGACACTCTCGCTCCGATCAAGGCGCTCGCAGATTATCCGCCTTAACACCGAAGTAGAAGACTCGAATATCTTGGACTCAAGCAGAGCAAAGATATCGAAAGAGTCGATGGAACCGGACTCAAGCAGAGCAGATTCACCGAACTCGTAGCCGATCTTCAGAGACTTTCCTCAACTATCTACCTACCGAATACGGGATCGACTCAAGATCGGCGCAGACGCCGAACTGCCAAATACTTTTGAAAGACAATCAGCATTGTCATATACGAGGAAGAGAGAAGTCGGCCTTCTTTGCCTTGAAGTCTGTGGCTGTCTCAACCACTCTATCCACCTCGACGAATGACAAGAACACACGTGTCTTCTCACCGCTAAAGTCAGTCAACCATTTACCTAAAAAGGTGGGAAAGTACACTCGTTACCTACTTCAAAAGAGTCGTTTGCTACAAAAGAGAGAGAGAAAGGAAGATCGTCTCCAACGGATCTTTTCCAATCTCTGCTCTATAAATAGAGGGACATTTCCAGAGAAAGAGAGAGAGAGAGAATGCGCATAAGCTTAACGACGAAAACAAACACAAGCATTCAAACGAGCTAGAACCAGAAAACCCTAAGTCTTCCGCAAGAACTTAAAGATCTATCTCCGGCGAAAGACTACCTTCTCACTCATAGGGAACCAAGCTAAACTGTTAGAAGAGCCTCTAGTATCCAAATCGACGATACACGAACCTAAAGCTTATTTCAAACTGTTCGTCGATCTAGAAGCCACTCTCTCATTCCCTATCCCTCTAACCCTAAGCTCAACCGTAATATACTTATAGCTTAGACGAAGGAGTTCATATTTGAACCCAATCCTTATTGTAAAAGGACTCCTTCATAGTTGGAGAAGTTTGTCAAACACTTTAGTTTGATGCCTTTGTAAACCGGGACTTGCTCAAGATAATCCCCAAGCCACGGCTTTGTCCCGTGCACAAGCCGACCGAGACTAACTCGGCATAATAAATAGCCTCCCGAACTTTTCGGGATAGTGGACGTAGGATCGATTGATATCCGAACCACTTTAAAAATCCGTGTCTTGTTATTGCTTTTCGATTACTTGTTGCATTGATTTTACTGTTCATGCCGAAAACCTACTTTAAAATCATACAACCGTCTCAAAGATACCGAACTCGTCTATTTACCGAACCGAGACTTGCTAAAACGTTTTTCACTCAACCGATTTGGGCCTACACTTTTCCGCACCGCCGAACTCTACCTGTTTGATACCGAATTTCGACTCGATCCGCACCAGCGATGTCGGTAGAGTCGATTCTTTGCCACACACGATTCGTAACATCTATTTGGTCTCGCCGAATTATTTCAGCATATGACACTTTCCCCGAGCAGGACTGTTCGTGTTCGAAGTTGAGAAAATCGGATTCGAGTGTATTCACCCCCCCCTCTACACCCGACCGTACACTCGGGACCAACAATTGGTATCGAGCGGGAGTTCTTTAAGACTCTTGTTATCTTGAAACCGGTCTACTTGAACGGATCCGGAGAAAACGTTTCTTCACCGCATATTACTCTACATTCATATCATTATTTTTATATGGGCCGATATGTCGTGTATAAGAATGGTACCCATGTTCTCCGTAGAGAATTATGGAGTATGGCGAAGTCGAATGGAAGCACATCCGACATCCCTCCATGATAGTATGACCGAAGTGCTTGAAGATGGACCTATTGTTCCCATGATCGATAAGTGTCGTGACTCGTGCCCCACCGAAGGAGGAGGAATGGTGACCGGGAAGAAGATCCCTAAAGACGTAAGTCTCTTCACTCCCCAAGAGAAGAAGCTTCACAACTTAGACCGAGTCGCCGTAAATGCCATACCGACCACTCTTAGTGATTCTTATCTTGGCGTGGTTCGAGAATGCAAAACCGCAAAGGAACTCGGGACACTCTAGCGCTACCGAGTCGTGGAACTCGGAAGATAAAAGCTAACAAACCGGCGCCGGAACTCCAAAAGCCGGAAAGTTTGTCTCTCATGCCGGTGACAAAATAGAAGATCTCGAACGTCGATTTACGAACCGATGAATTCCATCAATGGGTCGGGAAAGACATTCAAAGAACCGAGAAATGAATCTCAAGATACCGAGGGCACCGCCGGACGGACACCGGACACCTTTTGCCACTTTATTGCGACATTCCCGATTTAGATGTTGTCTCTCCCGACCATATCTTTTCGTAACTTTCAGCGTAAGAGTTTGAGTTCGACGGACCTCAACGAAAGCAAAGAGCCGAAGCCGACAATAAAATTGACCATGCCTTCAAAGCATCAGGCCAAGACAAAGATCTCCAAGCGACGAGCAAGACAACGAGTAAGACCGAACCTTCACTCAATGATCTACAAGAAGGAAGTCTCACTCGTAAATACGTGTTGCTCGCTGTGAAGTATCAGAAGGAGAAGGAGAGGCACAGAAAACTGACTAAAGCATACCGAGACACAAAAGTAAGTCAGATTATACGCCAAAACGCACTCCCGACTCACAATCCTCCCGAATGCGTAAAGAAGGGATGACTCAAAGACCATCAAAGGATAGCGAAAAACAAAGAAGAAAGAGTCATCGCTTGCTACAACCGCAAAAAAGTCGGGACATTATCAATATGACTCGTCCCGAGCTCGAGTAGGCTCGAACGCGCAACAGCACGCAAGGCAAGGAGAAAGAAATTCGCCAAAAAGAGACAATCTTATATTGCAGGCAAAATCTCAGATGACTCAGAAGAAGTCGACTCCTTCATGGATTCATCGGATGATGAAGCAGCTTTTATGGCCTTAGAGCTTGAAGCTAAAGAAGCTACTGAAAAGTGCCTAATGGCAGGAGAAGAGGATGAGGTAAATTCTTATGAACCACTTAACTCCTCTTCACACTGCACACACGACACTATTTCAGGTGCAGATGAGAATTTGGACGTTGCTACCACTTATGAAGAATTATTAGATGAACAAATTCAAATGAGTCTGCAGCTTAGTAAGACTCTTCAGGAGTTGGATACCCTGAAAGTGGAGAATCAGAGACTTTCTCAGGAGAGTCAGGTTGCTACTGAAGCCGAAGGACTTGTGTTGAGACTCGGGGAGGAGATAAACTCTCTGATGGCCAAGTCTCAGCATCAAGAAGATCGGATTTCAGTTTTGATCAATGACTTGACTCGTAAAGATATCGAACCGAGTCTCATCAAGCAAGAACTGCCGGGACTTGCACCAAGCACGACATACCGAAAAAGAGTGATGATGTCCGGAAGAGCCTCGATGACCGAGCGTTAAATGGGCGCCGAAAAGAAGCCGGAGGCTATGCTTGCAAGCAACAAGCCCAAGCACCGTAAGGAAGGACTTGGTTTCAACTAGGAAGCTTCCTCATCTCGCCCCCGTACACTCGAAGTGCGTCTAACCGATAGGTTTGTTCGAGGGGAAACAATCAATGCAAATGTTCGAACCCCTCAAAGAAAGAACAAACAAAAGATGAAAGCACCTCATCCTACGCATCGCATTCGACCGTAAGATCGGAGCACCAAGACACCCCGGCCGGCCAAGGGGGGAACTAGCAGAGTTAAGTGGGCCGATCAAGATGGACCACCTCGTTGACACATCCATCTCGCATGGGTCATATTACTATGATCCTATAGTCGAAGAGGTTCCAAGAGTCGAAAAAGAAGAAAATCGCACAAAAGGCAAAGGTCCGCATCCACCGACTCGTAAGATCCGGACTCCTAAACCCGAACACAACTAAGAAGTCAACTTTGACCACCCAAATGGGGTCAAGTATGTTGACTAAGTGGAAAGAAACTCGTCCAAAACCACCGGTGGTTGTTAGACGATTTGGGTTACTAAAACTAACATCTAAGGACCCAAAAACAAAATAAAGGGTACCCGAATATAATTCTGTTTTGTAGGTGCACAAAGATCCTTGGTATGTGGACAAAGTGGATGCTCAAGACATATGACGTACCAAAGGAACCTATCAAGAATTATATAGCTAAAGGACCCGTAATCGAGTTTGGAGACAATGCAAAAGGCTATACAAGAGGATATGGAGCACTCAAAGATTGGAACTACCACGGTTCCTAGAGTATCATATGTTGAAGGACTTCAAAGATAATCTTCCTCTATTAGTCAATTCTGTGATAACTCGAATTAGAGTGATTTTTGACCTGGTTTCTGTGATGTCATTGATAAATCCACAGGGAAAACAAAGGTTATCGTGTTCGCGTAAAAAGAATATATATGTAGCCGATCGGAACTCGCAGAACCCGAAGCTTGTATGTCGGCGAAGAACGGCAACCGTACAGATGGCTTTGGCATAGGAGACTCAGCCACCTCAACTTCAAAACGCTCAACAAACTAGCAAGGAACACTCTAGCAAGAGGACTCGCAGAATGAAGTATTCAAAGAAAGACACTCAGCTGTCAAGCATGTCCGAAGGGAAAGCAAACAAGGAATCAAAATCCACCTGTTCCATCTCCTTCCACCGATGGAATCCTTCACCGTACTACATATGGATTTGTTCGGTCCGGTCTCTCCAAAGCTGACGATCAAAGGCAAGAAGTATGCTTTAGTGGTCATCGATGACTACTCGCGCTACACATGGGTCATATTCATTGCCAACAAGTCCGACGTCAAAACAGAGTTACCAACGCTTCGAAAAAGCTCAAGTGTCGAGAAGAACACCAAGATAATCAAAATTGCTTCCGACGCAGGAACCGAGTTCCTTAATTCCATGGTAGAGGAGTTCCCGCAAAACCGAAGGGATTGAGCATGAGACATCTGCCGCGCGCACCCCTCAGCCAGAACGGGGTTGTTGAACGAAAGAATCGCACACTCAAAGAAGCAAAGCAAGAACTCTACTCGTGCACTCGGGACTCCCAACAAAATTCCGGGGCGTAAGCAACCGACACCGCATGTTATACTCGTAACCGATCTCTACCGACAAAGCAAAGATAAGAGAACACCATATGAACTATGGAACGGCAGGAAGCCCTCTTTATCTTATTTCCATATCTTTGGTTGTTCGTGCTTTATTCACAATAATGGGAAAGATCACCAAGACTTTTGATAGCAAGTCGATCGTGGAGTTTTCTTAGGATACTCGGTCAACAAAGCTTTCGGAGTATTCAACTATCGGACCCTTTGCGTGGAAGAAAGCCCTCATGTTGTTTTTAATGAGTTTGCTATCAAGACAGGAGCAATAACTCTAAGTCTCGAATCCGAGGACATCAAGACGCAGCCTACGAGGATCTCGAACCTAAAAGACAAACATGAAAGGATCCAGCTTTGTTGGGATGATGATTCAGATGAAGAAACTGAGGATAAGCCTATCGAATCCGAACCAAAGAATGCAAGTAGCCGAACAGTATGGCTCTCCCGAACAGAGTCAATCCGTGTAACTCGAGGTCGATGAAGAAACCTTAGAGGTAATCGAGACCACTACCGAGAATAACAACTCGTGGGGAACATCTATTAATGTTCCCGAGCCGAATGCCCCCGAACCTCGGAAACTCGGTAGATCACACTCTCATTACCGAATTGCTTCAATCTCGTAATAGTACAACCGAAATGCCTAACTCACCTACTATCTCGTGTTGATCAAATTTCGGATGAAGAGCTGAAACATCGTAGATCGTGGCTAGATGCTCACACTCCTTATCTAATCATTGGAGATCCTTCAGCAAAAGTCAAGACAATCCAGATTCTGTCAAGGAGAAAGCGCATTATATTCCCGCTTCTTGTCTCATCGAAGAGCCTCGGACGATTGAGGATGCACTTAAAGATGCCGACCGGATCATAGCTATGCAGAGGAGCCGAATCGGCTCACGAGAAACGAAGTTTGGGAGCTTGTCGGATGCACCCCGCATCAACACGTCATCTGGAACAAAATGGGTCTTCAAGAACAAGCGAGATGAAAACAACGTTATAGTAAGGAACAAAGCAAGTGCTCATAGCGAAAGGCTACCGTCAAGCCGAGGGAATAGATTTCGATGAGACATTCGCTCCAGGTTGCAAGATTGGAGGCAATCGGACTATTCCTAACCTACGCAACACATCAAAGATTCGTAGTCTATCAAATGGATGTGAAGTCTCGCGTTCTCGAACGGCGCATCGAAAGAAGAAGTCTATGTAGAACAACCGCCCGGCTTTCAAAGCAGGGACATCGAGTTTATAGACTCGTAAAGGCTCAGTATGGGTTAAAACAAGCACCCGTGAGCTTGGTACGATACCCCGTCGAGTTTCTTCTTCGTAAAGGTTTTCGTAAAGGCACAGTAGATCGCACGCCGTTCAAAGATTCGACCGGAAGACGACTTATTACTCGTGCGATCTATGTAGATGATATTATCTTCGGATCAAAGAACGTCGTCACGTGTCAGCAGTTTGAGAAAATGATGAAGGACAAGTTTGAGATGTCAATGATGGGTGAAATGAATTATTTCCTCGGCTTTCAAGTCAAACAATCTGGAAAGGGAACGTTCATTAACCAAGGCAAATACACTCGAGACCTCATCAAAAGATTCAGTTGCACATCCGGCAAACCTATCAAGATCCCGATGAACACGAATATAAAAATCGATCTTGATAAAGAGGGAGTATCAGTAGGCCAAACTGAATTTCGTGCAATAATTGGTTCCTTATTATATCTAACAGCTACTCGTCCTGACATAACTTATGCTGTAGGTGTCTGCGCTCGATTTCAGGCGAATCCTAAGCAGAGCCACATGGACTCAGAAAAGAAGATTCTCCGCTACCTCAGAGGCACACCTGACATAGGTTTATGGTATCCAATGATGATAATATTGAACTAACTCGGCTATTCCCGATGCCGACTATGCAGATGTAGAATCGACCGAAAATCAACTTCGAGGAACTTGTCGGCCCTAGCAAAGTAAGCCGATCTCATGGTTTTCAAAGAAGCAAAGCACTCGCAGCCACGTCAACTACCGAAGCCGAATACATGGCTGCCGGAAGTTGTTGCGCCCAAATCCTTTGGGCCGAGACAAAGCACTAAGAGACTACGACATCATTCGAATGAAGTGCCGATATTCTGCGACAGTACCAGTGCTATTGCAATCACTCAAAACCTGTACTACACACGAAATGCAAGCACGTGGACATTAGGCATCACTTCATTCGTGACCATGTCGAAAAGAAGGATATCAGGATGGAAAAGATCCATAGATATTCTGACCAAGCCTCTAGCTGAATCCAGATTCAAAGAACTTTCAGTAGAGCTAGGTCTGCTGGACCCTACTGACCCCAGTCAGTAAGAGTCTTCAAGAGAGGACCATTTCAGTAAGGGGGAATGTTCACTCTCGCATCGAGTATAACCAAGACGTAGAGAATCAGCAACCATCTACATGAGGTATCACCGACTACTATGTTCACCGACGTGTTTGCGTATCTCTACTCGTAGTAACTAATAGAACAAAGATTCCGCACTTATAATTCAGATTCAGCATGGTATTAATTATCTTAAAATTTGTCATTTAATGAAAATGACTCTCATTTAATGCACGACATTCTATGCATAAGTATACTGAATTCTGCCACGCATTTAATGCATGTCATCTCATAGTTACTACTTAGGCAAATTACAACTGGCTTTGACTTAGGCGGCTACTGTGATCATTACCTTTTTTAATATCCAATCTTAACCGTCCATATCATAAAGTAGATTAAAATTTTGCCTTTGATCGAAAATCGTTCACCTTCACGTTAGATATATATTTTCGATCATATCTTAGAAACCGCCATTACCGCACTTAAAATCCTCTGCATCCGAAAATTCTGAGATCATTTCTTGCAATCCCCTCTTGCATATCCTTTCAAAATCTCAATCTCTCTTTCGGTATGCTTATAACAACTGCTACACGAATTAATTTTCTTTTTCAGAATCGCTATACAAACTGTTTTATTTAAATCGATACTGATAAATGCTAGTGTAACAGGTACAATGGCAAGTAAAATTGTTTTGGTGTCTGCTCCAGTTAACATGTAAGAAATCCTGAACAAGGACCGTGTTTGGTTCGAGCCAACCATGGAGTTCGACGCCTGTGATCTCGATTATATGGACGAGATCTTCTCAGCTCTTAGAGAGTCAGGGCTTGAAAGTTTTCTTTCAAGGAAGCCGACATACTTCCTCCCGAGGCGGTGGCCGAAGTTTATCTTAACTCGACTCGCAGGGCGGGGACATAATCGGAAGATTCGTCGTTCACAAGATCAAGGATGCTTCGCGATATCGAAGCAAATATCAATCAAGGAGGCGCTAAAGAGAAGTTTTGATCTGCCTTCTGAAGGAGCCAAGATCGTGGGGTACAATGATGATCTTGTAGATGACTACTTGACAATATTCTCGTGGAAAGCCCACGACCTTCGTGAGCCGCTTTTCCTAAAAACAACATGCCGCCTCGCATGCAGCTCGGCTTATATTGTGACGCAGCCATCGACCACCCAAGCGGTGCTCATTCGATCAAGTATCGAGGCACAAGATCCAGCTCATGATGGCCATATATGATAGAGCTCGAGATCAATTGGACGGAGTTCTTTATCCGTGAATTCATGGCTCAGCGCGGCCAAATTCGACAAGGCCCCTTACACGCCGAGTGTAAAGGGCAAGCTTCTTTATGGATCGAAGCCGTCCATAATGATAGAGGATGTCCAGCGGATCTCGAACCAATAACCTACAATGACAAGAAGTATTTTAATGTGAAGAAGGTCGATTCCACAACAAGATCGCCGCTCTTCGCCAGACGGGTCAGTCCCTCACCGTAACTCGGCAGACTAAGCCTCAAGCAGCTACACCCTCGAAGAAGAGAACACCTCCGAAAAAAAAACTCCAAAGGCACCAGCTAAGAAACCGAGGAAAGCCATTCCGGACGTGCCTACCGAACCTAAGGTCTCTCCCGAAGTTCCCGCTCGCTCGAGCTACTCAAGAACCTATTCACCTCGGCCGGCCGATGAGACGAGTCGAATCATCTCGAGAAGACTCAATCGTGGAGAAGGCCGTCTCCACCGAGGAATTCGTAGAAGTGGAACAAGGGGATGCTACGTAAGCACATAGCGAAGAGATTCGGCCGTCTTGACAGCCCCCTCTCGGCTCCACCACTCAAGCAGGTGTGCCTCCCGTTGAGACTCGGACGTCTCCCATGAGACTTGGAGTCCGAGACAACATCCGAAGAAGAGACAATTGGGATGGAAGCTTCAGTTGATCGTATCCGGAGCATCCCGAGAGATTCTTCAACAAATTCCAGAGCTTGTTGACTACTCTGATTTGTTGCTCATTGCAAAATCAGCAAGGCTCCACATGTTGCTACGATTTCAGGAGTGGCCCCATCTACAACGTCTAGTACTCCACTACTCCCCAGCCAGCCTTCATGAAGAAGAATTGAAGTCGAGGGAGCAAATAGGCTACTCCGAGCCCGCCGACCTCAAGCACCATGGAGAACCCGAGGGCCGCTATGCCGGGCAATGATACATGACAGTAAAGCCTAGCAACCGGCTCAAGACCCTCGGATGGATCGCACCACGATGGTCAAGATCCATCCAAAGTGATTCAGAGGCCCGGAAAGCCCGATGAGGGAAATCCCCGTGACACGGATACACATGCTACCGAACAAGCTCAACCTCCACTCCGTATCCTTGGACCTCGCGAAGTCCACGGCTGGTGCTTCGTCCTCGCAGAGCCCGCTAAGCTCTTGGCTGGAGTCGACTCTACGGCGCGCGCCCACCCCAACTACCAAGAGATCTCGATCCGTAGCAAAAGCTCTCACCGCTCGGGGAATCCAGAATCGAGCTCTTGCGAAGGCCGTCCACAAGGTGTGGAAACAGACTACGCTAGCCACAACCACCGAGCTACGGGGCCGAAAACATCGCATCAAAATCAGCCGCCCCCGTTGTCTCCGCAATCGTATCCGAAGCTTTGGCTAAGCAAAGATAAGCGGTTTGATGATCAGCTCGTAATCATTCGAGAAGGACAAGCCAAACTTCTCAAAGCATTCCGTGCTTCAATGTCCACTCATACCGAGTCCTTCACCGAACAAGCCCAGGCTACGGAAATCCGACTTGACAACATTCAATTGGTCGTGGAGGATAAGATTTTCGAGAAGCCGACGTAATTCAAGGCAAGAGCCGACCTCTCCCATAAGCAATACTCGGAGGAACCGACTAATGAGAGGAATGAGCCGCACTTGGCGCCGACAAAGATCCATGACATCGGGACGAACCGTCCGCCGTCTACAAACGCCTAGACAAGAAGGTACTCGTCCCTACCCCGGCTGTAATTGATGATGCCAAAAAGGGGGAAGGAAAAGAGAAGAGTACTGAGAAGCCGACCCCTACCAAAACTGCTGCCAAATTACTTAAGGGGACAGCTTCATTGAGATCTGAGAAAAAGACCAAGTCCGTGACTGAGATAAGCAGGACTCAGACTCGCACTGCACGCAGGGTAAGGCCCAGGGTGTCTTGGCTGCGAGCACAGCTGAGACTGGCCCAAGTGGCTCAGGAACCCAGGCTACTCATGCAACCCAGACTTCGACTGATATTATCAAGGAGGTTGCAGAGTATGCTGAGCAAGAAGAGTCAGAAGAGGAAGAGGCTCCTCTCCCTCCACCTGTTCAGGGAAAAGGCAAGAAAGTGCTGACTCTCCCAACCCCTCCAACCAAGAAAATGAAGAGATACATTTCAGCTGAGGAGGAGGCTCAAATTGCAGCTGATGAGAAGCTGGCAAGGGAGATTGCTGAAACAGAAGCTGCTAATAAACCAAAATCTAAGCCTCGTCAAAGGAAAGACAAAATCTCCACTCGAGGAGGAAGAAAGCCCGCTAGGATACCTCCAAGGAAACCGATTATCGAGGATGAAGAAGATATGGAGAAAGAGAAGGAGCAAAAGCAAAGAAAGCACCGAGAAGCGTGGTACGTCAAAAGAAAAATCAAGTACCCCGCCGAATCGAAGACATTCCTCGAAAGCCACCGGAGCCCAAGATGATGAGATTGAGGCCATATTCGACCAAATGAACAGATACTTATACGGAGGCGAAGAGGCTAGACAAGTTCAGCCGCGAGAGACAGAATCCGGGAGGCGACCTTGAAGCACCGAGGAAAAGGACCGAGGAAGAGGCCAGCCGAGAGTACCTTCAAAAGCCGATATTCCTTATCGATACGTAAGGTTCGGGAAGCCACCGATCTCGAAATCGCACGATGGCCAAAGACAGTACAATTGGATACCCGCTCAATTTACTCGTAGATGGGAATCTTCAAAGATAGAGTTCATCAAGCGCAATTATTTCGGAGGTTCGGCCCAACATGACTAAGACCGATGCCTACACGTAATGGATGATGATAATTGAACCCGATCTATATATATACTTGCATAAAGCCGTATCCGAAGGTATAGAAGTCGGTGTTCCGGAGCCCGTAATCTTACCTCCACCTAGAAGAAATGATGACTCAATCCACTTTGGGGTTAATAGAAGTCAAGTGAAGTATGCCGCATCAAAAAGAGAACCGGACGAAGATGAGCCCACAGACTTTGCTTGAATACTTGCAACGAGGAAGAACACATACCGGATGTATGGAGTGCCACCGCGAGACGCAATCTCAAGGATTCATGGACAGGATCAAGCAGCTTTAAGGGCTCCTAGGCTTAGTTCTCGTTCTTCTTAGCTTAGCAAGATTTGTAATTGTATCGGGTCTCGAATCACTCATATATACAAATCCGATTTTGGCTCTGACAACCACTTGTTGTCTATCCAGCCGTGTTTGTATTATGCTTTAACACTCAGAATCACTGAAGTGATTACTGACTCACACACTCACTACTATTTACTTTCTTGTCAGTTTATTACTTTGATAGATTCTGCTAGTCTAGTTTCTATATAATGGGGGAAATTGTGTTTTGCCCTGTTCTCTCAGTAGTCTAGAACTGTTGGAACAACTCCATTGATCTTACCTGTAATATTGTAAGGGGCTCTGTTTCTGTTTGTTTAGTGTTAGCATAGATGATAGGTTTTGGCATCATCAAATAGGGGGAATTGTTGGGTGATGATTCTGTCCTCAGCATAGTCTCACTTAGTGGGAAATGATTCTATCTTCTATACTGAACCATGCTCAGCAGCCTAGTGCTCTGATTGTTGAGAAGATTTGAAGATCCCAAAACCCTATCTGATTGGTGAACTATTCCGTTGTAATCGTTATTTGTCTCTCGAGGTTTCGCACTCGGCAGACACTCGCTCCGATCAAGGCGCCGCAGATTATCCGTCTTAACACCGAAGTAGAAGACTCAAGTGATACTAGACTCAGCAGAGCAAGATATCGAAAGAGTCAGTGGAACAAGACTCAGCAGGAGCAGTTCACTGAACTCGGAGCTGATCTTCAATAGACTTTCCTCGCCTATCTACCTACCGAATACGGGATCGGACTCAAGATCGGGCAGACGGTTAGAACTCGTCAAATACTTTTGAAAGACAATCAGCATTGTCATATACGAGGAAGAGAGAAGTCGCCTTCGCTTGCCTTGAAGTCTCTGTCTTGTCTCAACCACTCTATCCACCTCGACGAATGACAAGAACACACGTGTCTTCTCACCCGCTAAAGCCGGCAAATCCACCCTTTACCTAAAAAAGGTGGGAAAGTACACTGTTACCTACTTCAAAAGAGTCGTTTGCTACCAAAAGAGAGAGAGAAAGGAAGATCGTCTCCAACGGATCTTTTCCAATCTCTGCTCTATAAATAGAGGGACATTTCAAGAGAAAGAGAGAGAGAGAGAATGCGCATAAGCTTAACGACGAAAACAAACACAAGCATTCAAACGAGCTAGAACCAGAAAACCCTAAGTCTTCCGCAAGAACTTAAAGATCTATCTCCGGCAAAAGACTACCTTCTCAGCTCATAGGGAACCAAGCTAAACTGTTAGAAGAGCCTCTAGTATCTAAATCGACGATACACGAACCTAAAGTTTATTTCAGCTGTTCGTCGATCTAGAAGCCACTCTCTCATTCCCTATCCCTCTAACCCTAAGCTCAACATAATATACTTATAGCTTAGACGAAGGAGTTCATATTTGAACCCAATCCTTATTGTAAAAGGACTCCTTCATAGTTGGAGAAGTTTGTCAAACACTTTAGTTTGATGCCTTTGTAAATTGGGACTTGCTCAGTATAATCCCCAAGCCACGACTTTGTCCTGTGCACAAGCTGACTGAGACTAACTCAGTATAATAGATAGCCTCCTGAACTTTTCGGGATAGTGGACGTAGGATCGATTGATATCCGAACCACTTTAAAAATCTGTGTCTTGTTATTGCTTTTCTCGATCATCGTTGCATTGATTTTACTGTTCATACTGAAAACCTACTTTAAAATCATACAACTGTCTCAGCATACTGAACTTTCTATTTACTGAACTGAGACTTGCTAAAACGTTTTTTCACTCAACTGATTTGGGCCTACACTTTTCCGCACCGCTGAACTCTACCTGTTTGATACTGAATTCGACTCGCCGCCCAGCGCATCTCGCAGAGTCGATTCTTTGCCACACACGATTCAGAACAGCTATTTGGTCTGCTGAATTATTTTAGTACGGCACTTTCCTGAACAGGACTGTTCGTGTTCGAAGTTGAGAAAATCGGATTCATGTGTATTCACCTCCCCCCCTCTACACCTGACCGTACACTCGAGACCAACAGATCGTCATTGAGGATCCTCTTTTATCATTTCAAGAGTCATATTAAAAGGCGAAAATAACGTCGTGCGTCCACGTCGATATTTGATCTCTCCAATATTTTGAGATCTCATTATTTTCAGATACTTGTAGTTCTTCATGAACTTTCATTTGATTGATTAATCATTTTCATCATTATTTAGTTCATATCTTGTACCCTTTTTTCTTAGGCACAAAACTTCTTTTAAAACCAATTGGTCGACCATCTTTTTTTGATGAAATTTAAATTCATTTGTTGTCACTCTTACTTATCCTTCAAGGACATTAATTCATGTTGGGGGTACTCGCATCAAATATATGAAATTGTCACTTCATTTATATAAAGAAGCATCAAGAAATTGGTTTGCAATCTTTTGCAACTGAACCTTTTGACTTCTTTTTCACATTGATTACTTCGGGATCCAAATGTGATTAGTTTCTCCTTGTGCTTTTTGGATATAGATTTTACATTGATCACTTTAGGAATCCAAATGTGACATGTTCCACCGAATGTTGGAAATGTTATTTCATCATAATAACAATTTTCAAGTGGGACTCGTTTTTAAACGAACAAAAACCTAGTTTAGACATGAGCAATTAATTGCTTAATCACAATTCCAAAGTCATATTAAATCCTCTTCAGGAGGAACTCCGAGTTTAATAAACTCACTAGCTTTATAAAGAAAAAATTTCTTGATGGAATGAGGTCTTTATTATTTGAACTAGTAGTTCAAGAAAATGCTACATTTCTTCTAGAAATTAAGCATTCATGGAAATCCATTTATTAAAAAATTATTCAAGATCTCTATTTTGTGCTCATATGAATTTTCAATTATACGGCATATTATAGTTGCTCGCAAATGTCCAAATATGTCATGTCGAAGCATAAAGCTCATTAAGTCATTGAACTTCTGGTTCATGACATGGTTTGTCTCAATTGTATTTATGAATGTGTAAACATTCAAGACGGTAATGTGATAAGTTTTCTTTTGTATGCTTCTGACTAAATACAAAACAATTACTACATTCTTATATCATGATATTCATTGTAGTGGATATCCTTCAAACTGAGTAAAGAACATGATACAACAAGCTCTTCGGGAGCTTCAAAAGTTAATTTAGTATCAATTTATAAAATGATACAAGCACTTCGGGAGCTTTAAATGATGTTCGATGCACTAGATATAATGTTACATTAGCTAATGTTAACTCGAAGATAAAAATATCTCAAATCATTGATGACTAAGAAAGTAATCATTTTGCGCAATCCTTTTGGACACCTTTTTTTTTCCAAATACTATTTCAATTAATACCTTGAGTAAGATTTTACCAAAACTCATTTGATAATATTCTTCAGGAATATTAATTTAAGAACCAAAGTATGCAATGAACTCAACTTTACACATTAGTGTCAAGAAGACATAAATTATGTATTTTTTTCAAGAATAAATATATATCACTTAAGATACAATTTGCTCCTTAAGAGCATGTAATACTCTTCATGAATATAAATTATATTACTTCGGGAACATCAATATAATATATTCATTTTGGACAATGAAATCAATAAATTGCAAATTATGAGATCTACCGGAACTCATATCTATTATACAAAATAAATTAAATTTGAGTATACCTTTAAATATACATTGTTCATTAGGAACATGTAATATTCTTCAAGAATATTAATTGTGTTACTTCAGGAGCAATAACAAAGGATGGTTGTTTTGATATATGATTTCAAAATGTCAAGTTTTAGTTGTTCCAAGAACATGTAGAGTTAATTGTGCTACTTCAAAAGCAGCAATTAGAGTTATGAACATATAGCATTTGCCAAAATCAAGAACTTGAATTATTATTCAAGAACATGTAGTATTCTTCAGGAATACAAATTGTGTTACTTCAGGAGCAACAATTTTAGTCTATATTAAATTGCTTTAGGCGAAAGGTTAATATTTTAAAGAAACTCAATCGTATCGTATTCTTGGGGATATCAATTGTGCTGGGAGCAACAACAATAACAATTCAAGAACCAAGATTGGCCTATCAATAAGACATATTACATGAATTGCTACTTCGGGAGCAACAATTTAAGTGTATGTAATGATAACAATTATTTAGCGAAGACAATAACATTTATTGTTATTCATCGGGATTAACAAATCAATAAGCGAAGACAATAACATTTATTGTTATCCTTCGGCGTTAACAAATCAATAAGCACCATATAAAGTATTATATAATACTTTTTTTTACTTTTGAAATGTGCAAGATCAAATTATAATTATTTTAAGATTTTCAAATCATGCACGAAACTTTTTTCAAGTGAATCATTGAAATCCTTGTAGAAATTATGTCGCGGCTTTACAAATTGGAAGAATCGAAATATTACCTTCAGTATAATAGTACCGCCGCTTCCACGATTTACATATTGGAACGATCGCAATCTTACTTTCGGTATAAGCAAATTGTGTTGATAACATATTATAAACTAAAAATAATAGGAGAGTAATGGAGAGAGTAGGAATAAGATGTGTATTATATGAGGACTAAATACCTCTATTTATAAAGTTACAAATGGGCTCGTGAATTTTTAAAGTTTACATGATCATAACTATTTACGGTAAATATATATATTCGGTGGGAATGCATAGTTATGTAGGAAGGTGAGAAGTATGCATATTCCTTATATGTTTTATGCATATTCTTTATTTTTTTATGCATACATCTTGTATTTTTTATATTTTTGCCCTTATGCATAAAACATATAAGGAATATACAAAAGGAATATTCCAGAGCATATTCAATCTAAACCATCAAAAAATAAAATCAAGGGTGCAGACTTCTTCTTATTTCTTATTTTAAGGTGGCTTCTCATATAATACATTCTCTCTCTATATATTTACAACAGATTGGTTATTCTCTCACACACATTATAAATTAAAATTATCCACTTAGAACCAATCCTCACCTTAACAAATTTCCTAAATTCCTGCACGAACACCTCTTTCAATTTTTTTAATTCAAATGGACGCACTGCTTGGTGTGTGTGTGGGGGGGGGTTAATAATACTAATAATAAATGCTCCATTTAATAGAATTACATTTTTCATAAAATTGATTAAATTATAGTTGTAGCATATACTTATGCAAGTAATTAAAACATTGGTAATTATTTTCCGGCCATATTATGCGTTCATATTAATTTCATGTGGGAACACAATACCACGTGTACTAAGCCACTTAATTTTATATATATTTCGTTGTTCAAACTCTAAAGTTGGTCTATACAAGTAACATACATTATTAATATAAAAGGAGCAAAGTAGGGCCATATATTCTCTCTCATTGTTTAAAGACAATCATCCATGGAATCCCCTAAATTATTTGCAGATCTCAGCCGTATCCCCTTCCGGATAGCGAGCTTCAATTGAAAATTAGATACTGAAGATCCTGAAATAAGTAATGATGTTTTCTTACCAACCAAATGGAGAGTTAGTTTTTGGCGCCCCAACCACTTCCGAAGAGTATCAAATCCACGACGATCTGCTTACCGATAATTATGCTTCCATGGAAAGCAATTTAATAAGCTTCGGCAATGAATGGCAGCGCAGTACTGAAGTAGCCAGTTTCGAGTCGAATAGACAAAAGCAAAGGGAGAGCAAGGATGAGTTCAATGAAAGGAGGGTTATGCATCGAGAGGTGGAGAAGAAGAGGAGGCAAGAGATGTCGACTCTCCATGCTTCTCTCGCCTCCCTTCTTCCTCTTGCAAAGATGAAGGTATATTTGTTTTATATGTGGGTTTAATTTTATAATGTTCTTGATTAAACCTAGCTAACCCTTGTTTGAGTTTTGTAGATCTCTTTCATGGCTTAATCTTAATTTGTTTACATGAAGGGGAAGCGCTCAGTTGGTGATCAGATTGGAGAAGCAGTGAATCACATAAAGCAGATGGAGAAAAAGATAGAAAAACTGAAGATCCGCCGAGATGAGCTGAAGATGAAATCGTTCAGTTCTTCAGACCCTAATTTCTCGAGTTTGAATTCTAGTGATGGGTTTGTGACCGTGAATATGGCGGAGGATGGTATGGAGATTCTGGTCTCTACTAAGAAAGAAAGCTCCGATTTAGGGTTGTCAAGGGTACTTGCTGTGTTAGTGGAAAGACAGCTTGATGTGGTTACGTGCGTTTCGACAATAGCCAAGGACAGATTTCTTCACAAAATCAAGGTCGAGGTAAGTTGCAAAATGTAGGGGGTTTTATTTCTGAAGTTATTATGTTCGATTTGGACTTATAGTTAATCATGTTTGTATATATATAACCTTGATTCTTGCAGACCACAGATATGAGGTACGTTGATGTATCAGAGCTGCAAGATAGACTGCGCGACGCCATCAACTAATAATCTGATCTTTGACTCATCAATTACATGTTCATGAATAAGAACTTGAGATAATATCTGTTTCCAAAGATTTAGATGGACCTATGAGTGCATATATGTATGGATTTATGTATGTTTGGTACATGCATGTAGATTATAAATGGTACTATGTGAGTGAGATTTGTAAGAGAGTTGAGAACTCTAACTAGTACTTGCTTCATCAGTGGTATTATTTGAGTAATAAAGTGTTATTTCTCTATCTTTTCTCTTTCATATCCTACAAATTAAGTAATTTGTGTGTGTTTCCACCACCTTTCATTTTTATAAGAGAATTGAGTCAATAACTGCTTCCAAGGCATGTATGTTATATATGTATCTAGTAATAGCATTAGAGAGAGATCTAGAGAGAGAGAGAGAGAGAGAGAGAGATTTCTTAGTGTGGGAGTCTTTTTCCATTGCATTGATTTCTTTCCTTACTTAGTAGTGCATACAAAGGATTTAAGACACAGAGTTTGTGATTGGTCCGGTTTCAAATTTTTTTTTTTTTAAGTTTCTTATCTGTGTAGAAGTAGTTGTCTAAACAGTTTGAGCTTCATCAATTTCATCTGTAATTGCGAAATTTAAGATATTTTGATATCTCCTCTTGCATATCAGTTTGATATCAGTTTGGTATAAGCTGTATCAGATGATTGTAGATTTGAAGTCTTTGGATCTAATTAACTTATTATTGTAACCTAGCAACCTGCAGCTTGCATGAAGTTTTGTGCATGTGCATGGGAATCTGAATAAGAGTGATGTGTCTGGATACACAGGATGATCATAAGTTGGTATAGAACCATGCATTTTGTTAAATTAATAGGAGATCTAATCATTGAGGTAGAGTATATATTATATAGGTGGATGGGCTGTCAATATTCTCAACTGGTGCATGCAATAATGCATGAAAATATATGAAGAAATTGAGGTTTATCTGTCATCTTTGGGAAAAGTACTCCTCCTTATAAGTGCAACTTGATTTAATTAGTTTACAAGATTCCTTAGTGGAATTGTGATTGTCCGTTATGAAGTGGTTTCTTTCACATATTTTCAACGAATTTCGTACTGATAGATTGTAGTTTCTTTTAATTGGTCTGTTTTGTATCCATAGGTCTAAGAATTGACATTTTGTTCAGAACAATTGACACTCTGAAATAAAATGACATATTTGTTCCTTGCAATTGACACATCTATTCATTGCAAATGACACTCAATGAGAATGTGACAATTTCCTCCAATACAACTGACACTTTTGTTTATTACAAGTGACACTTTGAGTAACATTTCTGGTTATTATATTGATTATATTTTGTTGACTAAATAATTGACCAGTTGAATTAAAATGACACGTTCCTTAATTCTGATTGACAATTTACTTTAGTGTGATTGACACTTTGAGATAAATAACACATTTGTTCACAATAATTAACACTTCGAGATAAATAACACACGTATTCATAGCTAACACTCATTTAATATACAAATGACACTTTTTTCGAAACAAACCACATTTGTTTCGAAAATACTTGATAAATAACACATTTCTATGGGACGGAGGCAGTACTATACAAATGACACTTTATTCAAAATAAATGACACTTTTGTTCCAAAGCAAATTATCTACGAATAACACTTTTCTTCGAACAAATGATAATTTTGTTCACTGCAAATGACATAGCTGCAGTTAATTAAAAATGAGAAAAAATAAAATAAAAATAAATTAATGAACATTAAATAAACTAAAAATAATTAAAAAATGTTAAATAATTTCTAAAAAAAAGTATACAAAATTTAAAATAAAATTAAAAGTAATTAAAAAATCGAACAGTATTTTCGCTAAATAAGAAAATTTTTAAAAAAATTATTAAAACAAAAAAACAATGTTAAAAAATAAATTAAACAAAAAATGCAACAGAAAGGGCTTGAACCTATGACCTCTTAGTAAAAAAAAACAATTAACCGATGGGCTATAAGAAAATATTGTAAAATAACAAACAAATTACATTTACTTATTGGAACTACGTGTGACCTGGATGTATCATACATCAGGTGCACACAAGTTTTTGTGTTCATCTTATTATTTGATGGTTAAGCTTGAATATTCTTTTGACGAAAAAAAAACAGGATAAAAAAGGAGAAAAAGAAAAAGAAAAAAAAAATAGAGAAGCAAATGAGATTATATGCCCATTTTTTATAGGGACCTTAATTAATAATTTTAGCACCCAATCCATACCACGAGATTATATGCCCATTTTGTAGAAAAGAAAAATACAATTAATATATAGTTTTATTCGACTGGGGCCTTCCGTCCGCCACTAACTAGCGACAATTACAAATTACAGAATTGAAGACGTACAAAATCCATAGATCATGTATTAGGTCCAGTCCAGCGCCGGTAAAGATGATGGCTATATCGTATAGTTTTATTTTAATTGAAAAACAAATTAAGTCGTGAACTTGAATATATGTTATTTTGCCTTTTACCTTTAGAGTGAATTCCCAAAGGCTCTTAAAAAAATTATTTCTAAAATGAAACTATTCTAAGAATAATTCTCAAACGAATCTTATTTTGATTCACCATTTTGACGCATAAATTGCATATATATGGAAAATATTTTCATTTTTTACTTTTTCAGATTTAATTTTCTTCCGTTGATTACTTGTAAAATACATACTCTTAAATTTTTCTGTCTACATAAAATGAATGTAGATTTTATTTCATATACATTTAACTTTCTCCCGAATTTCTCTACAACAATTGTATGTCCTAATTTTTTATTTGCTTTATAAGTAACTAAACAAATAAAATTCAATGGATTTTTTATGTTTTCAGATTTGACTTTTTTTCTTTGATTTACTTATAAGTAAACTAAAAAAACTTCTTCCAAAATTTAATTTTAAGATTTGCTTTTCTTTAGGTTTAGTTTTATGCCGAAATAATGTTGGAAAAATCGTAATATATATATATATATATATATATATATATATATATATATATATATATTATTTATATATATATTTTGTAACTATGGAAAGTTAATTAGCATTTATTGCTAATTTGACTTGGGCAAAATTCAGCCCGTTTAATCGTCTTTTCGAGCCTCGATATTTATCCGATTAATGTTTTGAGATATATGACGTCGATCTACGTTTCGAGTAGATAATTATAGTGTGATTAATTTCTCGATTCCGATTTTCGGTGAGTGAGAAATAGTGGCTCGAAGTTTGGGGGGACAAAACTAATATGTTACCTAAAGTGGAGAAACTTACCTTATTCGGGTATGGGAGAGTTATTACATTAATTAATGTCCCACATCGATTAATGAATAATATTTTGTGTGGTATTTAAGTCTCTACCACATTGTAGGAGATAACAAAGTACATGTGGTGGGCTTGGGCCATACATGCTCATGCGCGCGAGCCTTTTCGCCGACCGCCGCGCCGCGCCCGCGCCCGTGCCCGGCCCCGGTTTCGGTCCGTGGACTTGGACTTGGACTTGGATCTTGGCAATTGGTCTGTCGGGCTTGTCAGTTGGGCTCGGTGGGCTACGTGTGGGCTGGCCTGGGCCTCCTGGTGCAGATGGGAACCGGCCGCGACCGGGATTCCTCTCCGTGGTGCAGTGCTCCTGCTGCACCAGAGTTTATCTTTTTGGAAGGATCTAGAAGAGACTCTTCAGCAGCCAACCTTCCATGTCTCCACCCTCGAAACCGCCGCTCGCCTTAATTGGCGGGGAGTTATTCCCGCAATCAACACTGGGTGGAACACTTATAAATAAGCGTGTGTTCATTCCATTTCAACACCAACATCTGCAACAACAAGCATTCCATACTTAGCTCTGCATTCCATATTTAGCTCTTAGTTGTCCAGCTCTTGTCCTCGCCGGAAAAGTCCACTTCGCCGGAGCTCGAAGATCCTACGGTGCTGCAATCTTCGAGACGTTCGTCGTTTCATCTTTGGGGACGAAATACCTTAACCGAGAGCACTACCGGGGCGTTTTTCGTCTTGCAGAGAGAGGCCTTCCTCGACTCGAAGGCTCTGTTGTTTAGTTCCTTTTGTCATTTAACAGTTTACTTGTAATAGCAGTTTGTAACCAACAATCGCAAGACGAAAAAAAACTACTACTCTTTACCTAGCTGCTTCAAGTAAACAAAAAAGATGTCCTCCTCAAGTGCTGCCATCTCCGACGCTGCCGCCGCCGCTGCTTCTGCTGCCGCCACCAACCCCGCTGTATCTGACGTCGTTGCCTCCTCCGGCAATGTTGTTCCACCGACGTCTGTTCCTACTCCAACTCTGGCATTTGCTAATCCAACCCTCGCTGCCATGTCTGCCGCCACTGATGCAAGGATAGCACTTAACCGTGCTAATGCCGCTAACACGACATTCAACTTCAACGCAATGTCCTCTACCTTGCAGAGCAATGTCCCTTTTGGGAGTGTGAACCACCATGGAGTGGTGGGGGTTCAAACCCAACCCTGACGGCACCTCTGCACTCGTCTAGAGTGTTGCCCGCTGCCGAGAAGCCGGCCAAGTTTGGTGGAGCCGACTTCAAAAGGTGGCAGGAAAAGATGTTGTTCTATTTCACAACATTGGGGTTCACGACTGTGCTGATGGAGAATGCACCCACCCCTCCAAGTGACAACGAAGAGAACTTGGAAGTCCGCATAGCCTATGATAATTGGCTAACTTCTGACTACTTTTGTAAAAACTTCTTGCTTAGTGGACTAGATGATAGTCTGTACAGTGTATATGCAAATATAAAGACCTCCAATGCAATTTGGGAGGCACTTGAAAGAAAATACTGTACTGACGATGCAAGTACCAAGAAGTTTGTAGTCGCCAAGTTCTTGGACTACAAAATGGTGGACTCTCGACCGGTCATGGAGCAAGTGCAAGAGTTCCAACTCATTCTCCATGGCGTCCACGCCGAAGGAATGCTTTTGCCAGATGCTTTCATTGTGGCAACCGTGATAGAAAAGCTTCCCCCGAGTTGGAAGGACTTCAAGAGCTACTTGAAGCACAGGCGAAAGGAAATGACGCTTGAGGACCTTGTGGTCAAGCTCCGCATCGAGACCGACATGAGGACTCGAGATGGGAAGGGCAAAGCACCCGTGGAGCCAAGAGTCAACCTTGCTGAGAAAGGTGGCAACTCCAACAATGCAAAGAGAGGGCGTCCAAATAGCAACCCCAAAGGGAAGGGCAAAGTGCAATCCCGCAAGTTTGAAGGGGACTGATACAACTGTGGCAAATCCGGCCACATGTCCAAAGACTGCCGAAAGCCGAAGAAGAAGAGGGCTCGTCAAACCAATATGTTGGAGATTGACCTCACTGAAGCCGACCTTGCGGCCGTTGTCACTGAAGAAGCAAACGTCGTGGAGAATGAGGGGAAGTGGTATATTGATACCGCTGCCACGACACATGTTTGTGGTGACCGAAGTCGCTTCACCAAGTACAAGAGTTGCCAAGGGAGGAAGCTCAATATGGGGAATCAAGCCTCATCTAAGGTAGTTGGCTATGGTACTGTGGTGCTAAGGTTGAGCTCCGGCAAGAACCTTACTCTTGGAGAGGTGCTGCATGTCCCCGACATCCGGAAAAATCTTGTGTCCGGCTCTGTACTAGTCAAGAGAGGGTTTAGACTAGTTTTTGAGTCAGACAAATTTATCCTGTCTAAATTTGGAATGTTTTTAGGAAAAGGTTACCTGTCTGAGGGCCTTTTCAAGTTATCTGTAATGGCACTGCGCCAAGAGCCCGTTGAGGCTAAAAAGAATGAGAATGAAGCATCTTCCTCCTACTTAATTGAGTGTTCCGATTTATGGCATTCTAGATTAGGACATGTTGATCTAAATGCGATAAAAAGATTAGTTAATCTCGATCTACTTAAAGTAAATGAGTTTAACAAAACCAAGTGTGAAGTTTGTGTTGAAGCAAAATTGGCTAAACTGCCATTTCATTCTGTAGAAAGGAACACAAAACCTCTAGAACTCATTCACACTGACGTATGTGACTTAAAGTTTGTACAAACTAGAGGTGGGAAAAAGTATTTTATTACTTTTATTGATGACTACACTAAGTATTGTACTCTTTATCTTTTAAGGAGTAAAGATGAGGCGATTGAAGCTTTTACTAACTTCAAAGCAGAAGTCGAGAACCAACTTGATTGTAAAATCAAAATGGTACGAAGTGATAGAGGTGGAGAATATGTAGCTCCTTTTGAAGAGTTGTGTAAGACAAGTGGTATTATTCATCAAACCACTGCCCCCTATTCGCCTCAATCAAATGGTGTGGCTGAAAGGAAGAACCGAACTCTAAAGGAGATGATGAATGCTTTGTTAATAAGTTGGACTGCCCTGCAACATGTGGGGGAAGCCGTCTTGACGGCTAACTACTTATTGAACAAAATACCTCTAAAAGGTAGAGATGTAACTCCTTACGAGTTGTGGAAAGGAAGGAAACCTTCCTATAAATACCTCAAAGTGTGGGGGTGTTTGGCTAAGGTAGAAGTGTCTTTGCCTAAGCAAGTTACAATCGGACCTAAGACCGTCGATTGTATCTTTATAGGATATGCACTGAATAGTAGTGCATATCGATTTGTCATTCATAAGTCGGCGGTGCCCGATATGAATGTTGGAACTACTATTAAGCCAAGGAATGCTATATTCTTTGAACATATCTATCCTTGTAAAAATGATGATACAATTGAGTCAAGCTCTAGTGGTGAAGCAAGAGAAGTTGCTAGTAATTCTAGAAATGTGAGGGTAGAACCCGATACACGTAAAAGGCAAGCTGTCGATCTTGAAACTTTAGAACCAAGACGTAGCACTAGAGCAAGAGTTGCTAAGGACTTTGGTCCTGATTATGTTGTCTTTCTTTTGGATGAAGAACCGCGGTCTATAAAAGAAGCTCTTTCTAGACCCGATGGCCCGCTTTGGCAAGAAGCTGTACAAAGTGAAATTGATTCCATTATGCAGAATCACACTTGGGTCTTAGCAGACTTACCCGAAGGTTGCAAGCCCTTAGGATGTAAATGGATCCTAAAAAGAAAGTATAAGGCTGATGGGTCAATTGATAAATATAAAGCTCGTTTAGTGGTTAAAGGCTTTAAGCAAATTGAAGGATATGACTTCTTCGATACTTATTCGCCTGTAACGAGGATTACGTCTATCCGTGTGCTTCTCGCGATTGCTGCTTTGCACAATCTTGAGATTCACCAAATGGACGTGAAAACTGCCTTTCTAAATGGAGATTTAGAAGAGGAAATTTATATGGAACAACCTGAAGGGTTTGTTTTACCTGGTCAAGAGCGAAAGGTATGTAAGTTGGTGAAATCCCTATATGGGTTGAAACAAGCACAATTACAATGGCACTTGAAATTCGACGAGGCTATGTTGTCGAATGACTTTAAGATTAATGAATGTGACAAGTGTGTTTACATAAAGACTACAAAGAATGGCTTTGTAATTGTTTGCCTTTATGTAGACAACATGTTAATTATGGGACAAAACCTTCAAGTCATAAATGACACCAAGCGTATGCTTAAGAGAACTTTCGATATGAAAGATATGGGAGTTGCTGCTGTTATTCTTGGAGTGAAGATTCAAAGAACTCCCAAAGGGATTGTTTTGTCTCAATCTCATTATATTGAGAAAGTGCTTAAGAGGTTTAATGCCTTTGATAGTGCGCCGGCAAAGACTCCTCTAGAAGTTAATGTTCACTTGAGCAAGAATATGGGTGATCATGTTGCTCAAGAGGATTATGCTAGAGTTGTTGGTTGTCTTATGTACATCACGAATTGTACGAGGTCTGATCTAGCTTGTCCGGTGAACAAACTGAGTCGCTATACTAGTAATCCTAGTAGAGAGCATTGGAAATCTCTTGTAAGAGTTCTGAGGTATTTGAAATACACTCTTAACTTTGGGTTGCACTACTCGAGACATCCCCCGCACTTGAAGGGTACTGTGATGCGAATTGGATATCCGACACTAAAGATTCGTTGTCTACTAGTGGTTATGTGTTCACTATAGGGGGAGGAGCTGTGTCGTGGAGATCCACGAAACAGACGTGCACAGCCCGATCCACCATGGAATCTGAATTCATTGCTTTAGATAAAGCCGGTGAGGGGGCCGAATGGCTCCGTAATTTTCTTGAAGATATTCCATGTTGGACGAAACCCGTGCCACCTGTGATGATTCACTGTGATAGCCAAGCGGCTATTGGTAGGGCAAAGAGTGGGTTGTATAATGGTAAGTCGAGACATATTCGTCGTCGACATAATACCGTAAGACATTTGATCACGAGTGGGGTTACTTCTGTAGACTATGTCAAGTCTATCGATAACCTAGCGGATCCGCTTACTAAGAGTTTGAATCGAGATCAAATGTATAAGCTCGTAGAGGGAATGTGAGTTAAATCCACAAATTAAAGACGATTATAGTGGATACACAACCTTGTAGATTGGAGATCCCATGAACTTGGTTCAATGGGAAAACTAAGCTATATGAGTCTGTTGATACTACACTCAAATAGTCTATTCCCTAAAGAGCTCGAGAGTGTTGGTGACCTGTCAAGTGGTGAGGTTAAGTCTTTGACTTTTAATGATTCTTGGATACCTTGAGAAGGTGGAGTATGACAGGATACTCGAGTAAGAATCACCTATGTAAGTGAGAAGTGAGGGCCGCTTCTATGTAACACTTACGAATCCAAAGAGGTTGTCCATGGCCAGTAAAGGACACAAACGTGAGAACGGACGAGGTTGAGACTTTATAGTGTTAGTGCTATTGTCTAAGTATACACCATGGAGGAATAGTTCAAGGCCACGTGTCCACTATTCCGCCGGTATGCTCGATAGCACTGACTAAGGAAGGTTCAAGGTCACAAGCCACCTACCCTGATGCTTTATTGTCTCTTGAGGACAGAGCTGTGTGTCTGCATGCATGCATTTGGCTATTTCCACTCATATGGGGGATTGTTGGAAAAATCGTAATATATATATATATATATATATATATATATATATATATAATATATATATTTACCTTTCCATAGTTAATTAACTTTCCATAGTTACAAAATATATATATATATAATATATATATATATATATTATATATATATATATATTTTGTAACTATGGAAAGTTAATTAGCATTTATTGCTAATTTGATTTGGGCAAAATTCAGCCCGTTTAATCGTCTTTTCGAGCCTCGATATTTATCCGATTAATGTTTTGAGATATATGACGTCGATCTACGTTTCGAGTAGATAATTATAGTGTGATTAATTTCTCGATTCCGATTTTCGGTGAGTGAGAAATAGTGGCTCGAAGTTTGGGAGGACAAAACTAATATGTTACCTAAAGTGGAGAAACTTACCTTATTCGGGTTTGGGAGAGTTATTACATTAATCAATGTCCCACATCGATTAATGAATAATGTTTTGTGTGGTATTTAAGTCTCTACCACATTGTAGGAGATAACAAAGTGACATGTGGTGGGCTTGGGCCACACATGCTCATGCGCGCGAGCCTTTTCGCCGACCGCCTCACACACGGGCGCGCCGTGCCGCACCGCGCCCATGCCCGGCCCCGCCCCAGCTCCGGCTTCGGCTCCGGCTCCGGTTCCGGTTCCGTGGACTTGGACTTGGACTTGGACTTGGATCTTGGCAATTGGTCATTTGGGTGGTCCGTCGGGCTTGGCCGTTGGGCTCGGCAGTTGGGCTTGTCAGTTGGGCTCGGTAGGCTACGTGTGGGCTGGCCCAGTCCTTGGTGCAGTGAACCGACTGCACTGGATTCCTCTCCGTGGTGCAGTGCTCCTGCTGCACCAGAGTGTGTCTTTTTGGAAGGATCTGGAAGAGACTCTTCAGCAGCCAACCTTCCATGTCTCCACTCCCTCGAAACTGTCGCTCGCTTTAATAGTGGCGGGAGTTATTCCCGCAATCAACACTGGGTGGAACGAACTTATAAATAAGGCGTGTGTTCATTCCATTTCAACACCAACATCTGCAACAACAAGCATTCCATACTTAGCTCTGCATTCCATATTTAGCTCTTAGTTGTCCAGCTCATGTCCTCGCCGGAAAAGTCCACTTCGCCGGAGCTCGAAGATCCTGCGGTGCTGCAATATTCGAGACATTCGTCGTTTCATCTTTGGGGACGAAACGCCTTAACCGAGAGCACTACCGGGGCATTTTTCGTCTTGCGGAGAGAGGCCTTCCTCGACTCGACGGCTCTGTTGTTTAGTTCATTTTGTCATTTAACAGTTTACTTGTAATAGCAGTTTGTAACCAACAAATAAAATATAAATACTTTTTATTCAATCGGATCAGAAATAAAGTAATTTAAGTTCCTTCTAATATTCTGCTGAAACTATAAATATATTTTTAATTTATCTAGATTCTTCTTCCGAATTCTTCTGCAATAAATATATCTTTTTTTTTTCTTTTTGGTATATCTATTTTCAGTAAATTAAAGAAATAAATTCAGTAAAACAAATAATTAATTATTTTCCATGTGGTAAACTTATGTGGTAGAATTGTGAGTAGGTAAAAAAGATTAATTTGGAAAATATTTTTAAGATAGTATTTTGGAAATAATTTATTTAATAGTATTATTTTGGAAATTGACTCTTTACATATATGGTTTTATCATTTGTTGTAATGATCATGCATGTTTTTAATAAATTAATTATCTCGAATGTTTTAAAATAGGGAAAATCTATAAACAATCCAATATGAATATTAAGCAATAATTAACATACTAACCAAACAAAAATTATTTATCCGCACTCTATTCTCTCGACTTTTTTTATTTGGCCCCCTTTTCTGTATTGCTAAGATTCTCAAAATGTGGCCAAACGGATTCTTAGAACTCAACGGTGATAATAATATAAAATAAAATAACGAGAAAACAAATAAACACAGAGAATTTAACGTAGTTCGATTAGTAGACCTACATCTACAAACGGAAGAGGAACAATCTCCAAAGATCACTTATGGTGCCTGAAGTGAATAATATGGTCTTTTTATGCTCCTGTTCAAAAGGCATACTTCATTTTTCTTATAGTTAAGTGTAGTGCTATACCTCAAAAGTATGAGGTTAATGCATTTCTCTCTTATATAATAATATGGAAAGTAAATTATCTCTTATTTCCACTTCTTTAATTATCAATGTGATTAATCTGGATAAGACTTGGTATCTGGCCAGGAATGATAGAGATATCCTTCCCGACCAAGAGCATCAATTGAAGATTCTTAGCCGACATATTTTACCGACAGTAATTCAATTTTTTATTATTATCTTTATTACAATAAGAAATTATGATTGAACTTTAATTATTGAAGAAATTGTGTCGAACACCCCCAACTATTATCCTATATTCAAAACACCCTCTTAGTAATTAAATAGAATTATTATCCCTCTTATTTATTCTATTAAGTGCAAACTGTCCCTCAGTTAAATAAACTGTTAAAATTAACGGTAATCATATCTCTGATCCTTGCCTTTGTCAAACCAAAATATATATAGCTGTAGTAGTAGTAATCGATCTTAGTCCATATAATATGATTTCTCACAAGTTAAGACCTCTGTAGTAAACTGAGTACTAAAGCCGCACATGCATGAATTTGTCTCCAAACACTTTGTGTTTTCTCCACCCTTGAGTAACGGCATTTCTAGGGAAAAAATCATTTTTTGCCAGTTATCTTGGCGCCCGATTTAATTTGATCCATAATTTTGGTCGAATTCAATTTTAGTTCGTTAATTTGATAAATTGATCATTTTTAGTTCCTTTCACAAAATTGGCCAAATTTGTCCAATTTTGGTCTGTTATGTAAATAAAAAAAATAAAAATCTTATTTTTAATATTATAATATATTTATAATTTCAATTTTCATCTCTTTATATTATAAATGTCCAACTTTAATCTATTACGTTTAAAAAAGATCCAAAAATTAAGTTGATTATTTTTCTTAATATGTATTTTTAAGATTTTCTTAATTATTCGGGTCTATCTCCGGGCTGAATTTTCTATTTTGCTTATGTTGTTTGTCGAATAATTTTAGAAAATCCTGCTCGGAGATAGACCCGAATAATTAAAAAATTCTAAAATAATAAATATAAAAAAAAATTACCAACCCCTTTTTTTAACATAATGGGTTAAAACTGGACATTTATAATATAATTGATATTATAAATATATTCTAACATTAAAAAACTATTTTTTAAATTTTTTTTATTAACTCAGCGGACCAGAATTGGACAAATTTGACAAATTTTGTCAAACAGACTAAAAATGGACAATTTACCAAATTAACGGACTAAAATTGGACTCAACCAAAATAACGGACCAAAGTGAATCGAGTGCCAATATAATGGGCCAAAAATAAGTTTATCCCGCATTTCTAAGATAATTAATTGCATTAAGATTAGTCAATCCATCTTGTTTATGAGCAAGTTGGGTGGGGCAAAACTAGGGGTGTTACGGTATATCGAAAATCGGTATACCACACATACCACACTGAAAAAATATTGAAGATACCGAATTTTCGTTGAAGGAAAAATAGAGGTTAGGAACGATACATTCCTCCTTCGTATGTTGTTGCAGCTCTGATTGTTGCTCGTGTGTCAGGTCTTCTGATCTGTGTCCCGGCCTTTTTCTCCCTCTTGGTGGTCAGAGAACTGGAGAAAATTAAGAATATCGTCTCTCCCACTCTCACGCACGGCGTATATGTATGTGTGTATGTCTGTTCTGTTTATGAAAAAAATACTAATATATATAGGCTTCAAAAGCTAATATAATATTAATATTTGTAGCCTATTAATTTAATTATATTCATAATGGACTTCCACATAATTAGCCCATAATATAATTAATTAATTCATCGGGCTACTAATATTTATCAATTAATTGGCTTAGCCAATTAATTCCAGATAAATAACATTATTAAATAATGTATGATTACATTAATCTATTAATAATGATTTCTGAGATACAATAAATAACTAGGCAACTAATTGAGCCAAATCAGGGATCTAATACAAGAAATAAAATAGGGCCTCAAATTAATTAATTATCTATGCTCAGCCCATAGCAAAATTAATTAATAAACACAGATTCATTCCACTAGAGAATCTGTGTTGACTTACCCCTTTATCCCAAATTGAGCAAGGGCTTGTATTTTAGACTTAATCGAAATCCGTATTTAAGATACAAATATCCGTTAATTAATTAAGCTCACTGACAGCTTAAATTAATTAATTAATATCAAATTCTCGAAATTGGTATACTTACGTGATCCATACCGCATTCAATTTGATTTAATTAGCCATCTTATTTAATTATTATCTACTACAGTACTCGTGTTTACTAGGCATGCAAGCCACTCAGGTGGACGTTTACGGCTTCGCTCCCACTACTCAATAATAATTAAATATTATATTAGAAAACCCATCTCACAAAACTCGTGGTTCAAAAATACTAGCAAGCCACTCAGGTGGACGTTTACTTATATAATTGTTCCACTTTTGTATAGGATTCAATTAATGGAGGTCCGGTTAAATATTTAATTTCCAATTTAAATGGAATCCAATTAAATATTTAATTTATTATTTGCTTAGTCTTTTTCTTCAAAAGGTTCATTTTGAATCATGCATATCCACATAATTCCTAAAGCATGCAATTTCTAAGCGCACATAATAAAACGTGCTCGCGAAAAATAAAACATGCTTTAATACGACGTAAATCCTATTTAAATGCTTTTTTAAGCGCAATTAGTCACATAATCGCATGCTAAAGCATAAAAATAAATAAATGCGTAAATAGGAAATTAAAACGTCGTTATCGGGCTTAAAAAACATAGATAAAATATAAATCTATCTTTTACATAGCCCGAACAAAGTACAGATCTTCGATATCTTGAAAAATCTTCAAATTTGAAAATCGCATAAAAAACTGCATCGTCGCCACGTCATCAGGGTGTCTGTCACGTGTCAGACACCTGGCAAACACGTGTCAGCAAAGGCTGACGTGGCGCGCCACGTCAGCACGCCACATCATCATCTTCTTAAATAAGAAAATCGTCGCCGCCTTCTTTCCGCCGCCCCACCGCTGTCCAGAGGTCGCCGCCGCAGCCTCGGCCTCCGCTGAACTGGTCTCGCCTCGCGCCGCCTCCTCGTAGCGGCGCGAATCAGCGCCTGCGCGCAGCAGCGATTCCGGCAACAAACGCGCGGCTGCCGCAGCCTCCACGGCCAGGCGCCGTCGTATTCGTTATTTCCTACCGCCCCTAGGCATGACCCACACGTCTGGGCTGCCCAAATCCGGCGACAATTGCCGTCACCGTGACAGGAATCAAGCGAACTTCGCATCCCGTCGCCGACGAACTTCGCTGCTCAAATTCGTGCTCTTCGAGGGAAAACATAATTGGAACACTTACGACCACCGTGTAATGGATTCCGACCGAGATTAGTCCCTCAATTCCCCGAATTTCAAACGATTCGCCGAAACGAATTCATGATGTGCAGCAAACTTCAGACGTCAATTCCGATTGCATCCAGGATCGGATGACCCCTTACAATATCGACACGAAGCTCGTAAGACGAGGAATTCATAGGTTCAAGCCGATCGTCAATCGGACTCCAGATCCGCCGGGAATCGCCGCCGCAAGATGCGGCGGAACCCTAGCCAAATTAGGGTTTTCCGGCCGAATTGGGGATTTCTGGACAGCACGACAACTTCTCCTTTCCGACGCTAATCCAGACAAACCAGAAATCAAAATAGGTCGTGCGACCTATCCACACGCGCCCCCACGCGTCCCCACCACAAAACTATCCAAACGGATCGGAAAAATGAGTCGGCACGCGCCCCCATGCGCCTCTTGAAGATCACGGTCGTGTTCTGTCCGAAATTAGGGTTTCGCCTTTTCGATCTTTCTGCGCCGTCGCACCTCGATTTTTGTGCAATTCGGACCAAAATACAGTATAAAACAGCAAATACAACGATGCACATTGGTCCTATCAACTACTCGTGGATTTTCTCATGAAAAATACTTTACAACAGGGTCAAAACAGTGGCTCGCAAGCCGCCCCAAACACGAGAATTAACCCAATAACGACGAAATTAAAGCCAAATCATGCTCCTAACAGCAACAATCAGAGCCTAAACCAGGCACTGATACCAATTGAAGGAAAATAGAGGTTAGGAACGATACATTCCTCCTTTGTATATTGTTGCAGCTCTGATTGTTGCTCGTGTATCAAATCTTCTGATCTGTGTCCCGGCCTTTTTCTCCCTCTGGGTAGTCAGAGAACTGGAGAAAATTAAGATTATCATCTCTCCCACTCTCACGTATGGCGTGTATGTATGTGTCTATGTTCTGTTTATGAACAGAATACTAATATATATAGGCTTCAAAAGCCAATATAATATTAATATTTGTAGTCCATTAATTTAATTCTATTCCTAATGGACTTCCACATAATTAGTCCATAATATAATTAATTAATCCATTGGGCTACTAATATTTATCAATTAATTGGCTCAGCCAATTAATTCCAGATAAATAACATTATTAAATAATGTAAAATTATATTAATTTATTAATAATGATTTCTGAGAGAAATAAATAACTAGGCAACTAATTGGGCCAGATCAGGAATCTAATACAAGAAATAAAGCAGGGCCTTAAATTAATTAATTATCTATCGTCAGCCCAGAGCAAAATTAATAAATAAATACAGATTCATTCCACTAGAGAATCCGTACTGACTTACCCCTTTATCCCAAATTGAGAAAGAGCTTGTATTTTAGACTTAATCGATCTCCGTATTTAAGATACAAATATCCGTTAATTAATTAAGCTCACTGACAGCTTAAATTAATTAATATCTTATATTCCTGAGTAGTACCACTCGACCTTATTAACACACTTGAACTTAATCAACCGGTCGGGTTTAGTGTGCTAATCCTTACGAGTTCCTCAGGGGATATTATCAACTCATTTTACTAGGATACGGTTGCAAGATACAGACAACCAGCCTGAGCCACAAATAACTACTAACACCCTAGATACGTAGATCCGGTCGCGATGACGTTCACCATAGTAGGTCAAAGTTAGCCAAATGCGCTCAGCTGAAGTCTTACCAAGCTTAAGACCAGCTAAGTCACCGAGATCTTGATTCTCCACTTAGGTCAGTCAGGAGAACACATCTCACTGTGATCCATCAATACACTACCTTAAGTGTGCCAGTAAAGACAAGCAGCCAAAACAAGTCACTTCTTATCTAAACTGCAGCTTAAACCGACAACTTATCCTTAAGTTGTCTCAGCTGTGATAATTGTTTATATCTTGTCAGTTCAACCAATTTGTGTTGTCTTCTGTGATACCCGACACACTACACAAATCTAACTTTTGTACAAGATAAAGGATTACATGTGCAAATATATATTTATCAGATAGGAGAATAAAATAGTGGTAAGGATAAAACACATTGTATACAAGCATAAAATTTGCTTCCAGTATACAAAATCCCAACAATCGTATCGAAGTTTTTCGGTACAGTAACGATATAAGATTTTCCTTACCAAGGTGTACTGCATACTGGAGTTCATACCGCATATATCTTGTAGAAAAGAACATATCTTGTAGAAAATAGTGTAAAAATATTGGTTACAGGTTTTGAACACGAGTTGTTACAAATATATTACTCATATCAAACAATCTTAATGTTATACTCTCTCCGTCTCATAGAAAGTGTCTTGTTTTCCTTTTCGAGCCGTCTCATAGAAAGTGTCTTGTTTTTTAAAAAAGCAAACAATACGTGGACCAAAATTAACAAGTCAAAAAGTCAAACAATATACACCACACAATTTCATTTTTTTAATCTTCGTGCCTCATAGAAAGGAGACACTTTCTATGGGACGGAGGGAGTATCATAGATTTACTTAAATGGCATAACTTTATTTGACAAAAAATCACATTATTTATCTATTAAATCATGAAATAAATAAATAAAAAATGTATTTTTCAACTTTATAAACATTAACCCGTAGTATTAACAAATTCATACAGAATATAGAGATTAATAATTTTATTGGAAAACAATATTAATAACTTTTTTGGCTTTTATAAAAAAATCATAGATTAAGTTTATGGTATACCGATAAATATTCGGTATATCTTGATTTTTCGGTATACCGAAGTGCGGTACGGTATTCCGAAAGAGCGGTAAGACAACGGTATGGAGATTTGCTATACCGAACTACGGTATACCGAAATGATCGTTACGGTAATGATATTTTTTTTCCATACCAACCCTTATCAGTACGGTATGCGGTCCGAGAAAAATAGTACGGTACCATACTGAACACCCTAGGCAAAACAACATAAGTACTCATATAATTAATTGCATTAAGATTTACAAGTAACTTTGTAGGAAACAACTAATAGCCTATCCGACCAGAATATGGTCAACAACATAAGTTGGAATAGACGACATAAATGAAAAAATAGAGGGTTGGATTACCGTTAATTTTAACATTTTATTTAACTGGGGGCAATTTACACATAATAGAATAGATGAGAGGGGTAACAACTCTTTCTAATAGTTAAGGGCGTGTTTTGCACATGGGGTAATAATTTGGAGGTTTTGATACAATTTTTTCCTAAACAAGGAAATATGACAAAAGAATTTTTATTTTATAGGAACTTATGGTGGAAGCACTTAAATTTGATAAATTAATTATGTGTGGATACATGCAATAATTAAATTATTTTTTAAAAAAAATATAATTATTAGGATTTGATATGTGAACCTCAAAAGTTACTTATAACTTATGAAAATAAGTTAAATTAACATATTACTTAGAATAAGTTATTTTAATAAGTTATTCCAAACACGCATAAATAATAAACTTATTATTTTGAATAAGTTAAAATAAGTTGTCTATAAACTCTTTCAAACCTGTCTTATTCTATATTCCTATTGTTTTTCCCTATATCTTTGTGGGTATATTGCAAGATAAGAGTATGACCATTCATTCAGCTACGTTATCACTAGACAATTTATCCATGTACCACAGTACCAGTAAACGTGCGACATGTCCGAAAATTGAACGACTTGAAAATATCCCTAATCTAGTACAAATCGAATACATTCGATAATACAAACAGAATTTATGGAAAGATTAAAAGGCAAATTGGTAAATACAGTCCTCAATATTCGCAATTTTGCGATATTTGTCCTCAATTTTTTTTTTTTGCCCCAAACTACTAATATTTGCAATTTTGGTCATATCGTTAATATTTTCGTCAATACTATTGTTAATTAAATTTTAATTAAAAATAAATGAAAAATAGAAAGCGTAAAATTGGAATTTTAAAATGGAAAAATGATAAATCTCGTCCTCAAACTTTTTGAATTTGTGTAATTAGTCCCCAATCTTTTGTTGTTGTTCGCCGTTAAATTTACCATGAAATCGAGCATTAATCAAACTTTTATTAAATAAAAAATAAAAGCATGCAATTGGGATATTAATCAAACTTTCATCTTCTCGGAGGTTGTGTTTCCTTATCTCCTCCACCGCCGCCCCAAAACAGAACCATACCGCTAATCTTAACAACTCTGCACGAAAAAATCCCAACTCGGATGAAATATAATCATGCGGCAGGAGAAATATTGCGTTTCCGCTGCCGTCGACGGTGAGAGAATAGTGCTACAAGGATTAGTATGGTGACGATGATGAATGTTGAAAAGATCATTGTCATTAATGGGAAATAGTATGATGCCCCTCATTTAATTTGGAAAATAGGTCCCCAAAAATTATTGTCGTAAATGCGGAAGCGCAATATGCTAGCGCGAAAATAAAGTTTCATCCGCTCAATTCTACATGATTTCATCCGAGTTAAAATTCTCATGCAGAGTTGAGATAAGTTGTAGAGTTTTGTTTTGGGGTGACACAAGAAGAGATAGGAAAAAAAACTGCCAATAAGATGGAAGTTTGATTAGTATCTAAATTTTATGCTTTTATTTTTTTTTAATAAAAATTTGATTAATGCTCGATTTCAAAGAAAATTAAAGGAGGGACAAAATCGAAAAAAAATAGTTGGGAAAAAAAACAAAAAAAATAATAATAATAAATTGGGGCCTAATTACATAAAATTGAAAAGTTTAGGAAAGATTTGTTAATTTGCAATTTCGAAATTCCAATTTACCCTTTTTATTTTTTATTTATTTTTAATTAACGGTCGAATTAATGAAAAATTTAACGGTGGGATCAAAATTGTAAAAATTAGTAGTTTGGAACTAAAAAAATAAAAATTAAATTAAATCAAAATAAATTGACAACAAATGTCGCAAAATAGTAAATATTGAAGAATCTTCTTACCAATTTACCCGATTAAAAAAAGTATTAATAAATTTTCTCTTCTTATAAACAGTATATATATGTGTGAACACAATGTCAGTCTTGCAGTTGTACCAAGACACAGTAAAATATTAACGAATATCAAAATCTTTAATGTTGTCGAGATTTTATAGGTGGGATGGGCCACTACTGATCTTCACCATCAACGAATAATATATTCTGCGGTGATTAAAAGTTCTAAATAATTAGTCCCACTATACAGAAAATCCTGTTCAAGAAAATTAAACGTGCAACTACAATAGCTACCGCTTATCTGTGCCGTTAACAAAAATATTCTTTTAATTAAATTTATTAGAAAAATAAAGGTTGACTGTGAAATAATCGATTTAGCTAGCTGTTATTAACCACAAGTTGGTATGCGAACTTATGTATCTTCCTAAGTTCTGATTGAGAAATTTGAATCTAAGAATGAAATGTAATTATAACCAAAAAGTTATACAATAAAATAAAATTAAGAGAATTAAGAAACTGAAATCCGGTTTTTAGGTTATTATATGAGGTGTTCTACTCAAATTCTTATAATTGCTACACAAAATACCGAATTTGACTTAAATATTCATAAATTATCAAACTTGTCAGCCTATAAACAATGATTAGTTCGTTATTTTGCATCGTTTTGTGCGTACATAATTGAAATCCACGAAGTCCAACATAAACTAAAATCCCGCTCTCTGTCCCACTCGGTGGTCCAAGTCCCGCTCAGCTTTTCTAACTTCCTAGAGAGCAGAATCCCGCTTGGTGTGGATTTGGTGAGAACTAAGAACCATGCATAATCATTATACTCCCTTCCTCCCGCTATTACTATCCTACTTTCCTAATCGGATTGCCCCGTTATTATTGTCATCTTTCCTAAAATAGCAAAAAACTACTCTTAAACAAAAATGAAGTGGCCCCCTCCTACTTAATACGCATCCCCACATTATTATACTCTCTCTCTCAAAAAATCTAACTATCACACGATTTTCGTTCCACTCCGTACTCGAAAATTTATGATTTTTAACTTCTTGGAAACTTAAGATTATTTCTTAAATACAATATGAAAAAAAAAAAGCAGAAAAAAAAAATCGATTGCCTTAATTATGCCCTGCAAAAATTTAGATAAATTCTCATTTCTTCCATCAACCACTCTTCGAAAATTGTGTCAATTATTAATACAATTAAAACTTATAAAATACACACTTAAATAAAATTTCTTAATCTAGTTGCTGAAATCAAATGGGACAATAATAGCGGGACGGAGGGAGCATGTTTTATGCATAATCCTTTTTTTTCATGCAAAAAAACTGTAATTCAACATTATGAATAATTCTTATATGTTTATGCAGAAGAGCAAAAAGTATAAAATTATAATTTTTTTGCATAAAATATATTAGGATTATACATAAAATATATAAGAATTATGCATAGTTCGCAGTTCTCACGTTAAATGGTCTCAAGTTAAGTGTGGATTCTCTCTAGATCCACACCCTATAAGATATGAGATCCGATTTTTGAGATCCACTACCACCCATGAGATATGAGATCTGATCCGCACCCTTCATTTCTTACATCAATGGCTCCCATTTAATCATGATTTTTTGATTGAAGAAAAATGGAAATATGAGAAAAACAAATTCATTAAGGGTATTAAGGTAATTTAGCTCAAATGAGCTTCTCTCATCTTTCTCTCACTCATCTTCAACATTTAAATTTGTAGCCTATATCTCCCAGCTTCAATAAGGCGATTTTCCTCATCTCTTCTAGCTGGAGGTCGTGATTCACGTATCTCCACAGCTATCATTTTCGTTAGTCCCAGCTCGTCCGTCTGTCTCAAAGTGTTAGTTGATTTCACCCTTTTTTTAATTTTTATGTTTTCGACAATGTTGTTCGAGTTTGTCTTTGATTTGCGAGATCATTCAATTAGGGTTTATCTTTAATTTTGCATAATCTTTTCTGTATGTAATTGTTTTTCCTTCTTTGCCAACTTGGTTTCAAAATCTGGGGTATGTAATGGTTCATCGATGCGGTATATATGTCAATTTGTTCTTGAATTTATCTCTCATCTCATATGCCTTATGCTGGGTTTTTTGATAAAGTATTTTTGTACAAATTTTCACTTTTTCGAGCTAATATTGATAAAATTATGTTCATGATGTGTTCATGCATATTCTACTACTTACTTGTGCATAAGTCTTGATATTTCTATGCATGAGAGAGGACAAACGACAGAGTCGTTAGATAAAAGTGTTTCATATGTTACTGCTGATTCTATTTTTTCATTCCCGAATGGCGCCAGGGTTTGGTTGCTAAAAACCCTGCTCGAATGCAAGAAGTATTGTTGGATTTTGAAGCTTTGATAATCAAATATCATAATCATGATGAAGCTGAATCAAGCAATACAGGGGAAGAAAAATATGTTCGAGAATTTCTATAGTTCCCAAATTCCAGAAATTGTAGAAGTGCTTCCACCAGATCAAGTGAAAACAAAAAGATCAGGAAGTAGGATAAAGTCGAGGAAGGAGGAGGCATTGCAAGAGAAGATGAAGCATAAAAGAATGCGTAGGAAATGCAAGCAGATATTCCATGCATCACGATTCAAGAAACTGTGATAAAGTGATGGATGCTAAAGAATCTTCTTAGTTCTTTATGTTATTCCATAAGGGACCAAACTTTGTTCTTCTAATTAGCTTTATTACACCGACTTATTTTTTTGGTATAGACTTCTTTTGGCATATTATAATTAATTTGCTATAGACTACTTCTAATTACTATTTCGACCCTTTATCTTTTGTTTTATGGCGCTTTTTTTGTTATCCGTATATGCTTAAATATATACTACAAAATGCATGAATGCGTACTTTGTTATGCATAACCCACTCCACGCCTTACCACTATATGGATGCTTGAAGTTTGTTTATGCATATTTCCTCAAACTTATATGCTTAACCATGCCTAGTTTTATGCATTCATGTTTTATGTTAAATAATGATCTTTGTAACTACTTTTGTCAATTTTATGCACAAATCTTTTGCGTCTTATACTCTTATGCACGACTTACCTGTTCTTTAAGCATAAAAGGGGAAGAATATTTTTCTTCTCTAGACTGCCCATTCTCATTCTATTCTTTCGAATAATGCACAAATATATTCTACTATATGCATAAATCAGTACATTGTTATGCATCACTAAGTTCATGAATTTTCTCCATGAGGGTGCACCAACACTTATTGTTGCACATTTACCTCATGTTTATGCATATATACTGTGAGATTCATGCAAAACAAATTTGATGTCATAATTAAAAAAAAAACACAATACACTAATTGAAACACATATATAATAATTTCTGGTTTTATACATCCAAAAAGAGAAATTCAGCTTCAAATTTGTTTCTGCCTCATAAAAAACATAAGTACCAGAATTTTGTCTGAACTATCCTTCACGAATCACATCTAATGCCACTTCTCAACTTCTTTACAATTCAACTTCTTTTCATCAAAATAACTATGTGCTTCTTGTTCGACTGTTTTCTTCATTACGTTTTCATCGAAGTTCACTATTGTCGAACAATAGCGAACCATCTAAATCATTATCTGCTTGAATGCTTTATTTGCAATCCCTATCTCTCAGTTTGCTTCATCCACTTTGAATGTCTCCATGTGCCTCATCATATACACCCCTGCAGGTTCCCAAATGCAGCAAAATATATTATGCATAATGGAGACGTAGTTCATGCACAATAGTTCTATGTATGCATAAAGCTCCAGACCTTAATCCACCAAGTTCAACTTGTTCCCCTACTTTGTTATCATCATAGATGTTTTGCAACTTTTAACAATATTTTCCATCTTTGTGCACTTCATCTCAGTCAAACATCATTACAGCACAAAGGTCTAACAATCAACTACTATTATCATTTTGCATATCTGAGCAGTGATTCATGCATAACAGTATCTAGTTTTGTGCATACATGCATATGAGTTCAGAATATATGCATAACATATGTATTTCATGCATATACCTAAGACCATTTATGCACACTAATTATTGATACAGAAGAACCTTATGCATAAATGAATATATACATCAGCATATATCGCAGGTCATTTATGCACAATCAAGTAATGTACACTTCTATATAAGAACATTTACATGTATATTTCATGCACAAATGACAGATTGTTCATGCATCTTCTTTGAACTATTCAAACAATCACTCTATAAAACTAAACGCGGCTCCTAACCACCAAACTAAATGCATAATTAACCTATCAGTCATGCATATAAGCATCTAAAATTATGCAGAAATTGTCTACCCACTTTACCTTCATCCATAGTATCTTTAAGCTCAACACAAGGTTCCACCGAATCCGCCAATCCAAGACGAGTATAGCTCACACAATCTAGAAAAAAAAAATAAAGAATCTAGATCATTCAAACATATTTGCACAAACTAGGGCTATATCAATTCACGCTTAAAACACTCTATGCACAAACTAGAGCTTAAACGCAAAATTCGTCAAATTAGCACCATTGTTGACCGAAATTTGTAGCAACACATACCGGAAAAAGCATTGTTGAAGCATGACACGCTGAATTTTGAGATTATCTTTCAAAAATTGCCTTCAATTTCTACCGAAACCTACAACCACACTAGAATTTTGATTTTGTCAACGAAATTGACACAATGTAGTGATTCGAAGAAGAAATCACCTGCTGGAAGTCTCTGCTGATTTTGAATGTGGAAAATGGTGTTTTTCATTTTTCAAATGTGAGGGGGTTGGCTTTTTCCATTTTGCCCTTCCTCCTATTTTTTCTCTTTTTTGGGGGTAGAAAGTGTGTTGAATCTAATCCATTGATTTGGAAATGTCACTGGATTAGATAGGTTCTCTAATCTCATAGGGGAAGGTGGTTCTTAGAAGAACCACACCATATATATATGGAGCGGTTCTGGTAAGAATGCCCCTTGTTGTAGGAATTAGAAACATTTATGAAGTCATTGGATCGAGTTAATCTACGGCCGAGATTAGATTTCAGGCGTTGGAAAATTCGGAGCACTTTCTTTGTAAATTAAGTGCACAAAGGGTATTTTGGGTAAACAAGAAATTGTAAAATTAGGTGGAAGCTTCACTTAGGGTCGAAATTCAAATCCGTTTTCTCACACCATACGCTCTCAACAAGAAATTCGATTTTGTTCCCTAGAATCTCTCGGCGGGGGCAATTCTGGTGAGAGGGTAACTATGCGGTGGAGGCGTATACTTTCGGCGTATCCCTTCGGCGCGGCGGAGGTATTTTCGTTTGGCGGCGACTATCCTTCGGCGAAGAAATCTACGGCCTAGGTGGCGGCGACTTGGAAGCAGCCTTTTCCTTGTTCCTTCAGCGGCAGCAACTATCCTTCGGTGAAACAATCTACGGTTTGGGCAGCGGCGACTGTCCTTCAGTGGCAGAACCCTCCAGACTCGACGTAAGCCAACTGCAGTTTTTGTAGAAAGTGCAATTAAATTTCATAAAAAGTGCATTTATATCATATAGAAAGTGCACTTACTATCCGTTAATTGTGTAGTTTTTCTTTCCAATGAGACAAGAGGACCATTGGTTTCTAATTTGTCTCGATCTCAAAACCAAGAAATTCTAAATCCTGGACAACATCATATATGAAGAAAGCGAGCCTTCTATTGGAGAAGTACAACGATCTATATTTGGTGAGTGCGATTACATTATGATATTACTATCATTTTCTGTTGGTATTGATTATGGATTTGGATTGCAATATTTGCACTTTGTGTTAATCATAACTGGACACAAATGGTGGCAATGCAAAATTAGTTTTCAGTGCACAATCTAATTATATTTAGTCCATGTTTTGTAGAAAATAACTGCACATGAACCATGCATACGTGCACTTTTTGATATTTTTTATTACATTTTTTTATATTTAAATGCACAAATTGCTAATTTTAGTGCACTTTATGTGAATTTATGATTGTGGCTTTCATTTAAATTTTGCAAAATGACTTTTTGAAGATTTCTTGATGAATAATGGGATGGAAAAGAAGGATGCATTCTTTAAAAAGGCACATTACAATATCTTGATTGTGAAATGGGTGATCGATCTAACATGCAAGACAACGGAGTATATATGATGCGCCACATGAAGACATTTAAGTGGGTTGTATCAAGCAATTGGAAAACATGCCTAAAGAAGAAAGGAAAGCAGCAGTTGGCCTTGTTGAGGATGAAGTATTCTCATCAGTGAAGGAATGGAATTTACCTGTCTCCTTCGTATGTTGTAGTCGCTCTGATTTTTGCTCATGTTTAGATCTTTTGATCTGTGTCCCGGCCCTTCTCTTCCTCCGCATGGTCAGAGAACTGAAGAAAATAAAATAAATTGTTTCTCTCTCACTGGCGCACATTTGTGTATGTGTATGTGATAATTAAGTGTATTCTGATAATGAACAGAATACTAATATATATATATATATGCTTCAAAAGCTTATATTATATTAATATTTGTAACTCGTTAATTTAATTATACTTCTAATGGGCTTCCACATCAATTGACCTATAATATAATAAATTAATCTATTGGGGTACTTTCATTGATCAATTAATTGGCCCAGCCAATTAATTCAAGATAAATAACATTATTAAATAATACAAAATAAATTAATTTATTAATAATAATTTTTGAGAGATAATAAATAACTAGGAAATTAATTGGGCCAGATCAGGGATCTAATACAAGAAATAAAGTCGGGCCTCAAATCAATTAATTATCTATGCTCAGCCTAGAGAAAAATTAATTAATAAACACAAATTCATTCCACTAGAGAATCCGTGTTGACTTACCCATTTATCTGTCTTTAAGGTATAACCTACAAACATATGTTCCAGGGGAGTGGAGTAGATGAATGGAAAGTTACTAGAATGACAACTTAACTTTGCATCAAGTACATCTATTCACCAGCAGAAAGAGAATAACACTTAGTGCTAGAAATAATTAGAAGAAATTATCTTTCTAATCTACATGATTAGTAGAAAGCAAATAGTTAGCATTGGTTTATATTTTAGACTTAATCGATTCTCGTATTTAGGATAGATATATCCGTTAATTAATTAAGTCCACTGGCATCTTAAATTAATTAACATCATATTATATTCCTAAGTAGTACCACTCGACCTTATTACGACACTGAAACTTAATCAATCGGCCGAGTTTAGTGTGATAATCCTTACGAGTTCCTCATGGGATATTATCAACCCTTTTTACTAGGATACGGTTGCCAGATACAGACAACCAGTCTGAGCCACAAATGACTACTAACAATAACATCCAAGATACGTAGTTCCGATCGCGATAACGTTCACCATAGTAGGGATAGATAGTCAAATGCACTCAGCTGAAGTCTTACCAAGTTTAAGACCAACTAAGTCATCGAGATCTTGGTTCTCCACTAGTGGCTCTCCACTCAGGTCAGTTAGGAGAACACATATCACCTGTGATCCATCAATACACCACCTTCAGGTTACCAGTATAGACAAGCAGCCCAGACAAACCACTTCTAATCTAAACTGCAGCTTACACCAATAACTTATCCTAAAGTTGTCTCATTTGTGATAACTGTTTATATCTTGTCAGGTCAACCAATTGAATAGTCTTATGTGATCTACAACACACTACACAATCTAACTTGTGTATAAGATAAAGGATTTCATGTGCAAATATATATTTATCAGATAGGAGAACAAAACACATTATATACAAGCATAAAAATTGTTTCTATTATACAAAATCCCAACAATTCTCCACTTATACTAAAGCAAACTTTTCGTATACAATGTGTCAGTTCTGGTACTAACTAGTACAAACAAACACGCTCAGCTATCTATCCTCTGCATCTTCTTCCACTTATACAAAAGTTTCTGCAGTCCTAAGTGGGGGCATCTCTACCACTCCTAAGCCACGAACAAGCTTCTCATGAGCCAGGATTGGTAAGCTCTTCGTGAAAGGATCAGCTAGGTTGTCTTGAGTTCCAATTTTGTCAATCACCATGTCTCCTCGATGTACGAATTCTCGTACGATGTGGTACTTCCTATTCATGTGTGTAGACGCCTTGTGAGATATAGGTTCCTTGGAATTTGTCACTGCACCCGCATTATCACAATAAATCGTGATCGCCTTAGGCAAATTAGGAACAATATCAAGATCCAGGAGGAAATTCTTGAGCCAAACTGCCTCTTTAGAAGCTTCTGAAGCAGCCACATACTCTGGTTCTATGGTAGAGTCCGCAATGCACTTCTGTTTTGCACTCCGCCATGAAATGGCTCCCCCTCCCAAGGTAAACACATAACCCGAGGTAGATTTCTTCTCGTCTCTGTCAGCCTGGAAATCCGAGTCTGTATAACCCAAAGGCATTAGACTGTCTCACTGGTAAACAAGCATATAATCTCTAGTACGTTTAAGGTACTTGAGAATATGCTTTACCACAGTCCAGTGCTCCTGTCTAGGGTTAGACTGATATCTAGAGATCATGCCTACAACATATAAGATATCTAGTCTCGTACAAAGTATTGCATATATGAGGCTACCGACAGCGAAAGCATATGGTACTGACCTCATACTTTCTATCTCTTCAGACGTTTTAGGGCACTGATTCTTGAATAGAAAAATGTCATGTCTGAAAGGTAATTGTTCCTCTCTTGGCTATTTGCATGCTAAAATGAGCTATCACAGTATCAATGTAGGATGTATAGGATAAACTTAACATCCATTTTCGGCAATCTCAAATAACCTTGATCCCACTCTAAATCACACTTCATGAAATATTTATATAAATATTGTGTAGTCTTCAGTATGATCTCCTACTCACTTTTTTCTGCTAACATGTGTGTCGTCGTTAGTGTGACAGAAAAATCAATAATCAGAATGCGAGCCGGACGCTAAATAACCCAATTCTATAATACTAGCATATAAATCACATAATAAACAAGTTTCTCGACTATATATTATTTTCTGGTACGTGGGACTAATTACTTTTATAGCATTTTTATTATATGAATCAATGATTGGTTGGACTTGGGTTGAAGATCAGCAGTGGCCCGATCTCCTCGTATTAAAAATCTCAACAAGCAATAATTAATGATATAGTACATTATATTTTTTATAATTTTATATTTAGACTAACTGTGCTTTTGTACAACTGCATGACTGACAATGTGTTCACACATGATTACTCTTTACATGTTCATTTGGACAAGATAAGATTTATTACTTTTGTATTCTTTCTTGTGAGTATGTTTCTTGGGATATCAATGGAGTCAAACCTATTAGGTTTTTTTTATAATTGACTCTCCATATCACGTGAAAATCAGTAGTACAAATTTTCGAGGTGGGATGTGCTCAATAGTGACACTTCCCTAAATGCATATCAATGAAAAACCTAAATAGAAAGCAAGGTAACACATAATTAATCCTGTTATATTTTGGCTCAAAATTGTAAAGGCACTTATCCCACATTGGAAAACTAGTGAGAGTCTCTCATTAGTTTTCTCTATAAATATGGTAGTTCCCTTTTGTTGTATCTTGCACCTCATAGAAGAGTATTTGGGTCTAAGAACTTATTCCGGAGACCCGATTTTGTATACTCCTCGTTTATAGTGAAATTTTTCTTCCCTTCGCTCGTGGACGTAGGTCGATTGACCGAACCACGTAAATTCTCGGTGTTCTTATTTTAGTTATTTTTCGTATTTCATTTACTCGTATTTCTAACAAATCCCGAGAACAAAACAAAGTACAATACCAATCAAAACATACGATGAGATTACAATGATGTCAAAAGAGACATGCCTATCCATATCTAAATTTGAAGCTTGAGTAACTTAGCTGATAAGCCCTCAAAGATGTCGGGGGCCGACGTCTCGTCAAATGAGAGTAGTCAAACCTAATTTTCGGACAAAACTCATGAATCACACTTTTAATTTACACCTAAATCTTTAATTGATGCTCTTGGTCGGTAAGGATAAGTCTACCACTATGTAAAGCTGAAACGTCTTTTTAGGTTTTCCAAACTAATCACATTGGTAAAGAATCGGATGATATTCTCTGTTCCAAAAATCATATTCTAATATTGTCCTATTAATGTAAATACCTAGATGCTTATATTAATAGGACAACATTAAAATATGAGAATTGGGACAAGTGATTCCATACCGTAAAAAAACAAAAAATATTTTTCAGTACCGAAAATGAGCTGTTTTTCATTGAGTCTCCAATAATTGTAGCAATATTTATCTGAATAATATTTATATTTTATTAAATAAATATGAATATAAAGTACTGATAGAAACTTTTTTCAATGGGGCCAAATGGACTTTGAACCCATGGGCCCAAATTCATTCCTTTAGAAACTTTTTACAATGGAATCTCGTACTAGAAAAGTACCAAAAACAAAAAATTATGCTTCGTTTATCACATACACTTAAATTACCTCGATAAAGTAATGTTCGATAAAGCAGTAACTTTGCTTAGATAATAATTTCTTACAATCCTAACTTGAGTCAGTGTACTAAAGTAATAATTTCGCTAAATGTATTAAGTAATAAAAAAAAAGTTTAAATCCGATCCCAATAAAAATATAAAATAATGATTAATGATTTCATAAAATATATATAGACAATTATAATATTGCATTAGTATAATAATTATTTTGTATGAATATATGCTTCCATAGTTATTGTTTTTTCTTCCCAATTAAACCAAAATTAACGATATCCTTAACTTTTTGCAAAATACTTCTAAAATTTTTGTTCATGTTGTATCCTGTGTTCTTAAAACCGGCCCGGTCATTGACCCGGAAAAATAATTTTTATCGGTTCAACCGGTCGAACCGGTTCAACCGGTCGAACCGGTTCAACCGGTCGAACCGGTTCAACCGGTGAATTGACCCGGTGTGACGTCATAAATCTATAATTAAATTATATAAATATATATCTATTTTTAGTGTTTAAAATATGATGTGTTTAAAAAATAATCAAAATATGATGTGTTTAAAAATAAAATGTCCTATTAATTTTACTCTGTTTCTTTTTTGGTGGGGCAGGTGCCGATTGAAAAGCCAACAAAACCAACATAATTCTCCGCTTTTCTCGGGCTGCGGCCAATCACGCTGCTATTGTTCTTCATCTTCAAGACTTCAACTCGATCTCTTCTTCTCCCGCTCGAGAATCCTCTGCTTCTGGGTCTTCGTGAGAGGCCGAGAGAGGAGGAGAGACCAGAGGCGCTGTAGTGCGGAGGTGGCCGACGGCGAGAGAGGAGGAGGTGGCCGACGGCGCTGCAGTGGCGGAGGTGGCCGACGGCGCTGCAGTGGCTTCGAGCCTTCGACGAGTGAGTGACTGAGAAGTGAGGATGAGACAAGGAGCCCGAGCTTCTGTTCTTAAATTACATTTTAAGTTTTTTTTTTTAATAAATACTCCGTCCGAGTTGACCCGGTCACCGGGTACCGGTTCAACCGGCTGAACCGGCCGGGTCGCACCGGGTCAACTACGAAAACGAGCCAACATGACACCCGGCCCGGATTTTTGACCGGTTCCGAGCCAAACCGGTCGAACCGGCCGGTCCGGGCCGGGTTTCAAAACACAGGTTGTATCAAGTAATTATTTAAGGTCACTATTGCTTGAAATACATTTTTTTAATGACACAATTAGAATAAATGTATTATCATCTCTTTTAGTATCATTATTCTCTTCATCATCATTATTGTTTATAAGTGTTTGATTAATTTCTTCATTCATTGGTGATTCCATAGTTGCATCAATCTCACTAGGATTGCTAAAAGATCTTGAACATTCATACAATTTATGTAGCGTATATTAGAGATAACATTGTCTAATGTTTGGATATCTTTATTTAATCCAACGACTTTGGTTTCAAGTAGATGATTTTCTGTTAAACGAATATTGCTATGCCGAAAACCTATTTTTAGAATAATCTTATTATAAGCAAAAATAAACTTTTCATTTTTTTTAATGTATATGAGTTTTCTTCTTTTATAAAACTATTGAGTTTTCTAAAATTGAATAATTTGACTTGTTTTATAATTAGAATACATTCAATATACATTTTTAACATGTTTTTACTAAAGATAATACTCCCTCCGTCCCTATTTAATATGTCCATTTGCTTTTTCACATAGATTAAGAAAAAATTTAATAATACGAAAGTTAGATAAATGTTGGTAGTGGAATTTGAGTAAATTAAAGTAAATTACTAAAAAGTTAATGTAATAATTGTGTTTGCCATTATAAAAGTTGGATAAAATAGTCTTTTTCTATGTTATTATATTAATTAGATCTATTAAAGTTTGAGAAGATTTAGTTAGATACAAAAAAATTATTAATAGGCATATAGATTTAGGATAGACGAAAAAAGAAAGTAGGCATATATATATTTGGGACGTAGGGAGCATTAAAACTATATATTTTTAAATATTTACACTAATTAAGTTATTAAAAAATAAGTTTAATGCATACTTTTAACTTGTTTTATATCGATAATTTTTTTCTAATGTAATAAATATTCTGTTATCGATAAATTATTAATAATTAAATAACTTTGCTAAACAAATATCTTTTCCAGTTCTAACTATATTACTTTAAAGATGTTTTACTGTAATTAATGATCCAATATATTTAAAATATTGTTTCAATATCTTGTAAAAGGAAATGGGTGTGTAACATCCAAAGCCCATTGGGTAGCCCAAGTAGTAATATTAAACAAACAATAGTAACGTAGAATCAAACAAATTGAAATAAAATCATTCCATTAATTTAAACCCACATTGTACGTCCATACATGCAGATTGCAACTAGGACCATTTTCTTGCATATAACAACAAAATTCTTGATAAATTAAGAATTTTTGGACTTGGAGTTATCCGGTTAGAGAACGAAATCCAGCATTATTGGTATTCATACAATTACGCGTCACTTTCTAGGATTAAAAATAAAACGTAACGAAATGAATAAGTAACAAAACGGACCATTAGATTTTTATTTATTTTTTTGAGTTTTAAAGAGGATAATAATTGGTAAAATTGCATGTTTTAAATTCTTTTATCTTATCCCTAATTTTATATTGGTTAAATTATGCGTTATCACATTCTTGAAAGTCGTTTTCAGGCATAAATCATTGTAAAAGAAAGGACAGAGCAATATAAGAAACAAAATTCGTTTGTAATAAAAATAATGTTATTAAAAAATTAGGTGTGAAGAAATGTAGCGACAATAAAACCAAATGTTAGTATAAATACTACAACAACATAACAAACAACATATGAAAAATTGAATAGTGAAAATAACGAAATGCAAACCGAGGCAAGAGTTAGACTCTTTCTCCGCAAGACGATAATGCTCCGCTACTTGGTGCAAGCGGTCTATAGCACTCGTCTCCAAGATACAACGGTTTTTCATTACGAGTAGTTGCACTACTTCTCGTAATTCCGGCGAACTACTTGATATCTCGGGACTAAGGAAATATGAACATATAAATGTATGTAATGAAAGGGACATAAAACAAATGGAAGAAGAATAAACTTCTTGTCTTGGTTTTTTCTCGTTTGGATTTAGATGTCTATTTATAGACTTTAAAAGTTCATTCATGAAGGGACACACCTCTAACGTTTGTGTGCATGCGTCCATTGATAAGTGAAGCTATGCAACCAACGTTTCGCATGCAACTGTGAATTGAAGCCATGCAACTTGTAGTTTCATAACAACGTTTCGCATGCAACCGATGCATGATTACCATGCATGCAATCATCGAGAAGCCATGCCATGCCAACGTTTCCAACAAACGTGTCCTTCCATGAAAACCATCCAACGTGGCTTTTAATTTTTCAAACGAAGCCATGCGGTTATTCGAGAACCGACGTGTCTCGAATATCTAAACAAGTTTCAAATTTAATAATATAATCTTTAATCTAACAATCCCCCACATTAGATTATTAAATGCAAATGCAAAATGTTATGCAAACCAAAGTCCCAATGACCTATTATTGCATCAGGATAGGTAGTTTTTTGCTTTGAACCTTCCTTAGTATAATGTTATCGGATTTACTTGCTGATCGGTGAACGCGATGTCTTGAACCGGTCAGCTTTTGTGTAAACCAAGACAATAACATATACACAACAATAGATACAATATCTTTCGTTCTCACGTTGTGTCCATTTTGGCCTTGGACCATATCTTGAATTCATAAGTGTTTTTCTATCTGAAGCGGCCACACTTCTCACTTATATAGGTGATCTCCTATAAAGAGTATCTTGTCATACTCCACCATTAAGGCTATAGGAATCATTAAAAGCTTATAGCTTACCCTTTTACCACAAGCTACAGGTTTGCACTTGGGGCAGCTTCGAGAATGGATTTTTAGTTGTGTTTCCAAGTGCACAACTTGAACATTCTTAACTTAGTTGTCTCTTTGAACCATGTTCATGGGATCTCCAATCATCATGGTAGAGTTACCATTAAGAGCGTTCTTTTAGTGTGGATTTTAATCTCATTCCCCTAACTGCATTGCACAATTGATCACGATTAATACCTTTAGTAAACGGATCCGCAATATTATCTTTTGACTTCACATAGTCAATACATATTATTCTACTAGTGATCGATTGTCTAACGGTATTGTGTCTTCGACGAATATGTCGAGACTTACCATTATACATACTACTTTGTGCTCTCCCTATTGCAGACATACTATCACAATGTATCAAGATGGGAGACACGGGGTTTTTCCCAACGAGGAATATCCTCTAAGAAGTTTTCTATTCATTCGGCTTCTTCATCAGCTTTGTCTAAAGCAATGAATTCCGATTCCATTGTAGACTGAGCTATACAAGTCTGCTTAGAAGATTTCCATGAAATTGCTCCTCCACCTATGGTAAACACAAAACCACTTGTGGATTTGAAAGGATTCAGAAACGACCATACCTTCGGCGAGGATATCATGTTTGATCAATTGAATCTCTTGCACTTGTTCAACTACAGTTTTGGCATCCTCCATCTTGTAGTCTAAGAATCGTCCAACGACGAACTTCTTTAGACCGGCATCTTCGGTCTTGTATTTTATCTCCAAAGAATCCCACAATTCTTTCGACGTCTTTGCAGTCGAGTAGGCACTATAGAGAGTGTCGTCAAGTCCATTTAGGACATAGCTGCGACATATGTAGTCGCTATGACACCATGCATCAGACGCTATGCGTTTTTGCTCATCAGTTTCATTTTCCCCCACAATTGGAGGTGATTCTTTCAAGAATCGAGATAAATTTAAAGTAGTTAAATAAAACAGCATTTTAGATTGCCAACGCTTAAATTCAGAACCTGAGAATTTTTCCGGCCTTTCCGCATGAACAGGGGCGCTTGGAATTTGGTTGTTCGTTGCTGTTGTAAAGTTCGGCGGCATGTTACTACTGCTTGTCATTACTTGGACAAGGGATCGGGTACATCACCGCTACTTGTCGTCATCTCTTCAACACAATTATCGTCTTGCGATTGTTATTAAAAAATTAGGTGTGAAGAAATGTAGCGACAATAAAACCAAATGTTAGTATAAATACTACAACAACATAACAAACAACATATGAAAAATTGAATAGTGAAAATAACGAAATGCAAACCGAGGCAAGAGTTAGACTCTTTCTCCGCAAGACGATAATGCTCCGCTACTTGGTGCAAGCGGTCTATAGCACTCGTCTCCAAGATACAACGGTTTTTCATTACGAGTAGTTGCACTACTTCTCGTAATTCCGGCGAACTACTTGATATCTCGGGACTAAGGAAATATGAACATATAAATGTATGTAATGAAAGGGACATAAAACAAATGGAAGAAGAATAAACTTCTTGTCTTGGTTTTTTCTCGTTTGGATTTAGATGTCTATTTATAGACTTTAAAAGTTCATTCATGAAGGGACACACCTCTAACGTTTGTGTGCATGCGTCCATTGATAAGTGAAGCTATGCAACCAACGTTTCGCATGCAACTGTGAATTGAAGCCATGCAACTTGTAGTTTCATAACAACGTTTCGCATGCAACCGATGCATGATTACCATGCATGCAATCATCGAGAAGCCATGCCATGCCAACGTTTCCAACAAACGTGTCCTTCCATGAAAACCATCCAACGTGGCTTTTAATTTTTCAAACGAAGCCATGCGGTTATTCGAGAACCGACGTGTCTCGAATATCTAAACAAGTTTCAAATTTAATAATATAATCTTTAATCTAACAAATAATCAACCGTTGTGTGTGTTTCACATGCTGGCATCTAATTATAGAGCCAAAATTAAGGTTTAAAATATTAATCAAGAATTAGGTATCCCAACTTCAGATTGTCACATCAATTGTTCTTATAGGCTGCCCTCTAGATCTAAAAATGAAATAAATATTAGGTTAATGTACAAATATACCCAATTCGTACAACAATATAGTATGTTATATGATGTGTTATTATATGGCAATTTTTGAATTAAATTTTGAGATTTTAAGAGGTCAGCTGCTTTCCTTTTTTTTATTTTTTTTAATAATAACTAATTCGCAGTCTCTGTCTTAAATAAAGACAAAATGAAATTCACATAGTCGTGGGCAGATTTGAACCCGTAACTTTTGGCACAAACTAACCACTTTGACCGCTATATCATCATATGAGGTACAGGCTAACCGCCTTGACCACTATATCATATGGGGACAACAGTTGCTTTCTTTCTAAAAAAGATGCAAGGAATTTTAAAAAGATATGGTTATCTAGCCATTTTTTTGGCACAAATAGTTAGTCTCAATTCAAAGAATTTTACGTGATTTTTTCGTTGAAATGAGACTTTGCGATTTAATTGCCCACAAATTATTTTAATTAATCTGCGAGTTTTATTTCAAAAGAAATTCACCCAAAATTCTTCGAGTACAGACGAAATATTTCTGCCAAAAAAAAATCCAAAAAGTTGTTTCTATAAACAAATGAGGGAGAGCTATGGAAATTGGATATGAGAAAATTAATAAATTAAAAATGTTGAAGCAAGTGATGGAGATGGATTTGTATCTATTTAGGTATTTGTTTATGCAAATTTACAATGAATTGTAATAGTGGCCTTTGTGGTATTTTTGATAATTTTGGGGGTAATTAATGATTAAAAAACAACATATATTTGTCCTTTTTGGAGGCATGTAAGAACAAGATTTAATAAGTTCAAAACAATCAATATTGATTGCATATAGGGCCCGTTTGAGACCATTCATGTGAGAGAGGACCCCAAGTGGAAATTAACAACAAAATATGATTAATTCCAGTACAGCTGCAAATAACTCATGGTTTTGCTCTGACCAATTCCATTAATCTTAAGTTTTAGTTAATTTTAATAACATCAAATTAATTAATTGAGAATTTAAGATTCGATTTGCTTAGGAAGGCGACAAATCAATTGTTCTTCTCGAGGATCCTCCCAGAAGGCTGTGTATACATATACATGAACTAGAATGTGTAAATTGATTTAGAGAGAGAGAGAGAAAGGGAGGGGGGAGAGAGAGAGAGAGAGGAAGAAGACAAAGAAGGGTAGGACAGGTGGAATCCCTGACATAATATAATCCAAAGGAGTGTTGTGCAGTGGAGGAAGGAACCAAAAAGCACAGAAGTTTGGGAACAGCAGATGCAGAACCATTGGCCTTTCGCTAACAAACAAACCTTTGACACGTGAAGTTGTGTCCTTTTCCAACCCCATCATGCGAAAGGGACTATCGCCCACCTATTCTTTGTCTTTTTATCTCAATACCCAATCTTCAAAGATATTTTTATTTTTTGGTATAATTTAAATTAAATTCATACTGATATTAAAATAAGATCTAATACTTGCAAAGTCAGTATTTTATAAGATTATTAATCCTAATTCCTAAATCAACAACTAACGCAAGAATAAGAAATACCAACTAACCTAGTCAAATGTAATAAATTAGGTATTTTAGTAAGATTTAATTAAGCTCTCTCAAAAATATTTGGCCAAACACAATCAAATAAAAAAAAATAAAAAGTGCTTCCTTCTTTAAGGGACAGTAAACTGGGAAATTTACCATAGACTACGTTTGTCAATTAGGTGAAATCGAATACCGAATTTCAATCTATTTTACAAAATTGAATTTCACACCAAAATCTTTCGGTTCAATTTTAAAAGATATTTTGAGTGTGTTTACAAATATTGATTATAAGCACTTTTAATTATTTTACTTAAAGTTAAAAATAATTATTTTTAAGCAAATGACTGGAGTTTTTTGAATTAACATAAAAAAGTAGATATTTTTTGTGGTTCCGAAAATTGTATTCCCTTCGTCCCATTATTAATGTCTCACTTGCCTTTTTTTGTTGTCTCATTATTTATGTCACGTACCAAATAAGGAAATAAATAAGTGAACCACAATCAATCTAAATAAATAAACCCCACCCTTTATACTTTTACAACACACTTTACACCTTTACACCCGCTATCTTAATTTACGTGCTCAGTCCCAATGAGACATAAATAATGGGACGCAGGGAGTAGTGCTTTAAGCACCAAAAAAATCTTAATAGATGCTTAAAAATAATTATTTCTTGATTTGCTGCTTAATTTTATAGAAGCTATAGCAGAAAATAAATTTAGCAAACAATAAAATTGTTTATGTGGTTAAAAAGCATGTAAGTGTTTAAATAAGTCTTGCAAGAAAGAAGAATTGAAAGAGAAAAAAAATTAAATTAAGGGATTTTTTTAAATTAAATATTGAAGGATAAATTAATATTTCTTGTTCAAATATTCAAATATTTTCGGCCAGTCATCAATTGGTTAAAACCAAAAAATAAAAAATAAAAGAATTATATAAAAAAAAAATACGGAACCAAATTAAAAAGTTCCAATCAGTTAACCGAATCAATTGACACCCCCATTCTAAACCGGGTCTATAATTTATGTTGTATACTTTGTAATATATAGAATCTTTCACGTCATCTATTTTTAAAGACCATAAAAATTTATGAAATGCAAAATAAGGTATCATTAGTCTACACCACAACTCTACGAGGAACGAGCTTAGGGTAGATTTTTCCTAAATTGGAGTATTGTCCAGCCTCAACGGTAACAACAGAGAAAACATAGGGAACTTCGCAACTGTAAGCATCGACAGAAGAGATGAATATGAATTAAAATATATATATATATATATATATATATATATATATATTGATAATGTTGAAGTTTTTGTAAGTATACCAAGAAAAATAATAATGACAGATTGAAAGGAGTAATGAGGTTATAGTTTACGTCGGGACAAGCACGCTCTCCCACACCTCTAAAACAAACTAGAAATACAAAAGAGATGAAAAATAGGTCGTTTTTATTTGATGTTTATAATACCGTATGTATGGTGTTTATATAATATACTCATAATATATTAAATATGATTGGAAGAATGTTGCAGCATATAGGGACAAAGAGGAGGACAACGTCCCAAGTATTCGTTTGGAAGTCTATTCTTTATCCCCGTATACTTCCAACACTGCAGATACATAAAAATACAATAACAACCTCATTGCCTTCAACCCTCTCTCTCTCCTCTTGGATCTTACCGCCTATAAATATTCTCCTAATCATGATTCACTAGCTGAAACCATCTAACTAGATAATTTATTACATATGATCCTATTAATTATTAATAAGATTATTCACGTTATGATTCATCCATTGAAGTCATAAATAAATATGAAACTTATTTTTGTAACCCTAAATTGGTAAGAAGTGAGTACAGAGGATTTTCACACTAATTGATAAATTGATAAATGTATCACCCACAGGAATTAATTTTTACTTTTACTCAACAAAAAAATAGTAGCTTTCCCACTAATTATTTGTTCTCTCTCTCTCTCTCTCTCTCTCTGGGAGAAGTCATATATTGGTCAACTAGAGGACAAATGCAGGTGTACCTTTTGTTTGAGGGATCAACATTGGACGCCATTAAAGTAGATGTAAGTGAAAGATATGGAGAATCTTTATATATATTGGTGACATGAAATTACGCAACACGATAACTTATTCCCATTATTCACAGTTTTCCTTGTCCACTTCAAATTAATTAATTAGTCCACCAAAATCACAACATAAAACAAAATTATTAAGCCCTTAATTAATCTTTTCCAAATTAAATTCATGCAACATATCCATCTATCATCTAATTAGACATATGATCTGATTACAAGACTTGAGTTGATTTTTGTTCTTGGACGACCCACTCGGCAAACGCTTCCATCGTATTCATATCTGCCCTATAGTGTTTCTGAGTGAACTCGAGCAGCGCCGGCCAGTTGAAATCCGGATATATTCTCGGATAGGCCGAGTCAACTAACTCAGCTGGTGGACTCACCACCTTATCCTTCTTCGGACATAGAAAGAAAGCTAATGATTTCCTCGTACTCGTGCTGTTCACCACCGCTCTGTGCAAGCAGCTCTTGTACCTCCCATTCGATAGCGCCTGCATTACAAATCATATAATTAATTAAACACTTCCAAATTAATTATTATCATTTATCAAAATTATTAGTATAATTTAATTAACAATCTATCTTGTCTTTAATTTTACCATGCATAAGTTGTTATCTAGTATTCAATCTCTATTATTGTCGATTTAATAATAATAATAGTTTAATTTTACCATGAACGTGTCACCAATGTTGAAGACGAAGGCGTTCGGGTTGGGGCTAATCGATCTCCACTCATCGTCAACAAACAGCTGTAATCCAACTGCATCTTGGTGAAGAATGGTAAGCGATGTGGGATCACAATGAGGGCCGGTTCCTAACGTCTCATCTGGCCTTTGACATGATGGATAATAATTCAATCTCATGATCGATTCATTTTCTTCGAAGAATTCTTTGAAATAACTTCTTTCAATTCCTAAACTCGTCGCTAGCAACTCCATAATCACTAGAGATAATTTACTCATCGCTTCGCAGTACTCTTCATAAACTCTTCCCAGACGCGCGAAATCTTGACCTAATTTCGTTTCAAAGTAATCCTCGACGATGTGGGATTGCGGCGAGAATTCGAAGGAGAGAGTCTCCTTCCACGGAAGCTTCGTCGAGAACCGGCCGGTGAAGCTGCTGGCGTAGCCGCGGTGGTCGCCGAACTTGCGCTGCGAGCGCTGCTTTTCGTGGAGGGGTTGGAGGAAGAAGTTATCCATGTAGCGGTGGACGTCGGAGATGAGACGGGGGTCGACGCCGTGATTGACGACGAGGAAGAAGCCGTGTTTTCTGCAGGCGTCGCCGACGAGTTGGGAGGCGAGGGAGGAAGCGGAGGGGTCGCCGGAGAGGACGCCGCCGATGTCGATTAATGGGACGTGGAGTTCCGGCAGATTGGTGGAGGGTTTTTCGTCGTCCGGCCAGATGAACTCCGGCGGGATGGTGGGTTGGTGTTGGAGGAGATTGGCGTCGAAGATTGGTGGGTCGTCGAGTTTGTGTTTGGTGGTGGGGTGGTGGGGTTGGGGGGTGGTTGGCGGGCTTACAATCATGCAGTTGATGGTCATTGCATGAGTTGTGTTTGTGAGTTTTTAAGAAATCTGTATTTTGTGGAGAGAGAGAGAGAGCGAGAGTGGAGGGGAAAAGGCGAGGCCGTTTTGATGGTGAACAAACTTAGAATCTATATAGTCAGCCTGCAAGTGTCCCAACCCAAGACAAACAACAAATGGGGTTATTTGCAGGGAAGGGCCTGTGAGAAAAGATGTTTGCAGATGAGGACTTGTTTTTGTTGGAATTTCCGAAATCGCACATGACTTTTTGTTGCTTCTGATGTAGACAGGTAAGCGGTTCCCGATGCAATTCGAATCTTCTGGCCCAAATTCAGTAGACCACTTGGTGGCCCACCAATCACGCGGTGCCACGTGTGTGGTGCCACGCGTACATTGGTGGGCCATGTTGTCATTTAAAAAATATTTGAGTTATAAAAAGGTGGTCCACCAATGCACGCGTGGCGTCGCGTGATTGGTGAGCCACCAAGTAGTCCACCGGATTTGGGCCATATGATCTTTTGCCTTCCTGATGGCTTTCAAAGCGGATTTTCTGTCCCATTTACGGTGGACCACTCAGTGGCCCACCAATCACGCGGTGTCACGCGTGCATTGGTGGGTCATGTTACCAATAAATAAATATTTAAGTTGTAAAAAGGTAGCCCATCAATCCACGCGTGGCGACGCTTGATTGGTGGGCCACCAAGTGGTCTAACAGAATTGGGACAGGTGATCCCCAGCGGATGGCTTTTGGCGTTTTTTTCCTGTCCCATTTTTGGGCAGACCACTCAGTGGTCCACCAATTACGCGGTGCCATGCGTGTATTGGTGGGTCATATTTTTACCGGTAAAGTGTTTGTTTATTGATAAAAATATACGTGGCACCGTGTGATTGGTGAACAACTGACTGGTCCTCACAAAATGGGCCAGAAGATCCGGATTGGTTTTTTTTTTGGGTGGAAGGAGTGAAATCGATGTTGGTGATGTGGAATTTCATCATGTTACTTTTAACTATACGTACGGTATAAATAATAATAATAATAATAATAATTTTAATTATGTATAAAACTGAAAATACATTTTGGTTTAACGAATATTTCATTAAATCATCAAGAATTGAAGTATTTTTCTCGAAAGGAGAATTAAAGATTTATTTAAATAATCAAGAGTTGACTCTTGTTATCTATGATAAATGTTGTATCACCCCATGATAGTGTGTTGAGGTGGGCATGGGTTGTTCCACAACCTCTAGCCCACGAAGGTCACAATTTGTTCCGTTAGCATATATAGTTGAACCTCATAATCAACATTTGCCCAATCCTGTCATGGATAATTTATAATTTAAGAAAATTGAGGCCATACGTGTTCATAACACGACACACATTGTCAAACATGCTTACATTCTTTGATTTTACACTTCTAGATTTTCGCATTATATTTTTCCTAACGAAAATAATTCGCAAGTTACTATATAAAATAATAATATCACAATATTGTCTCAGACTTTGCCAACATACTTAGCAAAATTCTCTAATTGATTGTAATTAGTAGTCTTAGATATATTCATGCACACATGCATTCCATATCATTTGTCACAAACTAAACGCATGCACTTGCACATGAATATCTATCCAGTGGCGAGTGCCCCCATGAAGCTTTGAAGATATATTATGTATATAGCATTTTTATGATTTGATTAGTTGGCTTAGTGGTTAAGATGTTTGGAATATTTTCTTGAGGTCAAGGGTTCAAAACCCCCAAGCATAATTTTTTCCTTTTTTCTATCATCATTTTTATGATTTGATTAGTTGGCTTAGTGGTTAAGATGTTTGGAATATTTTCTTGAGGTCAAGGGTTCAAAACCCCCAAGCATAATTTTTTCCGTTTTTCTATCATAATTTCATGTCAATGGAGGAAGATTTGGTCTCAAGAATAACCGAGTTGTTATCAGAAGACTCAACAAATGAATAAACACCCCTACTCCCATAATCCCTAGACAACATCATTAAACAGATTGCAACCTCTTCTTGCTCCTCCCCATCAATCTCAGACATGGATGAGGAAGAAGGGGGCTTAACTAAAACCTTCTTAAACTTCTTGCTCATGCAAGACGTAGTCCTAATAACGCGATCCTCACCCTCCGTATCAGAATGGCTATCCATCACCAACTTCGGGGTCTCACTATTAGTCCAAGAATTTCCTCTTAAGTAGAAAAATGTGCTAAAAAATTTTTTTCGGGGGCTCCGCCCCCGAACCTCCATACAAAGAAAACTCAAACCCGATAACTTTTGCCCCCATGAACTCAACGGCCTAGCTACGCCACTGTATCTATCAGTTAGGATTTTAGAACCTACATAGTTTGCACCTATCCATCAGTTCAGCAAATATTCCCTCCATTCCATTATAAAAAGCTCAAGACTTTTCTATACGAGAATTAAAAAAGTTATACCATGTGTTGTATATTGTTTAAATTTTTTATAGTTAAATTATATCCACAAGATTCTAGACTTTAAAAATGATTTACTTATAATGGAATATTCTAATTAAAAAAAACGAGTCACTTATAATAGAATAATGAAGAAATATATAAAGATATGATCATCATATCATGACACATGTGCTAAAAGTTAAGATCACGTGCTCATCACATGGTTAGTGATGACATGTCATCAATTCCACATGTGACCAAAAGATATATATAATCCCATATAAGAAATTCAATCATAATCGCATGTCGGCATATGTGCCATTACCACATCCATCAATAAGAGGCCATTCGTGGGGAGATAATGATTTTCACATATACACGCATTCTTTTTTTTTTTTTTTGTGTAATTTCTACTGTGATGAAAAATACAAGAATGAAAAGTATATTGGACAAGTTGAGGTGGGGGAGGGGGGAGGCAAGTAACATGCAATCTAATGGCCATGCAGACAAAAAGGTGGGGCAGTTGCGGTTTTCTACTCAAAACAACAAATCAGTTATAACTACTGATCGACAGACCCACCAAGGTTGGACCTTCTAAGCAAATCCAATCGACTTCAACATATAATGTAATGATATGTTGAGTAGATTCGTGTATACTTTTAATTAAGAAGTTTCTAGCGACTTAACAGGAACTGCCCTCAAGGTCAGGAAAAAGTATCGATAAAGATTGATATATATCCATGCAACAGCAAATTAATAACTAGAACAAATAACAAACTTAAGAAGCTTCCATCAATAAAGATTAATTAACAGAGACAAACGAGTAAGAGAGAGGGAGAAACTCGGTCACGTTGCATAAGACTTGGCATAATATAGATGTTAATTATCCGTAGTGAAGGCATAGAAAAGGAATTTTTTAATTCATTTAATTTTGTATAATTCATTATCTTTATAGAATAATAGTGGATATTTTGCCATTACACACAAGTATTTTCATAGTTGTGGAAGTGTTCTCTCTAACAATATTATTATTATTATTATTATTATTATTATTATTATTATTATTATTATTATTATTATTATTATTATTATCTAGATGGATAAATTCGCAGTAGCTACCCAGTCTAGGATTAACTTTCGTTCTTGTGCCATAACCTCCAAATCATATAAAAAATGTAAATTAGATTAGACTAGAGCAATGTGTTACATACTGTTGAAGCTTTTTTGTCGCATCGACTTGATATCAATCATGTATAACGGTTAATCCTCTTCTCTTATGAGGTCTTTTAAAGGATGAGTCGACCCAATTCCACATTGTACGTATTATAGCATACTTGAGTCGATAATATAGTTTGTCTGGTCTGGTCCCAATGTTTAGACCCCATTCATGTGGACAATTTATTTTCACGTGTAGTAGTCCGATATTTATACTGACTCTATAATATAAATGTGAAGGGCATGTGGAGACCCATTATTATCTCACATCTGGATTACTATCCAATAATGGAATGAATGGTCAAATCTATTCTACACAAACAACACCTAGCAAAGTCGGTAAAATTAGAGCCGTTAAATTGATCATTAAGGTTTATCCTAACACTATTATTTGTAATAAAAAAACAAGAGACTTAAAGTCGCAGTTGGGCAACTGCAAGTGCAAAAACGGGCATCAACAGCAAAAGCGCTACTCATAACGTCTTTCCTTTTTCCCCTCAGTTTAAGCCGGGAAATAGTCAATCGCCACTCTCCTCAAACAAGCAAACAAGTTCTGGATCTTGAGATTTTGCTTCCAATGGCCAGCAATGCCAAGCCGGAGAACAATTACCCGGCGTCGTTGCTGTCGGAGATCGGTCCAGACGGTCTGCTGCGGGAATCTCCCGCCATCGCCTATACAGAGAAGGTCTAGTGCTTCTATTTCTTAACCACTTTCTTAATGCTGAAAATTCACTGCTCAATTTTGGTTTTCTGTAGTTCAAGTAGTTATATTTGTTCATTTTTATATGTGGGTTTAGATCATCGAGAAGGAACAGCTTCAATTGAGGAAGTACGTTGACTCTCTTGCTCAATTTGATTTATGAGATTCTTGAATTTGATTTAATTGAAAGTATTGTAGATTATTGATTTAGACTCTTGTCCAAGTTAGGGCTTTTATGGTGCATATTTTATTTCTTGTTGCTTTTGAGTTTGATGGCTAGTTGTGGTGAAGTTTTATAGTTGTTAATGCTTTGTCATCGCAGAAAGTCTTTTGCCACTGTTTCTTGCAATTGAATTTTTAGCAATGTGAGATTAGCAGGAAGAGTTCGAGTTTAAAGTAGTTGGAATCTACAATACTGAACTATTAATCTTCATAGGATGTAAGATCTTCTCAAAGAATTAGAAAGTTTGTCTCAAGATCAGGGAAAATATTAACATGTCTTGTTGACACATTGATCAATATTGATTGGGTACATAAATGGTAAGCGTTGTAATTGTTAATCTTGTGTTCACTTGGGTTATCACGAATCTATTGAAGAAGAAACCACATAAAGTAGAAATTATTACAAAGTTTTTTCTTAATTTATGACATAAGTTTGGGTTGATTCGGAAGACAGAAACATTCGAGAACAACCAACAGTAATTAGGACTTCCATTGATGCTTGTCCACTTTTTGGCTTAACACAACTATAGTTCTGTCTGCCCCCTCTTAAACCTCTTGTTCAAGAGTTAGAGGACTCGCTAGTTCTTGCATTTGCAGATCCGTGTGAGCAAGATTTAGAATTCCCAGCTATGAAATTACAGTAACTTTGCTGGTAATTGGTGCTTCTGACTTGAAGTTTAGCTTTTGCACACCTTTTTATGCTTGAAACTTTGATGAAGTTTTTCAGGTCTTAGATGAGTCATTTTGTTGCAAACTATTTTGATGATATAGAGTTCGCAACGTCCAAAATCACAGACGAGCACAAAGATAGAACTTAACGAGACAAATAAGGAAACTGGATAGAACTTATATTATAGATGATAAGATGCTGACTTAATTTACAACAAAGAAGAGTAAGAGTCTCTCCTCCTTTACAACTTCCTTGGAATTGAAATATAAAATTAGATAGCAAAAAGTGGATGATGGATTTAGGATGGAATTGGCCTATAAGAAGCAAAAGGGTGATGATTGAACTGGGTCCATATTCATATTCCTCTTACCTTCCCCTAACAGCTATTAGCCTTACTCCCTATTACTCATTTCTATCCAGAGGGCCTTGCTGCATGGTTCAAGCTTTCCTTCCTTTATTTTCCCCCTTCTTCAGCTTTCTCCTCTGATCCCCCCTCCCCTGTCTCCCCTTCTCCTTTCCCCCCTCTGTCTTCGATCCTAGGAGGCCACTGATGATGGCTGGTGGAGGTGCAGCAGTGGAGGATTCTCCCTCTCCTTCACTAGTCCCCCCCCCAACATTGAATGGGGATTTGTTTTTCAAGCTCCGTGGGGGCAGAGGTCATAGTGGGGTGGGAGCCTTCCCCCTTCTAGCTGGTACTCCGGCGGCTATAGACAATATGGGGGGGAGGTCCATGGTTCGTATCACATTTCATGCAATTTTGTTCGATCATTCCGGAAATCATGACATCTAGGGAGTGTGGATAACTCAACTGATGCTTAAAGTTGTTCTAGTGAAAATTTTGGATTCCATGTATTGTGGTCACTAGACCTTTTTTCTTTTCTTCAAGATATCAATTAATAAGATGATTTTAGAGTATTTCCTCACATGTCCATTCAGGTATATTGATGAAAATTATTCCAAGATTCGTGAAGTTGAACACGAATTAGCAAACCTCTCATTGGAGATGAAACTCACTGCTGGGCCCAAGAAAGCCGGTATGTGGTTTCATTTCTGAAATATCACTAGGTATCTTCAGTGAGACCACGTATGTATCATTTGATTATTTTCATCTCTATCAGCACTTGAACTCATGAGGAAGAAAATAGAAATGTCGACAGAAAGAATTCGATTGGCTAAGCTCAAAAACCGAGAGGCCAAAAAGGTCAATATTTCTTATCTGTAAAAACAAAACTAAACACAATGTTTTCTAATTTATTTTCCTATTACAGTTACTAAGGATGCACTCTGCCTGTTTTGTGCATTAAATTTTTGGTTAATGCAGAAAATTAAAATGTTATATTGGAATTTTCTTGTCTTCAATCTGTGGAGAATAGGATCCAAGCTTATTGTTATACATCTCAATATCCTTCTTGTGCCTTAAGTATCTTTTTGTATTAATTTTCTAGTGAAGTCTCATTATCTTTTTTATTAGTATTTTTGATATATTCTCCTAACCAGTAGGGATGGGAAGCAGCAGCGAGGACCGTGCAGAAAGAGGAAGATAATAAAAATAAGCTCTGTGGAGACTTGAATAATCTGGTAAAATGAACTTTACTGTGATATCAACTGCTTTTTCTCGTTTTATAAAACTAACACTCCTTAACAGGTTAAGGTAGGTAGTAATTTCCAGTTATCAAGACTGGAGGAATTGAGACGCCGGCTGGAGGCACTGAACCCCGGCAGATCATCTGCTTATGTTCATCCAGTAAGATCTCTATCAACCAAAATCTATGAAGTAGGAATTGGTTTTAAATTGTGATGCATGTGTTTGTATTTCTTCCATGCTTGTATATTCAAGCAGTGCTCTAAAATATATAGACATTATTTTTGGGCAAATTGATACAGAGTATTTTCTTGCTCTGTTTTGTTATACTATACACAAACTTTATTTGGAGCGCTGGAGGTATCCATCTAGAATGAGAAGTTCCAGAATTTTTAATTCTTTAGATTGATACAGAAAATCACAACATTGAGAAAGCTGACACTGGCAACATGGTTTGGAACATGGTCTGCAATGACTAGAAATAGTGGAATTTTCATTGGCGAAAATATCCTAATTTCGTCTATTGTAACAATGACGAAACACAAAGGAGAGAAGTTCTTGATCATGTTTCCATATGACTATAATGATTGTGATGCTATTGCTGTAGCAGTTTCAATATTCTTTTACTATCAAAGCCCTTCCGTTTAATTTGTCTTCCTTTGGTGAATTCTGTTAGGCACTACCAAAATTGCCATAACTATTTTGTGAAACTTGCCTTTTCCATCAATAGCAAATTATGGAATTGTTTCGAATTAAAGTCGAACATTATAATTCAGGCCAATACCACACCCATGCTAATACAGGCAAACCATTACTTCAATGATTTAGTAAATGTGTCTTTCTAGCACACCTAGAGGAATCATTGCTTTTTACCGTTTGTATCAGCAAATTTTACTTGCTACCGCTACTAACTGAACTCTTAATCTTTTTATGAAACTTAAGTGTTGATGAATATTCGTTCAAGATTTGTCACCATTCCGAGGCACTGAATTATTTTGAACTTAGCCTTATTCATGATCAGGAAGATAATCAAAAACCAGCTGATACAGCTGCTACAGCACAAGATTCACCTGTAGCCCCAACTATATGGGAACGAGTGGGAGATTTAACTGAAGCCAGCAACTCAAGCACTCTCAACAAAGACCAAAATCAACAGCCTTCCAATGAGGCCCGAGGTGGAGGGAGGCAGAAGAGCACCATCCATGGAAAAGTAAGGGGAATCGGAGCAGTACCAATGGGTCGAGGTCCTGCAGCAGCTGGTTGGAATGGGGCCGGTTTTGATGTCGATGGCAGAGGTTAAGTATGCCTTTTCTTTCTCAAAATTTATTTTTCCCTTTATGAAATAGCTGATCTAGGGTCTACTTATCTTCAATTGTGTGCAGTATTCATTCCATAGATTTCGATTTTTGTTGTTGTCAACAGATTATTAAAGTTCATTTAGCCTACAAAGGAAAACAATGCATAAACTCCATAAATTCTTGCATATGCAAACTCTGTAGTGATGGTTGCATGAAGTTGGTGGAGACCTTCATGATGAATTATGGGAAGCTGGCATTTTTCTTGTGTTGTGCAAGAAAATGCCGACATTTTCTGGGCAGCTAAATAAATTTGATAGCTGATCATGGTAGCATTAGTTGTAGAGATTTGATTTTATTATGAGAGGCAGAGTTAGATGGCATATTAAAAAAGATCATCTACTAGCCTGATTAGAAATTCAATACCTTCTGGCAATCCACATGGTTTCCTATTATAGGCTGTTTCAATCTATGAAAAATTAGTATATGACCACTGTATTTATGTACCTTCAACTTCAAGGCTCTAATCATAAACATATTATTACACTCTTATCTTAGTTGTGTTTGGCGTAAAATTTAATAAAGTGGGTGGAAGTGTGTAACAGTGGTGAGGTTTATTGTTTAGATTGATTGTGGTCCATAAGCTACTTTTCTTTTTTTTCCATAAAGACAAGAATAGTGGGAGAGCCGAAAAAGAAAGCTAAGACAAGAATAGCGGGATGGATGAAGTATATGTTTAACAACTACTCCGTAATTTATGTATCAAATTATCTGAAAATGAGGAAATATGTATGTGTATTTTTCTTGTGTTTATTCTACCATGTAGTAGCTGAATTTAAATTTTGGCAGTACTTTTCTTAAGAAACACGGTTTGGTGGTGGTGCTGACTATGTTGTCGGAATAGAAATTTATTTCCATCAATTTCAATCTGCCAAAATATTTAATGTGATATGATATGCTTTTAATCTTCAACCTGCCAAGGAATGGAACTGCCATTCCACCTATCAGAATTCTTATCGGATCCCAGAATTCGATTATTTTCAGAAAATAAAAAGCCATAAAAGTAAAAATAAAATTATGGGTCTTGTCATTTATGAGTTGGGATACAATTTCTTGGATTTCGATATTTTTGTAAGTCAACTAATTGATTTGTATTCGGTCAAACCAATTGCTTCATCGTTTTACTGTTTATGTACCAACACTAGTCGAGTAGCCTTGGAATATTGTGCCTTAATTTCTCTCTTGTAAAGAAGAAAAGAACATTACACTCTCGTACTGTTTGCAGCGTCCAAAAGGCCATGCAAATATTTCTGCTCCAATTTGACGCTTATATATAAAAAAATATTGTCTTTTCCACAAGCCCAAGAAAAATATTTCATATGTTTATTCAATATATTCTCAGTTGCTTGTTCTTCTCCTTCTTCACAACTGACACCTATCCATTCCACCAGAACAACATTATAAAATGTATAAATATGTAATACTATAACTGGTTGTTGCAAGTTATTACTGCAGATCTGTCTGGTGACCCTATCTGAAATTTCAAATTTGGACATGAATTCCCTCTTTAATTTATTACATGAATCAATTCAAATCAGGCTCTCAGATCGGACCACGTTTCTGGATTATGTTATTCCCAAACTATATTTCTAATTAATAGAGTTAGGTCTTTGACGCTTATTTTATTTTCTTCCTCGTATTATAGTCATAGACATATACATGATACTTCCTCCCGTTCCAATGAGCTTTGCTCACTTCTTTTCGACGCGGTTATTAAAGCGAGGTGAGTTTGATTAGTACATGTGCGGGTCCCTCCTTGAATTAAGAAGTAAAAATTTACTATATACAGACATCTCCAACGGTTTTCCATATTTTATAAGAGATTTATCCATATTTTACGAAAGAAACAGTGTTTCATTCCAATCATTCTCTCCAATTTGAAGGGAAAAAATTTTCATACTATTCTTATTTTTTATTTTTATAAATTAAAACTAAATAATTATTCTATATAATTAAATTAAACATAAAAATATATTTATAAAATAACATAATTAAAATTCTAATTACAAAAGGATGATAACACAAAAAAAAAATATATGAACGTAAGCAATTTATGTAAGCAATTGAATAAACAACAATTCACACAATGATAGTGCAATAAACACATTTATGAGTACAAATTATGCATGTTGCAAAATGGATGAGTTGTCGGGGAAGATAAATAATATTTGAACCTAAAAAAAAGTAGTAGTAGTATTATATATAAAGATTTAATTACATGAAGATCTAGTTAAAAGTAGTTAAATTAGTGAAGCAAAATAAATTCTACTCTTGCCTCCTATTCTAAAAATAAAAATGAAATAAATTCATTTCCCCTAAATAAAACTCTTGGTGTACCAATTAAATAACCACTGACATCTCGCCACGTCATAGCCCCACATGATAAACGCCAGTCTTTGTCTGTTCCTCCGCCGCATCGCCGCCCATCACGGCTACTGCTTCAACAACCAACCAGTCCACGATTTCACCTTCAATCTCACTCACCATAATCTCCTCTTCACCCAAATACCCAATTAATCGCGACTTGCACAAATCTATATCTACCAACGAATCGATATCTTCAAGAACCACGCAATTCGCCGCCGGAAAACTGTCTATTTTCTTGCATAATTCCTCAACCAACGGAAAACGGTTATCCTCGCCGACGGGAGAAACCCACGGGTTGAAATTGAAACGGGGCGTTAAAATCTCAGCCAAGAGTTCGTCAACCAGCTGAAAAATCAAATTTCTGTTACATTGGTTGCTTAAAATGATATTGCCTCCGCCGCCGACGGCGGCGTTGTGTTCGAGGTGGTGGAAGATGCCCGGGTCGAGGGGGTTAGAGGGAGTGTGCCATTTGTCTAGGAGGTTGCCTTGGTTGATGATAACGGAATGTTTGAGGATTGTCTGGATGTAGTTTCTGTACTCCGGCGAATTGCCGACGTGGAGAGCGTCGGCGCTGCATGGTGAGACGGTTGCCGGTGGTATGAGTATTTTATTGTACGACTGGCTCGCCTTACTAGATAACTGTGCGCTGGTTTTCGATGAAAGAGCATCTGATACCTGCGACAGCATTAAAATTCCACCCGCGCAAATAACTATATAAATATATTTTTAAACTGATAATTAATTTACAGAACTTTATAAACTAAATTTATGTATAGTTTATTTAATGAATAAAAACGATACTTACTCTCAAAATCTTAAAACCAAGTATTCACTCCGTCCCGGGCGACTTGACTTAATAGGTTTGGGCATGATTATTAAGAATAGTGGATAGTTGTGTGTAAAATGGTATAAAGTGGTGGGACCCATTAGAATTTATTAGAATATTATATTAGTTATTGGTCAAGTAAGTGGGACAATGAAAAAGAGGAAATAAGTCAAGTCGGGTGGGACGGAGGGAGTATAATTTAATACATTAAGACATCACTAAGATACGTATAATTATAATTACTAGGTAAGTGGATCTTACTGCAAATTAAAATTACTAGGTAAATGGTACTTCCTCTATTTCAAATCTCGTTTTCCATTTTGAATCTCACTAAACAAGTTATATTCTATAAATGAAAAGAAATGAGTGGACCATAACCACTCTAAATAAATAGACCCTATCATTTTATACTTTTAAATCACACATTTTTTCTTCACCCATTTTCTAAATTCTCATGCCCAAAACCAATGAAACTTAATTAGTAAAACTTAATTAGTAAAACGGCGGGAGAAATAATTAATCTCGTACCTGTTCTTGAGGTAAAATTGTCGGTGGCAGAGGAGGAGAAGGGACTTTCTTGACTTGCAGAATAGTGTTACATGATAATAGAGTTTTCTTGGACTTGAAATTATCCCTCAAATTCAATTTACTCGACTCTCTTGAACCAACAAATCCATCCTCTCTCCGATTCCTTACGACGGCGCGATCCGCCGCCGCTCGCGGAGGCAATTTCTTGAGCCGCGACGAGCTGCATTTACCGCTAACTTTCTTGTTATCCTTGTGCTGCACTGTAGGAATATGACTGAGACGGTTTTCACACGACGACGAAATTCTTGAACTTCTCGCCGCCGCGTTTGTAGCCGGTCTGATCTTGTTGTGGTCGGAGACTCTGAGCCGTGAATGTGATACATTTAAATGCTTGTAATCTGGGCTTATTGACTCTTCATATTTCGACGAACTCTTGCAGTTATTCTTCTTCGTCGGCTTGAGGAGAAGTAGATTTTCATCTCTCCTCGATTGGTTAGCGTTGGTGATGTCGAGTCCGAATGTTCTTCTGCTCACGCCATGATCTTTAACGTGTTTGAATCGGCCTCTCCGGCCATCGGAGAGAGGGAACTCTTCGTCCTTGTTTATTTGGAGCGAGAGGCGGTGGCGTTCGACGTCGGACCTCCGCGATGATGATACTCTGGGTGTCTCCGGCAAGGAGCGGGCGCCGGCGGTGAGATCGTCGTGGAAGAAGGTCTTGTATTTGGAACGGCGGTTCGGAAGTGAGTAAGAAAGTGAAGGGGAGGTGCATTCTGGGAGTAGGTCCAGGCCCATTAGCCTTGCCACTACACTTGGTGTCTTTGTTCCTGGACTGCTGCATTCCGAAGAAATATCATCTAATCTTGATCTTGATTTCCCATGCCTTGTTCTGATTTGAATTCCCACCTAAAAATAATTACTTTATTTAATTGGAAAAGAAACTTAATTTATTTAATAATAGTATAGTTGATTAATTTCCCCTTCATACTCACTGGGAAATTTAAATCTTCTTCTTCTTGTTTTATTGCAGCAGTCTCCACCAACTCCAAGCTGTTTCTGGGTGCCTCTACTCCTGCATGAAGAATACAGCCAAGTATGAGAGAGAGAGAGAGAGAGAGAGAGAGAGAGAGAGAGAGAGAGAGAGAGAGAGAGAGAGAGGATTATAGGATTTATATATACCTCTAGTTTTTGTGGCTTCTTCTTGAAGGAAAGGATATGTGTTGACATTGGGATGATTCCGGTGAGCTGAAGGGAAATGCAGATGGAATAGATGATAAACACCACACATGCAACCAGCTGACTCTTTCATTTCTCTCTCCATTCTCCCTCTCTTGCCGGAGGACCTACTATTTCCTCCTCCGCCGACCCAATACAGCCACTCTTTGCCCATAACTACTACTACTTCTCCTCAAAAAAGTGAAATCTTGAAAAGGAAAAAGCTACAGCTGGAGAGAGAAGGAGATTCAAGGATCACAACAGCAACCCCCCATTTTCTCTTTTCTGGATTAAAAAATAAACAAGAAAATAAATTTAAGCTGCAAGCATGTTTCACGCACAAACACACACTCTGCGTGTGTTTTTGTCTGCTTATTCTAACAGTTTATATTATCACTCACTCCCAAGCATTGCCAGAGGAACAGAGAACCAGTTCTCTCTCTCTCTCCTTCTCTCGGAAATATAAAGGATGATGAAATGCAGATTTGATATTATATGAATATACCCTATTTGACTATTACAACAACAAAATTACCCAACGTTTATAAAAACTATCCACTATATACCCAAATTTACTAAAATAACCTCACTTTTTCCACTTCTCTCACTTAAAAGTGTCAGGCCATGATCGGACCGTGATCGGACCATGTCATGTGTCCGACCGATCGGACATGCCCGATCATGGCCTGATAGTGATCGGGCATGATAGGGCATGACCGATCATGCCCTTGAATAGTGATCGGCCCCTTTGTCTTGGTCGGCCGTGTCCGACCGGTCGGACCCTGATCGGGCCCTCTGTTCACTGATCGGACCATCCCTATAGTAAGGGTATTTTCGTCTTCTTGGGTATATAGTGTAGTTAAATATAAAAATTGGGTATAAATGTGTTTCTCTTTTCCCAAATGGGCATTTTACCGCCGGACTCAATGTAGATATAGCACCCTTTGCGTAATTTTTATTTATTTTTTATTTTCGGGATGCTAAGGCATCTCCAATCATTTACATTAAACTCAAATTTATTTTTCAATATCTATCACATCGAATAGTAATTTAACTCTAACCATTAAACTCAAATTCAAACTCAAAAGAATATTCTCTCTATATTCTTTTTATACAATTTTTCAATTCCACCTATATATTTTTTCTAAATTACATATTAACCCACTCAATTTTGAAACTTCTAATAATTTTGTAAAGTTTTAGAAATAATAATTGTAGTGTCTTCTATAGTAATTAAATTCAAGAATTTCGTTTAATAGTACTTCAATAATAATTGTAGTGTCTTCTATAGTAATTAAATATTTCCTTGCCATCACTGAACTAGAAAAAGAAAGATAAATGATTGAAAAGTAAATAAATAGTTTTGCAGAATGGTCTAATGAGTATTGAACAGTGAAAACTCATTTATGAGTATTCACTGTTCAAAAACTCATTTATTTTGAGTCTTGCTGTAAGAAATAGTGTGTGGTTGTAACAACTCCCCTACTGCAAAATGAGTTTTATTGTATGAATGAAGATGGTATAAGGTATCTGAAATATAAAGAGTGCATGTAATAAATAAAACTTAACATCGACAGTAATGATTCGGAAATCAAGGAGACAAGATTAGAAAATTGAAAGAAATGTATAAATAGGTCAAAATTTAATGTTCCAATACCTACAAGGAGACGAGGTATGTCCCATTCAAAATGAAATCCGAGTTTGGTAACAAACATTACTATTATGACCTTTCTCTTAATGGTATTATACTCCATTATTAGAAATCATAATTTCTTAGGGACAACTCTTTTATTTATTTTATTTTTTTCTGATGAGGCGTATTAAATTCAATTGTAAGTATTGTAGTTTGGGGCTATGGGTTAATTGGTAAGGACCCATTAATTAATTAAAAGCCCATCATTATTAATACTTAAATCCGTACAAATTGTTTGGTCCAAATCTCACGGAGCTCTATGTCAGTCTATACGGTATAGGCTGCTCATCATCGTTGGCTCTCTTATATCCACTCAATTTCAACTCTCTCTCTCTCTTATGAATTTGATTTGAAGCTTCCTTGTTGTAGTAGAATACACACATTGTTCGAAGTAGAAATATATCAATATACTGTATTTAACTATATCAAATACAAAATTATTCAACTTTATAAAAATTATTCACTATATATTCAAATTTATAAAAATACCCTCACTTTTTCACTTCTCTCACCTAAAAGTGTCAGGCCATGATCGGACCGTGATCGGACCATGTCGGATGTGTCCGACCGATCGGACATGACCGATCATGGCCTGATAGTGATCGGCCCACTTTAGAGTAGTGATCGGGCCACTTTAGAGTAGTGACCGATCATACCCCACTATCCACTTTTAGAGTAGTGATCGGCCCCCTCTGGTCGAATGTGTCCGACCGATCGGACCTTGATTGGGCCCTCTGTTCACCGTGATCAGACCATCCCATAGTAGGGGTATTTTCATCTTCTTGGGTATATAGTGTAGTTAAATATAAGATTTGGGTATAAATGTATTTGTCTTTTTCCAAATAGGCATTTCACCGTCGGGCTCTTGTTCGAACCTAACCACGACTTTTTTGTAGATGCTATTAATATTCCCTTTAAATTTTAGTCTATAGTTGTAGATTGTCTATATTTAATTTATAGTATTATTCAATTCTTGAGTAGCTAGATTGTTAATTGATATACTATATGTGTCTCTATTGCTAATTCCAATTCCAATTTATTTTTCAATTTCTATTTAGTAAATCAAATTTTTGAAAATTGAAATAATACAATGAATAACCAGAATTATGCATGATTGAGATTGACGTCCGCACCCATCCACTAAGGTGGTGTTTGTTACAGCTTATAGCTCCAGCTTATAGCGTTCAACTGCAGTTGGAGTGTTTGAAAGACCCAACTTTCAGTATAAATTTTCTACCAAATATAATCAAGATAGAGAAGCTATTTAAGCTGCTATGAACCAACTTTCAGTTGCAGCTTACAGTTTATCTAATTTATTAGACTATTTTATCCTTTAAATATTTCTATAATTATTAAAAAAATCATTAATTTTAAAATTAATATTTTTCTTAGTTACAAATTTAATTATAATTATGTTTTAATATATTAGTTAGTAATTTGATTAAAAATATTTTATATTTATTATTTATAAATTCTTCAAGTTTAATGAAATAATTATTATTAAAATTAAATATAATTAAATATATATTAATTAAAATAATGAGTTCTGAAAATTATGAATTTTAAATTTTTTTCGTTAATGATAATTATTTATTAGCTACTTCAAACACTATTTTTCACACTTTCAGTAGCTTTCAACACTTATTAATAAGTTTCAGCTATTCCAAACACCCACTAAATCTGTGCTTACATACATATCAAACTTTTGAGTTAAGACTCTTTTCAAATTAACTTAGTACTAGTAATTTATTTAAACACAGGAAACACTTGACTTTGCATATATGGTGAAAGAAATAAATCCCCAGTCCAAAAGGATGAAATTTAATGATTTCCTACTCCGTGTAAAAATCATTTACTGCGTCCCTCCCACAACCAATAATAAATGTAAGAGAGATATATTTCGTCTGAGCTATAAAATGTAATTTCATTTTCATCTGTAAGAATATGTATGGTTTAAAATGGAAAAACCGGCATAATTATTGAGTAATTAATGATCACATGCACCAGAAAATATGGAAATTTATTTGTCTTATTGTTTAATTATAAATGTTTGTATTTGATTAAGTCAAACCCTTGTCACAGGAACTTGTTCGTAGCAAACATAATTTGAAATTTTACTGCAAAAGAAGAAATATTGATAATTTTTTATCCTTACATACTGCGAGCTGTAACAATAGTATTATTGTTATTATTATTTTTCATCCCATTTTTGGATGTTTCCTTGAATATAAAGCTAGTGCGTAGCTGAGTGCCTATTTTGACATCCATGAAAACGACCAATATGAAATACGCTGTTTGGTTTTAAAAAGGGTATTTTTCAATACACATCCACTACTATTACTGAATATATAAGCTATAACCGACAATATGTAATATAGTTGGTATTTTTACTTCCGCATAAATAGTTAATTTAGAGTTGATTTAGTGTTAAATTTTCTTTGGATCGACATAAAATTAATAATAGTATATAAACTATCATAAATTTTCTGAAATTATATATAAAATATTCATTTTTTATAAAATTCAGTGCATTAGTTATTAGACGGTAACATGCAATTTTACTAAACCATATGTTACGACCATGTAAATATTAGACAGTTTTTCAGTCCACGGGCCTACGTCATAAACGGGCCCAAAGGAGCCCAATATTAAATATCAAATGCAGATTCACAATTTATAATTTAGTGGGCCAAATTTATAATTTTGAAGTGTGAATATGTTGTTTTAGAAAGCACATTAGTAATTCTTTTAGAAAATATTTAGGGAAAATCTAAAAACTTTAGCTTGTGTTTGATTGTAGAAAATTGAGGAAAAAATGGAGGAGAGAGAAGTTTGAGGTAAATGAATACTTTACCTTGTTTGGTACATAGGAAAAAGAATAGAAAGTGGAAAAAAATAGTGGACCCATGCTATTTTTTTTTAATCCAAATATGAGAAGAAAATTGATAGAAATAGAAAGAACATACAATTTTGTCCTCATACAAAACTCGATGGTTCCATATATCTTTCAATAAGGACATTTTTGTTTTTTAACTAAACATCATTTCCTCACTTTCTATACAACCAAATAAGGAAGGAGAAGAGAAATATTTTCCTTCCACTAGAGGATTGAGGCAAGGGGATCCTCTCTCTTCCTCCTTATTTGTCCTCACTGCTGATATTACCTTTCTCGGTCTCTGAATTAGCTCTTTGAGAGGTGGCATGATATGCGCTATGGTGTTCGGAAGCCGACCTTCCATGTTTCACATCTTTCTTATGCTGATGATATCATCATTTTCACTCGTGCTCGCCGATTGTCTTTGACCAGATTGATGGAGTGCCTTGATCATTATACTGGAGTCTCGGGTCAGTTGATCAATCTGGGGAAGAGTGATTTCTTCATTCATGAGCCTTATGCCACTCGAATCCAGTCCATGATTGTGCAGACTACGGGGTTTAGAAGGGGGAATACCCCTTTTACATATCTGGGAGTCCCGATTTACCGAGGTTTTTTGCGGCCTTCGGCTTTTGCTGATCTTAGAGCTAGGGTTAGTGCTCAAATTCACAGTTGGTCACATAGGCATCTCTCCTTTGGGGGCCGTCTAGCTTTGATAAAGAGTACCCTGACCACTATCCCGCTTCATGTGCTTCAAGTGTTGGAACCTACTCGGGAGTTCCTTAATGGGCTTGAGCAGATGATGGCTAGATTTCTCTGGCGCTCCTTGGATGATAGCTTGGGTATTCATTGGATTAGTTGGGCTGATGTTTGTTTACCCCTAGATGAGGGGGGTCTTGGTTTGCGCCGGTTAGTGGATGTGATGGCTGCTTTTAGCTATAAATTATGGTGGCGTTTTCAGGCTAAAGACTCCCTTTGGGCTCGTTTCATGTGGGCTAAGTATTGTTCTCATACTTACCCTAAGCTCGGGATGCGCCTTCCGGATAGACCTAGTCGTATTTGGAGACGTTTGGTGAAGAAAGGAGCTCCTGCACATGAGTTTATTCGCTGGACTGTGGGTAGTGGTCGGATTAGTTTTTGGCATGACAGATGGGCTGGAGATGTTCCCCTTGCTTCATTTGCCCACCAGTATGATGTCCTTCCTAATATCCAGGTACGCGATTGTTTTCATGAGCATCTGCATACATGGTTACATGGCTATTTGTTGCATTTGCGTGATACTTGTTACTTGCCTTCTGAGCGGTTGGTTGACATCATCCGTACTCCTGTGATGTGGGACGAACCGGACGTGTTGCGATGGACTCTCACTCCTCATGGTGAGTTCTCTTTGACTTCTGCTTGGAATGAGGTTAGGCAGAGGGGGGATAAAAAGGCTATATTTGTTTCTATATGGAATAAATGCTTGAGGTCGTCTTGTTCTTTCTTTGTGTGGAGGTTGTTACGTAGGAGGTTACCGGTTGATGTTCATAGACAGAGGCGGGGTAGGCATCTTGCGTCTGTGTGTGTGTGTTGTTCTGGTGATTTGCGTGCGATTGAGTCGTGTGAGCATTTGTTTGTGTGGGGTGTGTTGGCAAGAAGCGTTTGGTCTCATTTCTCTCTTTGGTTCCCTTCTGCAAACACTTTCCCTTATTCGAGCACTGACGTTGCTCTTAGATTAGGACATTGGCGGTCATCCCTTCCGAGGGCCTCTGCCACCCATATCTCTTTTATTATTCCGTGTTTGGTTGTTTGGCAGATTTGGCAGGCAAGGAATAATGCTATCTTTAGTAGTGTTCCTTGTCGGCCCGATATTGTTATTGGACAGGTGGAACGGCAGCTCAGGTTACTTGTGATGGCTGGGAGCATCACTCCAGCTCAGTGGACAGGGGCTTTACCCAAGGTTCCGTTTATGCCACCGGATCATCCCATCCCTCGAGTGTTACGCTCTAAGATGGTTCGGTGGTTACCTCCTGAGGCACCTTGGGTGAAGCTTGATACAGATGGTTCCTTTGTGGCAGATACAGGCATGGCAGCAGGAGGAGGACTTGTTAGGGATCACAATGGGCAGCTTCTTACAGCCTTTTGTCTTCCCGTGGTTGCAGCTTCGAGTTTTGACGCTGAACTGTTAGCCTTACATCAGGGCATCTTGCTAGCAGTTCAGCTTTCTTCACACATTTGGATAGAGATGGATGCGGCAGTGGTGATTACTTTACTTTCTTCCGGACGAAATGGCCCCACGGCCATGAGGCATACGGTTTCGAGGATTCGACTTCTTCTTCGAGGTTGTCGGGTTCGTTTCTCTCATATCCATAGAGAGGGAAACAAGCCGGCAGACTTCTTAGCCCGTCAGGGGCATCAGACAGCACAGCTTACTATTTTTGACACTTTGACGGCTCCAGTTCTTCTTCAGTCTTTCATCAGGATGGATCAGCTGGGCTATCCGAATTTCAGATTCAGATATCATCCTCCTTGATATTTGGGAGATTTCTCAGCAGCTTTGGTTATGATTGTTTGATTTGATACTTTGATCTTTTGCATATTATGTTTTGTTGTTATGTTGTTTATTTGGTTTAGGAAAGGTCCATTTTTGGCCTCCCCTACGCTTTGTAAACTTTTGGTTCTTATGATATGATACTCAATTTCTCTCCTTCCCTCATACCAAACAATATACTTCCTCCAATCTCACTCGACTTGTCTTATTTCTTTTGGAAATGAAGATTAAGACGAATGGTTGTTGTGTCTAGATAGGTGGATCCCACAAAGAAAAAGTGAGAGTTTGTATGTTAATTATTTTCCATTTTTAAAAACATGACAACTCAAGCGGAATGACCCGTAAAGAAAAATAAGACAAGTTAAGCGGGACTGAGGGAGTATTAAATTCACTTTATTTCTGACTTATCTCTTTCTTTTCACTTTCTTTCTCACTTATTTCTCTCCTCTCATTTTCTCCACCCCACTATACATCGCTGGGGATCTTTCCGGCCCAATTTTGCAAGGACCACTCGGTGGCCCACCAATCACGCGGTACCACGTGTGTATTGATGGGTCATGTAGTTAATATTATAGTGTTTGTTTAATTTTAAAAACACACGTGGCACCACCTAATTGGTGGACCATGTAGTGTTCCTCACAAATTGGGCCAGAAGATCCGGATTGACTATATATACAATCCGGATCTTCTGGCTCATTTTGTGAAGACTACTGATGAACAAATTATAATTCTCGCAAGTGCACGAATCGGTATAGTACCTAATTTAGCAACTCCCGAGGTCGATCTCACAAGGACTCAGCTGGGTTCTAATTATCCTAATTATTTCACTATCTACTTGGCCCTAAACTGGGTTTGATTTACTTAAAACTACTAAATTAAAATAACTGGAAAGTAAAAGAGCAAGTAAAAGCAAAGCGAAGTGGGTTAATGGGTGTGGTTTCAAGTTTGATGAAGAGTGCGGAGGTTTAACAATCACTATGTCTAAGATGATCGATTCATTCCCATTCTCTAGCTAGCATTTATGAATTTATTTTATTGGTTCATCCACTAAGGCTCTAGGGATTCCGTATGATGACGGGAGATCTCTAACTTATAATCCTAAGGGTCAATCAAGTGATTATATCATGAACCTAAGGATTGTATCATGCTCAAGGATTTAAGGAACCATCTAAACTATCCCAAACCAATGGTGACAATCTAGACACTTAATTGCAGGTCTTGTTGGGTGATGATTCAATCCTCAGCATGATCATACTTGTGGGAAATGATTCTATCTTCTATACTGAATCACGCTCAGTAGCCTCGTGCTCTGAACTGTTGAGAAGATTTGAAGATCCCAAAGCCCTATCTGATTGGTTAACCATTCCTTTGTATTCGTATTTGTCTCTGAGGTTTCAGACTCAGTAGACACTCTGCTCTGGTCAAGGCGCTCAGTAGCTTACCTGCCTCAGCACCAGTGTAGAAGACTCAGTGAATCTTGGACTCGGCGAGAGCGATATCCGAGAGACTCGGTTGAACCGAACTCCGGCGAGGAGTAGTTCACTGGACTCGGGAGCCGATCTTCGTAGACCTATCTCGGCCAGTCTATCTACCGAATACAAGGTCGGACTCGGCAACGGCGAGATAGTCTTCGGGATTGTCGAGAATCTTTTGAAAGACAATCGCGCATTGTCATGTACGAGGAAGAGAGAAGTCAGCTTCAGTCTGTCTCGAAGTTTGTGCTGTCTCAACCACTCCATCCACCCCGACGAATGACAAGCAAACACGTGTCGTCTCACCTGCTAAAGCTGCAGTCAACCTTTTACCTAAAAAGGTGGGAAAGCACTGTACCTACTACACAAAAGAGCCGTTTGCTACCACAAAAGACGGAAAAAGAAGAAGATCGTCTCCAACGGATCTATTCTTCTCTCCACTCTATAAATAGAGGGATCATTCAAGATTTAAACAACGAACGAATGCGCGCACCTAGAACACGAGAGAGCATTCAAACGAGCGAAATTAACGACTAAGTCTTCCGCAAGAATCAACCGAGTTATCTCCGGCGAAAGACTACATCCACTCAAAAGGAACCAAGCTAAACCGACATAAGCCTTCGGTATCCAAGCGGACCGACACGAACCTATAGCTAAACCCTCAGCTATTCGTCGCTCTAGATAGCTACATTCTCGCTCCTTATCCCTCTAACCCTAAGCTCACTTGTTATATCCATAGCTTAGACGAAGGAGTTCACATTTGAACCCAATCCTTATTGTATAAGGACTCCTTCATTGTTGGAGAAGTTTGTCAAACACTTAAAGTTTGATAGAAGTGTAAGCCGGGACTTGCTCGAGTATAATCCCCAAGCCACGGCTTTGTCCACAGTGTACAAGCCGACCGAGACTAACTCAGTATAATAAATAGCCTCCGATCTATCGGGACGGTGGACGTAGGATTGTTGATATCCGAACCACTTTAAAAATATATGTGTCGTTTACTTTCATTGTTTCATTGATTTTACCTGTGCATACTGAACATCATATTTAAAATCGATTTAAGCTGTCTCGATATTCGAACTTCTTATCTACCGAACCGAGACTTGCATAAAACGTTTTCCTCATTAAAACCGATTTGGGCCTACACAATTCCCCGCACACCGAACTCTCACCGATCGATACGAATTCGACCTAGTCGGTTAGCGGATCTCGGCTGAGTCGGTACTCTTTTAGCCTTTAACACGATTCGGAAACGGTTATGCAGTCCGCCGAACTATTTCGATGCGGCACCTTCCCGAATAGGATTGTTCGTGTTCGAAAGTTGAGAAATTTGGATTCAGGTGTATTCACCCCCCCTCTACACCTGAACTCACTCACGGGACCAACAATTGGTATCGAGCTGGTTGTTCTTTGGCCCCTTTTATCTTTGAGGGCCGGTCTATTCGAACGGATCCGAGGGAAAGCGTTTTTCACTGCATATCACTCTACATTCATATCATTATTCTTCGTGGCTGATATGTCAGGTATAAGGATGGTACCTATGTTCTCGGTGGAGAACTACGGAGTATGGCGAGTCAGGATGGAAGCTCATCTGACATCCCTCCATGACAGTATGACTGAAGTGCTTGAAGATGGACCTATCGTTCCTATGATTGATAGTATCGTGACTCAGGACCAAGCTCAAGGAGGAGGAATGGTGACTCGGAAGAAGATCCCCAAAGACAGAAGTCTCTTCACTCCTGAAGAGAAGAAGCTTCACAATCTAGATCGAGTCGCCAGGAATGCTATACTAACCACCCTTAGTGATTCTTATCTTGGCGGGGTTCGGGAATGCAAGGCTGCTAAAGAACTCACGGGATGCTCTTGCGCTACCGAGTCGAGGGACTCGGAAGATTAAAGCCAACAAATTAGCGCCTGGAACTCCAAAAGCTGGAAAGCTTGTCTCTCATGCCCGGGGACAAAATCGAAGATCTAAACGTCGATTTACCAATCGATAAATTCTATCAATGGGTGGGAAAGACATTCGGAAGAACCGAGAGATGAATCGAAGATCCCGAGGGTGCTATGGACGGACACCTTGGACACCTTTTGCCACTTTATTGTGACATTCTCGATTTAGATGTTGTGTCTCCCGACCATATCTTTTCGTAATTACGAGCGGAAGGAGTATGAGTTCGACGGACCTCAAAGAAAGCCGAGAGCTGAAGCCGATACGAAGATTGACCATGCTTTCAAAGCTACGGTCAAGACACAGCATCTCCCGCTACGAGCAAGACGACGAGTAAGGCCGAGCCTTCACTCACCGACCTACAAGAAGGAAGTCTAGCTCGGAAGTACGCGCTTGCCGCATGATAAAGTATCGGAAGGAGAAAGAAAGGCGTAGAAAGCGACCAAAGCATACCGAGATACAAAAGGTAAGTCGGAATATACACCTAAACGCGCTCCCGATACTCAATCTTACGAATGCGAAAGAAAGATGACTCAAGCACCCTCAAGGGATAGTGTAACCAAAGAAGAAAAAGTCATCTCTTGCTACAACCGCAAGAAGCCGGGACATTATCGGTATGATTGTCCCGAGCTCGAGTAGTCTTTGAACGCGCAAAGCACGCAAGGCAAGGAGAGAGAAATTCGCTCGAAAAGACAATCCTACATAGTCGGCGAAATCTCGGACGACTCGAAGAGATCGACTCCTTCATGGATTCATCGACGATGAAGCGGCTTTCATGGCCTTACGGCATGAAGCGGATGAATCAGCGAAATGTGCATGATGGCGGGCGAAGAGGATGAGGTAAATTCTCATGAACCGGTTAACTCCTCTTCACACTTGCACACACGACACTATTTCAAGTGCGGATGGGAATTTGGACATCTCGACCGCATATGAAGATCTACTAGATGAACAAATTCGGATGAGTCGCCAGCTCAGTAAGACTCTTCAGGAGTTGGATACCCTGAAAGTGGAGAATCAGAGACTTTCTCAGGAGAGTCAGGTTGTTACTGAGGCCGAAGTACTTGTGTTGAGACTCAGGGAGGAGATAAACTCTCTGATGGCCAAGTCTCGGCATCAAGAAGATCGGATTTCGGTCTTGACTAATGACTTGACTCGTAAAGATACTTCGAACCGAGTCTCATCAAGCAAGAAGCGTCGGGACTTCGGACCGAGCACGACGCACCGAAGAAAAGTGATGATGTCCGGAGGAACCTGATGACTGAGAGGTATATGGGCGCAGAGAAGAAATTGGAGGCTATGCTAGCAAGCAATAAGCCAAAGCACTGCAAGGAAGGACTTGGATTCAGTCTAGGAGCTTCCTCATCTGCCCCAGTACACTCAGTAGTATGGCTTGCTGATAGATTTGTTCGAGGGGAGACTATCAACGCAGATATACTGAACCCCCTAGCAAAGAACAAACAGAAGATGAAAGCACCTCATCCCACACATCAGCATTCTGAAAAGAAGATTAATGCCAAGAAACTCCAGTTCAGTCAAGGGGGAACCAGCAAATCAAGCTTGGCAGATCAGTATGGACCTTCGAAGCTGACGCATCCTGCTCAGTATGGATCTTATTATGAACCTATAGTCCGAAGAGGCTCCAAAGGTCAGAAGAAGAAAAAGGCCGCACAGAAGGCAAAGGTCAGCAGTCCACCAACTCAGAAGATCAGGACTCCTGAACCTCAGAAGCCTCAGAAGTCAGCTGTGACCAGTCCAGTGGTCAGATATGTTGACTCCAATGGAAAGAAAATGTCTGAAACCACCAGGGTTGTTAGACAGATTTGGGTTACTAAAACTAACATCTAAGGACCCAAAATCAAAAATAAAGGGTACCTGAATATAATTCTGTTTTGCAGGTGCGTAAAGACCCATGGTATGTGGACAGCGGATGCTCAAGACACATGACATACCAAAGGAGTCTACTGAAGAATTATATCACTGAAGAAGGACCCAGAATTGAGTTCGGAGACAATGCAAAAGGCTATACCAGAGGATATGGAACACTCAGCATTGGAACTGCCAACGTTCCAAGAGTATCATATGTTGAAGGACTTCAGCATAATCTTCTCTCTGTTAGTCAATTTTGTGATAACTCAAATAGAGTGATATTTGACGCTGGTTTCTGTGATGTTATTGATAAATCCACAGGGAAAACAGTGTTATCGGGTTCGCAGCAAAAGAACATATATGTGGCCGATGGAACTCGGTGAGCACGAAGCTTGCTTATTGGCGAAGAATGACAACCGCACGGGGTGGCTATGGCACGGGAAGACTCGGCCATCTCAACTTTAAGACGCTCAACAAGCTTGCAAGAAACACTCTAGCAAGGGGACTGCCGAATGAAGTATTCAACAAAGACACCCAGTGTGAAGCATGTCTGAAGGGAAAGCAAACAAGGAATCAAAATCCTCCTGTTCCATCGCCTTCCACGGATGGAATCCTTCAACTGCTACATATGGATTTGTTCGGTCCAGTCTCCCCAGTGACGATCATAGGCAGAAAATATGCATTAGTGGTCATAGATGACTACTCGCGCTATACATGGGTCATATTCATTGCCAACAAGTCTGACGTTAAAACAGAGTTACCAACGCTTCTGAAAAAGCTCAGTGTCGAGAAGAACACCAAGATCAGAAAAATACGTTCAGACAGAGGAACTGAATTCCTTAATTCCATGGTAAAGGAGTTCTGCAAAGCAGAAGGAATAGAGCATGAGACTTCAGCTGCACGCACACCTCAGCAGAATGGCGTTGCTGAACGAAAGAACAGGACTCTAAAAGAGGCAGCTAGGACTCTACTCGCAGACTCAGGACTCCCAACCAAATTCTGGGCAGAAGCTACTGATACTACATGTTATACTCAGAATAGATCTCTACTCGACAAAGCAAGCATAAGCGGATACCATATGAACTATGGAACGGCGAGAAGCCTTCTCTATCTTATTTCCATATTTTTGGTTGTTCATGCTTTATCCACAATAATGGGAAAGATCGGTGAAGACTTTTGATAGCAAGTCGGATCGGGGAGTATTCTTAGGATACTCTCGGGTCGACAAAGCTTTCGAGTATTCAACTATCGGACTCTTTGCGTGGAGGAAAGCCCTCATGTTGTTTTTAACGAGTTTGCTGCGAAGACAGGAGCAATAACTCAAATTCGAATCCGAGGACATCGTAAGCGGCTACGGGATCTAAGCTTAAAAGACAAATCAAAAGATCCGGCTATGTTGGGATGATGATTCGGACGAAGAAATTGAAGACCAATCTATCGAATCTCAACCAGTGAGCAAGTAGGCGAGCAGATTGATTCTCCCGACAGAATCAATCCCGGGTAACTCGAGTCAATGAAGAAACCATTGAGGTAACCGAGACCAACACTACCGAGAGCAACACCTCGGGGGGGAACGTCTAGTAATGTTCCTGAGTTGAATGCCCCTGAACCCGCCGACTCGAGACCATACTCTTATTCTTGAATTACTTCAATCTCGGAATAGTACAACCGAAATGCCTAACTCACCTACTATCTGTGTTGAACAATTTTCAGATGAAGAGTTAAAACATCGTAGATCGTGGCTCGATGCTCACACTGCTGATTTAATCATTGGAGATCCTTCAAGAAATGTCAAGACAAGATCCGGATTTCGTCAAGGAGAAAGCGCATTATTTTCCCCGCTTCTTGTCTACCGAAGAGCCTCGAGACCATTGAGGATGCACCGAAAGATCTTGGCCCGGATCATTGCTATGCGGGAGGAGCTGAATCGGTTCACGAGAAACGAAGTATGGGAGCTTGTAGACGGACCCGGCATCAACATGTTATTGGAACTAAATGGGTCTTCAAAAACAAGCGAGATGAAAACAACGTTATAGTAAGGAACAAAGCAAGACTCGTGGCTAAAGGCTACTGTCAAGCCGAAGGGATAGATTTCGATGAGACGTTCGCTCCGGTTGCAAGATTGGAGGCAATCAGACTATTCCTGGCCTACGCAACACATCAACGATTCAGAGTTTATCAAATGGATGTGAAGTCTGCTTTCCTGAATGGCGTGCTGAAAGAAGAAGTCTATGTGGAACAACCGCCCGGCTTTCAGCAGGGACATCAAGTATATAGACCCAGAAAGGCTCTATACGGGTTAAAACAAGCACCCAGGGCTTGGTACGATACCCTGTCTGAGTTTCTTCTTCAGAAAGGTTTTCAGAAAGGCACAGTAGACCGCACTCTATTCAGCATTCGACTGGAAGAAGACTTATTACTTGTGCAGATCTACGTGGATGACATTATATTCGGATCAAAGAATGTCATCATGTGTCAGCAATTTGAAAAGATGATGAAGGATAAGTTCGAGATGTCGATGATGGGAGAAATGAACTACTTCCTTGGTTTTCAAGTCAAGCAATCTAAAAAGGGAACGTTCATCAACCAAGGCAAATACACTCGAGACCTCATCAAAAGATTCGGTACGCACATCCGGCAAATCAATCAAGATCCCGATGAACACGAATATGAAGATAGATCTTGATAAAGAGGGAGTATCAGTAGGCCAAATTGAATACCGTGCTATAATTGGTTCTTTATTATATCTAACAGCTATTCGTCCTGACATAACTTATGCTGTAGGTGTTCGTGCTCGATTTCGGGCGAATCCCAAGCGAGTCATATGGACTCAAGCAAAGAAGATTCTCCGCTATCTACGAGGAACACCGACATGGGTTTGTGGTATCCAACCGATGATAATATTGAACTAAGCTGGTTATTCGATGCCGACTATGCGGGATGTAGAATAGACCGAAAATCAACTTCGGGGAACATGTCGGTTCCTTGGCGGCAAAAGTCGATCTCATGGTTTTTAAAGAAACAAGCACTCGGTGGCCACGTCGACTACCGAAGCCGAATACATGGCTGCTCGGAAGTTGTTGCGCCCGGATCCTTTGGGCCGAGACAAAGAATGAGAGACTATGACGTCATTCGGAATGAAGTGCCGATTTTCTGCGACAATGCAGTGCTATTGCAATCACTCGGAACCCCGTACTTCACACAAGATGCAAGCACGTGGACATCGGACATCACTTCATTCGTGACCATGTCGAGAAAAAGGATATCGGGATGGAGAAGATCCATACCGACAAGCAACGGGCTGATATGCCGACCAAGCCTCTAGCCGAATCCGGATTCGGGAGAACTTTCGGTAGAGCTAGGTCCGTTGGGCCCCTACCGACCCCGGTCAGTAAGAGGTTTCGAGGAAAGAGACATTTCAAGAAGGGGGAATGTTCACTCTCGCATCGATACATTCAGTACGTAGAGACAAACCATCTACACGAGGTATCAGCTGACTACTATGTTCAGCTGATAGGTTTGCGTATCTCTACTCAGTAGTAATTTAATACAACAGTACTTTGCATTTATGACAAAGATTCAGCATGACATTAATATCTTTTGGTTTGTCTTTATTATTAACGGCTCACATTTAATGCACGACATTCCATACATAAGCTTGCTGAACTCTGCACGCATTTAATGCATGTCTTTTCAAAGTTACTACTTAGGCTATTTTACAACTGGCTTTGACTTAGGTGGCTTTTGTGATCATTGCCTATTTTTAACTTCTAATCTTAACCGTCCATATCATAAAGCAAGTTTAAGTTCAGCCTTCGATCGAAAACCGTTCATCTTCATAGTTGATATTCAAGGTAGGAATCACATTTGGCTCTGGCTAAAGAACGAGATAGTGCCTAAGATCATATCAATGCCATATACGAAAAGTGTTCAATAAACTTCAAACAGACTCAAAGCAAGTTCTAAATGTTCTCCCTAAAGCGAGTATCACACATGAAAGAAATTGAGACCGGCATAAAATTTCGTCACTTCACAATAGGCTCAAATTCTCACAAAGGCTTTGGACTACCATACTTTTACATCCTACATGTTCGAAAATTTTATCATGCTCAAATTCAATTCAACAATGCTTCAGCAAAGAAAAAATTTTAGGCAAGAAATGCATAATCATCAAATAACATAAGTCATAGTAGTTCAAATATCAAGTACATGAGAATCATAATTATACAGACCAAATCAATAGGGTTCAAGATTCGGCATACCCCCCCAAACTTATCTACGAGCTAGTCCCTAGCACGAAAATAGAGTGAAATAAAGAAAATTGGGTAAACGAATCTTCCCTGATGTCTAGGTGATGTCCGATTGATCTACATATGCGAAGCTTGATCTTCATGCTCAGATCCAAAGTTAATCCCGACCGTATCAGCTCCCCCGGTTGCTCTGATATAGCTTATTATGCATTAAAAATCAATAGATGAAGCATACATGTCAATTTCCCTCCTCAATTTTTTTTTTTTCAAAATATACTCCCCTTTTCAACTTCCTCATTCCCCGGCAACGGCGCCAAAAACTTGATGAACAAATTATAATTCTCGCAAGTGCACGAATCGGTATAGTACCTAATCTAGCAACTCCCGAGGTCGATCTCACAAGGACTCAGCTGGGTTCTAATTATCCTAATTATTTCACTATCTACTTGGCCCTAAACCGGGTTTGATTTACTTAAAACTACTAAATTAAAATAAGCTGGAAAGTAAAAGAGCAAGTAAAAGCAAAGCGAAGTGGGTTAATGGGTGTGGTTTCAAGTTTGATGAAGAGTGCGGAGGTTTAACAATCACTATGTCTAAGATGATCGATTCATTCCCATTCTCTAGCTAGCATTTATGAATTTATTTTATTGGTTCATCCACTAAGGCTCTAGGGATTCCGTATGATGACGGGAGATCTCTAACTTATAATCCTAAGGGTCAATCAAGTGATCATATCATGAACCTAAGGATTGTATCATGCTCAAGGATTTAAGGAACCATCTAAACTATCCCAAACCAATGGTGACAATCTAGACACTTAATTGCAGGTCTAAATAAATAACCGGGTATGATGCGTCGTATTATCTATTACCTATATTCTCTATAATTATCTAAGATGATGGCCGGTCACATTAAAGAATCATAGAGAAATCAAAAGCGTGCTCAACAATTAAGAAACAAAATAATTCATTCATTGAAAAACTAGGGTTTAAATCAATCCATCAAAAACATAGATCCTGCTAAACCACCACACGAGGGGATTTAGCCACTCATATTCGTAGGAAAATAATCACAAAAGATGCAAAAATAATCCATAGAATTCAAGTATCAAAAACCCTAAACAAAGCGAGAAGGAATAATACAACCTAGAATTTAGCGGATTGATCCTCGCGCTTGGTTCTCGGGTTGTGGTCTTCTATCTTCGTCTTGAATCTTCAACGGAGGGATGCCTTGGGTGTTTCTGCGCCTTGGAGGGCGGAAAAAGTCGGAAATATGGTGTGTCGTTCGAAGGAAAGAAGTCGGAAGGGTTTATATAGGTTTCGGGCCGAAAAAAGACTGGTTTTGGGCTGCGAGACGACGCGGACCGCGGTCCGAACCCACGGATTTTTTCAATTTTTTGAGTCAGAACGTACCGGACCGCGGTCCAAGACAAATGCGGACCGCGGTCCGACGTCTTCTGCCGAACGGTTTTTTTTCGCACCGTCGCGTTTTGGGAAAAACGCGATATCTCCTTCGTTAGCCGTTGGATCGCCACGAAACTTTGCCACATTGTTCCTAACACATAGAAATACGATGTGGACGGTGGAGATCGGATTCTAAGATCGTTAGATCCGCCTGCCACGCGATTATCCAACTGCCTCGTTACATGAGCTCCGAAACGCGATTTCTTCAACATCCGGCTTCAAATCCTCTTCATTCTTAATCCAAACAACTCCATCTTTGCCAACAATGCATCAATGGTCATGGTTTCTTTCATTTTGGTGTCAAATACCACCAAATATGCTCAAAACGCGTGAGAAACCTACAAAACCAAAAACCATCGAAAGTATACGATTCCAAGCAAAACAAAAGCTAAAAATGAATAGAAAATGATGTAAACAAGCTTAAAAAGAACATGATGAAATGGTATAAAAACCACTCATCAAATCCCCCCCAAACCTAAGCTTTTGCTTGTCCTCAAGCAAAGAAACAAGATAAAAGAAAGACTATGACTAAATATTAAAAAGATGAGAATAACAATTCAAGCCTTATTCAGTTTTTAGAAGAACACATCATTAGCATGTGAAAATCATTCAAGTTTGATGCCACCTTCAAAACAAAATAGAACATAGAAGTAGAGTAGTCCCTCTCCAGAAATCTGTATCACTCAAACACTCAAGTGTATAGGGTAAAATCATCACTCAAACTCAACCCTAGGAGAGCGTCTTCATAAGCTTGCAGATTGTCTAATTCTACTCATAATGAACACAATTCATGGCAAAGATCTCGAAGGTCTTACTTTGGTTGTAATGGGGCTAAGGCATGTAATAAAAAGGTAGGGAAGATATAGGAAAAGTGACTCATAATGTACGAACAATCAAGGGATCTAGTAGAGCAACCAAATTATGATATATCAAAATAAACCTCTAAAACCAACCACCTTTGAATCACTCATAATCAAACAAATCAAGACTCCCCAAGTTCTCACTTTTTCCAAAATAAACTCCCTTTTTCATCTTCATTTTTTTTCTTTTCTTTTTTTTTTTTTTTTTTTCATCTCCCAACTATACATATGTCATCAATAAACTCCTTTCAATCAAAGTTAGGAGTACATGCACAAGTTTCCCATATTCTATCCAATTGTTTACCCGCCAACTCTCTACCAATAATTAGATAAAGATTTATGTATAACACGGTGTCATCAAGTTCGGTACCAAGCTGGATATAATCAAAATCAATTCACACCAATCTCACTTTTTACCAAATATTTGTCCCTTGATCACCAAACCCTCACAAGCCTCCATTTCCTTCCACAACACTAATGACTCTACTAGATCCTCGGTTAAGGCTAGATAGGCTAGGCAATTTAAGTGGAGGTACATGAATAAAAAGGATACATTAAGCTCAAAGGGGCTCACTAGGTTGATATTCAAGGTATGAATCATATTTGGCTCTGGCTAAAGAACGAGATAGTGCCTAAGATCATATCAATGCCATATACGAAAAGTGTTCAATAAACTTCAAACAGACTCAAAGCAAGTTCTAAATGTTCTCCCTAAAGCGAGTATCACACATGAAAGAAATTGAGACCGGCATAAAATTTCGTCACTTCACAATAGGCTCAAATTCTCACAAAGGCTTTGGACTACCATACTTTTACATCCTACATGTTCGAAAATTTTATCATGCTCAAATTCAATTCAACAATGCTTCAGCAAAGAAAAATTTTTAGGCAAGAAATGCATAATCATCAAATAACATAAGTCATAGTAGTTCAAATATCAAGTACATGAGAATCATAATTATACAGACCAAATCAATAGGGTTCAAGATTCGGCATACCCCCCCAAACTTATCTACGAGCTAGTCCCTAGCACGAAAATAGAGTGAAATAAAGAAAATTGGGTAAACGAATCTTCCCTGATGTCTAGGTGATGTCCGATTGATCTACATATGCGAAGCTTGATCTTCATGCTCGGATCCAAAGTTAATCCCGACCGTATCGGCTCCCCGTTGCTTCCGATATAGCTTATTATGCATTAAAAATCAATAGATGAAGCATACATGTCAATTTCCCTCCTCAATTTTTTTTTTTTTTCAAAATATTCTCCCCTTTTCAACTTCCTCATTCCCCGGCAACGGCGCCAAAAACTTGATGAACAAATTATAATTCTCGCAAGTGCACGAATCGGTATAGTACCTAATCTAGCAACTCCCGAGGTCGATCTCACAAGGACTCGAGTTGGGTTCTAATTATCCTAATTATTTCACTATCTACTTGGCCCTAAAGCTGGGTTTGATTTACTTAAAACTACTAAATTAAAATAAGCTGGAAAGTAAAAGAGCAAGTAAAAGCAAAGCGAAGTGGGTTAATGGGTGTGGTTTCAAGTTTGATGAAGAGTGCGGAGGTTTAACAATCACTATGTCTAAGATGATCGATTCATTCCCATTCTCTAGCTAGCATTTATGAATTTATTTTATTGGTTCATCCACTAAGGCTCTAGGGATTCCGTATGATGACGGGAGATCTCTAACTTATAATCCTAAGGGTCAATCAAGTGATCATATCATGAACCTAAGGATTGTATCATGCTCAAGGATTTAAGGAACCATCTAAACTATCCCAAACCAATGGTGACAATCTAGACACTTAATTGCAGGTCTAAATAAATAACCGGGTATGATGCGTCGTATTATCTATTACCTATATTCTCTATAATTATCTAAGATGATGGCCAGTCACATTAAAGAATCATAGAGAAATCAAAAGCAGGCTCAACAATTAAGAAACAAAATAATTCATTCATTGAAAAACTAGGGTTTAAATCAATTCATCAAAAACATAGATCCTGCTAAACCACCACACGAGGGGATTTAGCCACTCATATTCGTAGGAAAATAATCACAAAAGATGCAAAAATAATCCATAGAATTCAAGTATCAAAAACCCTAAACAAAACTGAGAAGGAATAATACAACCTAGAATTTAGCGGATTGATCCTCGCGCTTGGTTCTCGGGTTGTGGTCTTCTATCTTCGTCTTGAATCTTCAACGGAGGGATGCCTTGGGTGTTTCTCTGCCTTGGAGGGCGGAAAAAGTCGGAAATATGGTGTGTCGTTCGAAGGAAAGAAGTCAGGAAGGGTTTATATAGGTTTCGGGCCGAAAAAGACTGGTTTTGGGGCTGCAGACGACGCGGACCGCGGTCCGAACCCACGGATTTTTTCAATTTTTTGAGTCAGAACGTACCGGACCGCGGTCCAAGCACAAATGCGGACCGCGGTCCGACGTCTTCCGCCGAAACTTTTTTCTGCACCTGTCGCGTTTTGGGAAAAACGCGATATCTCCTTCGTTAGCCGTTGGAGCGCCACGAAACTTTGCCACATTGTTCCTAACACATAGAAATACGATGTGGACGGTGGAGATCGGATTCTAAGATCGTTAGATCCGCCTGCCACGCGATTATCCAACTGCCTCGTTACATGAGCTCCGAAACGCGATTTCTTCAACATCCGGCTTCAAATCCTCTTCATTCTTAATCCAAACAACTCCATCTTTGCCAACAATGCATCAATGGTCATGGTTTCTTTCATTTTGGTGTCAAATACCACCAAATATGCTCAAAACGCGTGAGAAACCTACAAAACCAAAAACCATCGAAAGTATACGATTCCAAGCAAAACAAAAGCTAAAAATGAATAGAAAATGATGTAAACAAGCTTAAAAAGAACATGATGAAATGGTATAAAAACCACTCATCAAATCCCCCCCAAACCTAAGCTTTTGCTTGTCCTCAAGCAAAGAAACAAGATAAAAGAAAGACTATGACTAAATATTAAAAAGATGAGAATAACAATTCAAGCCTTATTCAGTTTTTAGAAGAACACATCATTAGCATGTGAAAATCATTCAAGTTTGATGCCACCTTCAAAACAAAATAGAACATAGAAGTAGAGTAGTCCCTCTCCAGAAATCTGTATCACTCAAACACTCAAGTGTATAGGGTAAAATCATCACTCAAACTCAACCCTAGGAGAGCGTCTTCATAAGCTTGCAGATTGTCTAATTCTACTCATAATGAACACAATTCATGGCAAAGATCTCGAAGGTCTTACTTTGGTTGTAATGGGGCTAAGGCATGTAATAAAAAGGTAGGGAAGATATAGGAAAAGTGACTCATAATGTACGAACAATCAAGGGATCTAGTAGAGCAACCAAATTATGATATATCAAAATAAACCTCTAAAACCAACCACCTTTGAATCACTCATAATCAAACAAATCAAGACTCCCCAAGTTCTCACTTTTTCCAAAATAAACTCCCTTTTTCATCTTCATTTTTTTTCTTTTCTTTTTTTTTTTTTTTTTTTCATCTCCCAACTATACATATGTCATCAATAAACTCCTTTCAATCAAAGTTAGGAGTACATGCACAAGTTTCCCATATTCTATCCAATTGTTTACCTGCCAACTCTCTACCAATAATTAGATAAAGATTTATGTATAACACGGTGTCATCAAGTTCGGTACCAGGCTGGATATAATCAAAATCAATTCACACCAATCTCACTTTTTACCAAATATTTGTCCCTTGATCACCAAACCCTCACAAGCCTCCATTTCCTTCCACAACACTAATGACTCTACTAGATCCTCGGTTAAGGCTAGATAGGCTAGGCAATTTAAGTGGAGGTACATGAATAAAAAGGATACATTAAGCTCGAAAGGGGCTCACTAGGTTGATATTCAAGGTATGAATCATATTTGGCTCACGGCTAAAGAACGAGATAGTGCCTAAGATCATATCAATGCCATATACGAAAAGTGTTCAATAAACTTCAAACAGACTCAAAGCAAGTTCTAAATGTTCTCCCTAAAGCGAGTATCACACATGAAAGAAATTGAGACCGGCATAAAATTTCGTCACTTCACAATAGGCTCAAATTCTCACAAAGGCTTTGGACTACCATACTTTTACATCCTACATGTTCGAAAATTTTATCATGCTCAAATTCAATTCAACAATGCTTCAGCAAAGAAAAATTTTTAGGCAAGAAATGCATAATCATCAAATAACATAAGTCATAGTAGTTCAAATATCAAGTACATGAGAATCCTGAGAATCATAATTATACAGACCAAATCAATAGGGTTCAAGATTCGACATACCCCCCTAAACCTATCTACGAGCTAGTCCCTAGCACGAAAATAGAGTGAAATAAAGAAAATTGGGTAAACGAATCTTCCCTGATGTCTAGGTGATGTCCGATTGATCTACATATGCGAAGCTTGATCTTCATGCTCAGATCCAAAGTTAATCCCGACCGTATCAGCTCCCCTGCTGCTCTGATATAGCTTATTATGCATTAAAAATCAATAGATGAAGCATACATGTCAATTTCCCTCCTCAATTTTTTTTTTTTTTCAAAATATTCTCCCCTTTTCAACTTCCTCATTCCCCGGCAACGGCGCCAAAAACTTGATGAACAAATTATAATTCTCGCAAGTGCACGAATCGGTATAGTACCTAATCTAGCAACTCCCGAGGTCGATCTCACAAGGACTCATTGGGTTCTAATTATCCTAATTATTTCACTATCTACTTGGCCCTAAACTGGGTTTGATTTACTTAAAACTACTAAATTAAAATAAGCTGGAAAGTAAAAGAGCAAGTAAAAGCAAAGCGAAGTGGGTTAATGGGTGTGGTTTCAAGTTTGATGAAGAGTGCGGAGGTTTAACAATCACTATGTCTAAGATGATCGATTCATTCCCATTCTCTAGCTAGCATTTATGAATTTATTTTATTGGTTCATCCACTAAGGCTCTAGGGATTCCGTATGATGACGGGAGATCTCTAACTTATAATCCTAAGGGTCAATCAAGTGATCATATCATGAACCTAAGGATTGTATCATGCTCAAGGATTTAAGGAACCATCTAAACTATCCCAAACCAATGGTGACAATCTAGACACTTAATTGCAGGTCTAAATAAATAACCGGGTATGATGCGTCGTATTATCTATTACCTATATTCTCTATAATTATCTAAGATGATGGCCAGTCACATTAAAGAATCATAGAGAAATCAAAAGCAGGCTCAACAATTAAGAAACAAAATAATTCATTCATTGAAAAACTAGGGTTTAAATCAATTCATCAAAAACATAGATCCTGCTAAACCACCACACGAGGGGATTTAGCCACTCATATTCGTAGGAAAATAATCACAAAAGATGCAAAAATAATCCATAGAATTCAAGTATCAAAAACCCTAAACAAAACTGAGAAGGAATAATACAACCTAGAATTTAGCGGATTGATCCTCGCGCTTGGTTCTCGGGTTGTGGTCTTCTATCTTCGTCTTGAATCTTCAACGGAGGGATGCCTTGGGTGTTTCTCTGCCTTGGAGGGCGGAAAAAGTCGGAAATATGGTGTGTCGTTCGAAGGAAAGAAGTCCGGAAGGGTTTATATAGGTTTCGGGCCGAAAAAAGACCGGTTTTGGGCTGCGAGACGACGCGGACCGCGGTCCGAACCCACGGATTTTTTCAATTTTTTGAGTCGGAACGTACCGGACCGCGGTCCAGCACAAATGCGGACCGCGGTCCGACGTCTTCGCCGAAGCTTTTTTTCGCACTGTCGCGTTTTGGGAAAAACGCGATATCTCCTTCGTTAGCCGTTGGATCGCCACGAAACTTTGCCACATTGTTCCTAACACATAGAAATACGATGTGGACGGTGGAGATCGGATTCTAAGATCGTTAGATCCGCCTGCCACGCGATTATCCAACTGCCTCGTTACATGAGCTCCGAAACGCGATTTCTTCAACATCCGGCTTCAAATCCTCTTCATTCTTAATCCAAACAACTCCATCTTTGCCAACAATGCATCAATGGTCATGGTTTCTTTCATTTTGGTGTCAAATACCACCAAATATGCTCAAAACGCGTGAGAAACCTACAAAACCAAAAACCATCGAAAGTATACGATTCCAAGCAAAACAAAAGCTAAAAATGAATAGAAAATGATGTAAACAAGCTTAAAAAGAACATGATGAAATGGTATAAAAACCACTCATCAAATCCCCCCCAAACCTAAGCTTTTGCTTGTCCTCAAGCAAAGAAACAAGATAAAAGAAAGACTATGACTAAATATTAAAAAGATGAGAATAACAATTCAAGCCTTATTCAGTTTTTAGAAGAACACATCATTAGCATGTGAAAATCATTCAAGTTTGATGCCACCTTCAAAACAAAATAGAACATAGAAGTAGAGTAGTCCCTCTCCAGAAATCTGTATCACTCAAACACTCAAGTGTATAGGGTAAAATCATCACTCAAACTCAACCCTAGGAGAGCGTCTTCATAAGCTTGCAGATTGTCTAATTCTACTCATAATGAACACAATTCATGGCAAAGATCTCGAAGGTCTTACTTTGGTTGTAATGGGGCTAAGGCATGTAATAAAAAGGTAGGGAAGATATAGGAAAAGTGACTCATAATGTACGAACAATCAAGGGATCTAGTAGAGCAACCAAATTATGATATATCAAAATAAACCTCTAAAACCAACCACCTTTGAATCACTCATAATCAAACAAATCAAGACTCCCCAAGTTCTCACTTTTTCCAAAATAAACTCCCTTTTTCATCTTCATTTTTTTTCTTTTCTTTTTTTTTCTTTTTTTTTCATCTCTCAACTATACATATGTCATCAATAAACTCCTTTCAATCAAAGTTAGGAGTACATGCACAAGTTTCCCATATTCTATCCAATTGTTTACCTGCCAACTCTCTACCAATAATTAGATAAAGATTTATGTATAACACGGTGTCATCAAGTTCGGTACCAGGCTGGATATAATCAAAATCAATTCACACCAATCTCACTTTTTACCAAATATTTGTCCCTTGATCACCAAACCCTCACAAGCCTCCATTTCCTTCCACAACACTAATGACTCTACTAGATCCTCGGTTAAGGCTAGATAGGCTAGGCAATTTAAGTGGAGGTACATGAATAAAAAGGATACATTAAGCTCAAAGGGGCTCACTAGGTTGATATTCAAGGTATGAATCATATTTGGCTCACGGCTAAAGAACGAGATAGTGCCTAAGATCATATCAATGCCATATACGAAAAGTGTTCAATAAACTTCAAACAGACTCAAAGCAAGTTCTAAATGTTCTCCCTAAAGCGAGTATCACACATGAAAGAAATTGAGACCGGCATAAAATTTCGTCACTTCACAATAGGCTCAAATTCTCACAAAGGCTTTGGACTACCATACTTTTACATCCTACATGTTCGAAAATTTTATCATGCTCAAATTCAATTCAACAATGCTTCAAAGAAAGAAAAATTTTTAGGCAAGAAATGCATAATCATCAAATAACATAAGTCATAGTAGTTCAAATATCAAGTACATGAGAATCCTGAGAATCATAATTATACAGACCAAATCAATAGGGTTCAAGATTCGACATACCCCCCTAAACCTATCTACGAGCTAGTCCCTAGCACGAAAATAGAGTGAAATAAAGAAAATTGGGTAAACGAATCTTCCCTGATGTCTAGGTGATGTCCGATTGATCTACATATGCGAAGCTTGATCTTCATGCTCAGATCCAAAGTTAATCCCGACCGTATCAGCTCCCCCGTGCTTCCGATATAGCTTATTATGCATTAAAAATCAATAGATGAAGCATACATGTCAATTTCCCTCCTCAATTTTTTTTTTTTTCAAAATATTCTCCCCTTTTCAACTTCCTCATTCCCCGGCAACGGCGCCAAAAACTTGATGAACAAATTATAATTCTCGCAAGTGCACGAATCGGTATAGTACCTAATCTAGCAACTCCCGAGGTCGATCTCACAAGGACTCAGCTGGGTTCTAATTATCCTAATTATTTCACTATCTACTTGGCCCTAAACTCGGGTTTGATTTACTTAAAACTACTAAATTAAAATAACTGGAAAGTAAAAGAGCAAGTAAAAGCAAAGCGAAGTGGGTTAATGGGTGTGGTTTCAAGTTTGATGAAGAGTGCGGAGGTTTAACAATCACTATGTCTAAGATGATCGATTCATTCCCATTCTCTAGCTAGCATTTATGAATTTATTTTATTGGTTCATCCACTAAGGCTCTAGGGATTCCGTATGATGACGGGAGATCTCTAACTTATAATCCTAAGGGTCAATCAAGTGATCATATCATGAACCTAAGGATTGTATCATGCTCAAGGATTTAAGGAACCATCTAAATTATCCCAAACCAATGGTGACAATCTAGACACTTAATTGCGGGTCTAAATAAATAACTTAGGGTATGATGCGTCGTATTATCTATTACCTATATTCTCTATAATTATCTAAGATGATGGCCAGTCACATTAAAGAATCATAGAGAAATCAAAAGCAGGCTCAACAATTAAGAAACAAAATAATTCATTCATTGAAAAACTAGGGTTTAAATCAATTCATCAAAAACATAGATCCTGCTAAACCACCACACGAGGGGATTTAGCCACTCATATTCGTAGGAAAATAATCACAAAAGATGCAAAAATAATCCATAGAATTCAAGTATCAAAAACCCTAAACAAAACTGAGAAGGAATAATACAACCTAGAATTTAGCGGATTGATCCTCGCGCTTGGTTCTCGGGTTGTGGTCTTCTATCTTCGTCTTGAATCTTCAACGGAGGGATGCCTTGGGTGTTTCTCTGCCTTGGAGGGCGGAAAAAGTCGGAAATATGGTGTGTCGTTCGAAGGAAAGAAGTCCGGAAGGGTTTATATAGGTTTCGGGCCGAAAAAAGACTGGTTTTGGGCTGCGAGACGACGCGGACCGCGGTCCGAACCCACGGATTTTTTCAATTTTTTGAGTCAGAACGTGTACGGACCGCGGTCCAAGCACAAATGCGGACCGCGGTCCGACGTCTTTCGCCGAACGCTTTTTTTTGCACCTTGGAAAAACGCGATATCTCCTTCGTTAGCCGTTGGATCGCCACGAAACTTTGCCACATTGTTCCTAACACATAGAAATACGATGTGGACGGTGGAGATCGGATTCTAAGATCGTTAGATCCGCCTGCCACGCGATTATCCAACTGCCTCGTTACATGAGCTCCGAAACGCGATTTCTTCAACATCCGGCTTCAAATCCTCTTCATTCTTAATCCAAACAACTCCATCTTTGCCAACAATGCATCAATGGTCATGGTTTCTTTCATTTTGGTGTCAAATACCACCAAATATGCTCAAAACGCGTGAGAAACCTACAAAACCAAAAACCATCGAAAGTATACGATTCCAAGCAAAACAAAAGCTAAAAATGAATAGAAAATGATGTAAACAAGCTTAAAAAGAACATGATGAAATGGTATAAAAACCACTCATCAAATCCCCCCCCAAACCTAAGCTTTTGCTTGTCCTCAAGCAAAGAAACAAGATAAAAGAAAGACTATGACTAAATATTAAAAAGATGAGAATAACAATTCAAGCCTTATTCGGTTTTTAGAAGAACACATCATTAGCATGTGAAAATCATTCAAGTTTGATGCCACCTTCAAAACAAAATAGAACATAGAAGTAGAGTAGTCCCTCTCCGTAAATCGTATCACTCAAACACTCAAGTGTATAGGGTAAAATCATCACTCAAACTCAACCCTAGGAGAGCGTCTTCATAAGCTTGCAGATTGTCTAATTCTACTCATAATGAACACAATTCATGGCAAAGATCTCGAAGGTCTTACTTTGGTTGTAATGGGGCTAAGGCATGTAATAAAAAGGTAGGGAAGATATAGGAAAAGTGACTCATAATGTACGAACAATCAAGGGATCTAGTAGAGCAACCAAATTATGATATATCAAAATAAACCTCTAAAACCAACCACCTTTGAATCACTCATAATCAAACAAATCAAGACTCCCCAAGTTCTCACTTTTTCCAAAATAAACTCCCTTTTTCATCTTCATTTTTTTCTTTTCTTTTTTTTTTTTTTTTTTTCATCTCCCAACTATACATATGTCATCAATAAACTCCTTTCAATCAAAGTTAGGAGTACATGCACAAGTTTCCCATATTCTATCCAATTGTTTACCCGCCAACTCTCTACCAATAATTAGATAAAGATTTATGTATAACACGGTGTCATCAAGTTCGGTACCAGGCTGGATATAATCAAAATCAATTCACACCAATCTCACTTTTTACCAAATATTTGTCCCTTGATCACCAAACCCTCACAAGCCTCCATTTCCTTCCACAACACTAATGACTCTACTAGATCCTCGGTTAAGGCTAGATAGGCTAGGCAATTTAAGTGGAGGTACATGAATAAAAAGGATACATTAAGCTCAAAGGGGCTCACTAGGTTGATATTCAAGGTATGAATCATATTTGGCTCTGGCTAAAGAACGAGATAGTGCCTAAGATCATATCAATGCCATATACGAAAAGTGTTCAATAAACTTCAAACAGACTCAAAGCAAGTTCTAAATGTTCTCCCTAAAGCGAGTATCACACATGAAAGAAATTGAGACCGGCATAAAATTTCGTCACTTCACAATAGGCTCAAATTCTCACAAAGGCTTTGGACTACCATACTTTTACATCCTACATGTTCGAAAATTTTATCATGCTCAAATTCAATTCAACAATGCTTCAAAGAAAGAAAAATTTTTAGGCAAGAAATGCATAATCATCAAATAACATAAGTCATAGTAGTTCAAATATCAAGTACATGAGAATCCTGAGAATCATAATTATACAGACCAAATCAATAGGGTTCAAGATTCGACATACCCCCCTAAACCTATCTACGAGCTAGTCCCTAGCACGAAAATAGAGTGAAATAAAGAAAATTGGGTAAACGAATCTTCCACGATGTCTAGGTGATGTCCGATTGATCTACATATGCGAAGCTTGATCTTCATGCTCGAGATCCAAAGTTAATCCCGACCGTATCGGCTCCCCTCTTCGCTCTCGATATAGCTTATTATGCATTAAAAATCAATAGATGAAGCATACATGTCAATTTCCCTCCTCAATTTTTTTTTTTTTCAAAATATTCTCCCCTTTTCAACTTCCTCATTCCCCGGCAACGGCGCCAAAAACTTTATGAACAAATTATAATTCTCGCAAGTGCACGAATCGGTATAGTACCTAATCTAGCAACTCCCGAGGTCGATCTCACAAGGACTCACCTGGGTTCTAATTATCCTAATTATTTCACTATCTACTTGGCCCTAAACTCGGGTTTGATTTACTTAAAACTACTAAATTAAAATAATTGGAAAGTAAAAGAGCAAGTAAAAGCAAAGCGAAGTGGGTTAATGGGTGTGGTTTCAAGTTTGATGAAGAGTGCGGAGGTTTAACAATCACTATGTCTAAGATGATCGATTCATTCCCATTCTCTAGCTAGCATTTATGAATTTATTTTATTGGTTCATCCACTAAGGCTCTAGGGATTCCGTATGATGACGGGAGATCTCTAACTTATAATCCTAAGGGTCAATCAAGTGATCATATCATGAACCTAAGGATTGTATCATGCTCAAGGATTTAAGGAACCATCTAAACTATCCCAAACCAATGGTGACAATCTAGACACTTAATTGCAGGTCTAAATAAATAACCGGGTATGATGCGTCGTATTATCTATTACCTATATTCTCTATAATTATCTAAGATGATGGCCAGTCACATTAAAGAATCATAGAGAAATCAAAAGCAGGCTCAACAATTAAGAAACAAAATAATTCATTCATTGAAAAACTAGGGTTTAAATCAATTCATCAAAAACATAGATCCTGCTAAACCACCACACGAGGGGATTTAGCCACTCATATTCGTAGGAAAATAATCACAAAAGATGCAAAAATAATCCATAGAATTCAAGTATCAAAAACCCTAAACAAAACTGAGAAGGAATAATACAACCTAGAATTTAGCGGATTGATCCTCGCGCTTGGTTCTCGGGTTGTGGTCTTCTATCTTCGTCTTGAATCTTCAACGGAGGGATGCCTTGGGTGTTTCTCTGCCTTGGAGGGCGGAAAAAGTCGGAAATATGGTGTGTCGTTCGAAGGAAAGAAGTCCGGAAGGGTTTATATAGGTTTCGGGCCGAAAAAAGACTGGTTTTGGGCTGCAGACGACGCGGACCGCGGTCCGAACCCACGGATTTTTTCAATTTTTTGAGTCAGAACGTACCGGACCGCGGTCCAGCACAAATGCGGACCGCGGTCCGACGTCTTCTGCCGAACAGTTTTTTTCTGCACTGTCGCGTTTTGGGAAAAACGCGATATCTCCTTCGTTAGCCGTTGGATCGCCACGAAACTTTGCCACATTGTTCCTAACACATAGAAATACGATGTGGACGGTGGAGATCGGATTCTAAGATCGTTAGATCCGCCTGCCACGCGATTATCCAACTGCCTCGTTACATGAGCTCCGAAACGCGATTTCTTCAACATCCGGCTTCAAATCCTCTTCATTCTTAATCCAAACAACTCCATCTTTGCCAACAATGCATCAATGGTCATGGTTTCTTTCATTTTGGTGTCAAATACCACCAAATATGCTCAAAACGCGTGAGAAACCTACAAAACCAAAAACCATCGAAAGTATACGATTCCAAGCAAAACAAAAGCTAAAAATGAATAGAAAATGATGTAAACAAGCTTAAAAAGAACATGATGAAATGGTATAAAAACCACTCATCAAATCCCCCCAAACCTAAGCTTTTGCTTGTCCTCAAGCAAAGAAACAAGATAAAAGAAAGACTATGACTAAATATTAAAAAGATGAGAATAACAATTCAAGCCTTATTCAGTTTTTAGAAGAACACATCATTAGCATGTGAAAATCATTCAAGTTTGATGCCACCTTCAAAACAAAATAGAACATAGAAGTAGAGTAGTCCCTCTCCAGAAATCTGTATCACTCAAACACTCAAGTGTATAGGGTAAAATCATCACTCAAACTCAACCCTAGGAGAGCGTCTTCATAAGCTTGCAGATTGTCTAATTCTACTCATAATGAACACAATTCATGGCAAAGATCTCGAAGGTCTTACTTTGGTTGTAATGGGGCTAAGGCATGTAATAAAAAGGTAGGGAAGATATAGGAAAAGTGACTCATAATGTACGAACAATCAAGGGATCTAGTAGAGCAACCAAATTATGATATATCAAAATAAACCTCTAAAACCAACCACCTTTGAATCACTCATAATCAAACAAATCAAGACTCCCCAAGTTCTCACTTTTTCCAAAATAAACTCCCTTTTTCATCTTCATTTTTTTCTTTTCTTTTTTTTTTCTTTTTTTTCATCTCCCAACTATACATATGTCATCAATAAACTCCTTTCAATCAAAGTTAGGAGTACATGCACAAGTTTCCCATATTCTATCCAATTGTTTACCTGCCAACTCTCTACCAATAATTAGATAAAGATTTATGTATAACACGGTGTCATCAAGTTCGGTACCAGGCTGGATATAATCAAAATCAATTCACACCAATCTCACTTTTTACCAAATATTTGTCCCTTGATCACCAAACCCTCACAAGCCTCCATTTCCTTCCACAACACTAATGACTCTACTAGATCCTCGGTTAAGGCTAGATAGGCTAGGCAATTTAAGTGGAGGTACATGAATAAAAAGGATACATTAAGCTCAAAGGGGCTCACTAGGTTGATATTCAAGGTATGAATCATATTTGGCTCTGGCTAAAGAACGAGATAGTGCCTAAGATCATATCAATGCCATATACGAAAAGTGTTCAATAAACTTCAAACAGACTCAAAGCAAGTTCTAAATGTTCTCCCTAAAGCGAGTATCACACATGAAAGAAATTGAGACCGGCATAAAATTTCGTCACTTCACAATAGGCTCAAATTCTCACAAAGGCTTTGGACTACCATACTTTTACATCCTACATGTTCGAAAATTTTATCATGCTCAAATTCAATTCAACAATGCTTCAGCAAAGAAAAATTTTTAGGCAAGAAATGCATAATCATCAAATAACATAAGTCATAGTAGTTCAAATATCAAGTACATGAGAATCCTGAGAATCATAATTATACAGACCAAATCAATAGGGTTCAAGATTCGACATACCCCCCCCTAAACCTATCTACGAGCTAGTCCCTAGCACGAAAATAGAGTGAAATAAAGAAAATTGGGTAAACGAATCTTCCCTGATGTCTAGGTGATGTCCGATTGATCTACATATGCGAAGCTTGATCTTCATGCTCAGATCCAAAGTTAATCCCGACCGTATCGGCTCCCTCTTCGCTCCGATATAGCTTATTATGCATTAAAAATCAATAGATGAAGCATACATGTCAATTTCCCTCCTCAATTTTTTTTTTTTTTCAAAATATTCTCCCCTTTTCAACTTCCTCATTCCCCGGCAACGGCGCCAAAAACTTGATGAACAAATTATAATTCTCGCAAGTGCACGAATCGGTATAGTACCTAATCTAGCAACTCCCGAGGTCGATCTCACAAGGACTCAGCTGAGTTCTAATTATCCTAATTATTTCACTATCTACTTGGCCCTAAAGCTGGGTTTGATTTACTTAAAACTACTAAATTAAAATAAGCTGGAAAGTAAAAGAGCAAGTAAAAGCAAAGCGAAGTGGGTTAATGGGTGTGGTTTCAAGTTTGATGAAGAGTGCGGAGGTTTAACAATCACTATGTCTAAGATGATCGATTCATTCCCATTCTCTAGCTAGCATTTATGAATTTATTTTATTGGTTCATCCACTAAGGCTCTAGGGATTCCGTATGATGACGGGAGATCTCTAACTTATAATCCTAAGGGTCAATCAAGTGATCATATCATGAACCTAAGGATTGTATCATGCTCAAGGATTTAAGGAACCATCTAAACTATCCCAAACCAATGGTGACAATCTAGACACTTAATTGCAGGTCTAAATAAATAACCGGGTATGATGCGTCGTATTATCTATTACCTATATTCTCTATAATTATCTAAGATGATGGCCAGTCACATTAAAGAATCATAGAGAAATCAAAAGCAGGCTCAACAATTAAGAAACAAAATAATTCATTCATTGAAAAACTAGGGTTTAAATCAATTCATCAAAAACATAGATCCTGCTAAACCACCACACGAGGGGATTTAGCCACTCATATTCGTAGGAAAATAATCACAAAAGATGCAAAAATAATCCATAGAATTCAAGTATCAAAAACCCTAAACAAAACTGAGAAGGAATAATACAACCTAGAATTTAGCGGATTGATCCTCGCGCTTGGTTCTCGGGTTGTGGTCTTCTATCTTCGTCTTGAATCTTCAACGGAGGGATGCCTTGGGTGTTTCTCTCGCCTTGGAGGGCGGAAAAAGTCGGAAATATGGTGTGTCGTTCGAAGGAAAGAAGTCCGGAAGGGTTTATATAGGTTTCGGGCCGAAAAAAGACTGGTTTTGGGCTGCGAGACGACGCGGACCGCGGTCCGAACCCACGGATTTTTTCAATTTTTTGAGTCAGAACGTACCGGACCGCGGTCCAAGCACAAATGCGGACCGCGGTCCGACGTCTTCGCCGAAGCTTTTTTTCGCACTGTCGCGTTTTGGGAAAAACGCGATATCTCCTTCGTTAGCCGTTGGATCGCCACGAAACTTTGCCACATTGTTCCTAACACATAGAAATACGATGTGGACGGTGGAGATCGGATTCTAAGATCGTTAGATCCGCCTGCCACGCGATTATCCAACTGCCTCGTTACATGAGCTCCGAAACGCGATTTCTTCAACATCCGGCTTCAAATCCTCTTCATTCTTAATCCAAACAACTCCATCTTTGCCAACAATGCATCAATGGTCATGGTTTCTTTCATTTTGGTGTCAAATACCACCAAATATGCTCAAAACGCGTGAGAAACCTACAAAACCAAAAACCATCGAAAGTATACGATTCCAAGCAAAACAAAAGCTAAAAATGAATAGAAAATGATGTAAACAAGCTTAAAAAGAACATGATGAAATGGTATAAAAACCACTCATCAAATCCCCCCAAACCTAAGCTTTTGCTTGTCCTCAAGCAAAGAAACAAGATAAAAGAAAGACTATGACTAAATATTAAAAAGATGAGAATAACAATTCAAGCCTTATTCAGCTTTTAGAAGAACACATCATTAGCATGTGAAAATCATTCAAGTTTGATGCCACCTTCAAAACAAAATAGAACATAGAAGTAGAGTAGTCCCTCTCCAGAAATCCGTATCACTCAAACACTCAAGTGTATAGGGTAAAATCATCACTCAAACTCAACCCTAGGAGAGCGTCTTCATAAGCTTGCAGATTGTCTAATTCTACTCATAATGAACACAATTCATGGCAAAGATCTCGAAGGTCTTACTTTGGTTGTAATGGGGCTAAGGCATGTAATAAAAAGGTAGGGAAGATATAGGAAAAGTGACTCATAATGTACGAACAATCAAGGGATCTAGTAGAGCAACCAAATTATGATATATCAAAATAAACCTCTAAAACCAACCACCTTTGAATCACTCATAATCAAACAAATCAAGACTCCCCAAGTTCTCACTTTTTCCAAAATAAACTCCCTTTTTCATCTTCATTTTTTTCTTTTCTTTTTTTTTTTTTTTTTTCATCTCCCAACTATACATATGTCATCAATAAACTCCTTTCAATCAAAGTTAGGAGTACATGCACAAGTTTCCCATATTCTATCCAATTGTTTACCCGCCAACTCTCTACCAATAATTAGATAAAGATTTATGTATAACACGGTGTCATCAAGTTCGGTACCAGGCTGGATATAATCAAAATCAATTCACACCAATCTCACTTTTTACCAAATATTTGTCCCTTGATCACCAAACCCTCACAAGCCTCCATTTCCTTCCACAACACTAATGACTCTACTAGATCCTCGGTTAAGGCTAGATAGGCTAGGCAATTTAAGTGGAGGTACATGAATAAAAAGGATACATTAAGCTCAAAGGGGCTCACTAGGTTGATATTCAAGGTATGAATCATATTTGGCTCTGGCTAAAGAACGAGATAGTGCCTAAGATCATATCAATGCCATATACGAAAAGTGTTCAATAAACTTCAAACAGACTCAAAGCAAGTTCTAAATGTTCTCCCTAAAGCGAGTATCACACATGAAAGAAATTGAGACCGGCATAAAATTTCGTCACTTCACAATAGGCTCAAATTCTCACAAAGGCTTTGGACTACCATACTTTTACATCCTACATGTTCGAAAATTTTATCATGCTCAAATTCAATTCAACAATGCTTCAGCAAAGAAAAATTTTTAGGCAAGAAATGCATAATCATCAAATAACATAAGTCATAGTAGTTCAAATATCAAGTACATGAGAATCCTGAGAATCATAATTATACAGACCAAATCAATAGGGTTCAAGATTCGACATACCCCCCTAAACCTATCTACGAGCTAGTCCCTAGCACGAAAATAGAGTGAAATAAAGAAAATTGGGTAAACGAATCTTCCCTGATGTCTAGGTGATGTCCGATTGATCTACATATGCGAAGCTTGATCTTCATGCTCAGATCCAAAGTTAATCCCGACCGTATCAGCTCCCCTGCTGCTCTGATATAGCTTATTATGCATTAAAAATCAATAGATGAAGCATACATGTCAATTTCCCTCCTCAATTTTTTTTTTTTTTCAAAATATTCTCCCCTTTTCAACTTCCTCATTCCCCGGCAACGGCGCCAAAAACTTGATGAACAAATTATAATTCTCGCAAGTGCACGAATCGGTATAGTACCTAATCTAGCAACTCCCGAGGTCGATCTCACAAGGACTCAGCTGGGTTCTAATTATCCTAATTATTTCACTATCTACTTGGCCCTAAACTGGGTTTGATTTACTTAAAACTACTAAATTAAAATAACTGGAAAGTAAAAGAGCAAGTAAAAGCAAAGCGAAGTGGGTTAATGGGTGTGGTTTCAAGTTTGATGAAGAGTGCGGAGGTTTAACAATCACTATGTCTAAGATGATCGATTCATTCCCATTCTCTAGCTAGCATTTATGAATTTATTTTATTGGTTCATCCACTAAGGCTCTAGGGATTCCGTATGATGACGGGAGATCTCTAACTTATAATCCTAAGGGTCAATCAAGTGATCATATCATGAACCTAAGGATTGTATCATGCTCAAGGATTTAAGGAACCATCTAAACTATCCCAAACCAATGGTGACAATCTAGACACTTAATTGCAGGTCTAAATAAATAACCGGGTATGATGCGTCGTATTATCTATTACCTATATTCTCTATAATTATCTAAGATGATGGCCGGTCACATTAAAGAATCATAGAGAAATCAAAAGCAGGCTCAACAATTAAGAAACAAAATAATTCATTCATTGAAAAACTAGGGTTTAAATCAATTCATCAAAAACATAGATCCTGCTAAACCACCACACGAGGGGATTTAGCCACTCATATTCGTAGGAAAATAATCACAAAAGATGCAAAAATAATCCATAGAATTCAAGTATCAAAAACCCTAAACAAAACTGAGAAGGAATAATACAACCTAGAATTTAGCGGATTGATCCTCGCGCTTGGTTCTCGGGTTGTGGTCTTCTATCTTCGTCTTGAATCTTCAACGGAGGGATGCCTTGGGTGTTTCTCTGCCTTGGAGGGCGGAAAAAGTCGGAAATATGGTGTGTCGTTCGAAGGAAAGAAGTCCGGAAGGGTTTATATAGGTTTCGGGCCGAAAAAAGACTGGTTTTGGGCTGCGCAGACGACGCGGACCGCGGTCCGAACCCACGGATTTTTTCAATTTTTTGAGTCAGAACGTACCGGACCGCGGTCCAAGCACAAATGCGGACCGCGGTCCGACGTCTTCTCGCCGAACGGTTTTTTTCGCACTTGTCGCGTTTTGGGAAAAACGCGATATCTCCTTCGTTAGCCGTTGGATCGCCACGAAACTTTGCCACATTGTTCCTAACACATAGAAATACGATGTGGACGGTGGAGATCGGATTCTAAGATCGTTAGATCCGCCTGCCACGCGATTATCCAACTGCCTCGTTACATGAGCTCCGAAACGCGATTTCTTCAACATCCGGCTTCAAATCCTCTTCATTCTTAATCCAAACAACTCCATCTTTGCCAACAATGCATCAATGGTCATGGTTTCTTTCATTTTGGTGTCAAATACCACCAAATATGCTCAAAACGCGTGAGAAACCTACAAAACCAAAAACCATCGAAAGTATACGATTCCAAGCAAAACAAAAGCTAAAAATGAATAGAAAATGATGTAAACAAGCTTAAAAAGAACATGATGAAATGGTATAAAAACCACTCATCAAATCCCCCCAAACCTAAGCTTTTGCTTGTCCTCAAGCAAAGAAACAAGATAAAAGAAAGACTATGACTAAATATTAAAAAGATGAGAATAACAATTCAAGCCTTATTCAGCTTTTAGAAGAACACATCATTAGCATGTGAAAATCATTCAAGTTTGATGCCACCTTCAAAACAAAATAGAACATAGAAGTAGAGTAGTCCCTCTCCAGAAATCTGTATCACTCAAACACTCAAGTGTATAGGGTAAAATCATCACTCAAACTCAACCCTAGGAGAGCGTCTTCATAAGCTTGCAGATTGTCTAATTCTACTCATAATGAACACAATTCATGGCAAAGATCTCGAAGGTCTTACTTTGGTTGTAATGGGGCTAAGGCATGTAATAAAAAGGTAGGGAAGATATAGGAAAAGTGACTCATAATGTACGAACAATCAAGGGATCTAGTAGAGCAACCAAATTATGATATATCAAAATAAACCTCTAAAACCAACCACCTTTGAATCATTCATAATCAAACAAATCAAGACTCCCCAAGTTCTCACTTTTTCCAAAATAAACTCCCTTTTTCATCTTCATTTTTTTTTCTTTTCTTTTTTTTTCTTTTTTTTCATCTCCCAACTATACATATGTCATCAATAAACTCCTTTCAATCAAAGTTAGGAGTACATGCACAAGTTTCCCATATTCTATCCAATTGTTTACCCGCCAACTCTCTACCAATAATTAGATAAAGATTTATGTATAACACGGTGTCATCAAGTTCGGTACCAGGCTGGATATAATCAAAATCAATTCACACCAATCTCACTTTTTACCAAATATTTGTCCCTTGATCACCAAACCCTCACAAGCCTCCATTTCCTTCCACAACACTAATGACTCTACTAGATCCTCGGTTAAGGCTAGATAGGCTAGGCAATTTAAGTGGAGGTACATGAATAAAAAGGATACATTAAGCTCAAAGGGGCTCACTAGGTTGATATTCAAGGTATGAATCATATTTGGCTCTGGCTAAAGAACGAGATAGTGCCTAAGATCATATCAATGCCATATACAAAAAGTGTTCAATAAACTTCAAACAGACTCAAAGCAAGTTCTAAATGTTCTCCCTAAAGCGAGTATCACACATGAAAGAAATTGAGACCGGCATAAAATTTCGTCACTTCACAATAGGCTCAAATTCTCGCAAAGGCTTTGGACTACCATACTTTTACATCCTACATGTTCGAAAATTTTATCATGCTCAAATTCAATTCAACAATGCTTCAGAGAAAGAAAAATTTTTAGGCAAGAAATGCATAATCATCAAATAACATAAGTCATAGTAGTTCAAATATCAAGTACATGAGAATCATAATTATACAGACCAAATCAATAGGGTTCAAGATTCGGCATACCCCCCCAAACTTATCTACGAGCTAGTCCCTAGCACGAAAATAGAGTGAAATAAAGAAAATTGGGTAAACGAATCTTCCCTGATGTCTAGGTGATGTCCGATTGATCTACATATGCGAAGCTTGATCTTCATGCTCAGATCCAAAGTTAATCCCGACCGTATCAGCTCCCTCTTCGCTTCCGATATAGCTTATTATGCATTAAAAATCAATAGATGAAGCATACATGTCAATTTCCCTCCTCAATTTTTTTTTTTTTTTTCAAAATATTCTCCCCTTTTCAACTTCCTCATTCCCCGGCAACGGCGCCAAAAACTTGATGAACAAATTATAATTCTCGCAAGTGCACGAATCGGTATAGTACCTAATCTAGCAACTCCCGAGGTCGATCTCACAAGGACTCAGCTGGGTTCTAATTATCCTAATTATTTCACTATCTACTTGGCCCTAAACTGGGTTTGATTTACTTAAAACTACTAAATTAAAATAACTGGAAAGTAAAAGAGCAAGTAAAAGCAAAGCGAAGTGGGTTAATGGGTGTGGTTTCAAGTTTGATGAAGAGTGCGGAGGTTTAACAATCACTATGTCTAAGATGATCGATTCATTCCCATTCTCTAGCTAGCATTTATGAATTTATTTTATTGGTTCATCCACTAAGGCTCTAGGGATTCCGTATGATGACGGGAGATCTCTAACTTATAATCCTAAGGGTCAATCAAGTGATCATATCATGAACCTAAGGATTGTATCATGCTCAAGGATTTAAGGAACCATCTAAACTATCCCAAACCAATGGTGACAATCTAGACACTTAATTGCAGGTCTAAATAAATAACCGGGTATGATGCGTCGTATTATCTATTACCTATATTCTCTATAATTATCTAAGATGATGGCCAGTCACATTAAAGAATCATAGAGAAATCAAAAGCAGGCTCAACAATTAAGAAACAAAATAATTCATTCATTGAAAAACTAGGGTTTAAATCAATTCATCAAAAACATAGATCCTGCTAAACCACCACACGAGGGGATTTAGCCACTCATATTCGTAGGAAAATAATCACAAAAGATGCAAAAATAATCCATAGAATTCAAGTATCAAAAACCCTAAACAAAACTGAGAAGGAATAATACAACCTAGAATTTAGCGGATTGATCCTCGCGCTTGGTTCTCGGGTTGTGGTCTTCTATCTTCGTATTGAATCTTCAACGGAGGGATGCCTTGGGTGTTTCTCTGCCTTGGAGGGCGGAAAAAGTCGGAAATATGGTGTGTCGTTCGAAGGAAAGAAGTCGGAAGGGTTTATATAGGTTTCGGGCCGAAAAAGACTGGTTTTGGGGCTGCGAGACGACGCGGACCGCGGTCCGAACCCACGGATTTTTTCAATTTTTTGAGTCAGAACGTACCGGACCGCGGTCCAAGCACAAATGCGGACCGCGGTCCGACGTCTTCTCGCCGAACAGTTTTTTTTTCGCACTGTCGCGTTTTGGGAAAAACGCGATATCTCCTTCGTTAGCCGTTGGATCGCCACGAAACTTTGCCACATTGTTCCTAACACATAGAAATACGATGTGGACGGTGGAGATCGGATTCTAAGATCGTTAGATCCGCCTGCCACGCGATTATCCAACTGCCTCGTTACATGAGCTCCGAAACGCGATTTCTTCAACATCCGGCTTCAAATCCTCTTCATTCTTAATCCAAACAACTCCATCTTTGCCAACAATGCATCAATGGTCATGGTTTCTTTCATTTTGGTGTCAAATACCACCAAATATGCTCAAAACGCGTGAGAAACCTACAAAACCAAAAACCATCGAAAGTATACGATTCCAAGCAAAACAAAAGCTAAAAATGAATAGAAAATGATGTAAACAAGCTTAAAAAGAACATGATGAAATGGTATAAAAACCACTCATCAAATCCCCCCCAAACCTAAGCTTTTGCTTGTCCTCAAGCAAAGAAACAAGATAAAAGAAAGACTATGACTAAATATTAAAAAGATGAGAATAACAATTCAAGCCTTATTCAGTTTTTAGAAGAACACATCATTAGCATGTGAAAATCATTCAAGTTTGATGCCACCTTCAAAACAAAATAGAACATAGAAGTAGAGTAGTCCCTCTCCGTAAATCAGTATCACTCAAACACTCAAGTGTATAGGGTAAAATCATCACTCAAACTCAACCCTAGGAGAGCGTCTTCATAAGCTTGCAGATTGTCTAATTCTACTCATAATGAACACAATTCATGGCAAAGATCTCGAAGGTCTTACTTTGGTTGTAATGGGGCTAAGGCATGTAATAAAAAGGTAGGGAAGATATAGGAAAAGTGACTCATAATGTACGAACAATCAAGGGATCTAGTAGAGCAACCAAATTATGATATATCAAAATAAACCTCTAAAACCAACCACCTTTGAATCATTCATAATCAAACAAATCAAGACTCCCCAAGTTCTCACTTTTTCCAAAATAAACTCCCTTTTTCATCTTCATTTTTTTTCTTTTCTTTTTTCTTTTCTTTTTTTTTCATCTCCCAACTATACATATGTCATCAATAAACTCCTTTCAATCAAAGTTAGGAGTACATGCACAAGTTTCCCATATTCTATCCAATTGTTTACCTGCCAACTCTCTACCAATAATTAGATAAAGATTTATGTATAACACGGTGTCATCAAGTTCGGTACCAGGCTGGATATAATCAAAATCAATTCACACCAATCTCACTTTTTACCAAATATTTGTCCCTTGATCACCAAACCCTCACAAGCCTCCATTTCCTTCCACAACACTAATGACTCTACTAGATCCTCGGTTAAGGCTAGATAGGCTAGGCAATTTAAGTGGAGGTACATGAATAAAAAGGATACATTAAGCTCAAAGGGGCTCACTAGGTTGATATTCAAGGTATGAATCATATTTGGCTCTGGCTAAAGAACGAGATAGTGCCTAAGATCATATCAATGCCATATACAAAAAGTGTTCAATAAACTTCAAACAGACTCAAAGCAAGTTCTAAATGTTCTCCCTAAAGCGAGTATCACACATGAAAGAAATTGAGACCGGCATAAAATTTCGTCACTTCACAATAGGCTCAAATTCTCGCAAAGGCTTTGGACTACCATACTTTTACATCCTACATGTTCGAAAATTTTATCATGCTCAAATTCAATTCAACAATGCTTCAGCAAAGAAAAATTTTTAGGCAAGAAATGCATAATCATCAAATAACATAAGTCATAGTAGTTCAAATATCAAGTACATGAGAATCATAATTATACAGACCAAATCAATAGGGTTCAAGATTCGGCATACCCCCCCAAACTTATCTACGAGCTAGTCCCTAGCACGAAAATAGAGTGAAATAAAGAAAATTGGGTAAACGAATCTTCCCTGATGTCTAGGTGATGTCCGATTGATCTACATATGCGAAGCTTGATCTTCATGCTCAGATCCAAAGTTAATCCCGACCGTATCAGCTCCCCTGCTGCTCTGATATAGCTTATTATGCATTAAAAATCAATAGATGAAGCATACATGTCAATTTCCCTCCTCAATTTTTTTTTTTTTCAAAATATTCTCCCCTTTTCAACTTCCTCATTCCCCGGCAACGGCGCCAAAAACTTGATGAACAAATTATAATTCTCGCAAGTGCACGAATCGGTATAGTACCTAATCTAGCAACTCCCGAGGTCGATCTCACAAGGACTCAGCTGGGTTCTAATTATCCTAATTATTTCACTATCTACTTGGCCCTAAAGCTGGGTTTGATTTACTTAAAACTACTAAATTAAAATAAGCTGGAAAGTAAAAGAGCAAGTAAAAGCAAAGCGAAGTGGGTTAATGGGTGTGGTTTCAAGTTTGATGAAGAGTGCGGAGGTTTAACAATCACTATGTCTAAGATGATCGATTCATTCCCATTCTCTAGCTAGCATTTATGAATTTATTTTATTGGTTCATCCACTAAGGCTCTAGGGATTCCGTATGATGACGGGAGATCTCTAACTTATAATCCTAAGGGTCAATCAAGTGATCATATCATGAACCTAAGGATTGTATCATGCTCAAGGATTTAAGGAACCATCTAAACTATCCCAAACCAATGGTGACAATCTAGACACTTAATTGCAGGTCTAAATAAATAACCGGGTATGATGCGTCGTATTATCTATTACCTATATTCTCTATAATTATCTAAGATGATGGCCAGTCACATTAAAGAATCATAGAGAAATCAAAAGCAGGCTCAACAATTAAGAAACAAAATAATTCATTCATTGAAAAACTAGGGTTTAAATCAATTCATCAAAAACATAGATCCTGCTAAACCACCACACGAGGGGATTTAGCCACTCATATTCGTAGGAAAATAATCACAAAAGATGCAAAAATAATCCATAGAATTCAAGTATCAAAAACCCTAAACAAAACTGAGAAGGAATAATACAACCTAGAATTTAGCGGATTGATCCTCGCGCTTGGTTCTCGGGTTGTGGTCTTCTATCTTCGTCTTGAATCTTCAACGGAGGGATGCCTTGGGTGTTTCTCTGCCTTGGAGGGCGGAAAAAGTCGGAAATATGGTGTGTCGTTCGAAGGAAAGAAGTCCGGAAGGGTTTATATAGGTTTCGGGCCGAAAAAAGACTGGTTTTGGGCTGCAGACGACGCGGACCGCGGTCCGAACCCACGGATTTTTTCAATTTTTTGAGTCAGAACGTACCGGACCGCGGTCCAGCACAAATGCGGACCGCGGTCCGACGTCTTTCGCCGAACGCTTTTTTTTACGCACTGTCGCGTTTTGGGAAAAACGCGATATCTCCTTCGTTAGCCGTTGGATCGCCACGAAACTTTGCCACATTGTTCCTAACACATAGAAATACGATGTGGACGGTGGAGATCGGATTCTAAGATCGTTAGATCCGCCTGCCACGCGATTATCCAACTGCCTCGTTACATGAGCTCCGAAACGCGATTTCTTCAACATCCGGCTTCAAATCCTCTTCATTCTTAATCCAAACAACTCCATCTTTGCCAACAATGCATCAATGGTCATGGTTTCTTTCATTTTGGTGTCAAATACCACCAAATATGCTCAAAACGCGTGAGAAACCTACAAAACCAAAAACCATCGAAAGTATACGATTCCAAGCAAAACAAAAGCTAAAAATGAATAGAAAATGATGTAAACAAGCTTAAAAAGAACATGATGAAATGGTATAAAAACCACTCATCAAATCCCCCCCAAACCTAAGCTTTTGCTTGTCCTCAAGCAAAGAAACAAGATAAAAGAAAGACTATGACTAAATATTAAAAAGATGAGAATAACAATTCAAGCCTTATTCAGTTTTTAGAAGAACACATCATTAGCATGTGAAAATCATTCAAGTTTGATGCCACCTTCAAAACAAAATAGAACATAGAAGTAGAGTAGTCCCTCTCCGGTAAATCAGTATCACTCAAACACTCAAGTGTATAGGGTAAAATCATCACTCAAACTCAACCCTAGGAGAGCGTCTTCATAAGCTTGCAGATTGTCTAATTCTACTCATAATGAACACAATTCATGGCAAAGATCTCGAAGGTCTTACTTTGGTTGTAATGGGGCTAAGGCATGTAATAAAAAGGTAGGGAAGATATAGGAAAAGTGACTCATAATGTACGAACAATCAAGGGATCTAGTAGAGCAACCAAATTATGATATATCAAAATAAACCTCTAAAACCAACCACCTTTGAATCATTCATAATCAAACAAATCAAGACTCCCCAAGTTCTCACTTTTTCCAAAATAAACTCCCTTTTTCATCTTCATTTTTTTTCTTTTCTTTTTTTTTTTTTTTTTTTTCATCTCCCAACTATACATATGTCATCAATAAACTCCTTTCAATCAAAGTTAGGAGTACATGCACAAGTTTCCCATATTCTATCCAATTGTTTACCTGCCAACTCTCTACCAATAATTAGATAAAGATTTATGTATAACACGGTGTCATCAAGTTCGGTACCAGGCTGGATATAATCAAAATCAATTCACACCAATCTCACTTTTTACCAAATATTTGTCCCTTGATCACCAAACCCTCACAAGCCTCCATTTCCTTCCACAACACTAATGACTCTACTAGATCCTCGGTTAAGGCTAGATAGGCTAGGCAATTTAAGTGGAGGTACATGAATAAAAAGGATACATTAAGCTCAAAGGGGCTCACTAGGTTGATATTCAAGGTATGAATCATATTTGGCTCTGGCTAAAGAACGAGATAGTGCCTAAGATCATATCAATGCCATATACAAAAAGTGTTCAATAAACTTCAAACAGACTCAAAGCAAGTTCTAAATGTTCTCCCTAAAGCGAGTATCACACATGAAAGAAATTGAGACCGGCATAAAATTTCGTCACTTCACAATAGGCTCAAATTCTCGCAAAGGCTTTGGACTACCATACTTTTACATCCTACATGTTCGAAAATTTTATCATGCTCAAATTCAATTCAACAATGCTTCAGCAAAGAAAAATTTTTAGGCAAGAAATGCATAATCATCAAATAACATAAGTCATAGTAGTTCAAATATCAAGTACATGAGAATCATAATTATACGGGACCAAATCAATAGGGTTCAAGATTCGGCATACCCCCCCCAAACTTATCTACGAGCTAGTCCCTAGCACGAAAATAGAGTGAAATAAAGAAAATTGGGTAAACGAATCTTCCCTGATGTCTAGGTGATGTCCGATTGATCTACATATGCGAAGCTTGATCTTCATGCTCAGATCCAAAGTTAATCCCGACCGTATCGCCTCCCCGTCGCTTCCGATATAGCTTATTATGCATTAAAAATCAATAGATGAAGCATACATGTCAATTTCCCTCCTCAATTTTTTTTTTTTTTTTCAAAATATTCTCCCCTTTTCAACTTCCTCATTCCCAAGAACGGCGCCAAAAACTTGATGAACAAATTATAATTCTCGCAAGTGCACGAATCGGTATAGTACCTAATCTAGCAACTCCCGAGGTCGATCTCACAAGGACTCAGTTGGGTTCTAATTATCCTAATTATTTCACTATCTACTTGGCCCTAAACCTGGGTTTGATTTACTTAAAACTACTAAATTAAAATAACTGGAAAGTAAAAGAGCAAGTAAAAGCAAAGCGAAGTGGGTTAATGGGTGTGGTTTCAAGTTTGATGAAGAGTGCGGAGGTTTAACAATCACTATGTCTAAGATGATCGATTCATTCCCATTCTCTAGCTAGCATTTATGAATTTATTTTATTGGTTCATCCACTAAGGCTCTAGGGATTCCGTATGATGACGGGAGATCTCTAACTTATAATCCTAAGGGTCAATCAAGTGATCATATCATGAACCTAAGGATTGTATCATGCTCAAGGATTTAAGGAACCATCTAAACTATCCCAAACCAATGGTGACAATCTAGACACTTAATTGCAGGTCTAAATAAATAACCGGGTATGATGCGTCGTATTATCTATTACCTATATTCTCTATAATTATCTAAGATGATGGCCAGTCACATTAAAGAATCATAGAGAAATCAAAAGTAGGCTCAACAATTAAGAAACAAAATAATTCATTCATTGAAAAACTAGGGTTTGAATCAATTCATCAAAAACATAGATCCTGCTAAACCACCACACGAGGGGATTTAACTACTCATATTCGTAGGAAAATAATCACAAAAGATGCAAAAATAATCCATAGAATTCAAGTATCAAAAACCCTAAACAAAACTGAGAAGGAATAATTCAACCTAGAATTTAGCGGATTGATCCTCGCGCTTGGTTCTCGGGTTGTGGTCTTCAATCTTCGTCTTGAATCTTCAACGGAGGGATGCCTTGGGTGTTTCTCTGCCTTGGAGGGCGGAAAAAGTCAGAAATATGGTGTGTCGTTCGAAGGAAAGAAGTCCGAAAGGGTTTATATAGGTTTCGGGCCGAAAAAAGACTGGTTTTGGGCTGCAGACGACGCGGACCGCGGTCCAGCACAAATGCGGACCGCGGTCCGAACCCACGGATTTTTTCAATTTTTTGAGTCAGAACGTACCGGACCGCGGTCCAGCACAAATGCGGACCGCGGTCCGACGTCTTTTGCCGAAGCTTTTTTTAGACCTTGTCGCGTTTTGGGAAAAACGCGATATCTCCTTCGTTAGCTGTTGGATCGCCATGAAACTTTGCCACATTGTTCCTAACACATAGAACTACTATGTGGACGGTGGAGATCGGATTCTAAGATCGTTAGATCCGCCTGCCACGCGATTATCCAACTGCCTCGTTACATGAGCTCCGAAACGCGATTTCTTCAACATCCGGCTTCAAATCCTCTTCATTCTTCATCCAAACAACTCCATCTTTGCCAACAATGCATCAATGGTCATGGTTTCTTTCATTTTGGTGTCAAATACCACCAAATATGCTCAAAACGCGTGAGAAACCTACAAAACCAAAAATCATCGAAAGTATATGATTCCAAAGAAAACAAAAGCTAAAAATGAATAGAAAACGATGTAAGCAAGCTTAAAAAGAACATGATGAAATGGTATAAAAACCACTCATCAACTACTCAGTGACCCACCAATCACACGGTGCCACGTGTGTTTTTACCAGTAAACGAACATTTTACTGATAAAAATGTGGCCCACCAATACACGCGTGACACCGCGTGATTGGTGGGCCACTGAGTGGTCTTTCCAAAAATGTGACAGATGATCGATCCCCTGGCCTATACATAAGGTGTCATGCAAATGCTTATTATCATTTATAAACACTTATTTGTTTTTTATTAAGTTGGGAAAGTTGATTTTAAGCAAAACATGATATTTTTTATCAATATTAAAAGGCATATATATTTTATGCCCAAAAATCAAGGTTCTTTAGCAAAATTATATGTTTATATTTTAAAGCAGTTTAAATGTTCAATTTTAAAAAAGATACCTAAAAAGTAGATTTTCAAATACTGAAAAATGCTTAAATATATATTAGCACTTCAAATGGAGTAATTTGGAGTAACCCCACGCACGGTGACAAATTCTAATTGGAGACTAATTTTATACATCCCTTATTTTGTTAGAAATTATTACAAAAAATAAAATAAAATAAATCTTGATAGGAGAATTAGCAAGCATCTCTTTTGGAGAATGGTGGCATCTGTTTGTGTCATCCGTTATCGAAGCCTAGTGATATAATAAGGTGAGAGACCATTATACTAATCCTAATAACTCAGTGAATTAGATAAACACATGAATGAATTGAAGGTATATATATAAATTACATCTCCATGTTTACTCACCAACCCTAAATACCAAGACATCAGAGAGTGACAAACCAGTCTATCTTCTTCTGTAAGATATCTCATATAGTAAATGAGACATGCCTCTGAGTTATGAGGAAGCCAACATTATATTAGGGTAATTATTGGAGTTACTTATTAATAAATAAGTAGATGGTTATTGTATGGTAAATGATGATGATGAATAATATATCAAGAGACTAAATTCCTCTTTGTCGTCGGAAGGCCAATAAATAACTCCGTCGTCACCGCCTCCGCGCTCACCGTGCTCCGGCTGCAACTCCCAATTTCTTTATGCATTTCTGCTTCATTCTTTTGCTTCAACCCAATCTGTATATCATAATTATATATTATTATTTTTCCCTTTCTATGACAATTTGGATCAAAATATTTTAATTAAGTGCAAGAAAAGAATAAAATTGATTTTCTGTACCTTTTCTCTGAGTCTTTGGTTTTCTTCGAAGAGAAATTTCTCCTGGAGTTAAGACAGAAATTGATGAAGCATCAACAAAATATGCGTAAAATCAGACAACAAATCTCATTCCGTAAATTAAAGTAAGTAAGAGTTATCAAACCTTTGCTTTTAGTTTCTCTGTTTCCTCCTTGAATACTTGAACCTAAAAATTACAAATTTAAACAACAATATTAGAAATTATTTCATCTAACAGATCCATTAGAATTATTGTAAAGTTACGAGAAATTATGAGAAATAAGAACAAACAAATTTACCTAGAAATCCAATATAAGAAAAAACAATGGGGCTTTGCCCCGCACCCCCAAAGAACGTAGTTGTGGGGATTGACCCCAAAAGATTCGGGTCATTAAAATATCAACAAGAATAGTGGGCTTCATCAAATTCCATAAAACATGAAGTTTTCAAGGCATTAATAAAACAAATAAAAAATCAATAGGTTCATGTTTTTTTCATATCAAGAAACTCGCAAAATACGCACTTAATTTTTTTAGCAACTAAAGGACCCTGTCATACCCAAAAAATAATAATAATAATAAATAAAACTAGCAAAATGTGTAGATTTACACAAATCTACCTTTCTGGCCCTTATGTTCTTAAGGCTTCTCTCCAACTGGTTATCAATCTCTTGAAGCTCATCCATGGAGCATGATCCCAGATTATGCCCTAAAAGCTTCCTGATACACCCACAAATCATATTTCATCATATTGTAAGTTACAGCTCCGATTCATAAGTTGAAAGAGAAAATCAAGTGAGAAAAGTTAACCGGTGTGAATTCTCCAATAGCTCTATCTTCTTTGCCATGAATGCTGCTTCATGTTTTATATGCTACAACAATTTCAACAATTCTGTAAAACTATAATATTCTACAAGTAGTTACAAATTTCAATCTATACTTATGCACATATTTTGGGATATTATGGTTGCACAAAATTCACAACTTATTTATAAATAGAGCTGTCTTTGGGATATTTTTGGAATATAAGGATTTTTTAATTTCAATCATAATACAGCTATTATACATTAATTTTGAATATAGAATAAGACCCCGTTTGAGAGAGTTTATTAAGCTTATTTAAGCCGACGCTAGTGAGCTTTTCCAGATAGCATATAAGTTATTTAAAAACTTTCTTTTGGCTTATTTTCATGGATTGATAGTAACAGGATATACGAAACGTATGTATACTTTTTAAAGAGATCCTCTAATTCGAATCATCAGTCCTATTTTTCACACCACATTTTACTTTTTATAAGCTATTCTCAATACGTATGCATTAAATTCAAATAACTTAATAAATTTATGCGTTTATCGTACAAGCACACTGCACATATACAATAAGCGTTTATGTCTCTTAGTGGCATTTGATATCTAAGTGCAGATTAATTAAAGGCAAACCTGCATGCGTTGTTCAACTTCAATGCTAGAATGGCGATCTTTTGTAAGTTCCAGATATTTCTCTATTGACTTCTGCATGCTGAACAATGCATACATGATCGAGTACAAACTCTATTATTTTTCACTATGTAAGAAAATAATGAAGGATTATAATGGAAGTGCAGTAGCATTCATCATGTTATTCAAATCTAATAATGAATACATCTAATTAAAATCATCGAACCAACAAACAAATAATTGTACTGTTTCAACATAAAAATAAACATCAGTACTGGAACAGCCAGAATTTAAAACTAGTGGGATTGATAATAGAAAATTGGCATGCAAAAGGTAGTGAAATCACTTTTCTTGGGTATAAACAGTCCAATGATATATATATACATATAGTTTTATTTGATTCAAAAATAAAAACAAATAATCAAAATGCTACATATGTTGTTCATGTCATGTGCCAAAAAAAATAAAAACAATCTTGAATAGGAATGGCAGAGAGAAATATTTTCATCTACAAAATCGTGGGGCTCTCGCTAGTTCACACAGAGTTTTCGCTGTTCAAGAATTCTTGTTTGGGAAGTTCATAAAACACCTCATAAAAAGAATTTCCCTTGGACGGAAAGTATGATTCATTTGGATCGACATGAGAGTCCAACTGCATTGTATCGCCATGCTATTAAGTATTTTGATTTAAGTTCTTTTCTTTCTAAGAGGTGGAATAGAATAACCCGGTTATATTATTTACTACCTATATAATTATCAATAAATCATTATTGGAAAAAAAAAAGCATAGTCTTTGAAATTTCATATGATGTAGCTAGGTTCTTGTTCATATCACATGACGGTCTTTGCATTTGACACACAGTTATATGAATGAATAAACCGAGTCTTCAGATCTCGGTATGATGCACCATTTGTGAACACGAGATGAGTTAGTCGATGTCCATGAATCCTAATTAACATCCGACGCATGTCATCAGAAGTACTAAATGCTCATATCCTCCACCAAGTGAAAATTTTGCTAGAATTTCACTTGTTCATGATACACCAAACTTATTTTAAACCAAACAAGAGCTAAAAAGGATAGAGTCACTTTGTAAAGAACTATAAATCATCATTTCTTTTCCTTTTTTCCCCAAAAAATATACAAAATCCAAATCAAATGATAGCATCCGCAACCCCCTGACAGCATAAAGCTAACCCTCGTAAAGATTATGCATAGAATTATTATTATTCAAACTGATCTTTCTTAAGATGCAATGACATAGAACAAGATATATACGCCTAAAAAAAGCGCGTAAATACCAACGGATTGCACTTACTTTGTGAGGATCTGAACTTACTTGGAGCTTGAGAATTCATAGAGTCTCCCTTTAGAAGAGAAGATGATCAAAGCCACTTCTGCATCGCAGAGAATTGAGAGCTCGTACGCCTTCTTCAGCAGGCCATTTCGCCTCTTCGAAAAGGTTACTTGTCGGCTTGATGCATTCTCAATTCTCTTCATTTGCACCTTCCCCCTCACCATCTTTAAATTTTGCCAAATTTATGTTAGAAAAGAAACTAACAATCTAAAAAAGACTACATAACTCCAAATCTTACCTTGATAAACAACACAAACTTGAAATAGAATGGAGAAATAGATTCCAGATTTCTTCAAGAATTCGGTAACTTATGGAGGGTTTGTGTGAAACCACCCCACACTAAAAACCCTAGTAATTAATCAATTGTACAAATACAAATCCTCCATTAAAGAAAGAGAAGAGCTACAAGCCTACACCCTATCTATATAAGAAGCCTGGGATTTCGTTAAGCAAATCTCTCTCCCCCTTTCTCTCTCTCTCTCTCTCTCTCTCTCTCTTGATGTATAAATAGTCAAAAGCTAAAACTAAAAAAATCACACATGAGAAGAAAACGAAGTGAATATGAAATGTTACTGTAATATTATTTCGTAAAAAAATAAACGTACGAAATTGTCTGAAAATGGGCGTCAAGTAATGGAATAAGAATTTGCTCTGGAATGGAAAGAAAAAATGTATGAACACCACAAAAACAGCAAGGATCGTTAACTCTCCTCCAGAAAAGTCAGACTGCAATTGACGAAACAATCTCTTTATTTTCAGACCACACAAAAAAAATTATTTCCTTTTTTTTTTTTTTTTTTTGATTTGAGGAACCCGCAGCCGCTACCTTCGGTGCGCTCTGGGTAAACCTCAACTCCTTGTGCAGTAGCCTGCAAACCACACAGGAGATTAAACCACCCTCGGTGTGACAGAGGCTATGAGAATGGGCTTCAGTGAGGATTGAATCCATGACCTGTCGGTCCCGGAAAACCTCACCTCAACCACTCTGCCATCCCCTCTACGTAGCGGGACAAATTATTTCCATATTCATCGATACATCCGTTGTTCCCCTTGCTCTCTCTCTCTCCGTCTTACCCACAAAAATGGTAATGCCCCCAAAAGGTAACTCTCAAAAAAAAAATTAAAAAATTCAAAAAAAAGAAAGAATAAATTTCTTGTCTTTACCAAATGGTAAAGATTAAAGAAGGAAAAAGGCACCATTTTTACAGCTATTCCATGAAGATCTAATCCGAATTTACAGAAAAAGTGAAATGTTTTATTCATTTTTAGTGATGAATAATAAATAAATGGGGCTCAAATGTCTACATCATCGTACTGTGATATGATGAGGGATCGAATAGGCTGTAGACAGCTCAAATCTTTGTAATACTTTGTTCACGGCTACCTATGGAACTCAAGCTTGAAAATGTGGGCATACTTCCTTCTTAGCTCGACAACGTAATATAGTACGATGTTGGCTGGTGGATTATTAAATTATTATTATATTTATTTATTTTTCGATTTTATAGTTGTGATTAATGTTACTTTTACTAGGAGGAGTGGGATTAAAAGAAACTTTTTTAACAATAAAAGAGGTGTGTACTCGAACAATCCGTTTAAACAATTACTTGAGAAATAATTCTTGTGTTGAGTAATATCACGTACGTGCTACTCCTTAAATGTTAATAAATTTTGTATTACTCACTTGCTTCTAAATCTTAATTAATTATTTCATATACATGGTCAAGTACATGAACATATAAGATGTATGGTTGCGGAACTGCTAGGAAGTCAAATTTATATAGAAAATACAAAATAATTTTTATATTTTTTTATGCTTGATTTTTATAGTTTACTTTTATACATAAAAATATTATGCATAACAGAATTTTTGAGAATATATTCAATCCAAGTCATTCAACGAGTAAGATGAAATGTGCAAATTGCTTCCTATTTTCAGTCTAATGGGCATTTCTCATATGATTCATTCCCTATGAGATTAACATGTAATTGCCCAATTCAATTGATATGGCCTATATGGTGAGGTGGTTGTCTTATGACCAAATTAAGAATCCGAATATCATTGAGGATACTAAAGTATGAGTCTGTTACATATGACAATTAGCTTTACATATGAGCGGAGGGTTCATTATTTACCTTTTAGGGTTTTGGGATTTCAATGCGTAAGAGATATATAGCATGAATAATGTTAAGGGATCAGGTCACGGATAGGGGCAAATCAACTAGGCGGTTTAAGGAAGAAAGGACATTTTTGGACCATTATATTCGAAGATACTAGGAGCAGAAAGTGGCATTAATGTCGTGAAGTAGGAATAGTAAACCTTAATTAAGGAAAGCTTGCGCCTTTTTCCTTCATGGTACTCATGTGGATGTATAATAGTACCACTTTTGTCGGGAAGCTAGATATCATAAATAATTAAATTGGAATAAAGTTACACAATCAGTTTTGATAAGTGTGTAAGATTATAGGTAGTTTCACAAAGTATGAGACTTGTAAGTTGTAACCACATTTTCTATATTCTTGTTGGATCCACTAAACTCTAAAGCAGTGTTAATTAGTGGATTTGTTAATTAAATTTTCGGCGATGAACAGTAAAAGAGACTACGAAATTCATAGTACTTTATAAGAATTACAATGAAATTCATTGACTTATCTAAAATTGACTAATTATTACGCCTAGTCTCCTATCAAAAAGAATGTAAAACTTGCAACTTTAAATGAGTAAGTTCTATAGTACTCCATCATTCCATTATTTTTGATTCATTTCTTTTTGGCACGGGAATTAAGAAAGTAGATGATAAAATATGGTGAAGATGATAGATGATAAAGTAAGAGATATAATGTCAGTGAAATAATGAGAGAGTAGATGATAAAGTATGAAAGAGATATAATGTCAGTGAAATAATGAGAGATTAGATGATAAAGTATAAAAGAGAAATAATAGAATAAATAAAGTAGAAGAGAAAATATGAAAAAGTAGGAGATAGTATGTTAATTTTTGGCCAATTGGTGCCGAGTTAGAAGTAATAGAATATTAGGATATCCAAATCAGGAAAGCGAGTCAGAAATAATGGGACAGAGGGAGTAATTAACAAGGGGTGGATTAGGGCTCATTAGGACTGAGAACCCAATGTTCATTTTTTTCTTAAATACTAAATTCAAATTTTTATAATGTATTTAAAGGGGGTGAATCATATAAGAATAATCTTTAAAATAGAAAATAATGAGCAATTTGCATCATTCATCTTATTATTGGGTGGTTTGAATTGAATGTGCTATGAAATATTTCTCATGAATATTACTTATATATTTTATGCATAAGGGCAAAAGTGTAAAAGTTACATGATTTATGCATAAAAAAATATGTAATGTGCATAAAATATATTACCTCACCTTTCCCGATTGGGACGCCCCATTATTGTTGGCCATTTTCTGAATTTGGCAAATAATTATCATTATCTCCTCTGCTTTATCATCTCATCTCTCTTACTTTATCATCTTCTCTCACTCATATTCTCTATCATACTTTATCATCTAAGTCTCTCTCATAATTTATCATCTATTTTCTTAATTTCCATGTCGAAAACAAAGTGACCAACAATAACGAAACGGAGATAGCATAAAGAATATGCATACTTCATATCAGACAGATCCATACCTTAACCAAATTTTGATCTAAGGTATTAATACCAACCTAGTATGTTTGAAAACGGTGAATCCAGAATATAGGTGACTTTTATAATTTTTTTGGGAAAAAAGGGGGTTATATTTTAATTTTTTGTCCACTGTCCAAGAATAAACGATAAATAGCGTATATGTTGCCAAACGTGGTCCAATTATCCAAACAGAAAAGGATGATCTGTTCAGGCCCATAAAAATAAATGAACCTCTGGGGTTGAGGCCCAATCATGTTGTTCCAGTAATTTATTTTAGTGGAACGGACAAAGACCTACGTTGTTGGCCTTGTGCCTTTTTCAAACCATCGAAAATCATTCGTCATTCTTATTTCTTATTATATGATAGATGGGATGGTGACATCGTATCTCATTATAATTTATATTATTTAAAATAATATTTACTTTAAGGTTGATAAATTGAGACAAACATACTGTCAAAAATATGTTGTCAATTTATTTATTGGGCAATGAAATAAAATACCAGAAATGAAATAGATGATATTGTGATTTCAAATGACTTTAAATTTGAATCTTAGGGGTGTTTGCAAGTGCGTATATATCAAACACTTATCTGCTAATAGAATGAATAAGTAGATTTTTAGTGTTTGAAAAATATATTTACAGTGATGGTTTCTCTAAAATTATTTAATTAAACAATTTTTTTAGGTAGTGTTTGGACAGCTTAAAAAAATTGTTTTTGATTTTTTCACAGCAGAAATATTTTCTTTAATGTTTGGAAGATATGCTTCTGCTTTTTTGGAGTTTAAAATATGTCAGAATAACAGAAGTCGATAAGCTATTCAATAGATGCTTTTTAAAATCATTAGAAAATAAAATAAATAAAATTCAGCTAATAAAAGTGTTTTAATTACTGTTTTTTCTAAATTAGACTGTCTTTTAAATATCGCGAACACTAACAACTTTTATTTGAAAGAAATTTTAAGCAACTTTAACCATAAGTAGCTAAAAGTTGTTTATAAAAGTTATTACAAATACTACCTTAAACATCAGTTGAGATTGTTTTTGGTACTTAAAGCACCACAATTTTCGAAACTACTAAATATATTTTTCTTTTATTATTACATCAATTGAGATTCTTTGGGTAGTTAAAGCATTATAATTTTTGAAACTACCAAATATATTTTCTTTGTATTATTAATTCCAAAAACTCATTATTATTGCTTAAAATTAATAATTTTCAACTTTAAGCAAAAGTAAATAAGAAACATTTATGATAAGCATTTGCAAATATATTTTTGTTTGCAAGAGATTTTTAATTGCTTTAGTACTTTTAATGTGTTTGCAAAATAAAATTATGTGATCAATTAACTAAAATTAAGTAGTTTTAAGCACTAAAACCACCTTAGTTAAAAGTATCAAAATAGGTGATTTTTGTTGATTAAAATTGCTAAAATTTAGGATAAACATTAAATAATATTTTTAATATTTTAATATTTATTTTTATGGTCTATAAATTTGTGATTTTATTTTAAACAAGTGTTTTCATTATTTTTTAACCAAATAGTAAAAAATTAAATTCTATTGCTTTAAGTTGCTTTTTAATTCAAATACTAAAAATTATCTACTTTTGCTTGAAAGCAAACTTTAAGCAAAAGCAAATATAAAGTACTTATATTAAGCATTTGTATCATATATTTTAGTTCAAATTGTATTCCATGTAGCCTTTTAATTAATCCAAATTATTACTATTCATAATTACAGTTAAACCTCAATAAAATAATATTCGATAAAGTAATAATCTCATTAAAATAATAATTTTTTTAATTTTAATATAAATTAATACATTAAAATAATATTTAATAAAATAATAATTATATTAAATAAATATTTTTTCTAGATTCTTATTTTGTTTAACTTTATTTATATTTCATTACATCCAAATCAAATTATGATGAAGGAGTAGAATAAAAACAAACGTCGGCATCAAATGCGTAGAATATCTCCCCACAGAAACAGGCAAACAGCTAAGCACGGGGGCACGTGTCGAAATCGATTCGACTCCATTTTGTAGTCCCCGTTTGAGGGGGCCCCACTTACCCAAAAAAGCAGCAGCGGCAGAAGGAGGTGGGACCGCCACGCTCCCCCTCGGTGTTTGTACGGGATTCGGCTCCTAGTGAGGGGCCCACTTTCCACGTGCATTGCCTCAACCCACGTTCATCTATTTTCAGTTGACCGCATGAGCTCATTACAACTAGATCGTTATCTCAATTCGGGTGTGCAAACAATTCAGGTTCTCGTGCCCGTATTCATCTCGTTCGGATATTTTTCATTCGGATCGGGAAAAATGGGTACGGGTACCCGTTATGCGGGTACCTGCAAAAAATCAAGTGGGTCAGGAATGAAAACGGATTTTATTCTTAGATACCCGTTTCTGAACGGGTACCCGCATTAATATACAATTTTTTTTTACATGAGGTCCTCTTGCGTAGAGGTGGGCACGAGACGGCGCGGGTACCCATTTGCATGTTTTGTGCTACTACTAGAGTGTGACTAAACAGTTTTCCACGGTAATTTTAATTATAAGAATCTATGGTTTCATAGTTGATAATCATATGGTCGGTTTTATAATTATAATTTATGGTGAAACACCATTTGAACATAGTTTATAAAATAGATTATCTACTCCTATAGTCCTATTTAGTGGTTTAAATATATTGATATTTTTTAATTTTAATTTATGTTTTTAAAATTTTATTTATTGATATTTTTTAATTTTTTTTTATGAATTTAAATATATTATAAATAGGTGATAATATTTACGGGTAAACCCGTACCCGTACCGTATCCGTACGGATACCCGCATGCTAGTACCCGCTCTATGCGGGAACAAAAATGAGTATTAAAATCAATTACCCGTAAGCTTGAGTATCTGCAAACGAGTACCCGTGCTGGTATCCGTCCCGCGCCCACCCCTAATCTCAATTACTTAAAAATCTAAAAACTTGCAATTAAAAAATATATATAGTTAAAAAGTTTTAATAATGAGCGGGCAATTCCTTTTAAAAATATTGGCCCCACACACAAGTTGTCTCTATTTCCCATCGCCCAGGAAAAGAAGCAGAGTTTTGCTTATCTATTTGTCGAATTAAATTTGCTACAGCAAAGGACAGGTTGTCACGCAATTTATATTTTTTGTTTGTCCATTTAGTTATAATGTGGTTTTTAAAAAAATTATTAATTGTGTGTAAAGTTGTATTTTTTATAAAAAAAAATAAATTTAATAATTTATTAAAAGAAAATTTTAGATCATATATTTGAAACGATCCAAAATGAAATACTCCCTCCGTCCCAATTTAAATGTCCTCTTGCCTTTTTGCACGGGAATTAAAGAGAGTTGATGGATGTGAATAGAGATTTAAAAAGGTGTGGGTCCTACAAAAAATTTGTGTGTTAAAATTTGCCAAAAAGGGAAAGTGGACATTTAAATTGGACACCCAAAAATTGTATAAGAGACATTTAAATTGGGACGGAGGGAGTATTAAATAAGACAATAGTGGATGATGAGAGTATTATTCATCTAACAGATATAATACATCTATAGCTCCCACTCCGAGTAATACCTTTGATTTCAAATACTTCAAGCAAATTTAAAATTAAGATATTTGCCTTAAAATAAATAAACTGTCGTTCTTAAAATTATCATATTACCAAATTTAAGTAAAATCGATCTCAGTCGGATATTTATTATCATATTTAAGTAAAATCGATCTTAATCGCATATTTTTAAGATGAAAGATTGAGGGTGAGTTAAATTAATGATTATAAAATATCCTAAGGGAGAGAGCTTAGAATTAATCTAGAAGATAAAATGAAATTATATTTACAAATTGTTGTTGGAATATGTAGCACGAGTCAAAACGGAAAAGGCTCACAGAATCATAAACCAACAGAACAAAAACAGAGAAATAAAAGTAAGAAAAAAGGCTTGCACTTTTTCAACAAATCTTTCGAAATATCTGTGGCCTAATAAAAAAGAAGCCTGATTAATTAGCCTTTTGGCGGTGGGGTTTCTTGATCGTGATTCTCTGCGGCAGAGCCCACCATAAACTGATGTTCCCTCTTGTCGTACATCTCCAACGAGAAATCCCTCAACATCTGCGTCGCACTTGGTGCACCTAAACCTACTGCGCTTGTACACGCCGTGGAACTTGGCGCCGGCGATTCCTTCCTATCGCAGTTGATGGTGGGGCCCGTTTGGGAAGCACTTATTGAACCACCGAACGTGACGAAGTTTGATATTGGTTGACCAGCGACATTGAATACCGGTGCCGCAGTGGCGGGGATTGCCCAAAAGTGCGGCTGACTCGACGAGCCCGCGGCGGCGGCGCCGCTGGAAGGTGGTATCATGAAAAACGCCCCACTGGGAAATACCGGAACTAGGGCTTGCGGCGAAATGGGGGCGACGGGGGCAAAACTGGAAGAGTCGCTTACGTCGACAAAATCGCTGTTAGAAAACCTCTTCCGCCGATTTCTCGGGGCTTCCGGCGCTGCGGCGGAGGGAGAGGTTGTTGGGATTTTCAACGCGCCGTTAACCGAAACGGCGATTGCTGGGACAGTTCCCGTGCCGGTGGCATCGATGATAGCCGGCTCCGCCCGTTCGAGCAGCCATCGGATTGTCTCTCCGTCGGAATTTAAGCCCAGCTCCCTCGTCAGTTGAAAAATACGCGCCGCGCACGGCGCCGGCATCCGGATTCTCCTGCCGCGGCCCTCCACCTTCGTGTGTCGGTCCTTGCTCGATCTCCTCGGTGGGGCAAGCGCCGTCGATGTCGGCGGAGGGGAGTACCCATCTTGAACGGCCTTCTCCGAGTTGTTATCGGAGGGCTCCTCCTTAAGTAGGGCGAGGGCGTCGGATGGCTCCGGTAGCGGTTGTTGGGGCGGTGATGACGAGTCAGAATCCACCGATCCGACGGCGGCGATGGTGTATTCGTTTGGGATCAGAGGGTCGCGGGGATATGTGGGGACTTGTTCTCCTTGATTTTCAAGATTTTGGTGGTGTGTGGCGGCGGGGCGGCGGTGGTGGGGGAGAACTGAGGCCATGTGTAAAAATTTCTTGCAAAAATTGGACCCACTTTCTTATATAACGCGTGGTGTGAGTTCGAAAGGGTCCCATAGAAAAATATATAGTATGGTGGATGTAGAATCAACGGTATCTACGTTGTGTTGTAGATGTGGAGTCCTAGGATGACGACACGTGTTAGGTGTGGGGACTAAAAATCAATTAAGTCAAATCTTAGGGGTTAGTAAGAACACAGTACTAGAAATTTGAGTCTAGAGTTTTTTAGGAGATTAAAAAAGTTAGTAGTCCAATACCGTAATGAGTTTAGCTTGTACTTGATGAAAATGCTCCACTTTTTGGGTCTTTTTCTTTGATGTATTAATTAATTGCTATTCTATTTTTAAAATTACATTTATTCCTTTCTTATCTTCGACATTAATTCTTCAACTATAATTTCCTATTTAGATAATTGAGTTAATGTGCGGTGCTCTAACGAACTTGAAAGAATTTATTTTCCCTTCCATGTTCGTCCAATAATTAAATAAGTATTTTGAAGTAGTTTTGTTATTTAATAAATATAAATTCCTTTTTTTTAATTGTTGGGAAATAAGTAATTCAATCAGGGGGTAGAGCGGCCTACTGGCTGATATGCAATCGGTCCATTGAGTTTGAAGCCTTGTTGGCTATTTGTTTACCAAATTACCACTTAGGCACAATGGATTTTTTATGTATGCAGAAATCTGAAAACGCTATTCGAAATGTGTATATGTGAATTAGTTACGGATCTAAAGGACGCTTTGTGAGGTTCTAAGAGCATCTCCAACCATAAACCTAAAACTGATTTCCATTTTTCAGTTTCTGTCATATCAAACAGTAATTTATCTCCAATCATCAAATTCAAACTCAAATCGAAAAGAATATTTTTTTTATATTCTTTCACAAAACACATTTCAATTCTACCTATATATTTTTCTAAATTGCACATTGGTATACTCATCTTTCCTATTAGTAAAATATTGGATACAAATATAATATATAAGGTAACTTGATAATTTAAAATTAATAATTAAATTATGTATTAGATAATTATTAATTACACAACTTTATAAAAAATAATATTAAAATATATAATTATAAAATAGAGTTATTACTAAAAAGAAGAACAAGGAAATTATAAAAACCCATGGATCACATGGCGAAAATTCAAGGCCGAGTCTCGTCAAAACCTCCAAATGAGGGAAAAATAGTACTCGTCTAATGAGCCATATGAGAATAAAAAGACATTAGATAAAACAAACAAACAAAGTAAGAAATTACACATAAATTCAAGATACGAAATTAGTATATTCATTCCACAAATGCTCAATTACCGCATCTTTAAGTTCGTCATGAGCAGCGTGATTTCTACTATGTATTTATTTTCATTATGTCTTTCTTAATTTCTAGTAAGTCTTGTATTTTTATTTCGAATCAAGTCTTGTACTCCCTCCGTCCCATTATTAGTGGTCACCTTTCCTAATTCGGATGTCCCGCTATTAGTGGCGACGTCCCAAATTGATAAAAAATTACCACTCTCTTTCCTACTTTATCATCTTATCTCTCCTACTTTATCATCTACTTTATTATTATACTTATTTATCTCTCCTACTTTATCATATTCTCTCTCCTACTCTCTCATTATTATACTCATTTCTCTCTCCTACTTTATTATCTACTCATCTCTCATAACTTTATTACATATTCCCTTAATTCTCGTGCCGAAAAGAAATGCGCCGCTAATAATGGGACGGAGGGAGTAATAAAATGTACTACTATTATCTTATGAATTTATGTTATTTTATAAAAATTATATGTTATAAATAATTTTTAAATAAATATACATAAATATGGAATCTAAAAACTATCCACCAACTAATTTAATTAAATAAGGAAGAAGGAATTAAAATAGGAAGAAAAAAGTATTGATTTGTTTCTAAATACGTACTCCCTCCGTCCCATTATTTATGTCCCATTGGACTTGGTACCACTACAAGAGATTCACCGTACACCGACGGAAAATTCCGTCGGTAAATCCCTTAATTCCGTCGGTAAAAAAGTTACCGACGGAATAAATGCGTCGGGTCAGGCTTTGTCGGTAAATATTACCGACGGAATACTCCGTCGGTAAATATTACCGACGGAATGCCGACGGAAAATAACCGTCGGTAGTTTGTCCCCGAGGAGAAAATTAAAAACACATTTTTAAATAATTTTTTTGTTTTTTTACCGACGGATTATTCCGTCGGTAAATTTAAAATAATTTTTTAAATAATTTATTTGTTTTTTTACCGACGGAATTTTCCGTCGGTACATTTAAAATAAATTTTCAAATAAATTTTACGTTTTTTTTACCGAGGGAATTTTCCGTCGGTAAATTTAAAATAATTTTGTAATTTTTTTATGTTTATTTACCGACGGAAATATCCGTCGGTAAAACGTCGGTAGATTTTTTTTTTTTAAATAAATTTTTTTGTTTTTTGTACCAAGTTATCGACAACCTGCAATTTTTAACCAACCAACACATCATATACAATTAACCAACCAAGACATCACATATAACGATTCAAATCAACTCAAAAAGCAAACCGAAATATAAATATATAAATCCTAAAATCAAAATATTCAGTATATATACATAAACCATAAATAAATCAATCATAAAGAGGTGGGGGGAGGGGACTGATCAGCGCTGTCGTCCGGAGGCTGTCGTCGGCTAGAGGAGCCCATCATCTCCATAAGCTGGGTCATCTGCGCATTCATAAATGCGACCTGCTCCTCGAAGCTCCTCCTAGCTGCCGACTCCTCCTCAAGTCGGCGCATGATCTCGGCATTACTGGGATGGCCCCGGTGAGGAAGTAGAAGAGAGCGGCGGCGGCGTTGATGTAGCCGCTCCCTTCCTCGCCCGAAACCGTAGAGCCGCTTCTTATCCGGACCCCCTCCAACCGCAGATAAATCGCGTTTTTATCCGCGTTGGGGCCTTCTTCAGCAGCAATCCGCTCCACCTCTGCCTATTACAATATTAAATAGAAATTAGTCAAACTCAAAATTCTAGAATAATAATCTATATATTGTAATTGTGTGCTTACATGAAGTCTCGCAGCCTTCATGTTGGAGAAGTCTCCACCTTTGTAATGGAGACTCTGGAAAGTGTCAAAGGCGGTGGACTCTAAGGACCATCCCCTCTGAGAAGCCTATTCATAACATGCATAAACAAAATTATGTCAAAAACAAAGACATAAGAAGCTAAAAAACATATGAAATGAGACTTACCGTAGACTGGGAGTACTGCATGGCTGACCGGGACCCTCCTTTGTGCTTGCTCATCCCGGCGCCCGGCTCGGGCTCTGACCTGCGGCACTGGGAAGCAGTCTCTGACTTCTGGAGCACCTCGGATAGTGTCTATCACTCTCGTTAAGCTTCTTTAGTTCAGGCCTAGCACAATATGTATTCAACTCTGCCCTAGACTTCGGCGTGTCTTTGGTCTTTCCTGTCACATTTAGGACAGTGTTGAACACATTATCAAACACGTTCTTCTCAATGTGCATGACATCGAGATTGTGTCGAAGCAACAAGAATTTCCAATAAGGAAGATCCCAGAATATGCTTCTTTTCTTCCATCCCGTAACATTTTCTTTAGAGACATATTGGTTAATACCATCGTAGTCTTCGGTGACTTTCACAAAACCATAAGCCTCAATTTGAGTAAGTATATATTCTCTTGTTCTCATGTCATGGGGTGAACGTGCTACAACTTTATTTTTTAGGAAAGCATTCTTATTACGTCTGAAAGGATGACTTAGTGGTAGAAACTTTCTATGATTGTCAAACCACGACATCTTACCACTCTTCTCAAGATAAAATGCATCTGATTGTTCCATGCAGTGTGGGCATGCGAATTTCCCAGCTGTACTCCATCCAGACAACATTGAGTAGGCCGGAAAGTCACTAATGGTCCATAGCAAAGCCGCTCGCATATTGAAATTTTGTTTCTTGAAAACATCATATGCAGACACGCCATCTTCCCACAGCTCCAATAATTCGGCTATCAACGGCTGTAGAAAGACATCCAAGTTATCTTTTGGATTTCGAGGTCCAGGCACCAACACCGTGAGAAACATGAATTGATCTTTCATGCACATGCCGGGCGGCGGATTGTAAGGAGTTAGAATAAGCGGCCACAAAGAGTATTGTTTCCCAAATTGTGTAAATGTTTGAAAACCGTCTCGTAGAAAGACCTAATCTAACATTGCGAATCTCCGAGGCAAAATCGGGAAACGTCGAGTCCAAGTGCTTCCATCTTTGGAGAGTTTGCGGGATGACGCATCACTCCATCGTCCACTGATGAAGCATGCCAATGCATATGAGAAGCAGTTGCATTAGATGCATACATCCGCTGGAGTCTAGGGGATAAAGGAAAGTAGTACATTTTCTTAGCGGCCACTAATTTTTTCTTCCCTTTCCTACTAGATTTCGGACCGTAGTCTAAATATCGCGAGGTTCCGCAAAACTTACAACTCTCCAGTTCATTATCTTCACACCAATAGATCATGCAGGAATTTGGACAACAGTGAATCTTCTCTACCGGCAACCCCACCCCACTAAGCAATCTCTTAGACTCGCTGAAGTTATTAGGAAAGGAATTTCCTTGGGGAAGCATATCCTTAATCATTTGACTCATCCTGTCATAGCCCCTTTGCGACATATGATTCTCAGCCTTCAAGTTCATCATCTGAACTGCTGCAGACAATTGTGAGTAGGTCTCACAACCAGGCCACAAAGCCGTGTCGGCTGCCTGCAACATTTCATAGATCTTGTTTGCTTCATTATTTGGCGACTCCTCAATATCCGCATCAATATAATTTGGCCCAGCATGATCCATTATCATCCTCTGATAAGAGGTCGACGTGTCATTTTGCACATTTCTCGTAGCTTGTTCATTTAGTGTTACGTGTTTTTCCCCATGAGATGACCAAACTTTATATTTTTTAACGAATCCCTTCATATAAACGTGCTCTCTTACAACTTGTGTAGACAAAAACAGCTTATTCTTGCAATTTTTACACGGACATCTAATTTTTTCCCCGTCTGTATAAGCTGTTTGACTACTTGCCCAATCAATGAAATCCTCAATGCCATTCACAAATTGAGGATTCAATGAACCGTCTACTGTCCACCGTGTGTACATCCACGAACAACTCATTATTTCAAATCCTGGTTGTACGAATGGAGGAAGAAGTTGAACGATTAACTTGGTGTAGATTGTTGTGTTGTTTATTCTCATGATTGTAAGTTGAAATGAAGGCTATACTGATATAGTTTTTATGGGCAAAATGTCAATATAACCAAGTTAAGTTATTAAACCAAAAGATAAGTACAAAATACATGAATTAGAATACATTGCACCCACAAGAAAAGACAATTAGTAAAATCATAGAAGAGGAATTATGATAGTCCAACAGCTAAAACCCCAAAAAAAAAAAAAATTGTAAAGGATCTTCTGCACCCTACTTGTTTTCTAATTTACTAAACTAAAGTAATCACTTTATTTGGTTTTTAGTCAAAAGAGAAATGATACAATAAAAACAAAAAGGAGAAAAACTTCTGATGATGCCGATTCAACAATTCAGCATACGAATGCACCTATACACTATTATGCTTATAATTTGAGAAATGACAATTATGTGAGTAGTTCATATGATAGGCCCCGCATTAATGATTAATAATAAATTATATAAAGAAGATCTCGATCGCTAATTACTAAAAACTAAAAGTTCTAAAGTTACATAATAGTTGTAACAAAAAGTAAGTTTCTACATAGGCTATATATGAGTACACAATTTCTAATACGGAGTATCTAGATACACACGACACAAGCCACAACAAAACTTGCAACCTTTCCTTTTCTTATCGACACCTACAATTTGAATAAATCCTACCTATAAATGATACGATGATCGTTATATTCTCTAGATAAAGCACAAATTAATTGACTAATTACTTAAATGTGCAAACTGCAACCTTTCATAAAATCGAATATCAAATAATAACATATTGTTAAGAAGAACTCGACAATTACAAATAACAATCAGTCCAAAACAAAAACAAACAACTCAAAAGCAAGTAGGATAACTTGACGTAAATGTGTTCAACTCACAGATCCAGTATCACCACACAATTCCACCGAAATTGGCCACAGTTTTTACTTTCACTAAATCCTCTAAATCGGACTTATCGACAAACTTGACTTAGCAAAAACATGTAGCATATGCAGCATGTATTCAAGAAAATAGAAAGACAAAAGTAGTAGGGCTAGAGAGAGAGAGGCTTCGGCGAGCTACTGGCGGCGGCGAGCGAGTGGCGGCGAGCGGTGAGCTATTGGCGGCGGCGAGCGAGTGGCGGCGAGCGGTGAGCTATTGGCGGCGGCTCCACCGGCGGCGGCAGCAGCAACGGGCGGCGAGCTCCACCAGCGGCGAGCGAGCTACTGGCAGCGGCGAGCGACGGGCGGCGGCTCCACTGGCGGCGGCGACAAGCTGCGGAAGAGAGAAGGCGTTTTGTGTTCTGTTCTGTTCTGCGCCCCCGCCCGTAACTTAATTTAGGGTTTACCGACGGATTTACCGACGGATAAACCCTAAATACATTTTTAATAAATTTAAATTACATTTTCATTTAAAATAAATCAAAATACATTTACCGACGGAAAAATCCGTCGGTATATTTTTTGCCTATTTAAAAAATGATTTTAATAAAATTAAATTACAGTTTCAATTTAAATAATTCAAAATATATATTTACCGACGGAGTTCGGTAAATTTAATAAATACTTTTCTCAAAAAAAATTACAGTTTCGATTTAAAATAAATCGAAATATATTTACCGACGGAATTTTCCGTCGGTAAATTTAATAAATAATTTTCTCAAATAAAAAAATTACAGTTTCGATTTAAAATAAATCGAAATAAATTTACCGACGGAATTTTCTGTCGGTAAATATTGCGACGACATATTCCGTCGGTATTCCGTCGGTATATTCAACAGCCATATTCCGTCGGTATTCCGTCGGTAAGCCGACCCGTGTTTCTTGTCCGTCGGTAATTCCGTCGGTAAATTTGATAATTTTTGTAGTGTACGTTAATTAAGATAGTGGAGGTAAAGGTGTAAAATTGTGGTGTAAAAGTATAAGGGGCATTTTTGACTGTAGCCATACAGTATATATATACATACATATATTGCCCATCACAAAAAAAAAACACAAATATAGCCATTTTGTCCTTATACGGCGCAGGGCCGATGGGGGCCGATGGAATTCATAGGCCCTCCATTAAAAAAAAAAATAATAAATAAAATAAAATAAAATTGAAAGGGCTTCGGCCCTCATTGGTATTAAAAATTTTTTTTTTTTGAAAGGGCAGGGCCGATGGCCGATGGCCCTCATAGTAATTTATTTATTTTTTTCATTATTTTTTTTTCTTCTTTAAGGGCATCGGCCTCATATGTATACAAACTTTAAAAAAAAATTACTAAGAAGAAGGCCCTCATATGTATTCAAATTAAAAAAAAAAATTACTAAGGGCCTCAGTAAAAAAAAAAAAAAAAATGAAGGAGGGCCGATGGCCCTCAAAGAAGAAAAAAAAAATTAATGAAAGAGGGATTTAGTGAAAAAAAAATTTGAAATAAAGGAGGGCCGGTGGCCCTCAAGAAGAAAGAAAAAAAAATGAAGGAGGCAAAATGTCGGCCCTTAGTGAAAAAGAAATAATAAAAAAATATGAAGGGCCGATGGACCCATCGGCCTCCCATCGGCCCTCCCATCGGCCCCGCCTAATAAAGACAAAATGACTATTTTTGTGTTTTATTTAAGTTTCCGGCCATATTTGTATTTTTTTTTTCCGTTTTGGTCAACATAGAGTATTACCACAAAGTATAAAGAGGTGGGTCCACTTGCTTAGATTGATTGTGGTCCACTCTTTTATTTCTTTATTTGATATGAGACATAAATAATGAGACAATAAAAAAAGGCAAGTGTGGCAATAATAATGGGACGGAAGAGTGTATATGTTTAGATTTAAATAGATTTAGATTTATTAAAACCATAGTATCTTTCGAGATAAGCCCAAGTTTTCTCATCGTCTTCTCCGTCTTCATCGGCCTTCTCGGTCTTCATCGTATTCTCCGTTCTCTTCAAGATTTTTTTTCTTCGTAATTTGTAGATATATTGCTCGTCGTCATCTCTAGATATCTTTCCCTCTCGTGTATCTTCATTTAATTTCTGAAGAAATCATCAGATCCAGTCGCTCAAATTCTAAAGAAATCACCAGATCCAGAAGAAAGTGAGAGTTCTCTCCTCCATTCTCTATTTTGCTTATATAATTGTTCAATTCTTCTCTATTTCCCTTTCTAGCTTCATGATTTTTGGGGGTTTATGTGCTTGATCTATTCAGCAATCTTGAAATATAAAAACTATGTGCATGACAACAAATTTAGGGACTAGAATTGAAAATACTTCATTTGCAAAAAGGTCCTATGCGAGCAAAGACAAGAAAAACGTATTTTGAACAAATTCTTGTACAAAAACTGGATCAAAATGAGTTTTGCAGTTTATTTTGCAGTATGGTTGGATTGATTTTTGAACTGCTGCAAAACTCAAATTGCAGCATTGTTGGAGATGCTCTAAGCCGCCTCCAAATAATACAACTATACAAGTCCTCAAGTCTCTTTTCATTTTTAAATAATGTCATTTTTTCATCTAGAATCATTCCTTAGAGTTCATACGTAATAATTTACAAACCCCAATATCTAATGGCGGTTGTCTTGTGCTAATGATAATAACTATAAATTTCATTAAGTTGAATTTGTTACATATTACTAATATAGCATGATTTTTATTTTCTGTAGTTTTATAAATATCATCAAAGAAAAATAGTATCTTGGTTTATCTAGAAAATCACCCAAGTGCTTTTTTACTATAAGATCTTTGCAATGTTTATTTTATAGCAATTGCAAATAATAATTAAAGAAAAGAAAATTTATGGGTTGTCCTACTTTACTAATTGGGTTGTCTCGCTATTACTATCATTTTTCCTAAAATAACAAAAAATATTCTTAAACAAAGAATAAAGTGGGTACCTGCTACTTAATACTCATCCCTACATTATCAAACTCTCTCTCTCTAAAAATCAGTCTCTCACACGATTTTCATTCCACTCCGTACTCGGAAATTTATGATTTTTAACTTCTTGAAAACTGAAGATTATTTCTTAAAATAAAATATGAAAAAAAAAAACAGAAAAAAAATCGATTGTCTCAATTATGACCTATAAAAATTTGGATAAATTCTTATTCTTCCACCAACCACTCTTCGAAAATTGTGCTCATTTATTAATATAGTTAAAACTAATAAAATACACACTTAAATAAAATTTTTTAATCTTTGTGCCGAAACCGAAGGGGACAGTAATAGCAGGACGGATGTAATATAATTTAGATAATGCATTACTAGTCATTGATGTATCTTGGTGTATGCTCTAACATGTGTTTGGTTAAAAAAGAAAATGAGAGGAAAGAAATAGGTAAGCAAGAAAGTACAGAGAAAAAGAAATGTAAAAAAAAAAGAATTGATTTAGGACCCATTTTGGAAAAATAACTTAAATAATATGAAATTATAGAAAAAGATCTTATTGTATAACATAAGTTCTTAAATTTAATCAGTTCATATTTGGATGCACACATTAATAATAGGCAAATTGACACAGATGGTCCCCCAATTATACGGGTTTGGATGAATTTGTTCATAATCTTTATTTTTTAGTTAATTGGTCCTCAGATTATGATAATTTGTAAGAATTGGTCATTCCGTTAAATTTTTAGTTACTCAACTGTCAGTCGTAAGGGCATTCACGAAAAAAAAAGTTTTAGGGATCAATTCATCCAATTTTTAAATTAGATTTTAACTATTACTCTTTTTTTTTCAAATAAAGGTTTTTGTACATAAAAAAATTGATTAAAAAACTTTTTTAAAAAATAATAATTAAAATAAAAAAAGCTAGATTAACTAATAATTTGTGTCTCACCACAGAGGAGGGAAGTGGGTCGGCGCATCGGTTGGGGAAGGCGTTGTGTTCTTTGAGGTCGGAAATATTGAGCGGCTGGACAACTTGAAGGTGAGAGAGGTAGTCAGCGGTGAAGGAAAGGATACGAAGGATGACGTAGGCGAGGAGCTGGGAGAGAGTGAAGTATGCGAGAGTGACGAGCTTGTGGAGTTTGCTGTTACAGTGATGGTCGTGATCATGGTACGACAATGAAGAAGAGATTTAGTCAATATTTTTGTTTTTAATTTGTGAGAGATGACTGCCCAATTCCATGATCATAAGGGTAGAATAGTAATTAGCAAAATCAAGTTTTTAATGAAGTGGTTATGCTCCGGATTTAAACGACAGGATATCTCCAACTCATCGTATCTTCTATGGTGCAGATCTTTTATGCCTAGCTTGGAGATCAAGTTAGGTTATTAGATTATATAGGAGATTACGTGAGTTACTATCTTGTATCACAAATTGAGAGAGAGAGAGAGTATCGATCTCCCACTATGATCGTCTCCTCTTGTTTTCTTGTTCATAGAGGAAGCGTGATCCCATCGTCCCTCTGTGCATTAGGCTTTGTCGAAGCATGTAAATCCTCTGTGTTTGTTTACTTTTCTTGCTCGTTTATTTTTTTTATTTTTTTTAAAATTTTTTTTTAACATGGAAGCCGCAGCCGCTACCTTCGGTGCGCACTGGGTAAACCACGCTCCTTGTGCAGTAGCCTGCAAACCACACAGGAGGGTTCAACCACCCTTAATGTGACAGGGTGACAGGCAACACCTAGCGATCTTGGTGGGAATTGAACCCAGGACCTATCGGTCCCGGGCCACCCACCTCGACCGCTAGGCCATCCCATGGGGACTTTCTTGCTCGTTTATTGTTTCATTGGATCTAGGTGCATGCTTAGGGCTTGAAGTTGAATCTTGCGTGGTATCTTGTTGATTGAATATTTTGTTAACTAATCATAACATAATTGATTTTTTTTATATACCAATAATCTTAATTGATAAAAAAATATTTTGAAAAAAGACTATAATTAAAAAAAAAATTGAAAAAATAAAATAAAATCTAATTTAAAGATTGGATGAATTGGTCCCTGAAATTTTTATTTTATATATGTTTTTATGACTAAATAGTTGACTAACTGAAAATTGAGTAGAATGACCAATTCATCCAAACTAGCAAAGTTTGAGAACTGATTAACTAAAAAAAATATGAGGGACAAATTCATCCAAACTAGCATAGTTTGGGGACCATCTTTGTCAATTTGCCTTAATAATAACGTATACAATATAGGATTACAAAAATTATGTTGTAAAAAATTGTAGCAGTCAAGATTTCATGGGTGGATCTCTACATAAGCTCCTTATAAGTTACTCATAAGTTATAAATATTAACTTACGAAAATAAGTCAAAAGTGACTTGTGGAGGGAAATAAATTATTTGGATAAACTCTCTCAAACCTAGGCAAAATGACTAATTATTTAGAATAAGTAAAAATAAGTCATTTTTAAATTCTTTCAAATGGGGACTTAATAAATTGTTTGGTACTAGAAAAAAAAGAGAAAAAGAGTATTTTATTCTATTTCTTCCTTATTTGGTTGTATAGAAAGTGAGAAGAGAGAAATGATGTTTAATTCAAAAAGTCAAAAAAGTCTTTATTAAAAAATATATGGAGCGTATCAACTCTTTTGTAAAAAAATACAACTATCAATACTTTCAATTTCTCTTCTCTTTTTCTCCTATTTGAAGAGAGAGAAAAAATTGGATCCATCATTTGTTTTTCCTCCCTCCCCTTTCTTGTCTCTAACAAAGGAGGCAAAATGTTCGTTTCACTCAAATTTCTCTCTTCTCTATTTCTATCATCGTTAATTCTCTACTCTACAATCAAAAACATTACTTTAGAATTTAGAGTTTTAGATTCGAGTCTTTTTTTTCTTTTATGTAACATAAGATATTTTCGTTCATAGTGTTTGCTACGATTCGGACCTCATTAAAAATTTATTTCAATCTTTTTTCTTTTTTTTCGTGTGACATAAGTTCTTACTGAAAAATTATACCCTAGACCGGGTCTACAACTTAAATTGTAGACCTTGTGGTGTAAAATAACGACACCTCACTTATTTTTTAAAACACGAAACACTTAGACGTGGCATTGCTCCACACCACAAGGTCAACAAGACCAGGTCTATAGTAGAAATTTCCGTTCTTACTACTCCCAAATACTGTATCATTCTTTATTAAATTTCACGTGCCATGTGTAGTTGAACTTCAAAGTGTGGTAGGTAATCCAACACCACCGTCCATTATATCTAATCCAACAACTGTTTGCCTAGTGGCTATTTCCCATGCAAAAACCAAAAAGATATTCCTCGATCCAACCACCATTTGCCAGGTGTAATTGAAGTTAAAACTGCCGTCCTCATATCCCTACTTTGACGCTGATTTCGGATCTCATCTAAAACATACCAACACAAATCTCTCCCACTTTTCCATCATTAAACATCGCATGACATACTTTTTTCGATATAATCTCACCCCATCCACATCATTATGATACGTATAAATGATTAAAAACAACATAAATACAAGCACATCAAAATAATTCCCAGAATAAAACTTTTACCAAAATCAACTAGAAACCTAAAGCCCTAATTCATATAAATGTTACTCCCTCCAATTCACTTGTCTTAATTGTTTTCGGGACGAGTTTAAAAAAGTAGATGAAAATGTATTAAAATGTTGAATTGATAGCTGGACTGACAGTATAATAAAAGAGGTTTTTGCAGCAGTGGCCCAACAGTGCCGAACGAAACACAAATATAGCCCACAACTAAAATAAAACACAAATATAACCATTTTGTCCTTATACGGCGCTGGACTGATGCGGGGCCGATTAGCAAGTCCATCGACCCTCGATCGGCCTTGAGGGGAAAAAACCGAACTCCCCCATCGGCCGAGCCAGTTAACCCGATTTTTTAAAATTAGAGGCTCTGAGGGCCGATGGGGGCCGAATTGGCCCTGCTCGCCATCGGTCGATAATAAAAGCCATTTGCCCTGCTCGCCATCGGCCGATAATAAAAGCCGATGGCCGAACATCCAATAAGTCGATCCCGTATAGTCGGCTAAAAAAAAAAAGGATGTGAAGGCCGAAATAGGGCCGATGGTGGGTATCCATCGGCCCTTGATCGGCCCTAAGCCCTTCCTTCGAGACTTGTTTGGACAAGACACTGTAAGACTTTTCCTACAAACATGCCGTAGGGCCGATGGGGGCCGATGGAGGGCCGATCCAAGGCATGTTGGAGGTACAGTTTTAATCAGCTTTATCTGATGAAATTACTAGTCGGATATGACATGCAAATACACGTTAATGAGGGCCGATGGCGGGGCCGATGGGGGCCGAAGGGGGCCGATGGCGGCCTATGGGGAAATGGGTAATAGAGTTCGATGTTTCACGTGAAAATTTATAGAAAATTTTCTTATAAGACGTAGAATGACCAATTTGGTTGAATCACCGAAAATTTTCCTCATTTCAGTTCCACTCTTCTCAATTCTTCAAACAAAATTTGACAGAAATGGCCGATTTTCGATCAATTATTGTGAAATTGAACGGTCAATTCGATGCAGAGTCGAATTATATCGGTGGGCATGAGTTTATGGTTTACATTCCTTCAAACAATATTTCTGTCGAATATCTTCGACAAAACATTGATCGGTGGCTGATTGCTTATTCCCTTCCGTTCAACTACTTCATTTATTATACTGCTGCTTCCCGACGAACCGGCAGGATGATGAAGGCCATTCTGGGCCATGATACTGATCTTATGCGGCTGTGATCTATCGACGTAGAGCCGGTTGTATTTGTTGTGTATCCTGAAGTGCAAAATCCTCAATTTGGTGTTCCGAACCCGAATTAATTTCCCGAAGATAATTCAAATTTCGGGGGTCCTAATTGGTTTACGGGGCAAGGAAGTAGAAGTAATGATGGCGGACGGGCTCCCCAAAGGAATGCTCGTGTGGAGACAGATTCAGATGATGAGGCGGACTTGGACTCATCATCTGATGATGATGAGGATGAAGATATTCCTTCTGCCTTGATTAATTGTTCGTTACAAGATTTTGCTGCATGGATTCGGAGGGAGGGTGACGTAAGTCAACTTCTGTCTTTGCTAGTTCCAGTCAACCGTTCTCGAACAAATGACGAGACTGTATACGACAACACAGAAGCAGCAAGCAACTGGCTACTTCCTGTTGTTCCCCTTGATGTATCCGATTCAGTAGCATCGCAGAACTTGATTACTGTTGTAGACGGAAGTCTGCAAGCATGATTGATGTTTAGCTCGAAAGACGAACTTTATGCTGCTGTGGCTCTATTCCATTTGGAAAACGGTGCGGATTTCAGAGTGCAACGTTCCAGTGCTTCCCGTTTGGAATATGTGGCAGAAGAAGTGTTGATTGTCCATTCGAGCTACGGACATAGTGTAGAGGTCAGACGTGTTGGGAGGTTGTTAAATGGGTTGCGGACCACAACTGTACAACTGATTTATCCGGACTTGGCGAACGAAATGTGAGGTCGAAGACTGTCGCTGCTTATATAGCCCGTAAAATGCGTCGTCAAAGCAAGTTAATGAAACCGGCTGATGTTCAGGCCGATTTGTTGGATAAATTTGGAATACAAGCAACGTACGGTGTTGCCCTCCGAGCGCGCAAAGCAGCTATATCGATGATTTACGGCGGACATGCTGATTCGTTCAGCAAACTGCCAAAATATCTGCATTTGTTGGAACAAACAAATCCGGGAATTTATACGGATCTTGATGTCGGTGAGGATGGTCGTTTCCGACATTTATTTATGGCGCTTGGTGTATCGCGAGCCCCTTGGATAGCCAACCTCCGGAAGGTTATTGTGGTGGATGGTACCCATTTAAAAGGGAGAAACAAGGGAATATTATTCGTCGCAGCTACTTTTGATGCGAACGAGCAAATATTCCCTCTCGCTTTTGGTGTAGGTCCCATTGAAAATGATGTTTCCTGGATGTGGTTTATGATGCGACTGAGAGCCGCATTTCCAACGGATGACAGTTTAGTCATTGTTTCAGACCAACATAAAAGCATAGCGAATGCGGTAAGAGTGGTTTTCCCAGACGCACAACACGGACTTTGTTACTACCATTTATCGAATAAGCTTGCTAGGCACGGTGAGTGGGTTATCCGGTCATTTTATCGAGCAGCTTATGCTTATCGAGCAACAGAATTCCATGACGCCATGAACGCCATCTGTCAGGGAAAACCTGCTATTTACGAAAAGTTGATGGAAATTGGATCGAAGAAGTGGTCCAGACTTTTCAGTAAAGGTCGTCGTTACAGTCTACTGACATCGAATGCTGCCGAGTCAATAAATTCTCGGCTATTGGAGGCTAGACGACTACCAATTCTAGCTATGCTCGAGGCAATCCGTCATATGATAGAGTCGTGGTTCGATACACGACGGGTAAAAGCAAGTTCCAGAAACAATCCGTTGACAGAGGCTTCTGAGTTGAGGATGCGGAACGAAGTAGAACTGGCTCGAAGGTTTACAGTTACGCAGGTCACTAACCACAAATACAAGGTCGACGCAGGTGAGCGACAGTGGAGGGTCAATCTTCTAGACGAAATGTTTGAATGCGGCGTCTGGCAAATTGACTTGTTGCCGTGTAGTCACGTTGTCGCCGTTTTGTATCATCGCCGGGAAAATCTGTACAATCATATTAATAATTATTATACAACGGCGACGTGGAAGGCAATATACGCCGGTGTGGTTAATCCCTTGCCTCCTCGAAACGAGTGGGGTGTCCCACCGGAAATAGAGGACATTGTTGTTCTTCCACCAATTATTATGCGACAAGCCGGACGCCCGAGAAACACCCGTCGTCCTTCAGGAGCAGAAGCTAGTACATCTGGTACGCGCCGCCGGAAAAAATGTGGTAATTGTGGAGAAGAAGGTCACACAAGGCGGAGATGCCCCGTATCTGGAACGACAAATAACGATTAATTTTTTTTAGAACTAATCGATTAAAGTTTTTTGTCACTGATCGAGTTATTTGGTAGGATAAAAAAAAGGGCCGAAACCCTTAAGGGCCGATGGTTAACCCATCGGCCCCCAATCGGTCTTAGCCGAAACCCTTCGGGGCCGAGGCCTATCCAATCTCGGCCGAGGCCATGCGCCGGTCGGGGCCGATGGCATTGGGGCCGATACAAATTCGGCCATCCATCGGCCCTTGGCCGATAGATGATTTTCTCGGCCGAGGCCGAGGCCTATCCAATCTCGGCCGAGGCCATGCGCTGGTCGGGGCCGATGGCATTGGGGCCGATACAAATTCGGCCATCCATCGGCCCTTGGCCGATAGATGATTTTCTTGGCCGAGGCCGAGGCCTATCTAATCTCGGTCGAGGCCATGCGCTGGTCGGGGCCGATGGCATTGGGGCCGATACAAATTCGGCCATCCATCGGCCTTTGGCTAATAGATGATTTTCACGGCCGAGGTCGAGGCCTAACCAATCTCGGCCGAGGCCATGCGCTGGTCGGGGCCGATGGCATTGGGGCCGATACAAATTCGGCCATCTATCGGCCCTTGGCCGATAGATGATTTTCTCGGCCGAAGCCTATCCAATCTCGGCCGAGGCCATGCGCTGGTCGGGGCCGATTGCATTGGGGCCGATACAAATTCGGCCATCCATCGGCCCTTGGCCGATAGATGATTTTCTCGGTTGAGGCCGAGGCCATGCGCTGGTCGGGGCCGATGGCATTGGGGCCGATACAAATTCGGCCATCTATCGGCCCTTGGCCGATGGATGATTTTCTCGACCGAGGCTAGGCCTATCCAATCTCGACCGAGGCCATGCGCTGGTCGGGGCCAATAGCATTGGGGCCGATAGATGAAATTCGGTATCACATTAAATAAATTTAAAAAATTGATATGAAATAAAATAAATTTAAAAGTGTTTGAAATCCACAAAAAAGATATACACTAAATTTAAAAGTATACACTATTCATTCGGAATCTATACCAAAATCTCCGTAATAACACTGCTCAAAACATTTCCAAGCCATCCACTCCCGGTAGACTCTGATGTTTGATTTCATATTACCCCATTTCGGAGTAGGAAATCTAGTAATGAGCCGCTCAATTGTCATACACGTATATGGACCACAACTATGCGAATCCTCTTGCTTGAACTGCTCCTTTTGCGGCATCAAGACCAACTCCGGAGTTCGCGTGCCCGGATGCGGCAGATTGTACTTGTTCATCGTCCAGTAATTAGTAGCCTAACGAAAAACATTAACAATAATTAGTAGCCGAACGAAAAACATGAAATATAGCGAATACATACATCTAGCTAGCGGCCGATCAATTTACGGAGTGGCCGCAAATTCTGTTTTCGCAACTCAAATATATCCTTGTTTCCACGGCCGTTCAGTGAGTCATACAGCTCCAACTTCCATGACTCGATACACAATCTAACTGTCACCCAATGGGAGGCGGCCAACACCGGAAAAATGATCTATTAATTAAAAAGATAAATTATTCAAAAAAATAATATTAACAATGCAAATTAGTAAAAAATAATAATTAGCAAATTACTATAACTTACGAATTTGGCATCGAACCACAGAATCTTCGCGACGCCAATTCCCGTATCGTCTCCAAAAACGGCATCCACTAAACCCTTTACAGGGATCCATTCATTATAGTTCAACTCGTACCATTCATGGAACTCGTTATCGGGTTCAAAAATTTTCGAAGTCCAAGCTTCGGATAAAGCCGTATGTCATAAAATATACACATTAGCAGGAGAATTAGTAAAAACAAACACATTATATCTTAAAAAAATAAAAATATATACTTACGAACACTGACGAAGCCGCTATGACGGTATAGCGTGCATCGGGTGTAGACAACACATCACGGTCAGGCGCTTGAAGCCTCTGCTGGAGGTAGCATAAGTACGAATCAATTATTGTGTGGCCCATGTCGAACTTTTTATCCAAAAGGTTCTTGAAAAATCCGTGAGAGAGCTTATGCTGCGAAACCGTCACATTGGAAGAAATTTCCATTTTCATGAAATTCTCAAAATTTCTTCGCAATGTGTCCGCGGGATCAAACATGTGTGGAGCTCCTGTAGGATTGGGTCGTCGGCTTACTATGGGCTGCAAATAACATGTATTAAAATAATGGAATCAAATATATAAAAAAAAAATTATGTTTGTACCTCAGTGCTTTGTACAATTTGCTGCTCCGGCGGTTGGCTATCATACAGCCGAGATACATGTTACGTATCAAATAAGTCCATCACGACCGACTCATGTTGCTGCATTTTGGACAAAAACTCATGGTCAAATTCATGCTGAAAAAAAAAATTTAATTTGAATATTAATGGTACCTGTACAGGTGGTGGGGACCGTGGAGCCGTATAAGGGAGTGGCTCCCAACGTTTCGGGATCCAGACATCTCTTTCCTCGTACATGCTATGCCGCCCCTGTTCATAGCCCCGAGTAGCCCTTCTAGCAGCCACAACCCAGGGATCTGCATCGACACTCGTCGTATCTTCCACATCTCCCCGTGGCTGTTCGGCATCTTGATTCCAACTGGGCCACTCATGTACAATCACAAACCTCCCCCGTGGTGGCTCATATGGTATAGATGACTCCTCGAACGAGTCATTCAGAAGTTGCTCCACGTCCCACGTAGAACTGGATCCTATCCCTTTACCCTTGCCCTTGCCCTTGCCCTTGTCCTTACCGGCTCCGAACATATTTTTAAACAAATTCCCCACTTTTTTGAAGAACCGATCCTCGTTCTCCTTCCAGCGCTTGTCCACCTTTTCTAACAACTCAGTCTCGCGCTGCTGGAACCGTTCATCTATGGACCGGATCATTGTGTCATAAGTGGGCAAAGTCCAATCTTCTTCCCTCCGAGGCCCAGATAACTGACCCTCCACCGGTGCACGTTTCTTCTTCGATTTTTTCTTCTGTGCTGCCGGCGGAGGATCCCGTACATTGCCCTCTTCATCAACTCGTCTCCGATGTACGGGGGTCGGTCTAGGAAACTCCACACCGATCGGATTATCTCCAATCACCCGTCTCCAGTATTCCGATAGCTGCTCCTCGGGAGTGGGCGTAAGACTCTCATGGGGCAGTGTCTCCATCTGTTCGAAAAGTTTAAAAAATAGGTTATAATCCGTTCCGTATCTGTTCATAAATATTTAAAATGTTACTTACCGGCAAGGCAAAGAAAGTAATTCATTCCGTGTCTGGTGGCGTGACAAATACCCATTTGACACATCGGGGCATACCACCGTCATTGATAAGGCGTACACACAGACTGGCCAAATCTGGTATCGCCTCATATGCCCACATCTACAATACGATTAAAGATCAGTACAACTATAAAATATAAATTAAAAACAAATTCATTATAAAATTAAAAAATTGTACCTGAAGAGCCCAAACTGACCCATAAATATTATACTTCGATTTTATTGCTTCGATTTGCTTCGGTACAAAGCTCATGTAGTGCAGGAGGGCATTGTACGTGTATGCTCCCCATGGAAAATCATTCCACGCGTCTACATCGTCAGCAAGAACCCACATCCAGGTCTCGACCTTCTTCGTGTCGGCAGGTGCGAAGAAAAAACACATCAAAGCCAACAAATTGGCCACCTTCAAATAATCGTCTTCTGAGAGGTTGCCGAGCTTGTCATTTTTCCATAAATTTAACAGCTCGCCTCCTGTTACTGGATTCCCATTTGTGACTCTCATGTATACTCCAGACTCTATAGGGGCACGAGCTGCCGTCGTATCGAAAGTAGAAGCGCCGAAAAATAAGTCAGTTACGAGTGCATACTCGTACTGCGAAAATCTAATCTCCCGTCCCGATATGTGAAAACGGGCCTCCCCGGGCGGTGCCTGCACCTCATAGCACATCAACTGATGCAAAGCTATGATCGAACTCTTGCCCTTCCTCCAACTCGACAAATGTCCAAACCGTCCGTCTCTAAAGCGACGAACTAGGTCACTACCCCCGTCCTAGCAAGATTGCTTTTTAATAATTCGGGTAAACCATCTCTCCAATATGTCGTGACTTTTGGGGTCTTTTGTCTAACCGATAGTCGGATATAAGCGGGCTGCAAGATATACGAAGGGCCTAATTAATTATCAAAACCGAATAACTAAGGGCCGAACGAGGGCCTATGGAAGGGCCGATTTAGGGCCGATGGTAGGGCCGATTTCTCTAAGGCCGGGGTCGATGGCTTGAAGGCCAGCCGGGGGCCGAAGCCTCGAAGGCCAGCCGGGGCCGAAGACATTTTTGGCCAGCCAGGGCCGAATTCTCTTCGGCCAGCCGGGGCCGAAGCCTATAAGGCCAGCCGGGGCCGACGACCTATTGAATTGGGTTCGGCCCTGCAATCGGCCCTCCCATCGGCCCCAATTTCATAAATTTCCAGAAATTCAACACTCGAATCCTCTCCAAATTCTCCACAATTTCATCAATACATGGACATTTCAATGTAAACCCAACCCAATTTCAACAGAAATTCCGTCTATGAATGAAATACAATCACAATTCATGGCATAAATTACGAAGAGTACGAACCTCAATTTCGCCGGAAGACATGGCGTTTCAAAGGGGATCGGCGGCGGCGAGGCTGTTTGAATCGGCTTGGCGCGGCGAACACAGCGATTTCGGCGACTCAAGTGGCGGCGGCGGCGACCGATTTCAATTTTTTTTCGCTTTCAGTAAAATGGTAACATTTATATCGGCCAACAGTAATATTGAACCGGCCCTCCATTATTGCGACGCAGGGCCGATGGTAGGGCCGATGGTGGGGTCGATGTGTATCAGCCCTCGGTTAATAAACGGTTAAAAATTGTTTGGCCCTCGGTAAATTTCGGCCGTTACAAGTAACGGCTTCTTAAGGATCAGGGCCGATGGCTCGGCCGATTAGGGGCCGATGTACATCGGCCCTCATTTTTTTTTAACCTCTTTAACAATTTTTTTTTTTTAATAATTATTAAAAAAATGTTTATTATTTACGTTTATTATTTTCCGAGGGTTGATGTCTTGGCTCAAGAGGGGTCGATCACCATCGGCCCTTCAATTATTTCGCTTTTCTAAAATAGGGCCGAGTGGGGGCTGATAGGTCGGCCGATCACGATCGGCCCTCAGTACAAATTAGATTGGCCCCAATCGGCCCTCAAAAATGAAGATCGGCCTCCATCGGCCCTCAATCGCCCTCAACTCACAAGAAAACAAATTGACTAGATTTGTGTTTTTGTTTACAGGATGGCTAAATATGTTTTTTATTTTTTGAATTTGGTTAAAAGTGTATATTTCCACATAATAAAATTACAAAAATCGATAAATGTTATCCTCCTCAGTCATCACCACTCTCAGTAATTGATATTCGATTAGCGAAAAAACTGAACGGAGATCGAACGATTAATAACGCCGGGCGATAAATCACCACCATTGATGAACGACGCAGCCCATGTTCCTCAGCTGGGCGAACAAATCGTAGCACTGCGCGTACGAGAAATTGAACCGGTTAATCCTCTCGCCGGAGCAGCACTTCACGTAGCGATCGAAGTGGCATTCCATGAACAGCTCGTCGATCAAGCAGATCGCGCCGCGCTCCACCAATTCTCGGATTAAAGTGATCTCCGTCCCCTCCACGTCCATCTTCACCACCACAAAATCCTCCGGCCGGACCGTCGTCTTCAGCCAATCGACGAAATCGAACGCCTGCACCTTCACCACCGCCGACATCCCGTCCTCCGCCGCCTTCTCCCCCTCGATCCGACCGAACGGCCGCATCCGCCAGACCTTGTCCTTCACCACGATCGGCTTGCTCCCGAACACCACCGTCTCGTTCTTAATCCACGCCGCGTATGGCAACAGCGTCACCCCTTCCCGTTGCCGATACTGGCCGTGGAAGGCGGCGTCGGCCTCCACGGCGTATATCTCGAATTTCTTGTTCTGCTTAGGATACTGCTTCTCGAACCAGCTCCCGATGCTGGAATCGTAGTCTCGCGCGCCGAGGTCGATGTAGATGAAGCGCTGTTTGGGAGTTAAATCGATCGCCGACGAGAGGTATTTGATGTTTTTCTCTTCCTTACCTAATCCTTCCCATATGTCGAGCGGTTCCGTCGCGATCAGCGGCTCGAGGTCGCGGATGAGGCGGCGGCTCTCCTCGGGGACACCGCATTGGAGGCGGTCGCGGCGGCCGGCGTAGAGATCGAGGGTTGTTGCGTGGGGCCTGCTCTTGAACATGGCGATGAATGTGAGGAGGAGGAAGATGAGAGGCATGCCGTAGACGGCGAGTTTGAGGGAGGGTTTTCTTGGGTTCATCGTGTGAGATTCTTCTGTGTAGTGGTAATGTTTGTTACTAATCTCTCTCTCTATATATATTATATAATATATGAGAATAGTGTCCCCTTGGGGATGGCCTAGCGGTCGAGGTGGGTGGTCCGGGACTGATAGGTCCTGGGTTCAATTCCCACCAAGACCGCTAGGTGTTGCCTGCCACCCCTTAACATTAAGGGTGGTTGAACCCTCCTGTGTGATTTACAGGCTACTGCACAAGGAGCGTGGGGCTGCGGATTCCATAAATAAAAAAAAAAAATATACGAGAATAGTATTTTTAGCATAATAATTTTTTTAATAAATAGGAGATAGTTTAGTATGAGGATTAGGATTAGAATTAAGATTTGATAAAAACTATATATAAGCTATTTAAATTAAGTTTTTCGAAATCAAGATTTTAAAATATATTTAAGAATTAGTTGATGATTTTAAATAAAAATTCGTTTTTAAGTTGAGAAGCAAACGCACCCTAAAAAGAATCTCATTGATAAGGTGTGAATGAGTTAGATGAGGAGCGAGATATGTGTGCTTTTCCGTCACCTTAGCGGTGAAGGTGGGTGGTCCGGGATCGATAGGTCATGGGTTCAATTTCTACTGGACACGCTATATGTGAGCCTGTCATCCTGTCATATTAAGGGTGGTTTAACTCTTCTGTGTGGTTTGCAGGCTACCCTGTCATATTAAGGGTGATTTAACTCTTCTGTGTGGTTTGCATGTTATTACACAGGAGCGAGGTTTACTCTGTGCACATCAAAGATAGCGGCTGCGGGTTCCTCGTCAAAAAAAAAAAAAAAAGAGATATGTGTGCTTTTCCGTACTTGACTTTAATATTCAAAATCAAAAGTCCATAGATATTTGGACACGTAGAAAAGAGACGTACTTCTTGACATTAATGAATAGCAAAGGCATAGTTCATAGAGATATCTTTCGACACCTTTTGCACTGATTTTTGTAGCAGTCTCCACTTGAAATGTCCACTTCAAAGTTATGACCATTGTGATAATACATATTTATAATTGAGCCAACGACTTCGAATTAACTCAATTATTCATCCTAAATAGCTAAAACTTTTTTTTTTAAGTTCTTAAATTAATAAGAAGTATATAAAAATGACTTATTAGATAGTTTATAGGTGTTCAAAAGTTGAGAAAATCTAGTATTTTTTTTTATGATGAGGGTAACCCGCTCCTGTGCTAGGCTACCCTCTTTAACTGTTATGTCATTTCAAGTAGATTGTAATCTAGTATCTTATTTTGATGTGTAATATCAAAAAGTCCATTTAACCCTTAGTTCAATTAATTTAAAGTAAAGATGGGGATAAGATTGTAAAATAACAACTTTTAAGTTGGATTTTACCAACTTCAACCGCTTCTACTTATTAACCTTAAATTAAGACTGATTATAAGTAGTTGCAAATGCTCAAAAAAAAAAAATCTTAAATTAATTGATAAGTTAAATAATTTAAGCTATTGCAAACATCACCGAAGACTAATGAGTTATGACTATTAGATCATGCCCAATTTTAGACTTTTATGTTGATTTTTAGCCTTTTAGTTTTAGGGCATGTATTTCAAGTTTCAAAATAAGAAAAGAATACATATCTAATAATTAAAATAAAATCAGGTTCTCATATTGGGATGACAAAGTTGAAGATCATCTTATTGTGAGACTGTTATGGTTAGTCCAAATTTGTACATTTTATATGTGGTTTACATAATAACGGTTCTTCGTTGTAAAAGAACAATTTTAATTGAAAAAAAAAACTGATTATTATTTTAGAAAATATTATCGGAGGGCTGGTGAATTGGGCTTCCTAAGTGGATCTACATTTATACGATGTGGCCTATAAGGGCAAATTTGCATCCAACTCCTTTTACTGGATGACTTTTTCCTCGGACGGCAATCTCTAGTTCCAACTTCCACATGAAGTTTGATGGTTGTAATATCCGACATTGATTGTCTTGTATATCTAAGACTGTTTCCGTTTTGCTAAAGTGGTTGGTTCAACTGTAAGGAAATTATAAAATTTGTATTTTGCGAGTACGAGCCGAGCCACCTATAATAAATAGTATGGAAAGAGTATTTTGATGAGAATCATGACGAAGAACGGCACCGCTACTTTTGGTGTGCATAGAGTATAGCGTTTAGTAGGATTTGAACCCTAGACCTATCGGTCGGAGCACCCACCTTCACCGCTATGCCATACCATGGGACAATCAATGGCGATTCTTGATATTTGTCTTGGATGATATGCCTGAAAGACGAAGAGCTGAAGGTGAAGAGTATATTCTTTCCTATAGGATACGTAATGATTGACTTTTAGGCCATTCTACATGCGTGATCGAAGTTAAACATATGCATCATGATATCTTGCATTGAAAATCTCAGCTTAATTAGGTTTGCCGATTGAAAAACACAAGGTACAATATTGCCAATAAATTACACTTCAATGGTCTTTTGATTCAGAGCCGTGTATCTCCACTTCTCCTTCTCAACAAAGTCGGCATCAAGAAACTGAGACACAAACGCCCATAGCCTATAAACATCTTCAAAATTCGACAAGAAAGTAAGCGCAGCGGTAACCACCGTAATCCTCTGATCATCACCACCTCTTCCGCCTTTCGCTTTTGCCGTTTCCTTCAACATACTCTGCTTCTCCGAACACCACAAGTGCTGCAAAACCCCATGCCCGAGCGAGATATGGTTCCGGTCAGCCAGTTTCTGCACCAGAGCCGGCTCCACCGTCTCGCCTTTCCAGTCGCATATGTTGAACGCCAACGCAGGGGCTCGGTCGAACTTCACCTTCGGCCCGTAGATCGTTACTAAGGGGAAGTTATCTAACCGGTTTGGATGCTGAAGCTTCATCAGTGCTATGACTAGCCAGTTGATTAGGTACCTGCTTCTGCTGCTTATGAGTGAGAGTCCTAATGAATCAACTTGATCCAAGCATCTGCACTCTATGTTTGCATTTGGCTTTTCGGTATCTTCGGATATTGTGTTTGTTGAATGCTGATCGAGGCACGGACTTGCAATGCTGCAGATTGCACCAGCAACTTCTGTATCTATACCCAACAAGCTCTTCGGTGGTGTAATGGAAACGATCCCCGCACCTGCGGAAGCTTCCAGAAGCGGCACAACGGATTTCTTGACCAAGAGGCATCCGAATCCGGTCGGAATCTCCCCAAACACTTTGTAAAACGAGCAAATGAGGAAGTCCGGACGGAATAGGGAGAGGCCGAAGCTGCCCATATCTTTCGGCCCTAACACACAGGCGTCGAGCAAGACATGCCAGCCGTGCTCCTGCGCCAGTGTCATCCATTGGTACGAGTAACTCGCCCCCGTCATTCTTGACTGAAGCGGAAAAACAAATAGCCCTCTTTGTTTCTTCTTCTTCTTCTTTTTCCTAATAATAATCTTCCTCAATTTCGCCGAGCAAACTCTCAACCTCGGCCACTTGAACTCCGCTGCCATGCCTTTCGCTCCTCTCTTCTCCGACGTATTGATCATGGAATCCAACGCCTCGCTCTCGTGATCATATACTGTAACAAGTTTTCGGCTTGATTGAAAAGGGTAAGATTCTGCCACAAGCCTGAAAGCAGCTGATCTGTTCACTGTAAACACCATGGTGTAATCATTTTGAGAAATGTTTAAAAACTCCATGATCCTTCTCTTGAATGAAGATTCGAGTTCTGTTCCTTCTCCGCCGTGATGGAGCTGCGTCTTCAGGCTGACCGACTTGAAGTTTACTCCGAACAACGGAAAATCAGACAGAGGAGATGTACAACTGTACTGAGTCTTGATCTGTGATTGGGAGAAAAGACCGACGCCAATGTAATCGAGGGAGACATGGTTGGAGAGCTCGAGGTGGCAATACTCGCGTGCTCGGATTCGATCGATCGGAGCAGTATCGGAGTATTTCGGATAAGCTTTGATGAACTGCACGAATGATTCTTGCAGGGAAGGGATTGATTCATGGTTGGTGAAGTTTGCGTCGGAGAAGAGTGAAGACGCGGTCGTGGCTGCAAAGTTGCGACGGCAAGCAGCAGACGTGCTGCTGCTTGCCTTCGCAACGGGCGGCTCCGGCTCCGGCGGAGGCGGTTTTAGGATGGGATTCGGACAACAACCTTGGAACAAAACTTGAGTTGCCTCCTTTAGACCAGGTGAATGATGCATACTCTTTTTTTTTATATTTGTGTGTGATGAAATTTGAGTGATATGTTTAATGGTGATGGGTTGAAATTGGATTTTATTGTTCTTATATACCTATGATGCTTACATGTTAAGACAAGTGTGAAGAAGCCTTTTTTATAAAAGTTTAATTTCAACTCTCAATTTCTTTGGGGGAATGGGACACCCAAATGATTGTTGGGCAATGGATGTATCAGTATATGACCCTTTCTTCTAAATTTATTAAAATTCTCAATCTCTCTTTTTGCCCCACTTTTAATATCTTTTTTTGATGATTTCTTCACTATGTTTGCAAAAGTTGACTTGGCATCATGACTATTCAATGCTTTCAAACATTTCGAACCATCTTTTACTTTATTTGAAAATTTGAGCCTCAGATTATGGCTACAGGCATGTTTTTTATTTTATTGTTATGATTATGAAAATAAAGTTTCTCTTTTTTGTGAAAGTAAGATTTTTTTTTAATTTTTCAATGGAGAAAAAGTGAAAGTGTCTTAAAGATTTGTGTAATGGCCGGCATCACAGCATAAAGATGGGCAGAAAAAGCCTTATTGCTGGCACAAAAGAGATTTTCTTTTTTAAAGATAGTGGTTATACAAATTATGAGCTTATACCAAATTTTAGTTTACTTAAGAAAGACTACTTCAATACATTATTGCCTTCAAACTTAAGGTCTTTTAAAAAAAAAAAAAAAAACTAAAACTGCGACCAATTTCCAGTTGAATTGACGCCAATTTATTGCTAATTTAGCTTCACTGTCTTCCTCTTTTATGGTGTCCATTTCTGTAGTTCTGGCAAAATTTATTTCTGGTCCTTCCATTCCATTATTTCCGATTCAAAACTTTTTGGTAAAGGAATTCATAAACTTGTGTATAATTGATTTAATAGCGAGACCCACTTCATTAAAACAGCAAAATTATAAGTTTTTACCACTAATTTGTTGACATTTTCTAGTGAGACTTCTTAATCGAGAAAATGAGCCAGAAATAATAGAGGAAAGTTAGTATTTTTTTAGTCTACCAATTGCCCAGCCTTTTTCCAGTCTATTCTCTATGTGTTTATCAAATATTTTCTACTAGTTTGTGGGTTTTGGCATGACATTATTGTTCAGTGCAGACACTTTCAAGTTAGCCATCGCTTACTTTTTCCTGATCATTACATTTTACCACACCAACCAACAACAAACAAAAGATGTGAAGATTTTATGTTTGTCTTCTTCTTCCATATATATCACAATTAAATAGGCTATTTTGTTCTTGAAGAATAGTATTTTATTGCACTAGATTTCTTTGAGATAAATCAATAAATTAATCAATAACTTTGATTCACATTCAGCTAAACAGAAGCATCTTTGAGTTTCCATTAGGTCTATTAGTCATGCGGCATGTCTTTTCTACTATTAGTTTACTATAGAGTTCTTGATAGTGACACAATAATATCTTGAAACTGACTGCTCGTATTCTCAAAAAGAGAGATGTAACGGCAAAATTAGCATGTAAGAATGTTTCAACTTCTAGTGGTTTGGATTAATTGTAGACGACATGCATGCAGCTAACTTACTGTCCTTTAAAAAAAAATTAATCTTGATTGTGAAGCTGGATATGAGATTCGGTAAAGAGAGAATGCAGGCGTCTTTTAGATTTCAAATAGAATTTTCCGGGCCCTTCATAAAATCTAGTTTAATTTAATGACATAGTAAGATAGTATTCTCCTGTAATGAAGCAGTTGCCCTTCAGTTTTGATGCTTCTCGAAGTGCATACTGTTCTAAATTTCTCATATCATAAACATTGGACCGAGTGTTTAGGATTTCGATTTTTCCCATAATCTCCACCCGAAAAGCCAATGAGAAGAAATACCCCATTTTGTATTTTCTGAGACCATGTAATTTAAGACATCATACTCAACAGTTTACATAATGGTATAGGAACTATTAGACTGAAAAAAAGGTATTTGGTAGGCTAACTGTCTCTTGTATATAGAGAGCTTTCAGTAAAGCCATTCCAGTAGGCTTCTCTGTTTTTTAGGAGAGAGAGAAATAGAGTTCATCAAGAAGATGCAGCATTATCTTTCTAAGGGATTTTAGTTGTGCTTAGAACAAGCTCATCCCATTAGACAGCAGATCTAGCTAATGACTCGCATGAGATAATGTTGAGTCAAGGGAAACGAAGTTCAATATGTGGAACGATTAGTAACAAAAGCAAAACGAAACTGCAATTGATTGATTAATCCACGAGATCGAGTTCAAACAAAATAGAAGATAACTCCTATCCCAAGCTCACGCCGTTCCTATTCCTTTTCGGTCTCAAACCCTAGACAATCTCTTCATACTCTATTATGATCTATATATAGGCAAACATTATAAACTCCTACCATAATTATAATCTATATATTTAAACTAGACACCATAATAAAATAGACTCCCTAATAAAATAGACTCCATAATAAAAATAGATTCCTAATTAAACTATGATAATTCACGTCCATGCCAAGAACGCCGAACTATGATGCTCACGGCGTCACCATTCGGCGGATCCCTCCCCGGCTCCGCCACCCCGTTCCGCTGCCGACGTCGTTGATAAACCACGTCCCTAACAATTCCTCCCTCATTCCAAACAATCTTGTCCTCAAAGCTGAAGTGCGGAAACTGACCATGCAATTCTTCTTCGACAACCCAGGTAGCATCCTCTGCCGGCTTACCAACCCACTGTACCAACAACTCCCTAAATAATATTTCTCCTCCAACCCCGGAACATGCACCATCCGAGAAATAAATGTAGTCACATACTCACTAACAGAGTTGTTCTGACGGGTTTGAACCAACGTTTCGAAAGGATTGGCTAACGGGTTCGTGCCGAACATCTTGATCATCTCCAATTTAAACCCACTCCACGTCAATTCCGGACTCGTCGCGCGAACCCATTGGAACCACGATAAAGCATCCTCCTCCATCGCAACTAGCGCAACCTCCAACCTACTCGTCGCCGGAGTATTCTGCAACGTGAAATATTGTTCGGCCCGTCTTAACCACCCCTCCGCGCCCGTGCCGTCAAACATAGGCAAACTGACTTGCGGTGGAGCAGCCGTCATCGCCATCGACTTGCCACTGGTCGACGACTCCGCTCCATTATCATGCAGCGAACCCGGCGAGTCCAGATTTTCGGGATTCGACGCGCCCGTCGTGCCCTCGTTCCCGCTGGCCGCCGAAGTTGATTTTCCCATCACTGCGGCGGCAACCTCGGTAAGTTTAGCTAGGATTGCATCTACGGATCCTTTCACCGCCGCAATCTCACCGCTGAATCGCGCATCCAACGCCTTCAACCCATTCTCTAACTCGTCCATCCGAACATCCATGGCTTGTTGTCTTGTGTTTGTCATCCGGCAGGTCAGACCAATTTGTTAGAGTCAAGGGAAACGAAATTCAATATGTGGAACGATTAGTAACGAAAGCAAAACGAAACTGCAATTGATTGATTAATCCATGAGATCGAGTTCGAACAAAATAGAAGATAACTCCAATCCCAAGCTCACGCCGTTCCTATTCCTTTTCGGTCTCAAACCCTAGACAATCTCTTCATACTCTATTATGATCTATATATAGGCAAACATTATAAACTCCTACCATAATTATAATCTATATATTTAAACTAGACTCCATAATAAAATAGACTCCCTAATAAAATAGACTCCATAATAAAAATAGATTCCTAATTAAACTATGATAATTCACGTCCATGCCAAGAACGCCGAACTATGATGCTCACGGCGTCACTTCCATGCTCACGGCGTCACCATTCGTCGGATCCCTCCCCGGCTCCGCCACCCCGTTCCGCTGCCGACGTCGTCGATAAACCACGTCCCTAACAGATAATTAAACAAGGAAAAGAAGATAAATGTCTCATAGTAGAAAAAATCCGAAAAGGAAGCTGTGGCGAATGATCTTGCATTAGTTTCATACAACTCCAGTTATTCATGCATAAACGACAGTAAAGTATACCTTCTTTATTCGGAAAAAAGATTGTTTGCGTCACACATTCTAAGCTAAATCAGTCACAGGGCAACTCTCCTTTGGCATGCATTTTCCCTATCAACATTGCATGCCAATTAAGAGAAGCCCTACGAATGGTTTGCTTAACTGCTCGGTACTCTGCTTCAGCTTCCGTTTCTACTGCTGATATCTTTTTACACTTGATTGAGCTTCTAATGTTGGCTGTGCTTATATACGGTTGAGGAGATGGAATAAACCAATGGAGGAAGAGCATATCCCTTCAGAATCAGAAGGAGTCTTCTTTATCCTGGTCATGTATCTCTCTTTTTCTTATCCTTCTCGTCTCCCTCTCAGCAAAAGCCCCTTTACAAGAATGCCATATTCCTTCCTTCCTGTCTCCCTTTGGGTAAATGGGGAGAATAGCAATGGAAAGGAGATGCTGCCTAAAAGATGGAATGGCCTTCAATTGGCATATCCTTGGTCATATTCCTCCTGAGGATTTTTTTTTTGCTGACTTTTCGAAGATTGGAAATCCACCTCCACTTACAAGGTAAGTTTTCGTGCTTTTCGATCCCGAATTCAGACGATTTTAGTGTGTTTTCATGTGTTGTTACTAGGGTTGATCTCATGGTTCAGCTTATGTTGCTCCTCATATGAATATAGACAGTGATTAAGGTAGTCTCAGCAGAATTAGATCAACGGTTCTTACACTATTTTGTTTTCTTAAGCATGTGGTGTAGTTTATACTTTATCGTATTCATGAATTACTTTGGAACGTATTTTAGATCTATATTGGTGATCGTTGTTTTCACCAAATAAATCCTGCAAAATGCTAGAACTTAAATTAGTATAGCAAACATGTATCAAACACAGGGAACAAAGATTTTAACATTAAATTCCTATTAATCTATGGGGTTGGTTAGCGACCACGCAATTTTTGGGGTTTTCTAAATCCTAAAACAAGAAAGTAAAAAAAAACAGGAATAAATATGCGAATAAACGTATGCAAAGAAATGGGTCCAGCAAGATGATTCACATACACACAATCGATCATCAACACTAAAGATAAATTAATCCCTATAAATCAATCAGTTGTAGGACGCCGTAATTAAACTGACACATCCCCTATTCCCCCTTAATTATTCGGTAATCGCCATGGTGGACATTGAAACGACTACTTCTCTAAATTAGATGCAACCTACGTTGGTGGACAACTAATAGATTTAACACCTAATCAACTTTAAGAACTAAGGGAACCCGATTTAGGAGCCTACTCATATGGTGGACATCTAATAGTCTCCTACCAAATTAATCATATTGTTCTTAGAACAATTGTGCTACTTATTTAGCTCAATCCCACGAGAAACGATGGAAGTACTAAATTAGCTATGAATTAGATTAACCTAGGGTGATCAAGCCTAAATTAACTAATCCAATTAATTAAACAAGACTAATTTGGAACCTAAGTGATTAATTATTAAAGTCTAAGTCTCACGAATTCATAAAAATTTGTGCTTCACATCTCGCCTGCCCTTAAAAAGAATTTAGCTACGCATATGGGTCCGACTGGGCTGGCGGACCGTAAAAGCGGCGAACCCTAAACATGCTGAAATTCGGAAATTAAATACACGAAAATTATAACAACTAGACGAACTGAATTAAACACGAAAGCAAACGAAATTAAATCTTGATAATCTGAAAATACCACTTCGAAGGATTTCAAACCATCCAAACAATAAGCAAAGTCGAAAACTCCAAATCTAAACTAAGAAACGAAAGCAAAATAATGTTTGTGTCTCCAAATCTGATGATCTCCAAATCTCGATTCTCTCTCTCGCTGATCTCGTGCACGGAATGTGTAAAGATGATGTGAAAATATGTTGTGATTTCCGTTCGTATTCTTCTCTTATATATAGATGCCCTAGTTTCCTTGTAGAAGTAGATCTTTTATCCAAGTATGGAAAGATATTTATTAGATATATCATATCTAATTCTTTCCATATCTCTTCTTTCCTTATCATCTACCTTCCTTCTACATATTTTCTTTCAAAAATACATCTTTTAAGCCCCAAATTGCGCCTGCCACCTCAGCAACTCGTCATCGCTACATCAGTACAAAAATCTGCAAGACATCACAGAAATACGGTCCAACTGCCCAGGTGGGCGCCAAAACAGACAGAATTTGCATAATACGAATTAGACTCATCAAACATCCTTACACTTGAACTATACTTGCCCTCAAGTATAAGAAATACAAAAGAATACGTACTATTCAAATTCAGTCAATGTCCAAGACTCAAGACTCAAATTAAAGAGACACAATACGAAAATAAGATAGGAAAAAGACAAAGACAAAGACTCGAAACAAAGACAATAAGCAACACAAGAACAAAGACAAGAACAAGACATGAAACAAAAACAAGAAGCAATACCAATCATATCCGTAATCTCCACACTCAAAGAACTAGCCAAACATGTCAAACCATGCAAATATGAATCTCATCAAACAAGAAGAGTCGCAAATTTTAGACAAGGCACACAAATATCAACTTGGTCAAAAACCTAAGCAAAAGTGGATCATCCTCACGCTTCACTCAACACGCTCTAATCTAGGTCCGGTCAAACCACTCAAAAAACATAGTCCACTCTATCACGTTAAAAGATTGTCACAACTGCAACATCAAGGAGGTCTTTCTCTTTTGGTTGTAATGGGGCTTAGGGCTTAGACAAATTTTCGTTGGTAAGGGTCATAGGGGTTCTATGCTCCAAGAAATGTAGATCAATGTCATGCATGTCATACTTGCTCAAAATGAGATAATCAAGAATAGATAAATAACGCCCACCGCTAAAGAATTACACATGAAATGCTACTTAATACAACAACAAGTACCCTTCCATTAAGCTGATTATTTCACGTTTTTTTTAATAATCAAGCCTTGTTCACTATTCACGCAAACTGGGTATAAATATGATCGGACCTTAGATATTGCTATTCATACACAATTCCGACCAACAATTATTTTCGTAGCATACAAACTAGGTAGGCAAAGGATATATAAGAAGATCAATCTCACACAAGCGTGTAAAACATGCAATGACAAGGGACAAGAGAAAGCTAAAAAGGCATCGACTAATATTTTCTGACTAAATCAAAGAATCGGGCAAAGCTCAAATTAGTTCACTAGGGGATAATGTAAGGTAGGAAAGCTAAATGGTTTAATTCCTAGTGCCTCCTATCATGTATCACAAGTGACTCACATTTATTGCAACTTCGTGGACAAACTCTCTCAAAGAAATTAGTAGGAAGTATCCTACTTTAAAGGCTCAAGTCTAATATATGAAGTGTGTGTAAAATTCGATCCGCAATTTACTTATTATTCGTCATCCCAAATTACATACAAATGTGCACCAAGTCCTACTCTCCACAACAACTATCATGCTTACATATTGAAACATAAAGCACAAATAAAACATGCTTAACATACAACAAGAGTGCATCAAAAACTTCAATTTTTTTGGCATGCTTCGACGACAGAAAGGACGACACAAAGTGAAATGACGTAAAGACCTCCCTCTTTACACTTAAACCCTTGTGTGCCCTCACGCAAGAAAAGAAAGGAAAAGAAAGAACGGAGAAACATGACAAAAAACACAAAACAAAAACGAACAAAACCTCCTTACACTTGATCCTTATTAAGATCAAGTGCAGACAAAAAACAAGACAAAAGCACATAAAAATTGAAAAATAAAACACAGATTCAAAGACGCAAAAAATAAAAATGATGGGGAAACGACATCACCTATCGCCCCGCCTGGGCAGACGGGGCAGGACAGTTTGCTCTAGCTTATCAAACCGACGACGAAACATGCCTCCTTACACTTAAGTCCACAGCATCCTTCTTAGCCAAGATCAGGAAAAATAACACAAAAACCAAAACCAGACAATGATAAAATCAAAGGAAATAAATGAAAGAAAACTCGGGTTGCCTTCCGGTAGCGCCTCTCTTTACAATCTTTGGCTAGACTATCTCCCAAGATCAACTTTGTGATGGTGTGCATAGTGGAGTCACATCCACTACCTTGATTGCCCTATGCAATCTCTTCCCACGGTCTTTATACCACATGAAATCATCATAGGCCTCTCTCCAAAACTCTTTCTCACACTTGGTTGATGGCCTATCCACTTGCCAAATGATGGAAGTCTGCTCCCTTGCTGCCCTTTGCTTGTCTCTTTCAGGTTGGGGCTTTAGCTTTGAAATGCATGGCTGATCCTCAGAAGATAACAGTCTGTTGTAAATGCTCTACCTGGGCAAGTGGGCGATACTGTCGTCAGTTTCGGGCGAACCATAGAGTGCCATGATGCTCTCCTTAATCGCTTCATCCCTCATGTCTTTGGCATCCAAATCAGCAAATCCATGTGTGAGAGTGGGGTCCATCTGTTGGGATTTTGTATACTGGAAGCAAATTTTATGCTTGTATACAATGTGTTTTGTCCCTACCACTATTTTATTCTCCTATCTAATAAATATATATATTTGCACATGTAATCCTTTATCTTGTACAAAAGTTAGATTTGTGTAGTGTGTCGGGTATCACAGAAGACAACACAAATTGGTTGAACTGACAAGATATAAACAGTTATCACATCAGAGACAACTTAAGGATAAGTTATCGGTTTAAGCTGCAGTTTAGATAAGAAGTGGCTTGTCTTGGCTGCTTATCTTTACTGGTACACTTAAGGTGGTGTATTGATGGATCACAGTGAGATGTGTTCTCCTAACTGACCTTAGTGGAGAACCAAGACCTCGGTGACTTAGCTGGTCTTAAGCTTGGTAAGACTTCATCTGAGTGCATTTGACAATCTATCACTTTGACCTACTATGGTGAACGTCATCGCGACCAGGATCTACGTATCTTGGGTGTTAGTAGTTATTTGTGGCTCGAGGTTGGTTGTCCGTATCTTGCAACCGTATCCTAGTAAAATGGGTTGATAATATCCCCCGAGGAACTCGAAAGGATTAACACACTAAACCCGGCCGGTTGATTAAGTTCGGGTGTGTTAATAAGGTCGAGTGGTACTACCTCGGGAATATAAGATGTTAATTAATTTACGGAGATCAATTAAGTCTAAAATACAAGCCCTTGCTCAATTTGGGATAAAGGGGGCAAGTCGGCACGGATTCTCTAGTTGAATGAATGCGTGTTTATTAATTAGTTTTGCTCTAGTGAGCATATATAATTAATTAATTTGAGGCCCCGGCTTAATTCCTTGTATTAGATCCCTGATCTGGCCCAATTAGTTACCTAGTTATTTATTGTCTCTCAGAAATCATTATTAATAGATTAATGTAATTTTACATTATTTAATAATGTTATTTATCTGGAATTAATTGGCCAGACCAATTAATTGATAAATATTAGTAGCCCAATGGATTAATTAATTATATTATGGGCTAATTTTTTTGGAAGTCCATTAGGAATATAATTAAATTAATGGGCTACAAATATTAATATTATATGGCTTTTGAAGCCTATATATATTAGTATTCTGTTTATACACATAATGTACACACGCACGCCGTTTATATAAGGGAGACAATAATCTTATTTTCTTCAGTTCTCTGACCACCCAGAGGAAGAAGAAGGTCGGGACACAGATCAGAAGATCTGACACACGAGCAACAATCAGAGCTGCAACACCATACGTAGGAGGAAGGTATCGATTCTTCACCTCCTATTTCCTTCACCATATTATTCTGCAACAAATGTGTCTCAAGAAATTCTTGGACAAAGCTCTCAATAACGTCAGTAGAAAGGGTATCTTTATTCTCATGATCATTAGATTTCTTAAGTGCATTATCAATATGATGAACATAAATTTCATTATGATACTTAACATTTATGGAAACTTCATCAACATCAATCACTGCCCTAACAGTCTTCAAAAATGGCCTACCTAACAGAGTACCCGCAGTACCCACAATTTACCTATCATTTGTATCTATAACATAAAAATCAACATGATAGACAAAATTGTTGATTCTGACAAGGATATTTTCAAGCAAGCCCATGGGTGCAATGCATGATCTATCAGCAAGTTGTATAATCACCCTAGTAGACACCAATTCAACTGCAGTTAATTGATTATACACAGACAGTGGCATAACATTGATTGATGCACTTAAGTCACACATAGCCTGCTTAACCCTCACATTCCCCATGAGACAAGGTAAAGTAAACATACCTGGGTCTACGCACTTGGCGGAGAGCATCTTCTGGATGATTGCCGACACCGACGTTTCCATCAATACGTTCCCTGACTGCTGGATCTTACCCGCTATGAAGTCTTTGACAAATTTCCTAAATTGGGGAATCTTCACGGCCTCCAAGAAAGGTATGTTGATTTCATCTTTCCGAACAGCTTCACATAATCCATGTAGTCCTTGTTCGGCGTCCGTTTCCTCCCCAGTGCTTCAGGAAATGGTGGGGGCATGGCTGTTTGTTGGAGTCGCACGGGCGGTCCGTCCGTTTTTTACGATCGGCTCTTCATCCTCAATATTATGCATTTCTACGGGGTCCGCGCATCGCTCGGCTTGGCTAGTTCGGCGGTCCGTTATCTTTGTAGATCTAATCTTTTGGGGATTCGCCTTCGGTGTTGGATTGGGCAATTCTTTTCCACTCCTCAACATGATGTGATTGTAATTGTGGGAGTTTGGATTAGGCTCGGTTTGAGAAGGTAATTGCCCTTGACTTCCTCTTATCTCTTGAATCGAAGAATTTAACTTGGAAATCTGTTTAGACATATTCTCGAAGGTGCTTTGATTATCCCTCTTGGTTTGATTAATCTCCTCTTGCATCTGTTGTTGATAGGCAATAGCATTCTTTTGAGAAGAAATCATTTATGCCATCATCTTCTCCGACGAACTGTTGCGGTCCGTTGGTCGACCTTCCGCTGAAATTGCCTTTGATGCGGAGGCTTGTAGGTTGTTCTTGCTCTCCATCAATTTCATGATCGTACTCATTTTCCTTTTTACCGTACATGCTAATTTGACCTACATTAGCCATAGCATTCGGATTGGAGTTTGGACTTGCGACGGTAATTGCCCTTGACTAGCCTTCATTTCGTAGATTGAAGAATTCAACTTGGAGATTTGCTTGGATAAATTCTTGAAGGTGCTTTGATGATCCCCCTTCGACTAATTTATCTCTTCTTGCATTTGATGTTGATAGGCAATTGCATCCTTCTGAGAATTTATCATATCCGTCATCATTCTCTCCAACGAACTGCTCTGGTCGGCCTGGCCAGATGGCTGACTCTGCTGCGGATATTGCCTTTGATGTAAAGGCTTGTAGGGTTGTTGATACCCTTGTTGCGGTGGTGGCCCGGCTGCTGGGATTGATTCATCCGTTGTTGGTACGGTTGTGATGGAGAATTTCTTTGTCGGTGTGGCATTTGTTCTTCTTGTCTCCACCTTAGATTCGGGTGAACCCTTTGTTGCCCATTCCAATTGTCGGATGCATTAGCATCCTCTCCATGGCATTGCAATGAAGTGTGTCCATTTTGTCCGCATGCTCCACATGTGTGGTTTTCCATCAGCTGCGATGACGAAGAAGAAGGATTCTTCTCTTTGAACAACCGATCTAATTTATCTTCAAGCTGGCTGAACTTCTCCTCCATTTTGAGTCCAACTTTCATGTCTAGATTGTCTAGAAAGTCTCCACTTGAAAGGTTGACAGATCTTCTTTGCATTCTTGGACCTCTATATTGTGATGTCGACTCGGCAAGGCCTTCAATAATAGCCTTAGCATCATTATAGTAACTATTAGCAAAGGTACGCTTCAAACCAACGTTCACCATGGTTTTTGACTTGTTTGTCATCCCTTGATAAAAGCACTGCAACAAATCCACATCAGAATAGCCATGGTTTGGGCAACTATCAACTAGCTTCCTAAAGCGCTCCCAATAAGCTCCGAAGGATTCATCAAGTTCTTGAGTAATTCTCGAAATCTCCTTTTTTAGTACATTGGTCTTTGATTAAGGGAAGTACTTGTCCAGAAATGTCTGACGCATTCGAGCCCAAGTAGTAATCGACCTAGGTCGAAGACCAGAAAACCATGCACGAGCTCCGACTTGAAGAGTGAACGGGAATGCCTTAAGTTTGAAAGCATCTAGATGACCTTGCCTATGCAAATCGCAGACCTGATTGAATCCCTCCAAGAAAGAGAAAGGATTCTCATTCAGCTTCCCATAAAATTTTGGACATGCCGCGACCAATTTCAACTTCACATCAATTTGCTTAGTAGTGGTTATGTGAATTGGTCCGGGCAAGTCCTCTCCCAAGTTCCTCGAACCTGAGTTCATCTTCAGATTGGCTCATTCTTCGTCGGCCATGATTTCTTCCGAACTTCTCTCTTCAGAAGACTGGTCCGCTGGCGGTCGGAAGCGGTTTCGACTTACGGTTCGTGATACTCGTCACCGGCTTACGTTCGTCCTCCGTCCGGGCGGTTGAACCGATTCTTCGCTGCGACATCACACGTTGCTTTTGCAGGTTTGTCGCCTTCCTATTCCTTTTTGCGGTCTTTTCAATTTTCGGATCAAAGTGTAGAATATGGTTAGAAGACCTGCTCATGCAACACTTAAAAAGCACAAAAGATCAGTAGGAAAATAAGATAAAAAAATAACACCGTTTTCCGGCAACGACGCTAATTTGGTGATCGTTGTTTTCACCAAATAAATCCTGCAAAATGCTAGAACTTAAATTAGTATAGCAAACAGGTATCGAACACAGGGAACATATATTTTAACATTAAATTCCTATTAATCTATGGGGTTGGTTAGCGACCACACAATTTTTGGAGTTTTCTAAATCCTAAAACAAGAAAGTAAAAAAAAAAAAAAAAATAGGAATAAATATGATAAGCCCGGATTTGTTGCTTCATTTTACCGGATTTTATGTGCAATTTCTTCGTGTTCTATGCAGGAGATGGTCTGTTATGGAGATAATGGTGGTACTTTGGGAAGGAATGCTAGAGGAGAAGAAAACATGCTGTTGTGCAGATTTATGTGCTGCTGGGCCAATTTCTGGACGTTGGAGAGTGTAACTGGGCCAGAGCCGTTTGGGCAGAAATTGTCCAGAAAATATCCAGGCCCACTCTCCAATTGTTGAAGCTTGGAAAAGAGATTGGAGGGAAAAGAAGAAAGTCTTGAAGCTGCTGCTACTGAGATGATGTGCCCTGTCACATCGCAACCTTCCTACTACCTACCAGTCACACCCCTACTCCATAGTACCTGCCAAGAATTTAATGTTTTGAAGACTAAAAACAATATATCAACTCTTTTGGATGTAATATGGATATAACTCGTTTTTCTGCAAGTAGTAGTAGTAGTAGTAGTAGTAGAAAAACACTCTCTCTTTTGTTCTTGAAGTTTTTAGCTTTTAATTTTCGTCTTTAATGTTTTGCACCGAACTTCCAACTGTGAGGACGGATTTAATGCTTCAGCCTCTGGTACTGGTTTCTGCACTTAATTCTCTTTAAGTTTCTGTTTTCTGGTTTGTGAATGTTCTTGTTCTCTCTAGCTTCTGCCATAATTATTCTGCTGCTTTAAGTCTGTGTATGTTAAATATCAAGTGTTAGTTAGCCTCAGTTCATTTCTCTTCAGTTTTCCTTATGTTTTCATTTAATATGTTGTCTGCCTTTATTCTGCCTAAGATGTGTAGCTAAATCTTGAGATATGGTTAGATAATGAAATTCTGACTCCACACTTCGTGAGACTTCTCGTGCTTATAACTGGAAAATAGGGTTTCTGATAGATTTGGGCAGGTTGAGCATGTTGGTAGCTTGAGATTGATCACCTTAGGCTAGTTAACTTTTTAATCACCTAGATCTATTTGATAATGAAGTCGCTTTGTATGATCAACATCGATGACCTAATTAATCCGGTTCCTTCGGTCTAAATGCTTCTTAATAACTTCTCTTTCGTTGATCAACAAGCTAGAGTCGTTGTTAGGATAGGGAGTGGGTTCATGATCAACATGCCTTCTCCACAGCAAGAAAAAGGAGTGGATGCGTCCGTGATCAACACGTCATCCAAGCTGGGTAGTCTTATGATTTAGTTAACCCTTTGTGTCGAGGATCGAAGTAGAGTTGGAGTGGATTTATCTGGCCAGGTCCCTTTCTTTCTGTATTTGCCCAATTTTTGATTTATAAAATATTTTGCCTAGTGTTAATCAAAACCCAAAGTTCATGGTGGTTGCTAACCAAACCCTTTTTTGGTCTTTGGAGATAAATTGCTTAAATCTGCCCATTCCATGTGGATTCGATCCCTGCTTGCTGACTGTGCTTGTATTAGTTTAGTTATCTGTCGCAAGTGTAATTACAAATATTATTTGGTTCGCGACCGATTTTAACGACGAAGTCACGCCCGACCAAAATGGCGCCGCTGCCGGGGAATGGCGTTTTGATTTAAACTAACTTTTTCTACTGACCCTTTTATCTTTGTTCTACCCAAGTGTTTCTTCTAGGTGTTTATGAGCGGCACGTTCAATCAAAGTTTCTGGCTCGATCCCGAAATTGAGAAAAGCGCCGGGGAGACTCGGGGAAGGAGACACGGTTGCGCAAGCAACAAACCGAACTGGAGTCGCAGAGCGAAAGAACTCTGCATACAGAGACTGCGAGTGAGGCTGGTACTGAAGCCAGCTTCCCAGAAGATCGTGATATTCTGTTTGACCGGGCAGAGGACCAACCTGAGAAAGAGGAGTTTGATTCTGAATCAAAAGCAGAATCCAAAACAGTCATGGAAGATGATGATCCAAAGGTCCTCGAGGTCAATGAACACACTGCCAGGAAGCAGAAGAATCCTGTGCAGATTGCTGCTTATGGTGAAAATCCTATAGAACTCAAGGCAGTGGTGTTGAATGCCCTGCCCAAGTTTTATGGAAAGACGAATGAGAATCCCTTCTCATTCTTGAATGAATTCGAGAAGATATGTAGGCTCCAAAAGAAAACTGGCCAGCAGACTGAAGATGAAGTGAAGCTAGTTGCATTCCCTTATGCATTAAGTGATCGAGCCAACATGTGGTACTCAAGCCTGCTCACAGATTCCATTGGGAATTGGCCACAGATGGAGACTACCTTCCTAGAGTACTACTTTCCAGCAACAAAGACAAATGCCCTGAGGAAAGAAATATCAAGTATCCAACAAGGTTATGATGAGCCCTTGAGTGAGTATTGGGAGCGTTTCGGCAGATTGGTGGAAGACTACCCCAATCATAAATATAGAGATGGAGAACTGTTCCAGTTTTTCTACCAAGGCATGACCATGAAATACAAGGACTTGGTAAATTCCGGAAGTGGAGGAGGATTCACTCACTTTAAGATTAGTGAGGCCAGACAGTACATTCAAAGACTGGTGGACTCCACTAAGGAGTACAACAAGGAGAATGCTAGGAATGTAAAGAAGGTTGCCCAGGCAAGTTCATCTGACTATGAAAGAAGAAATGAAGAGAGGATGGAAAAGATTGAAAAATTATTAAACCAGATGGTGGAGAAACCACAACCAGGAGGCCCTGTTGAAGTGACTTGTGGTGCATGTGGCAAACTCGGCCACTCTTCAATCAGATGTACCATGGGTGTTGACTGCGAAGATGTGAACGTTGTGGGAGGGTACCATTTCATGAAACACATGGACTATCCAAATTTTCGGTGGAGATAACAAGGAGACCCACCACATCAAGTACAATCAAGTTACCAACCTCCGCAACAAACCCAATCGAGTTTCCAACATCAAAGCTTTCCTCACCAAAATACACCTCAGCCTGCCCAAACTTTCTACCAGCAACCTCAACAGAATTTCCAAAACCAAAATCTCCAAACCCAACCTCAGCAAAACCTCCAACCACAAAACCAAAATTTCCAGCAGCCTCCACAGGACTATCAACAAAACTTTCATCACCGAAGTTTTAAAAATCGAAATCAATATGCCCCACAGCCTGCGCAGACTTTCTATCAACAACCTCCACAAATCTATAAACTGCAGTCATACCAACAACCACAACACCAAGATTTCCAACCTCAACAGCAGCCTTGCGAGGAGCAGACTTATCCTCCATCACACCTTGGAGTCCCACCAAGTTTCGCATCTGCACAACAAGCTGCAAACCAACTTGTTTCACCAAGGCCTGCCAAAACAAACGAGGAACTATGGAAAGAATTTCAAAACACCCAATTTGAACAAAAAGCTGGTATGAGTGCCCTGTCACATTAAATGGAACAACTTGCAAATTCGTTGAAAGAGCTGAAGAAGAATCAACGCACAATGCCTTCGCAAGTCCAAATGAATCCCATGGCGAATGTGAGCAAGATTACCATGCTAAGTAAGAATGAAACCAAAGTGGTGAAACCAACTGCAACCACTGAGCCACTGATCTTGCCTGGTTTCAAGATCCTTTCTCGAGAAGAATCGGCAAGAATGAAGAAGCAAAAGGGACGTCTGCCTGAGGCAAAAAAGATGGAGATACCCCCACCCTTTCCAGCTGCATTAACATGGGAGAATAAAACTACCAAGGCTTCAGGTCATGGGAAGTTGTCTTCCCCAGTTCAACCTAATCCACAAATACTTGTAAATGCTATGACATTGCAGGCTGGCGTGGACTTGAAAGATCTGCCACCAAAGAAGCGGAGAACTGCTTGGGAATTCAACTGGAGAGAGCACTTTGATCTAAATAAAAAGAGCTCCCAGATAGATACTAAATTAGAGGACAAGGAACCTGAAAAAGATCCTAACCAAGTACAGTTGCCCTTCAAAGTCAAAGCAAACCCCAAGGGAAATGCGAATACAAGTGCAATCATGTTGAGAAGTGAGAAAGAGTCGAAAGAGCTAGCACAGAAGGACAACAATGTGACCTGGACAGATGATCAAGAAGCTATAGAAGAGGAACAAGAAATGCAGGCAAGGCCACAAGTGCAAAAACCAACTGGAGCTGCCATCCCACCACCATTTCCAGAAGCCCTGGGCATGAAACCAAAGCCTAAGATAGATGTCATGGACTATAAGGCTCTATTTGAAAAAATGGAGATCAACATACCCCTGTTAGATGCTCTGGAATTACCCCAAGTGAGGAAATTCATCAAGGAATTCATAGCTGGAAAGGTGGTTGACAATGAGAAAGTGTTGATGGAGAAGGTCGCATCTGCCATTATTCAAGGTAATCTTCCAGAGAAGTGTGTAGACCCAGGTGCGTTTACCCTTCCTTGTTTAATCGATGAAAAACTGATTTCCCTTGCTATGTGTGATCTTGGTGCATCCATAAATGTCATGCCTCTCTCTGTTTATAAGAGTCGATTGGTGTTGAATTAATCGAAACAAGAGTCATTATGCGTTGGCGGATAAATCATGCATCCGCCCGGTTGGATTATTAGAAAATGTTTTTGTCAAAATCAATGAATTTGTTTACCCAGCTGATTTCTTTGTAATTAAAACGAATGATGAACAAGCTAAAGGAACAACTGGGGTGCTTTTGGGCAGACCTTTTCTGGATACAATTAAAGCTATAATTGATGTGCATGGAGCCACAATTGACATGTCTTGGTTGGGGGACCACTACACATATAACATTAATGAGACAATGAAAAAAATCGCTGACATGGAAAATGTTTATCCTTGTCGATGTGTTTAACCCCCACGGTCCAAGATCATCTTGAGATTAAGTTGGTGCGGGATACGCTAGAAGCCCGACCACGACACAAAAGCTAAGCTGGGATAGAAACTCATGGGATGAGTGATATCAAAGTCAAAGAGATTCCAAAAAAAGCCCCCATCGTCCATGATCCAACTACCCATCAAGGAGACCTGTCTTGGATCTTTTTAATCAACCAAAAAGCTGCAAGATCTAAGGAATTAAACCCGGGAGCATAAAAAAAGACAAAGACGAGCAACAAAGAATCCTGCTCACATTCCGGGGAGCGATTGCGGCTATGCGAGAGCGGCTCGAGGCGCGGCCGTGAAGAAAGGCAAGCGCGCGGCTAAGCCGCACAATCGGTAATCGGCTTCTACTCACTCCCCCATTTGTTTGTGTGTCTTTTTCTTTTTATTGTTTTTGATCTTTTGTGTTTGTTCCCCCATCCTCTAAAGTGTGAGGAGGGGGTGTGTTTGTTTTTTGTTGTTGTGTGTCCTCTCTTCTCCTTTACTCTCTGCCTGCTTGAGGGCAAGCAGGGCTTTAAAGTGTGAGGAGGGATTGTTCTGTGTTGTCTTTTTACGCCACGAACACTCGGTTACGCACGCTTGAGGACAAGCAGAGCTCTAAAGTGTGAGGAGGGGTATTTTTAGTTTTGTTGTCTTTGTGTTTGTAAGCATGCCATGTTTCTCCAAGTCTGCTATGTATTATGATTGCCCCCTGCCCCAATTTTTTTTCAAAACTTAGTGAATCACAAGCATGTTTGCATGTTTTCTTCACTGTTTGGGATTAGAAGACGCTAGGAACGATGAAGTAAGGGCAGATATTGAGTCTAATTAAACTCGCACTAAATAGTTAGGATTGAGCCCAGAGTGGGGCACTCCCCACTTACTTCTTTTGAGAGAATAGATGTCACAAAGTCGCCATATTAACATAACATGTGCACCATGTGATAGAAGGCACTAGGGATAACCTTAATTACGGCTCGAGTTTATATAACCTTTGCCCAAATATCCCCTAGTAAACAAATTTGAGTTTTGGCTTTGTTCATTCAATCGGTCACTAAATATTAGCCACTTGCCCATTTTTAGACCTTCTCTTAGCCCTGTTATGTATATATGCTTTTGTACACCTTGCGCAACTGATGAAATCAAAGTTCATGTTGAACTGCCTATTTAGAGGGGTAAATTGTAGAGTGGGAGATTGGGAAGAAAAGTCAAATAAGTTTAGCACCAAAAAGAGTAAAAAGAAAAATCGAAGGAAAGAAAGGTGCTTGAAAAACAAAAGAAAAGAAAAATGATGCACCTAGAAAAAGAAGAAGAAGGGGAAAGAAAAAAAGAAAGAAAAATTATTATCCTCCCCAGCTGTTTATCATTTACTCCCTGCCCTGTATCAATCTTTATTCCAGCACTTACTTGCACAAGCCGAGGGTACTTTGCATAATATGCATGACAAATGATGTATAACTAAATGAGCCTAGGACCTTTAGGATCCCACCTTGCAATATCATTTCATGGTCCTTAGCCCCATTACAACCCAAGAGAAAAAGACCTTTTTGATGGTGCTAATTGGTTGACTTAATATGGTGATTGCGTGTATTTAGGTTTAAATGAGTGGTTGTCCGGACTAGTGTAGTTGAGTGTCGAGTGAAACGTGAGAATGACTCAATGTCTGCCCTGTTTTGACCTAGTTGATTTTCCTAAACTTGTTGATGCATGTTTGTTGCGTGAGATCTCACTTTGATATGCTTTATATCTTGGTCGGGTGCTATCATTTACATGTGCAGAATTTGGTTTTGATTGGCAGCTTGTCGTCTTTATGTTTTTCGTGTGTGTGTCCGTGTCTTCCTTTTATTGTGTTTCCTTTTCCTTCTTTGAGTCTGTTTGTGTGAGTCGTATTGGGGGGAGTGGAAACCGAGCAACATTCGTGCTTAAAGATTCTCTTCATACTTGAGGGCAAGTATTGCTTAAGTGTGAGGAGGTTGATAAGCCCGGATTTGTTGCTTCATTTTACCGGATTTTATGCGCCAGTTTCTTCGTGTTCTATGCATGAGATGGTCAGTTATGGAGATAATGGTGGTACTTTGGGAAGGAATGCTAGAGGAGAAGAAAACATGCTGTTGTGCAAATTTATGTCTTCTTTGGGCCAATTCCGGACATTAGAGAGTGTAAGCGGGCCGAGCCGTTTGGGCCGAAATTGTCAAGAAAATATCCAAGCCCACTCTCCAATTGTTGAAGCTTGGAAAAGAGAGTGGAGGGAAAAAAAGAAAGTCTTGAAGCTGCTGCTGCTGAGATGATGTGCCCTGTCACATCGCAGGCTTCCTACTACCTACCAGCCACACCCCTACTCCATAGTACCTGCCAAGAATTTAATGTTGTGAAGACTAAAAACAATATATCAACTCTTTTGGATGTAATATGGATATAACTCGTTTTCTGCAAGTAGTAGTAGTAGTAGTAGTAGAAGAAAAACACTCTCTCTTTTGTTCTTGAAGTTTTTAGCTTTTAATTTTCGTCTTTAATGTTTTGCACCGAACTTCCAACTGTGAGGACGGATTTAATGCTTCAGCCTCTGGTACTGGTTTCTGCAGTTAATTCTCTTTAAGTTTCTGTTGAGTTATAGCTTATGTTTTCTGGTTTGTGAATGTTCTTGTTCTCTCTAGCTTCTGCCTTAATTATTCTGCTGCTTTAAGTCTGTGTATGTTAAATATCAAGTGTTTGTTAGCCTCAGTTCATTTTTCTTCAGTTTTCCTTATGTTTTCGTTTAATATGTTGTCTGCCTTTATTCTGCTTAAGATGTGTAGCTAAAATCTTGAGATCTGGCTAGATAATGAAATTCTGACTCCACACTTCGTGTGACTTCTCGTGCTTATAACTGGAAAATAGGGTTTCTGGTAGATTTGGGCAGGTTGAGCATGTTGGTAGCTTGAGATTGATCACCTTAGGCTAGTTAACTTTTTAATCACCTAGATCTATTTGATAATGAAGTCGCTTTGTATGATCAACATCGGTGACCTAATTAATCCGGTTCCTTCGGTCTAAATGCTTCTTAATAACTTCTCTTTCGTTGATCAACAAGCTAGAGTCGTTGTTAGGATAGGGAGTTGGTTCATGATCAACATGCCTTCTCCACAGCAAGAAAAATGAGTGGATGCGTCCGTGATCAACACGGCATCCAAGCTGGGTAGTCTTATGATTTAGTTAACCCTTTGTGTTGAGGATCGAAGTAGAGTTGGAGTGGATTTATCTGGCGAGGTCCCTTTCTTTCTGTAGTTGCTAACCAAACCCTTTTTCGGTCTTTGGAGATAAATTGCTTTAATATGCCCATTCCCTGTGGATTCAATCCCTGCTTGCTGACTGTGCTTGTATTAGTTTAGTTGTCTGTCGCAAGTGTAATTACAAGTATTGTTTGGTTCGCGGCCGATTTTAACGACGAAGTCGCGCCCGACCAGTATGCAAAGAAATGGGTCCAGCAAGATGATTCACACACACACAATCGATCATCGACACTAAAGATAAATTAATCCCTATAAATCAATCAGTTGTAGGACGCCGTAATTAAATTGACACATCCCCTATTCCCCCTTAATTATTCGGTAATCGCCATGGTGGACATTGAAACGACTACTTCTCTAAATTAGATGCAACCTACGTTGGTGGGCAACTAATAGATTTAACACATAATCAGCTTTAAGAACTAAGAGAACCCGATTTAGGAGCCTACTCGTATGGTGGACATCTAATAGTCTCCTACCAAATTAATCTGTCACGCCCCAATTCTCGAGGGAAGGTAAATGGGCAGGGGCGCGACTGGGGAGCGGTGAAAGAAGCGGGGAAAGAAAAGGGAAAAAAAACCTTAACTAAACTCAGTAGCACTACTTTACTGAGCTCCACAAAGAACAGCCAGAGATCCCTATTCAGTAGACTTGGAATTCAGTAAACTTGTATTTATATAAGCAAGATCCAACTACCTCAGTAGAAACAAGAGAGGTAGTGTGTAATATACATACTGATACAGCGGAAATGTCTCAAATAGACGGATATTTTAACAACAAAATAGCAGACCCACTCAGTACTTCATAATAGACTGACTCAGCACCGCTACTCCCTCACTTCCATCTTCAGTCTGTAAAAATCATTTTTGAAAACATTTGGGCTGAGCACTAGTGTACTCAGTGGGTGAAGCAATTTATAAACATTTTTATAAACAGTTTATCCATGCATAAATCGTATGACTTGGAAAGTTTTGAAACAAAAGCCACTCCCAATCATACCAACATTTATCTCCTTGTGTGCGCACTGTCACGTTCTACTGTTACTCTCACTTTACCCCTTCCTTCCTTTCGGACTTTGGGTTACAACCCAGTGAGTCCCATAATCATTTGATCTCGGGTTTTCACCCAGAGATCCCAACCGTTAGACTTAAAGCCGAAGCCCATATGTCCTCTCCCTTAGTTAGCACACAATGGAGATCAACCCATTGCACTACTAACAATGGTGTACACAATTCTTGCTAGCGTTTTAGGCCAGTCAAGAATCTCAATCGATTAAGTCAGAGCATTAAACAAGTAGAACGCACAAAAACATTTTCATGGTTAAACATAACATTTCATAGAGCTCAATAACTCAAAATAGTTTTGAGAAAGTAAAACCCACCTTGTTCTACTTTCTTTGAATTGTTTCTATCTTTCCTCGATCTTTCAGCTGAATCTTCTTCTAAATTATATCTCAAAGTCTACTTTACTTTGCTGAAGTATGGAACTTGAGTAAAAATTCAGCAGAGTCATCTACTATTTATAGAGCCCTTTAAGCTGCTGAGTCATCCATGCTAGGTGTAGGTATAGCTTTGCATGGTAATAGGCTATACGTTCCTGCTGAATCCATGTGGCTGTTTTAACTCTTCTTCTTATCAACTTACGTACACAAATTGACTTTTTCCACCTATTTTATTAATATATACTTATGGTATTTCTACCACATACGTATGCTTGCACAAAACTTTAATTGTACACTTCATTCATTCTAAGTGTAATGAACCTTTAGATAATTAAGAAAATTAAATGAGGGTTATTACATCCTGACAGAGTGGTATCAGAGCCAGGTTGTTGCAAAACTGAACATAAAACCATTGACTCCGCTGAACTCTATTCAGCACTGTTTTCAGCTGAACAAGTTTCTCAGCTGAACCCTATTCAGCACAGTGTTCACCGGTTTATCTTCAGTTTTCCAACAGCAGAAGTTCTTGATTCTTGGTCTCTATTAAAGCAAGTTATGTTCTGCAGTCTGTTTCTGCTACTGAGTTTCAGCACTACTGAATTTCCTATCTACTAAGTTCAGTAGACAAAGTGGTATCCTTAAACAAAATTTCGTCCTCGAAATTTACATACCTTCGTCAGGTAAATCAGGATATTGGGATTTAATCTTTTCTTCTAATTCACATGTAGCTTCTTCCTGTCCGTGATGATTCCACATAACCTTTACTAAAGGAATGTGCTTGTTCCTCAAGATTTGAACTTTTCGATCAAGTATTCTCTTCGGTCTTTCGTCATAACTTAGATCTGGACTTAAGACCACTTCATCGTATTTAATAACATGCTTAGGGTCAAACACATACTTTCTCAGTTGAGAGACATGAAAAGCATTATGTGCATCTCCAACGTTCGGTGGGTTTTAACTTACCCCTTTTGCCAAACCGCACAATCCCTTTAGAAAGGGAAACTTTAAGGAAAACATGATCGCCCACATTGAACTCTAACTCCGTTCGGCGCTTATCCACATATGATTTTTGTCTATCTTGGGCCTCTTTAATTCGTCTTTTTATTTGACCAACTTTCTCAATCATCTGTTGAACAAGTTCTGGACCCAAAAGTTTTCTCTCACCAAGTTCATCCCAATAAAGTGGTGATCTACACTTCTTGTCATATAAAGCTTCGTATGGTGCCATCCCGATAGTTGCTTGATAACTATTGTTATAAGCGAACTCAACGAGAGGTAACAAATCCTCCCAATTTCCACCACTTATCTACTATTATAGCTCGCAACATATCCTCGGGGAACTTGTATTGTTCTTTCGATCGTCCATCGGTTTGAGGGTGGTAAAGCCGTACTAAAGTTCAATTAAGTACCCGTTGCACGTTGTAAACTAATCCAGAATTGTGAAGTAAATCTGGAATCACGATCTGATGTAACTGATACAGGTACTCCATGTAATCGCACTATTTCCTTCACATAGAGCTTTGCTAATTTTTCCAATCCGAACGTCATTTAAACTGGTAGGAAATGTGATGTCTTAGTTAAGCGGTCAATTATAACCCATATGGCAGTGTTTCCACGTGCTGACCTTGGTAAGCTAACTACAAAATCCATATTGATGTGCTCTCATTTCCACTCCGGAATCGGTAGTGGTTGCAACATCCCACTCGGTCTCTGATGCATAGCTTTTACTTGTTGACTTGCAAGACATCGTTCTACAAATGATGCTACATCTCTTTTCATCCCATTCCACCAGAATCTTTGCTTCAAATCTCGATACATTTTTGTGCTACCCGGATGTGTTGTATAAGGCGTGTCATGACATCCGGGTAGCACAAAAAATGTATCGAGAATCCCATAATCTTCAATTCTTCAATTCTTCAACATCCCAGCGTGTCATGATTTCATTCTTCAATTTCTCATCTTGTGGAACACATAATCTTCCGTTGAACATAAGAGCATTGTCATTAGCTTCTGTGAATCCCTTTGACTCATCTGATCTTGCAAATATTCGCATTTTCTCTAAGGATTCATTCCCTCTTTGGGCGTTCACAATTCTTTCTCTAAGATTTGGTGTTACCACTAAAGTAGCTATATATCCTGATATAGTCGTAGGAGGTCTTATCACTTCTAGATTAAGTGCAGTAAAATCACGAATCAATTCCTCCTGTATAGTGATCATGCAACCTAGCTTCGCCATATTCTTCCGACTTAGAGCATCAGCTACGACATTTGCTTTCACTGGATGATAATTAATTGTACAATCATAATCCTTTACCAGTTCAAGCCATCTCCTTTGCCTCATATTCAAATCTTTTTGCTCGAAAAAGTATTTCAAGCTTTTATGATCTGTGAAGATCTCACACTTAGCTTCGTAAATATAATGTCTCCATATCTTCAAGGCATGTACTACTGCTGCCAGTTCCAGATCATGAGTTTGATAGTTTAACTCATGAGGCTTCAGTTGTCGAGATGCATACACTATGACTTTCTAATTTTGCATAAGCACGCAGCCTAATCCTTGTTTCGATGCATTTGTATATACTACAAACTCCTTATTTACTTCTGGCACAGCTAATACTGGAGCAGTAGTAAGTCTTTTCTTAAGTTCTTGAAAACTCCGTTCACGGTCATCAGTCCAAATAAATTTGATCCTTTTCCTTAGTAGTTGCGTCATTGGTTTAGCTAATTTCGAAAATCCTTCTATGAATCGTCTATAATATCCTGCTAAACCGAGAAAACTTCTGATCTCGTTTGCACTCGTTGGGGAAATCCAACTATTTACGGCTTCTACCTTGGCAGGATCAACCTTAAGTCCTTCAGCTGACACAATGTGTCCAAGAAACATAACTTCCTTTAGCCAAAACTCACACTTGCTAAATTTAGCGTACAACTTTTCCTTACGCAATGTTTGAAGTACCATGCGCAGATGTTCCTTCAGCTGACACAATGTGAGCTTATTCAACTCCCTATAATCAATGCACATCCGTAATGTTCCATCCTTTTTCTTGACAAACAAAAGTAGTGCTCCCCACGGTGACACACTAGGTTGTATGAAACCTAGGTCCAACAATTCTTGTAGTTGTATCTTTAGCTCTTGCAGTTCCTTTGGAGCCATCCTATATGGTGCTTTTGACACTGGGGTCACCCCAGGTATCAAGTCAATTGTAAATTCCAGTTGCCTATCTATTGGCAATACAGGTAAATCCTTTGGGAATACATCTGGGTATTCATAAACCACTGGCACATCACTCATCTTGATTTCCTCATCTGATTTCCTAGTGATATTTACTAGATACCCTTGGCATTCTCCCTTTCTCATCATTTTAGCAACTTTCATGCATGATATAACAGGAACAATTGTACCCATTCTCTTTCCTTGGAAACTCATCTTGTTTCCTTCGGGAGTCTGAAATAATATTTCTCTCTCCTTGCAACATATAGTTGCTCCATTCTTTTCCAACCAATTCATTCCTAAGATAATGTCAAATTCTATTGCATCGATTACGTATAAATCTGTCTTAAAAGATATATCACCTATCAGAAGATCCGATTAACACTTATCTCATCTCGAACTTATTGTTTCTCCCGAAGCAATTCTAACCTTAAGTGTATACTCGGGCGGTTCGGTCTTCAAATGTAACTTTTTACATATAAACTTTGAAATAAATGTATGCGAAGCTCCGGTATCAAACAAAACCAAGGCGAGGTAGAGCGCCCAAGTAAATCATACCTGCGAGATTCCTTGGCATTCGCGCTACCTGCTCCTCATTCAAGGCATACGCCCTTGCTTGCTGTGGCGGCCTTTGATTTTGTCGCTGGTTTCTGTTAGGCCTTTGATTTTCATTTGCTCCTTGATTTCCTATTGGCCTTTGATTTCTCATTGGCCTTTGGAATGGTTGTTGTGGAACGGGGGTATCTTCGGTGGTCTCCACCTGCGGGTGCCCCTTCCATCCTCCGCTGATTGGGGCAGTCTCTTGCATAGTGCCCAACATTTCCACACTGGTAACATTTATTCGTTCCTTTTCTACACTCTCCCATATGGGGCTTATGACATAGCAGACATATGGGCATCTCCCTAGCCCGAAACTGTTGTTGTGGTGGTGGTGGTGGCCTCTGTTGCTGCTGGTACCCTCTCCATGATCTTCCACCTCCATTAAAGTTCCCACCACTTCTATCTTCCCATTTTCGTTTTCCTCTACTATTGTCGTATTGCGGTACTTGCACTAGCTCTCTCTCTCTTTCTTTAGGCATCACGGATTCTATGTAAAGAGCTGCTGCTCGTACATCGGCATAGGTCATCGTCCCATGCGCCAAGAGATCCCGCAATCTCACTCCGTAGTCCGTCTCTAAATTTTTACGCTTTACTGCGTCTCAGTGGCTACCGGATATGGTGCATATCTTGATAAGCGAGTAAAAGCTCTATCATACTCGATGCTTGTCTTCGTCCACTTGCCTAAGATTCCGAACTCATTCTGTTTCTTTTGACGGTAACTCTCGGGGAATATACTTTGCTAGAAGCGGGTTTTAAAATCACCCCACGTATATGCGGCATATTGAGCCTCGGTCAAAGTACGTTTCGTGGACTCCCACCAAAAGTCGGCTTCTTCAATCAATTGGTATGTGGCACACTCTAGTTTGTCTTTCTCTTCACACCGAATATAGGTGAAGATTCTTTCTATTGCTCGGATCCGATTTTCAGCGTCCATAGGTTCCCCCATTACCATTAAAAGTAGGAGGTCTCTCCTTACGGAATTTTGCTTCAAACGTACGCTCCGGGATAAAGGTGAACTATCGGTTCTTGTTGCTTGAGCTCTTTGTTCGTCGGCCGTTACGTGATAATAGTCGATTAATATTTCTCAAGAAGGAATGCATTGTTGAGAAGTAAATGAATTCAATCAACACATAACTAAGTGCTAGAACAATCATTTTTAAAAGGACTTTTCATATTAACGATAATTACATAAACCATAATTTACAATACCATCATGCGGGCAATCTTTACAACAAAACTGATGCCCGTCTTTACAAACAAAAAGGGCAAAAAGAGCCCACTAGGTAGTCCTACTCCTTTATCTACACATCGGGATCTTTTACTACTTCTTTCCCCTTCCCTCGTTCGATGGTGTCGTGTGTGCCCTTCCTTGCCATTTCCCGTGTCCTAGGAGTCTGAACTTGCTCCTCAGCGGGTAACCTTGACGGTGGTGGTGTGGACGGTCCTGCTTCATATACCTTTTCGCCCATTGTGAACAGCAAGAGGGTGTTGTTATCATTGGGATTGTACCCATCGTACTGGAACTGGATGTTGTGGCCCAAAAGTCCTGTTGGTGCTACACTGCACGATCCCGTTTCTGACATGGAGAGCTTATCGCCCATAATCCATTTGTCAAAGACTAAGGATACTAGTGCCGGAAAACTGCAGGTCGGCATGTAGGTGATCGGGTCCTTGTAGACGCTAGTATCCAGCTGATATTGCATCCAGTAGTACCACTCCGGAGGTAGTTGCTCGATGAGGCGATTAGAAGCCTCGAAGTCCTTAACCTCCATCTTGGCCTCCTGCCACAGTTGGAAGTATATGGTGACGAATTCACCGATGGTGAGAATTGGATCTCTTATGTAGTTCCTAAATCGTTGTACAGGATCGGGTCGGCGTATGGGGATACTCTTTCTAGCGGTAACCTTTCCCGCAGCCATCTGCAAACGGTCCTTAATTAAATTTCTTGATTGGCTCAATATGGTTTTAAAAGGACAATATCAAAATTAAGGAAAATAACATCTGTTGTAAAGCTGAAGGAGGAAAGATAATAAGGTTATTGGTTCAGTAGAAATCATTGGCTTAGTCGTATGTTCAGCAGAGAAGTTCAATAGAGAGATGCAGTAGGAAGAAGTTCAGTAGAAAATTTCAGTAGAAAAAGTAGTAGGGAAATTCAGTAGCAAAATTCAGTAGGACAATTCAGTAGGAAGGTTAATAGAAAGTTTAGTAGGAAAAATTCAGGTTTATTAACATTTTCGGGTTCAGTAACTAGTTCAAGTTCAGTAATGACACAGTCGGAGAAATCGTCGAACAGTTAGCGCTAATTCCGACTCCACTAGAGAATTAAAAAATATTCTTGAAATTGATATTAGGGTAAAAATTTGCGGCTGAAGTCTTACAAATACGTATAAATACTGCTAGCAAAGACCAAATGGCAAAACGTAAGTAAATTGAAAATTCGAAAAATATTGAAATGCTGATTTGGGGCCCTAGATGATCTCAAACGCTGTTTCGAGCCCATACTTCATAGCAAAGCTGTGAGTTGAGTTCGGAAAGCGATTCCCTTCCCAAAAAGGTATTATGGAGCCGAAATGGACACCGGACGCCCATTCTGCGTTTGCGAATGCGCTACTCCCGCATCAAGTAGCGAGTTCAAATTCAGTAGTAGGTTTAGTAGAGGGATTCAGTGGAGATGTTCAGTAGAGATCATTCAGGAGAGAAGTTCAGTAGAAAGTTTAGTAGGAAAGTTCAGTAGAAAGGTTCAGTAGGAAGGTTCAGTAGTTCAGTAGGAAAGTTAAGTAGGAGGGCTCAGTAGAAAAGTTCAGTAGGAGAACTCAGTAGAAAAATTCAGTAGGCGAGCTCAGTAGAAAATTTCAGTAGGAGAGCTCAGTAGAGAAGTTCAGTAGGAGAGCTCAGTAGCAAAGTTCAGTAGGAGAGCTCAGTAGCAAAGTTCAGTAGGAGAGCTCAGTAGAAAAGTTCAGTAGGAGAGCTCAGTAGAAAAGTTCAGTAGAGTGGTTCATAAATACTCAGTAGCAGTTCAGTAGTGGTTCAGCAGTACTCAGTAGCAGTTCAGTAACACGTTTAGTAGGTAAATACGTAATAAATCGTAGGAGTATGTAACTGAGTATTTCTACAAACTCCAGCTTCGTCTCAGCGTTATTACTCTTATAGCGCGCATCTACTGAGTTTGTGTGAAACTCGGGTTCAGTAGAGAACTTCGGTAGAGGAGTTCAGTATGGTTCAGTAGATAAGCAGTTCAGTAGGGTTCAGTTCAGTAGTGTCCAGTAACAGTTCAGTAACATCCAGTAGCGTCCAGTATTAGTAGGCAGCTTAGTAACGTTCAGTAATCAGTTCAGTATCTATTTAGTAGTAGTTCAGTTATGGTTCAGTTGTACCCAAATCCACATTCAGGTGTACTCTACACCTAAAAGCTCGCCTCATCAGAGGTCAACAGTCTTTTACTATATCTAAAGGACTTAAAAATTGAAATAATTCACCTTTCAAACTTTAATCATGCGGACTTACAAGTCCCGTAAAAATCACACCTTCAACAAGGTATTTTCCATATCATTCTCTATTGCGTCGTAAGGGCTCATATGTCCCTAACACGACCATTGGTCATATGGGTTCACAAGTCCCAAACATGACAATCATTCATTTAACAAAGTACTCCTCAGATCATTCCTTTCTTGAGTCGTAAGGGCTCATAGGTCCCTAACACGACCAATAATGTTACACTTCACAATAATCATTCACTCTTTACATACTCTTCATCTCCTCGTTTATTTTCCATTTTCAGCTTGAAAATCCCTTTTTAAATTTCAATGGCAGCGGAGAAGGTGCTGAGAGTCACTGAAAATTTAGATTTTCTTTGGATAATAATTGACATTTGACACATTAAAGTCTAGCGAATCAAATCTAGACTTCCTTGAATGATAATGCAAATCCACGGAAACAATCTCCGACTTTGTCTACCGAACTTAGTAGATAGGAAATTCGGTAGTCTTTGAAACTCGAGCGTAAAAGCATCGCGAGAACATAACTTGCTTTAATAGAGACCAAGAATCAAGAACCTGGCTGTTGGAAAGCGAAGATAAACCGGTGAACACTGTCTTTGAATAGGGTTCAGCTGAGAAACTTGTTCAGCTGAAAACAGTGCTGAATAGAGTTCAGCGGAGTCAATGGTTTTATGTTCAGTTTTGCAACAACCTGGCTCTGATACCACTCTGTCAGGATGTAATAACCCTCATTTAATTTTCTTAATTATCTAAAGGTTCATTACACTTAGAATGAATGAAGTGTACAATTAAAGTTTTGTGCAAGCATACGTATGTGGTAGAAATACCATAAGTATATATTAATAAAATAGGTGGAAAAAGTCAATTTGTGTACGTAAGTTGATAAGAAGAAGAGTTAAAACAGCCACATGGATTCAGCAGGAACGTATAGCCTATTACCATGCAAAGCTATACCTACACCTAGCATGGATGACTCAGCAGCTTAAAGGGCTCTATAAATAGTAGATGACTCTGCTGAATTTTTACTCAAGTTCCATACTTCAGCAAAGTAAAGTAGACTTTGAGATATAATTTAGAAGAAGATTCAGCTGAAAGATCGAGGAAAGATAGAAACAATTCAGCAAAGTAGAACAAGGTGGGTTTTACTTTCTCAAAACTATTTTGAGTTATTGAGCTCTATGAAATGTTATGTTTATCCATGAAAATGTTTTTGTGCGTTCTACTTGTTTAATGCTCTGACTTAATCGATCGAGATTCTTGACTGGCCTAAAACGCTAGCAAGAATTGTGTACACCATTGTTAGTAGTGCAATGGGTTGATCTCCATTGTGTGCTAACTAAGGGAGAGGACCTATGGGCTTCGGCTTTAAGTCCCAACGGTTGGGATCTCGCGGGTGAAAATCCGAGATCAAATGATTATGGGACTCACTGGGTTGTAACCCAAAGTCCGAAAGGAAGGAAGGGGTAAAGTGAGAGTAACAGTAGAACGTGACAGTGCGCACACAAGGAGATAAATGTTGGTATGATTGGGAGTGGCTTTTGTTTCAAAACTTTCCAAGTCATACGATTTATGCATGGATAAACTGTTTATAAAAATGTTTATAAATTGCTTCACCCACTGAGTACACTAGTGCTCAGCCCAAATTTTTTCAAAAATGATTTTTACAGACTGAAGATGGAAGTGCGGGAGTGGCGGTGCTGAGTCAGTCTATTATGAAGTACTGAGTGGGTCTGCTATTTTGTTGTTAAAATATCCGTCTATTTGAGACATTTCCGCTGTATCAGTATGTATATTACACACTACCTCTCTTGTTTCTACTGAGGTAGTTGGATCTTGCTTATATAAATACAAGTTTACTGAATTCCAAGTCTACTGAATACGGATCTCTGGTTGTTCTTTCTGGAGCTCAGTAGAGTAGTGCTACTGAGTTCAGTTAAGGTTTTTTTTTTCCCTTTTCTTTCCCCGCTTCTTTCACCCCTTCCCAGTCGCGCTCCTGCCCATTTACCTTCCCTCGGGAATTGGGGCGTGACATAATCCTATTGTTCTTAGAACAATTGTGCTACTTATTTAGCCTAATCCACGAGAAACGATGGAAGTTCTAAATTAGCTATGAATTAGATTAACATAGTGTGATCAAGCCTAAAGTAACTAATCCAATTAATTAACCAAGACTAATTTGGAACCTAAGTGAATAATTATTAAAGCCTAAGTCTCACGAATTCATAAAAGTTTGACATCTCGCCGGCCCTTAAAAATAATTTAGCTATGCATATGGGTCCGACTGGGCAGGCGGACCATAAAACTGGGCAGAACCCTAAACATGCTGAAATTCAGAAATTAAATACACGAAAATTATAACAACTAGACGAATTGAATTAAACACGAAAGCAAACGAAATTAAATCTTGATAATCTGAAAATACCAGTTCGAAGGATTTCAAACCATCCAAACGATAAGCAAAGTCGAAAACTCCAAATCTAAACTAAGAAACGAAAGCAAAATAATGTTTGTCTCCAAATCTGATGATCTCCAAATCTCGGTTCTCTCTCTCGCTGATCTCGTGCACGGAATGGTGTAAAGATGATGTGAAAATATGTTGTAATTTTCGTTCGTATTCTTCTCTTATATATAGATGCCCTAGTTTCCTTGTAGAAGTAGATCTTTTATCAAAGTATGGAAAGATATTTATTAGATATATCATATCTAATTCTTTCCATATCTCTTCTTTCATTATCCTCCACCTTCCTTCTACATATTTTCGTCCAAAATACGTCTTTTAAGCCCAAATCGCGTCTGCCACCTCAGCAACTCATCATCGCCACATCTACACAAAAATCTGCAAGACAGCACAGAAATACGGTCCAACTGCCCAGGTGTGCGCCAAAACATACATAATTTGCATAATACGAATTAGACTCATCATATATATACTTGTGTATTATAATACTCTCTCCTTCTCATAGATCTTATCATGTTTTACTTTTTAGATTATCTTGTGAGTAAGATTTACACACAATTTGTGAGACCCACAATTTTATAGACAACTAACAACTCTCCAAAATAACAACGCCGAAAAAAAAAAAAGGGGATTGAAAGAAATGAGACGGTATCTATGGACGGAGGGTGCAATAATCTTAAAATATGAAATAAAATGCAATAATTCAACTACACAATTAACTTGTGAGATGTTAAACGGTCCCTTGTCATTAAATTCCGGCGCCTTGGTAGGACCACGAAATAATTTCTGAGACATGAAATGAAGGAGGTGTTTGTAATAGCTTAAACTTTTTTACGTCTTTATGTTAAAGAGAAGTTGGTAAAAGTGGCTTATTAGAGAATTTTAAGGTGTATTTGTAAAAACTGTTTAAAAGTTAAAAAAAAATTAAAAAATTAGTGTTTGCAGTAACTTATTTTGATATTTAGAATTAAAATATCAACTCATAGCTTCTCCAAAATTACAAACATGTCATTAAGTTGGAGAAGTTGGTTCAATCCCGCTTAACAAACTTTAGATTTTTCAACTTAATTGTAGAGAATTTTGTAGCTTATAAGTTATCGCAAACACTAAAAATGGACTTTTCCTTAAATTAACTTATAAGTTAAATAATTTAAATGTTACAAACATCCCCAAAGTCTGAAACCTCATTTTGTTGAAAAAGATACACCAAATATATAACATGTTTTTTCTACGTGCTACTGCAGATGCAAATCCAACAGAAAATATAAACTACACGAATGAAATATTATGTAACAAGCAACACCAAACTATGTTAACAGGATTAGAACCTACGACCTCTAACTCTCCCTCACATGCACAAATAATAATGAAATTATCAACAGCCTAGAGCCAGTAGCTCAAAAAAAGCATGTATTGTATGTTAATATTAATTTTATAAGAATTTACTAGTTTACATTTGCCCCCGATCATTAATCATTATAATTTAATGCAACATCGATCTCTCATATGATATTGTTTGTTTTTATTGTAAAAAAAAGCTCAAAATATTCATAATTTTGAAGGTTTTTGTGGCATACCGGCCAACTGGCCCTTTCTCCACCTCTAGGAGTTCGTTGGTGCTTATTTCCCTCTTTGTCTTTGTTGCATAATTCTCAGCCCCATATACCTGCAATGCATTACATAATAGAATAAGAAGTTGGTAAGAATCTTTATAACAATAAGTAGTATGTCAAAAAGTGTGTAATTAGTTAGCTGATTTCACCTCCCAAGCATCATAACCGTGGCCTGAGGATTAGTCCCGGGCGAGTAGTTAAAGGTGGAGCCATCAATTACCCGCAACGAATCCACACCAAGAACCCTATAATCAGCATCAACCACACGATTCACCACGCAACCTCCATGATAATGCCATATGGTTACGACCGTGTCTTTACAGAACTGCTCCCGGTTAGAAGCTGCCGACTTGTGCTGTGTCCTCAAGTTCGGCGGGAGCGACGCCATATATTTCCTCAACTCCTCCACCGAGCTATTCGGGTGTCGGAATCCGGACATTGCCCGCGACTCCACCACCCTCTCCATGATCTTCATCCCCTCCACACACTTCTGCAGGTCTCTTGAGTCGTTGTAGTAGTTGAATGTCACGCTTGGATTCTCGTTCGGATCCTTGCTGTCGAGCTCCATATACCCTTTTGACCAAGGCCCGGTGACCTTTTGAAGGACGATTCCATAATCATTGCTACGCTTTGAAGGGATCTTTTGGGTCATTTGGAGAACAGAGGAGGGGTCGAATTGACCGGCGATTGATTCGATGAAGACGCCGACGTTGGTTATGCCGACCACTTGGACAAGGGAGGGTATGATAGGTTTAGGACTGGCTACGACGAAGGCGTTTGTGGGGTTGTCCGACATCCCTTGGCCGACCATGGGTTGGTCGAGTACTATGTCTATTTCATGTCTCTTGAGTTGGCTGCCCGACCCGATACCACTTAACATCAAGAGCTGCGGGCTGCCCATTGCGCCGGCTGATAGGATGATCTCATTTTGAGGGCCGTTGTTCAAGAATGCTGTGTGGTTGTTGCCTTTTGAGTCTGAGAATAAGACTCCATATGCTTTGCTTCTTTCTCCTGCAAAATGATGATGATTCGGGGGATTCATGAATGAAATTTAATTTAATTTTTTTTTTTAATTTTGGATTTGAGAACGTACAATGTTAGATGAGAAAAATAGCAATTTCTCACAAATATGACCCTTTTTTTAGAATTTAGGAGGTGTGGTGGCCCCGCATCCCATTTGAAGTCTTGGGATTAAGACTTATTAAGTTCAAAATTGTTTTGTTTATTAGAAAAAGATGGCCGCATATGCAGATTTAGCAATCCGATCTTCTGGTCCAATTTGTGAGGAACACTACATGGCCCACCAATTAGGTGGTGTCACGTGTGTTTTTAAAGTTAAACAAACACTATAATATTAACTACATGGCAATACACACGTGACACCGCGTAATTGGTGGGCCACTGAGTGGTCCTTGCAAAATTGGGACAGACGATCCCTGGCGCGGATTTAGGGGGTGGGGATCTTCTATCCCATAAATGGTGTCTCATTGGATGTCTCACCCCTTAAAACATCTCAAATTAGACAATGAGCTATAGTTAGAGCACTACTTCCGAAGACAATTGAAGCCTGAGCGCCATTTCTCGGGCTCGAGCAACTAGTTTTCTGATATCTTTCCCCTCCCGTGTCCGAAAGCACTACTCTCAGAAAGGGAGGAAAGCGCCCCTTTCGCTTCGAAGCGGCGTAGTTAACTTATCATTTCCATTCCAATAGGGTGACTAATTGAATTGGAATTTGAAATGTATAGCTCATCGTCAAATTTGGAATGTTTTAAGGGGTGAGACATCTAATGGGACAGTATTTATGGGATAGAATGGGACACTATTTATGGGATAGAATGATCCCCACCCGGATTTAGGAGGCATGGAGAATCGCCACCTGTTCCCCGTATACCGTTTTCTATTTTTAATTTTCTATTTCACTGCAATCGTAAAATTATAAATTCACCCTCATTTGAATAATAGATTTCGTTATATTTCTAAAATACATAAAAAAAATAATTTGTACTAGATAATTGCAGTTTTCGCCTTTCCGGACCCGTTCAATTCTATTAGTATAAGAAATTTATCAACTTGTTTAAAGAGATTTGGAGGGAAAGTGGGACCTGGTGAGGTTCTGAAGAGGATTTGGTGCACCGTGGCGTACAAATAGAGATTAATATTGCCTGGATCGGCGTACTCCAATAAATTGGCAGAAGTGTGCCTAGTACCATGTGCATCGAATATTGTAGCCCCAATTTTGGTCCCTAATAAATGCTCGTATGTAAATCCATTATCCGGCGACACGCCGGCCTCCAATAATCCGTCTCTCACCGCCGTCTGCCACGGCGTCAGCTGCGCTCGGAACGCCACCTTCCTCTCCACCCAGGCATGCGACTCGTTCACCAAACGTGGATCCCACCCAACCCGACGCACGTACTCGTCGCTCGCCCGCGAATAGAACCCCGCGTTGATGGCGGAGCTGCCGCCTAATACGCGGCCGCGGTGGTTAATGACGCCGTCGGTCGAGATGAATAGCTGCGCGGCGGAGGTGTCTGACAAGTCGGTCAGTGAATTGGTGAAACCCCTGGCGTGGCTCACGTTGGGATTGTCGTACGGGAGGCCGCCCCTTTCTAGGAGTAGTACCTTTGCGGCGGTGGAAAGCGTTGCTGCCAGCGGGCATCCGGCGGTTCCGCCGCCGATAACTATGTAGTCGTAGTACCCTGTTGGCGGAGCTGACGTGGCATGTCTTGCAAACGAAGTGTACGGAGCTGGCGATAGAAACAAATAAATTAAGCAGTATGGGGAGTTATTAATTAATAATTAAATGAAGATATAAATTCATCGATATATATTAGAGAGAGAGAGAGAGATACCTTTCTCTGCAAAGGAAGAGACGATGAGAAAGAAGATCGCTAGTGGAAATGCAGCAACTGGAACGAACTTTCCAGAAGCCATCATATATTTTCATAATTGTAATGAAAAAAAATGCTTATAAATTAGAACACAGAGTTAGTTGATGCACTTGGCCTCATTAACTGTAATTAATTCGATAACACAAAATTCTGAAACTCATACCAAATTGATACATGCGTATAACTGTATTTTCATTTATACATGCTACGACCTACAAGAAGTCAAACTACTTTGTAACCTACCTCTCCCTTTAAAACTTTTAAGTCGAAAATTTATATGCGATTAGTAAGTGTAGTTTACATCTTTGTATAGTTTACAAATTATATATGAAGTAGTTGAATAAAATTTACTACCTCCGTCCCGCTATTTCTGGCACACTTTCCCGAAATGAACGTCCCGCTATTTTCCGCTATTTCTGGCACATTTTCCCGGAATGAATGTCCCGCTATTTCTGACACACTTCCTAATTTGGAAATAACTATAATCTCTCTCATACTTTACCATATTATCTCTCCTACTTTTTTTTATTTTATCATCTTCTCTCTCTTACTTTATCATCTATTCTCACTCATCTTCTCTCTCCTACTTTATCATCTACTCATATCTCATTCTTAATCATTTACTTTCTTAATTTCCGCGCCCAAATGAAGTGTGTCGGAAATAGCGGGATGGATGTAGTATTTAATACGTATTTCAAGAGTCATTGCAAGTCTCGCCGTCATAAAAAATAAAGTAATAGCGAAATTAAGGACGGATGAATTACCAGACCTAAAAGAAGCTATTATCTCAAAAGATTTTTTTTACTACGCTCTACTAGAGTAGACTTATTACCGCCGTCAACCGTAACCTACTTTATTAAAATTCCATGCAACATTAATTTCTCATATAGCATGTTTCTTTATTGTAATGTAGCTTTGATCTTTTAGAGTCTCATTTATTACTAAGTAATTTTTATATAAATATGGAAATTATATATTTTGTAACAGACCAGATCCATTTAATCCATTTCCAAATAAGATAATTTCATGAGCAAATAACTAAGCCCATTATTCTAAGGCTTCTAGCCCAAAGTCATGAAAATAAATCCTTAATGGGCCTAAAAGTTTCAAAAAAAATTAATTTTTCTTTTATCATATATTTACAATTGATGATATATTTGATCGGAAAAGGGAAGGGTTAGGGTTAGGGTGCCCGTGTTTGGATTAGGAGTAATTTTGATTACAAGACCGGGGAAAACGTCGTCGGGATCGTGAATATGCGGATTCTGTTCGACGATGAAGGGATCGCCGCACTTGTCGCTGATGGTGTGCAGAGTTTCGCCTTCTCCGACGACGTAGATTTCGTCGCACGGCCGCTGCCGGAGGTTTGGTCTGATCGCGTCCGCTTCTAGATCGGAGTAGCTTTCCGTTACCGAACCGGCTAGGAGGATGAGGCTTAGCAACACGACGGCGCCGTACCAAGACGATGCGTCTGCTGCGGGGAGAGACGACTTCACCACTTTTGTTATGCTCGAAAAATCAAAAGACATGTTGAGTGTGCTTGTGTGTGAGAGAGAGAGAGAGATGCAAGAGAGAGAGAGAGATGATGAGTTGTTTGTAGTTGATGATTTGTTTATATAAGCTCTTTGGAGAGGGAATTTGTGCCGTGGAGACTGAGCGTGCGGGAAAAAAAGAATTCCACCGTGTTTTTTGTGCTACAAATGGATTTCATTACGACCACGTTGAGCAAATCATCTTCTAAGAAAATATAGCGAGTAAAGAGTTAAATTATTGGTCCCACGTTTTCAATAACATTTACATAATATATTCTCACATTTTTCTCTACATGTTTCCCATAACATTTAAATTAATCTTTTATTTTCCAGTTGAGTCATATAAGTCTAAACATCTTAGGAATTAGTCTTCTCAGTCGCCACTTTATCTCAATTTTTAAGTCGTAAACCAACCCCAAATTTTTACTTGAATGTAGAAGTTAATCAGATAAGCCTCTGTATTTCAATGTTGTAATTATGTTAATGCTACGAGGAGCCATGTCAGTAGAATGAGAAGTGAGGCAAAGAAGGGGAAGACGAATCTGATAGACAAAATTATGATACTCATAACGGAGTTAATAATACGAGAGAGCCTAATATGACAAACAAAATTAGATTTTTTAAGTTTATATAACTCAATTGAAAGGTGGGGAATCAATTTGAATGTTATGAAAAGATTAAGAACTAATGTGACTGTTTCGTCAAAATATAAAATATAAATTTATAAAAACGTGGTAGAATTTAAATCTATAGATCTAATTCCGTATGGTCTTTGGTAGTGGCAGGCAAGTGCGGTGGGTTGGACGGTACGCATTCAGCAGTGGTGCGGGCGGATAATGACACGAGTTAATTTCTTGAATGCTTACAACTTCCAAAGCTGGGATTCATCCGAATCTTTCCTTAAGATACATTGGCTTTACTTTTTTAAAACTAAGATAAATTGGCCTCACTTTTTAAACACTTATAAGATAATCTTTCTTATAAAATTGGCTTCTTATATGTATTCAAATACAAGATTAGGAGTAACAAGGAGGCGATGGATCCGTTTGCAAGTAAAGGGAGGAATATCATATGGTATTGAAGCAATTAATTTAAACAAGTAATATAATTAATTAATTGGAAAGGTCTTACATATAAATACACCCTCGACTACCACCTCCACAAGCATTTCATTCTCATTCAGCATTATTTTATGTTAAATAAATCAAGAATACAACTATCTTATATAATTATATTAAAATTTAGTAATAATCTACATCAATACCAAAAAAATATAATTTAAATCAAATGAAAAATATAAGTTGCAAAACAATACCATCAAAATCTACGAATTAAAATATTCATTCCATAATTGATTAAAATATAAATTGGTTTAGTTCTAGTTATTTTATGTAATTTTGTTATTTAATTTGTCTATCTTCAGATTAATTTTAATTTTGATATCAATTTAAATAGAGTAAAAAATTAAATTAAAAAATCAATTTAAATAGGTAAAGGAAAATTAAATTAAATAAGTAAAGTATAAACAATACAAAATAAAAATAAAACAAGATAGTAAAAATTAAATAAATAAAGCAAAAAATAAAAAAAAAAATGGGATAGGGGTAACAGTTCTCCCCCGAATTTTGGGGTTGATATGCTCACAAGTAGGGGTGTGCATAAAAACCGTCCAACCGCCTCCGCCCGCTTGACCCGCCCGTTGGAAACCGTAACCGCCGGTTAATTTTTCTCAAAATTAACCGCGGTTCAATTTTTTAGCAAACCGCCATTGAGCGGGTGGGTCGCGGTTTGCCGGTGGCGGTTAACCGACCCGCCCGCCACCTTAATTCTTTTCTTTGCTAATATTAGTCTTAGATACATGACTCAACAAAGTGGCATTTCAAAAATTCATTTTCCATATGAATGTGCCATAGTGTCGTGAATTTTAAAATATATTATCATACTCATTTTATTTGAAGTTATATACATTGTATGATTTGAATTTTTTTTTTTTTGTGGGGTACACCAAAGTGTTGTCTCCTACTTCATGTTTAAAACAAATAATTGTCGTAGTAATTTTTGTTCCTTCTAACTAAATCAACATACAAAATTCATCAATGTCGCTATAGATAATAAAGAATTAAGTAGTTAGTATACCTAATTATTTGACCCGCAAAACCGCCCGCAAACCGCCCCACCCGACCCGCAACGGTTTGGAAAAAAATGAAACCGCCACGGTTTATAAATTCATCGCCTATGTGTAGATCGGTTAATTTTTATGTCCGAACCCGCCCGCGCACACCCCTACTCACAAGTGTAAATGAATAAACCACCCTACCAAATCTCCTCTCCATAGAAGTTTATTCGAACTTTTGCTGTAGCTCATTAATATAATAAAGCTCGAATTAGGATTTCTATTGAGTAAACAATTGACCTCCACTTTTTTTTTAAAACATTCATATTGTTCGTTCATTTTAAACGAAATTATAAAAACATAAAATCTCAATTTTGTCACCACATTCCCTCCACATTTTTTATAACATTTAAATTGATCATCTATATTTCAATTGAGTCAATATAAGGTAAAAATTCTAATTTTGTCCGGCAAATTCATCTCGTTCGCCACTTTCCATCAATTTTAAAATTGTAAATCAGCCTCATTTTTTTTGTTGGAAGGAAGAAATTTATCAAATTAACGTATGTATTTCAATGTTGTAAGTTGTAACAAAGTCGATGCTACAAATGAGCCATATCAGCACAAAGAGATGATGAAACTAAGAGGAGAACGAATATGACATATAAAATTATGATATTTTAGCTTATAAAACTCAATTAAAATGTCTCAATTTCTATTACATAACAATGAATTGCCGCAACCGGCAAGAATAGTTTTCCTTCTTTATTAAAATAGATATCCAAATTACCCAATCACGGTATATGTAGATACTCGGGCAGCTAACAACCTGCCAGAGCAAATCAAAAGGAAGGCTGACAAAAAACCTCAAAACTGGTTGTTTCTCAAACTTCATTACACACCATTCAAATTGACAAAAGCTAAAAATTACAATGATTTGCTTCTCATATTGTGGTCCGTTCCGCCGTCAACTTCCATATTCAGAAATTCTACATTCTCCGCCGCTAACTTCATCAGATTTGCCGCCGCCGCTAGGAGCCACTCTAACCGGCCGGCTTCTCATGAAGCTGCTGTTGGTTCGGCCGACCACTTCCATACTCGTACTTGACCTGATCCATCGCCGGTGAAAAATAAACCACCGGGGCCGACTTGAATGCTGCGAACCTCCTCCTTGGAGAAGATCTTCCCCCTCTCCGAGAATCTAGAAAAAACCAGAAATTCATGGCCATCCGAAAAGAATGTGCTATACGATTGTGAGAAACCGAAACAGAATTTGAAACTCACGAAGGCAAATCGTAGACTCTAACAGAATTGTCGTTGCACGAGCATAACAACACGGGTTTACCATCTGAATCATGCATCCCACATAGAGTGATTAAACCCTGAAAGAAAATTCTGCACATCATATTTTGCCTCTAACTGACTGTACTAGTAAAAAGTTTAAAATACACTACTATTTAGATTATTGCACAACAAAATCATACATGTTCCTCCGTATGGGTATATGTCGCTTCCAAGTTACCAGTCTCGGTGGCAGCCCAAACCTACACGAAATAGGAAGTTAAAGAAAATGCATCTTAATCTATAGCGTACAGATAAACACCAAGATTGAGGAGGAAGAACAAACTTTTATGGTGTTGTCCAACGAAGCTGATAAAAGGAATTGGTCCCAACACAAAACGGATGTCACGACACTGGCATGTCCAGATAACGTTTGTATACACTGCAAAGTTTCAAGGCTCCACACCTGAACATGGAAGATAAAAGAGAAGAAACAATAAATAATTGCAAGATGTAAGCTTGTTTTATGTGGAGTTTATTCTAACAAGAAGTCATGGATAATGAGGAGCATCTTTAAGAAAACTGTCCGACGTACTCTGATAGTGTGGTCCATGGAACCAGAGTACATTCTGTTGCCACCGACGACTAGGGTTACCACAGCAAGAGTATGACCCTTGAGTGATGCAGTTGGTTCAAAGTTGTTGGCAGCTGCATTGAATCTCCATGCCAATATTACACCATCCTACAACAAATGTAATGAACGACAAAAAGGAATGCAATTAAAACCGGTCTCCATAGGGTTAAAGCACACACGGCTGCATAATGCCTCCTAACAGCATATCATTCAGAAAACAAAGGTATGAATCCCAGAATTGGTAAATAGTAATCCAATTACAAGACAAATAAATCACGAATGCCCTGAGACAAACAAAGAATATATTTCTACTTTACCCTGAAAGATAAATAACTGAAATGACCACAAAGGCTACATGCTTTGTTCAGAAACCAAGGGTTTTCCTAGTACAACCATAAAAAACAGCAAAATACCTTGGCACCCGCAAAGAGTAGATCATTGCCAACAACAATGGAATAAACTAGTCCAACAGGTCCACTTAAGGTGAGCTCCATTGACGTTTGGATATTCCATACCTGTAACAGAACAAGGACTTGAGTAACATGTAACTGAAAATGAAAATCTTAGACAACAAAATAGCTGAACACGTATATTATGTTCGTAAAACTTGAGGAAACTCCTATCTGAGAACAACTTAACATGTACTCCCTCCGTCCCAAAATTCTTGTCCACTTTGGTGGTGGCGTGGTATTTCAGGAGAGTTGTTAGTTGTGTGTAAAGTTGTGTAAGACTGTGGTTCCTACAAAAAAATTGTGTAATGATTTGCCCAAAAAGGGAAATGGACAATAATTTTGGGACGGCCCAATAAATTACAGGGGACCAGAATTTTGGGACAGAGGGAGTAGTTTTTCTTGATCCAGAGATCAGATACTGCAAGCATCCTTCAACCAAGAGATCCCTCTTGATGGGCTACTTTACTCCTCATGCTATTGCTACATACATGTGGAAAATGCATTAGGATCCCCCTATAAGGAGAGTTCTCCTGACTACAAAATCTTGCATTTACAACCTTAAATGACCATAAAGCCCTCAGTTCGTAAAATTCTCTCATCATTTTAGTATATCAAGACCTGAGAGTTAGAATCTATTAACAAGAAAAAAGCTTATAGTCTTACCTTGACAAGATTTGGCAAACCCACGAATACCCATGGACCTTCACTTAGCATACAGCCTACTGGACATCCCAAATTCACTACGCCTGCCACCTGTTGCAAAAAATGAAGACAGCTTAAATTATGGTTTTATGACCATTATTGCACCATAGGGCAATATAGAAATAATAGCTGAAAATGCATGACTTGACTGAAAGATTTGTGAGATTAATTTCAAGTTTTCCTTCTGACAAGTTTTCATAGTAGTTCAATGCTCACAAGTACTACAGTTTATCTTCTTCCATGATCTTCCGTTACTGTATCATTATATAATTAATGATTTTTTCCCCAATAATACTAATAGCATTAATATTTTGTATACAGTCTAGCATTATATAATCAAAGATAATGCTAATAATATATATTAGCACTTTTAATTTTCATAAGTATAGGGAAGCAAATTTGAGCTACAATGATCTTAGCTGTATATGAGTGCAGCTTCAGGAAACAGTGTTTTAGTAGCACATTAGCACTAAATCTGACACGATTTACAAGGTGAAGTTCAATTTCAAATTTCTTGATATCTAATGCTGTTTAGTACTCTTAAGAACTTAATTCAAGAACAAATTTAGACAAAACCACCAGTAAACTATTGCTCACAACATGAAGAGGATTAATATCAATGCCAATGTTTAGTAATAGTAAGCTCATCATTATGTACATAAGTACATTACTGAAACTAACTGCAAGCAATAAGCACTTTGGATGTCTGAACAACTGATTAGAAGAAACTATACTATACGATCGAAATAAATGAGCAAATGATAATGATAATTATACAAATAATGGAAGTTCCATCATCCAGGTAATAAATAACTTACGACTTTAAAACATTTACTACAAAATGGAGTTTTCCCATTGATATTACCAGAATGTGTACGGCGACAATTTATAGAACATATACAAACATATATTCGGAAACTACCTGACCAGATTGGCAGTCCCAAACTCTGACGGTCTCGTCTTCACTCCCAGAGTAAAGTTTATCAGATCCCGAAGGCAAAGTAATCCCAGTGACAGCCTGACAAACAAATTATTCTACTAAGAACAAACTTCCCAAAACAACAAGAAAAACTAGGTCACCCTATTGAACGCAATAAACAATATATACATATCTAAAAGAACTCACATTTACAAAATTGAAACGAAAAATCAACTTTATATTTAACTCAGACCTTATAGTAGCCAAGTATTGCGCATACAAGATAAAGGTAAACTTATCAAGAAACCCAAAAAAACAAAAAACATCACAAGATATACTAAATTACGAAATTTCAAATTTAAGAATCCATTCTGATAAATCAAACCAATCTAATATCAAGAAACCATGTCCAAAAGTCATGAACTGCAGTACTCTTCAACAACAAACACGATCAGGATAATATAACCAACCTGTTGGTGCCCCTCGAGCGGCGTCAATAGGGTAAAACAATCCGTAGACCACTGATGCAAGAATTTGCAAGTCTCCCCGAATCTACAGCTCCCTTGTACATAATAATTACAAATCTTTTTCTCAACCTTCCTCACGAAAGGCCTATTACCACCTACAGGCGGCTGCGACTGCGACTGCCCACGGCCCCATGTATTATTATTACTAAAATTATAATTCCCACTCCTCCTTAATCCGCCACCACGACCGCCACGATAATTATCTTCCGCCCCGAACCCTTGATATCCTCTCTTACCATTCGCCGACGGAAGCTCTCCGTGCAAGAAGGGGCACGGATTTCTCGTGCACTTTCCTTTTTCCCAATGAAAACACACCTTCGGCTGCCTACTGTTGTTCCCATTATCGCCTGAAGATGACGGCCCCAGCCGGTTAAAAATCCTTCTTCCCCCATCCACATCCATGAGGAATCACTGTACAAATACGAATTAAGGAAAAAAGGAAACTTTTTGGGGAAACTATTTCCGCTCGTTGGTTGGCGATCGTATAAATTAAAATTCCGAATTGATTATGTAGTGATTTTGATCCGGAAGAAAATAATAGATAGTGCGATGATAAGCTCAGAATTAGGGTTTTGAAGTGGATCTAATGAACCCTAATTTTGGGAATTGCGGGATGCTGGTAGTGTATATTAACAAAGACGAGAGAGAGAGAGAGAGTGGCTACGGCGAGAGGAGGAGGGTAAAAAAGACCTTACAATTATGTTACATTTACGAATTGACCCAAAATCTTGAGGGTATGCTTGTAATTTGGCAAGGACTTTTAGGTACTTTTATTTTTCTATCTTTTTCCCTAATTAGAAAATTAATTTCTTTGCCAAATGTAGAGTATTGTATGGCGGTGAATCGGAGAGGATGAGATTGTTTGTAAACAATTGCATCTGAGAGAAGCAGCAGTTATATATCTCTCTCTCTCTCTCTCTCTCACACACACACACACACACACACACATCGTTACCTTTTCGTACACCATTGACGCGCCCCTCTCTACACAGCCGGAAGGAGAAGATACCTAGTATTGAAAGGCAAATCTCATTAGCAGTGAATTCTTTTAATCATTACTCGGAATCTGTTTATACAGTGGAAGATTCGTTTTTTCCTGTTGATGAACCAAGCCATATCCTCTCTTGCCAATTAACTAGAAAACCTGATTCTTCTTGAGTGTTATTACTTCTTTTCCTTAGTTGAGCTGATTGTAGTAGCAAATCTGATGGAACGGCGCCGTTTGGCTCTCTTTCTAGTTGCCCTCTCGTGCTTTATCGGATTGTACGAAGCGAGCCCCGGTGACGCTGATCCCTTGTACAAGTAAGGATTTTAAATTTTCTTGATGATAATCTTGAATTTTCTTTTCGTAGTTGTTTTTCTGCAATTTGGAATCTGACAACTTGATTGAGTTTTTGAACTGTAAGTAATTGCCCGTTTAGTGCTCAGCAAGTGTTTGAAGTATTGATCCTATGGTAGTTGAACTTGAGAATTAAGAACTTATCGAATGTCATGATTTATATATAATTTTATCTTTTCTATTTGGGGCTAATCATGATATGTGCATGATTAAACTGGTGCTTTAATTAGCTGTAGTCAATTACTTCAGATTCGAGTTTGGCATGTGGAAAGAGTCTAAGTCTACTCATCGCAGTTCTTTGTGATTGATAAATGATGATGCAATTATGTTTTTGTTGTCCCTATTGGAAGGTTCATTGAGTTATTAAGTGTGAGCCTTGGTTTCCAAATGGGGAATATATTCTTTAAGATCGGGATAACTGTTTGCTGTTCTCAAAACATTTCAAATTATGTTCTTGAGTAAATGTCAGCATTAGATCTCGAAGCCAAAAAGAGATTACAAATTGTACTTCGGGAGAACATTGGAATGACCATTCTATTTGTCAAAGTTCAAAAAAGCTTAAATGGGTTCCGAGGCGTAAAATCGAGGCGTAAATTCTATTTTTTCCCCTAATAAACATATAACACCACAAAAACACATAAACACATAAAATCAAGTTTCTTCCAAGTTCAAACCAACAAAAAAATCAATTCACACCAATACAAAGAGTTATAAGTTCTTAAATCTCAACATCACAAATTAAACATCACCAATCTTCATCATCATTAAAACATTAAATTAGCAATATACTATAATACAAAAAAGTTTAAATTATCAATCTTCATCATCATTAAAACATTAAATTAGCAATATACTATAATACAAAAAAGTTTAAATTATTAGTTAGTTTAAATTATTAATTAGATTTAAAGTACCTCTATTTGCACTTCCAACACTTTGAACGAAATTGCAAATAATTACTTAATGCTCATAATTAAGTCCAGAATAGCAGGAGAATGCTCATAATTAATTCCACAATACTCAATTTCACAATACTCATAATTAATTGAGAGAAACTCGATTACAATAGCACAGCCACATGTTATAAGAGTAAAAAAAACAGAGAATGCAAGTATTGTATCCAGCTGAGAGAAACTCGATTACAATCTCCCGTGAAGTCGCAGCGGCGTGTAATCAACTCACCATAACTAAAAAATCAACTCACCTGACGTGAAGTTGTTGCGGCGGCCGTTTCAGCGGCAGCGGCGGCGGTGGTTTCTGGGCGGCAGCGGAGGTTTCACGATAAATTGTTTTGATTTGGAAGAAAATTGGGTTTTAGTCAATTAGGGTTGAATCGATTTTGATAAATTTTGAAAAATAAACTTATGGGTTGTATGAAATTTGGGTCAATTTGAATTATTTGGTTGAAATTAAAGAATGGGTCAAAGAAAATAGGCCCCAATTTATGGTTCGAAAGCCTCAGCCGTCAACTCGAGGCGTACGCCTCGAGGCGCGCCTCGACGGACTGAGGCGGCCTGGCGAAGCGAATTCAACGAGGCGTACGCCTCAGATCTTTTTTCCGGCGCCTCGCTCCGAGGCGGGCCTCGAGGCGTACGCCTCGAGCGCTTTTTAATTCCATGCTATTTGTGCTACTGGTTAAGAGCTAGTAGTATTCCGTCGAAATTGGCATATGAGACTTGCTGTTTTGCAAATTTAGCACTCTAATTTCCTTGGGATCAGCATCCCGACAGGCTGAATGGAAGTTATTAATATGACTTCAATGTGAACCTGTAAATTATCCTTCTCACCCTATTTTAAGATTGAATTTGTATTAGTTGTCATAAGTGAATACTTTGTCAGTTACTGAAACAAGAATAATCAGATGGAACAGAGAATCAACTGATCTTCTTTATGGGATTGAAGATAATAACAAAAGTCTGTATATCACTATATCTAAAGGACTGTTATGTATCTTCCATTGTCGTCTTGCTTATTTATCCATCACACATTCTATGCATTATCTGGCTGTTGCTCGTGCTTTAATATTCCATGAGCTCTATCATTGCTATTGAGTACTTCAGAAAGCAGGTGGAAGATATTTGACTGCATCTTTAGTTATTTTTTGCGGGTGCATAGAGGGTAGGACAGTAAATGAACTGAGCTACTGGGATCTCAATTAAATCTCATTTGAGCTTGTTTGTAAGTTCTTTAGCATAAGATTAGAGTACTCAGATTGATTCCACCCCTAGTAGATGGCAAGGTGCTAGTGATTACTCTTATTTTGGCTGTTATGTTGACTCGGCTACAAAATTCTCTGATTTATAATTGTTGTGCTCTTATTTTTTTTTACCATCTTTCACAGGTCAACTTTTAGAACAATGTCGTCTCACGAGGCATCTTTCTATCAGTTATAGTCATAATGTAGTATTTCTCATTGATGTTTGTTTCTAAACATTCGTTAATTTACATGGTTGTGAATCAGTCTGGATTTCTATTTGCTTCAGGCAGCAGATATATTTTCATACGGCTCATTGTACTGATGCCTTTGATATTAATTCTTAAAAATTTGTGACACTTCTAGGGCTTGTGTTTTGCAATGTGAGAAGACTGGATGTGTGGGGGACGAGTGCTTTCAACACTGTAATTTTTCCTCTGATGGGAACCCCATTGATGGCCCATGGTATCTGCAGGAGCCACTTTACATTCAGTGGAAGCAATGGGACTGCCGCAGTGGCTGCCGTTACCACTGCATGCTCTCTAGAGAAGAAGAAAGACAAGAACTTGGCTATAAACCTGTAAAGTACCATGGAAAGTGGCCATTCAAGCGTATCTACGGGATCCAGGTAAAGGGATGTGTTTCTTTGTGCGCCAATACCCTCTTAAAGTTAGCCAAATATAGTGTTTATGAGTGCACTAAATCTAATTAATGTGATCAGGAACCAGTTTCGGTTGCTTTCTCTGCTCTTAATCTTGCCGTACAATTTCATGGATGGGTATCTTTTTACATCCTTGTAAACTACAAACTGCCGTTTAGGCCGAACAAGAAGACTTATTATGAATACACAGGCCTATGGAACATATATGCAGTCTTTGCAATGAATGCCTGGTTTTGGAGTGCAGTTTTCCACAGTCGGTGCGCACTACCACTCCTTTGCTTTCCTCTGTCGTATTTAAAGCTTATAATGTTTCTAGAGTAATAATGAAGGATTTTGTTGAATTGTGCAATAGCTGCACCTTTTAGGAAAACATATGATGCTTATACAATGTAGGCATATAGTGGAATCTTGAGCATTCTAAAGTTCTTATCGGTTTCCCCTTCGGTAGATTAAAGGACAGTCTTCTGCTTTCGTTTATTTTTCTCTGTAATTCTTCTTCATGTATTTGGATTCATGAACTCTAAGATTAGACAAGAAGTAGAATGTATTTGATACACCTCAACCATTTATATGGAGTCCCCAGGAATATGGACTCAAAACTACTTTGAAGATATATGCTAATTCTTATTTAATTTTTCCCCTGATTTTCTCCCTGCACTACATGATGATAAAATATGGTGATAAATTGGGAGAACTTGTGCCTACTTTGAATTCTGGAGACTTGCTAAGAGAAACTGTAGATCCCGTTATTATTCTTACTAGATAACACATTAGTTAGAGAGAAACCTTATGCTGAGGAAGACAAAAATAGGATATTTAGATAATAGAATTTCAGATAGTTTCAAATTTGATAGAAAAGTTCATTTATAATGTATCATAATCCTCAATTTTATCAATATATTATGGGTTGATGGAGTAATATGATATTTGCATGTGTTCAGAAGGTTCAGAGAAGTGTCACCTCCATTAGTATAGACTTTTGTGTGTCTCTGTATAATGGTATGCATTGGTACCCCTAGTTTACACAATTTTTTGCTTACTATTTTCTACTTTATGCTCTAATTTTGAGATATTCTGCAAAATGCATGCAGAGATGTTGATTTGACTGAGAAGCTGGACTACTCATCTGCAGTGACACTACTTGGATATTCTCTTATGCTAGCCATAATACGAGCTTTCAGTGTGAAGCTTGAGGCTGCTAGGGTCATGGTTGCTGCTCCCTTAATAGCTTTCGTCACAACCCATATCCTATATTTGAACTTCTATCAACTTGACTATGGTAATCCCACACTCAGTCCCATGCTATAATGAATCTACTTACATCAGTCCAACTGTTGAATTGAGTTGCATCTGTGTTAATGTTAGAATAAGATCGATTAAGCATAATGAAGAGTCTAAAATACAGTGATTCTGGGATAATGTTTAGTCTTCATTTATGATGAAATTATACTATATATTATGGTAACTTTGTTCTAGCATAACAAAATGCTTTGCTTGCAGGATTGAACATGAAAGTTTGTGTGGCAATGGGTGTACTACAGATCCTTATCTGGGCAGTCTGGGCAGGTGTAACCGGGCACCCTTCTCGTAAGAAGCTGTGGGTGGTGGTGCTTGGAGGTGCACTCGCCATGCTTTTGGAGATTTACGATTTCCCTCCGTACTGGGGTCTTGTCGATGCTCATGCTCTCTGGCACGCCACCACAATCCCGCTTACCTTCCTGTGGTGGAGTTTCGTGAGAGACGATGCAGAGCATAGAACGGAAGCTCTCCTCAGGAAGACAAAGTAGCATCTTTGTTACAGCACAGTTCTATTGACTTGTTTATGGCGCCTCTCTTTGCATGCTCCTTTTATTTCGAAAAAAATTGAAGAATTTGGTGTTGTATGTTGGTTTTTTGCTCATGATTGATGCTGATTGTGGGTTTTCTATCTTAGTATATTGTTGGACAGTTGTTCATTTTGCTTTACCGGGTCATAAGGCTATCTTTCTGGGCAGGGGAAGTGTTTGGGCTTTCCTAAAATTAATAGTGTAAGATAATCAGAACCACAAATTCATGAATTGGGAAAAATAGTTTTATCTTGTGATTTGAGAAATTGACAGTGAAATTTTGGTAGGTGAAGGTTAGAATCCAGAAAGCTACAAACCCTTATGGAGGTAGTATAGGTATTAGGGCATCCACACTCTCCCATTTAAACATTTATTCATCATATTCTCTCTTCGCCACATTAGCCTTTTTTTAAACACTCAACTTTTAAACATTCAACTACATTCCTTCATCCATTCATATAAATAATTTTTATTTTATTGGGTCCCACTATTTTAATTTTTTCAAATATTATATTTTAATAACAACAAGTATATAATAATATTATTATTACTTAACAAATAAATTAATAATTATAAAATAAAAAAATTACTAATTAATTTAGATAAATTCATTAAACAATAAATACTAAGAAAGTAAAAAAAGAAAAAAAAACAATTTAAAAACTTGCAATAACATGGACAATTAAATAATACAACACTTAAATTAAAAATTACGAACTAGTACATCAAAATATTAATCGATCAATTATTGTTGTAGCGAGTCCATATATGCTCAACCAAGTCGTGTCGAAGTTGGTGATGCACATCGCTGTTACGTATCTCGGAGTTGGTTCGGATCACATTTCGAAATTCTGGATTTTGACATTGAATGAATTATGGGGGTTCATCATCTTCATCATTGGGAAACGATGCAACCATATCCCCCTTATCCCCAACAATCATGTTGTGCAAAATTACACAAGTTAACATGATGAATTTTATTCTTTTCTTGTACCAAGATTGAGCTGGCCCTTTAACGATTGTCCATCGAGCTTGGAGCACCCCGAACGCTCGTTCAACATCTTTCCTGGCAGCCTCTTGCCTTTCTTTAAAAAGGCTCCTCTTTGGATCGTCTGGACAAGGAAAAGACTTCACGAAAGTAGCCCATGTTGGATAAATTCCATCTGGTAGTACCCCTGATTATAATGTATGTCATTCACCATGAAATTAGTCTTAGGCGCATTTCCTGAGAGCACATGGTTGAATAACGGAGATTCATTTAACACATTGATATCATTTCGTGAACCAGCTACACCAAAAAAAGCATGTCATATCCATAAATCTTGGGAAGCGACAGCTTCTAGCACGATCGTAGGAGAACCATGTCTCCTCGTAAATTGACCTTTTCACGCGACTGGACAATTCTTTCATTCTCAATGCATACAATCAAGACTTCCCAACATTCCCGGGAATCCATGTCCATCATTGTGCATCTGAGTAAGACGTTGAACGTCAGCTGAATTTGGCCTTCTCAAGTATTGACTGCCCCAGATCTCTACCACATTCTTACAGAATGTAGAAAGACATTTGATTGCAGTTTGATTCCCCCATTCGGAAATACTCGTCAAGATGATCGGCTGGTACTCCGTAGGCCAATTGACGAATAACTGCGGTGCACTTTTGTAGAGGAGACAAGCCTCTTCGATATATTGCATCGTTCCTCTATTGAAAATATGACGAGTGATTCTCAAGTGCACTAACTATTCGGAGGAATAAGTCTCTCCGCATTCGGAATTGCCGTCGAAATATGTAATTGGGATACACTGGTACCTCGGTGAAATAATCATTGAAAAGTCTTCCGTGTCTGTCTTCACGATTCCTTTCGATGTTCCTTCTCGGCTGACGCCTAGCTTGGAGAGACCTTCTTTCATATTCTGCCATTACTGTCTGACTATGTTGAAGAATCGCTTCATACAAATCATACTCTGGATCATTGATTTGCTCTTTGTTGTTACTAGATGAACTAGAACTGCTTGAGGAATATTGAGCCATTTTTTGTAGTAGCAAAGTTTGAAAATAATCAATATTTGAGAATTTAAAGACAATGAATCATTCACTACTATATATAAGGCTAGTTTGCAACGACTAGTTTGCAATGGCTAGTTTGTAAGGACTAGTTTTCCAATGGCTAGATTTATTACATAAGAATCAATATTTATTACAAGAAATCACTTAGCTTCTACATTAATAAAAATTACTTGCGACATTAGTAAGAAAATGAAATGCAACTACATACTTGAAGATCAATTACGACATAGGAAAAAAATGAACTAGACGTAAGGTTATGATTGCAACTCTGTCGTAGCTTCTTTGCATTCTATGTCATGAAAATAACGTTGCTCGGGTGTCACGTTGCTTGTATCTCGTTGGATGATTTCAAATAGCTTGGACCGCCTCTCTCTCTTCTTCTCCTCTTTAATTCGCTCTCTTTGCATCTCAATTTCGGTCTGGCGCAATTCAATGTCGGTTTTTTTGATGCACTTCTACTCAACGAGACTCTTGAGAATGCCATCAAAGTTTTGTTTTAGATCATTGTTGTCATCGTCATGACTGTGGCTTGCATATGCTTTTTTCTTCGCCTTTCTCTTTGCAGCCTTTTGTCCGATTGGACGTGTTTCTTCATTTAAATCAAAATCAACACTTACGTTTTGCGTGGAAGATGTGTTGCTCGCCCCCGATTCAGATGTCCTTGACTTCTTCGTTGCAATATCAGCATAATCAGACTGTGATTGAAAGGCTGGATGATCTTTGATGATTTCCCACACGTGATCAAGTGCAAATTTGGATCTCCTTTCTTCGCGGTACTTTTTCAGTGCCATTTTGTAGACGTCTTCGCTACTAGACCCGCTTCCATACATATTTGATATGAGATTGTAGCACTCGTTGAATTTTACTGCAAGCAGCTCAAGACCGGCGCCGGACGAGTAGAAAGGCTATCGGGTTTATTTTCATTGTAGTAGCAAGCAGCACGATTCCAAAAGCCCCCTTTCTTTTGGCAATTACCGGTGATTGGATCTTCAGATATCGTGTACCATGCGTTTATTAGACGCACATCCTCTTCTTTTTTTCAAACCAGTCGCTTGTTCTTACCGGTCGCACCGGTAGTTGCTTGCTCCATAGAGCCAACTGAAACGGGTGACTCTTCCTCTTCGAATTGAGTTTCTGGAACCGAAGATAGATAGTCTATTTCAACTCATCGAGAAAATCAGAACTGTTTATTTGTTGATGGTGGAGTAGAAAATCCAAACATATTAGGCGGGTTAGATTGAAAATTCGGAATATTTGTTGGATTTGGAGTGAAATGTGGATAATTAGCCGGCATCCCATAACTCCCAAAAATTTGGGTATATGGATAATTAGGTGGAAAAAATTGTGGTGGATGGTTGAATTGAGGGTACGAGAAACTTGGAGGAACTTGAGAATTTGGAGGAATTTGAGAATTAAGAGTAGATTCATCTTCATCCAAATTATAATAATTTGGCCAATTGAAATTGCTATTTTTATCCATTTTGGATAAAAATTTACCAAAAGAATGATTGAAAAATGAAGTGAAAGTGAAATAATATAGAGAGAAAATAATATTTTAGTAAAGATATGAGAATGTAAGATTGTGTGATTTTTGTTTTCAATTCTTTGCATATATATATATAAGAGCTAAATAACGGCTAAATAATTTAACGACTAAATAATTTAACGGCTATATAACGAATGGAAAATTGGAATATGTACACTCTCTCCTACATCACTCCACCACATCAGTCAAATAAAAAATTGGAGTTCCCAATGCTTCTCCTACATCACTCCTAACCCCAAAATAGCATTTTCTCTCTCCAGTCAATGTTTTAAACGTTGCCATTTTCTCTCTTCATCCAAAGTGGACTACATCGTCAACTGTCATCCATCAATAATTATGGATGGATGTTGGACATTGCAGTGTGGATGCTCTTATAACAATAATAATTGTGGAGATCCCCATGAAAACGCGTGCCTGCATATGTACCTTCCACCAACAACGAATAAATTTATTAAATGCGCATTTTAAATAATGATTGAAGGCACGGTAAAAGTTTTAGGTTATTTATAAGAATTAAAAACCGATATAAATTGCACAACCACAAAGCATTAGCTTGAATTGCGAGCTTGTGTAGTACGGTAAACTGTAAATAGTGAAAAGGAATAAAGGAAAAACTGCAATGAGAGAAGATTTGACTCGGCGATTTGTGCAACGAGTTGACAGTTAGCAACCGCCAAAACTCGAAGCCCACCACTGAAGCGTGTGGACCACAGGCTAATTCGATGGGATATATTGTTGGGCCCAGCAAAACAAACTTTTCAAGCTCACAATTCGCCCTTTTTCTTCATTCCATGCATTCAAAGGGCAAAAATACGAGAACTATGAATATTTTAGTTTAACCACCAATTAAACAAATCAAATCGAATTGGGAATATTTTAATGTTTTATAAAGGTACTTATTATCAAGATTTTCAAAGTATTGTTAAGTAATTGAGAATAACATGCAATTTTCTGTTTAATTAATTTTTCTTCTTTTTTTTTGTTAATTTTATTTTGACAATTGTAACTTCGGTTCAAATTAACAATTAACTGAATCAAACTAGAACTTTTCGGTTTAAATTCAAACTGGACACATTTTGTTTGAATTCGGGATTCGATTTTGTAAAATACTTTCATCCCATTAAGTTTGTTTCGTTCTTTTCGACAAATTTAATCAAGAAGATTGTTAGTTGTGAGTAAATAGATGGGTCTCATAAAAAAATAGTTATTAGTTGTATATAGAAAAATATTTCCTCCCACCTCAATTGTCCAATATTTTTTTTCGGACTATAATTGTCCATTTTCCTTTTTTAGTAAAATAATAGTGTGTATCACTATTTTCTTACTCCTTTATACAGAATTACCAACTTTTTTAATCTTTGTGCTGAAAAGAAACTGGACAATTAGAGAGGACGGAGGTTGTAGTCATTTTTTGAGTGAGACATGATAGATAAAAGAATACGAAAAGGAAAGCGTGATAAGATGAATGGGATGGAGGATTAAAATGTTTTATACGACGGCAATTTAGGATAAAGTCGAAGAAGAAAGCAACGAACTACACATGGCAGTACCAAAGATATATCATCCCAAACCAACCAGACAAATACGAGAAAGTCCTCACAAGGATTTAACTAAACACATAATGATTTTTGAGAACGAAAGATGTCAAATAGTGAGTGTGCGCGTATTGACTATTCAGAGAGACATATAGTACATACGGATAATCAAGTACAATTTCAATCGGCTCCCTAATTTCCCCGCGCTTTTTCTCTCTCCTCTCTCTCTCATCTTCCCCTCTATGTACCCCAATCCCAAATATCCCTTTCTTAATTATCCTGAATGTGTTCAAATTAGGAAGTCTAAATTCCTTTCAATTTTTATATATTTTTTTTGTTCATATTCGAATGCATGGCTGCAGGGACGGATCTACAGGGGGGTCGGGAGGGTCGATCGACCCTCCGGCCGCCGTATCTAGAAGTAGCAGGCTTGAATCGTCCCTCTGTTTGACCTCTCCGATGACGGCAAATTTTCTGCAAATTGAAAGGGGATGAACGGTAGTGAAAGGAAAATGAAGAAGAAGGTGAATAGGTTTGGTTGAGAATTTGGGCTCATTAATTTGTGTTAGTGGGCAGCCCAATTCTAAAACCCAAAATAAAAAAATAAGCCCAAATATCAATTTTGTTAAAAAATTATAACATAAATTATAATAATTAAGAGAGAGAGACCCAAGTTCGTAGCTTCTTCTTTCTCTGGACTCTGGTTCTCTGTTTCTCCTCTCAACTCTCTTTATCCCCCTTTTCATTTAATTGTTTCTTCTTTGTTGCCTAAGTGGTCCTAACTATGCATAATGGCCGACAACAAGTTTAAGTAAGTCATTTTTTAAATTTTATTATTTATTTTGTCTTCTCCATAATTATATTTGTTTAATTTAGGGTTTAATAAAATAGTGTATTGGTGTTAATGAGTGATGATGGGGTTTATATTATTATTTTGTTATCTAGGAATGTCTCTTTGGAAAGGTTCTTTACCAAGAAGCCAAAAGTTAACAATGAGCCTCTACCATTCACTTTAATTTAGGGTTTGTGAAGAATGATTTGCGGAACAGGATGGGTGATAACTTTCTCACAGATTTATTAGTATGTTACATCGAGAAAGGAATTTTTGCGAGTGTTGAAAATGAAGCGGTTTTGCAACGGTTTCAAGATATGGGAACTAGAAGGTCACAATTACCAGCTACGTCTACATCGATTGGCAAAAAAAAGTAGTCTGTAGTCGTTGCATCACTTGTAGACTCAAAGAAAAAAAAACCTATTTGATAGACTTTGTTGATGGAATATGTATTTTGTAATTATTATTATTTTTTTGTTGCACTTGAATATATTCTACTTCGACCCCTCGGTTGTAAAGTTCTGGTTCCGTCCCTGCATGGCTGCCGAAGACGCCACCATAAACCCTAACGCACCGCCAGGGCCGGTCCTGAGAAAAAAAGGGCTCGGGGCAAGTGATAAAAAATGAGACCCCTCTTTATAAAGTAATATTTGTATTTTCATCGTCTTCTATTTTAATATATATCTTTAAAAAATATTAGTTCTCGCTTCACCTCCATTTTTTGTGACATAATCATGTTCAAAACAATTTAGTAAACAAGAAAATTAAGGAATAAAAGAGAAATAGAGATGAATAATAATAATAAAATGTAAACATAGAATAAAGAATTGAGGTAGCATTTATTTTTTTATGAACTATTTAATTATTTTAAATTCTATATTACTATATTAGACTAGATATAGTATATTTTGTAATAGAATTTTGAGCTAGATTAAATATATTAATTGGGTCTTTTCTTTGCTAAAAAAATAAATAAACATGCTATTTCTTAAAAAAAACTTATTTATTATTAAAAAAAAAAAAAAAAAAAAATGGGCCCAAAAAAATTGGGGCCAACCGCCCCTCCTCACTCTTCATGAGGGCGGCCTGCGCACCGCCGTCCGGCCGCCACCCCACCTACCGCGGAATCCGCTGCCGGAGCGGGAAATGGGTGTCGGAGATCCGTGAGCCGCGTAAGACAACGCGCATATGGCTGGGCACCTACGCCACCCCCGAGATGGCGGCCGTCGCCTACGACGTGGCGGCGCTGGCCCTCAAAGGCCCCGACGCCACCGTCAACTTCCCTGCATTAGCTCCCACGTACCCTCTCCCGGTCTCCTTCTCCGCCTCCGACATTCAGGCTGCAGCATCCGCCGCCGCCTCCGCTATCCCGCCGCAGATCCCGACTGAAGGCGTGCAGACGGCGGCGAGCCAACCCGGGTCGTTGGCGAGTCACGGCCACGAGTTCATCGACGAGGAAGCACTGTTCGACATGCCCAATCTTCTTGCGGACATGGCGGAGGGCATGCTGTTGAGCCCGCCGCGAATGAAGGCCGCGGAGGCGGACGAGGAGTCGCCGCAGAGTTACACCGGAAACGACAGCCTTTGGAGCTATCTTTAGCTTGGTGGTGAGCTAATCATTTACTATATCATTATTTATGTATTTGTACAGTTCAATTATAAGCGCGGTAATTGAATATTTCGTTTGTTACTACGTCGTACGGATTCATGAATGTGATTGAATAAGTCATCTAAAGACTAAAGCCATCAAGCCTCTGAGACTTTAGTGAAGAATCTTCTGATACAATGGGCCCCAAAAAATCGCCGTAGTACTCTCATTCTAGAGAGAGAGAGAGGGTACTGTTTCATGTGGCAACGTTGTTATGCTGTCTATCGTATTTTGGTATGGAATAGTGTGGTACAAATGTTGCTACAATAGCAGACACTTTCACCATAAACGAGTGTCTCGAGTAAGATGTCCCATTGGGATGGTGTAGCGGTGAAGGTGGAGGGCTCGGGACCAAAAGGTCCTGGGGTCAAATTCCACTGGAACCGCGAGCGGGGTTTACCCAATACGCACTTCAGTAGCGGCTGCGGGTTACCCTCGTCATCAAAAAAAAAAAAAAGTGTCTCGAGTAAGATGTGTTAATATACACTGTTAGTCAAAACAGTGAAAACAAAAATAAATTTAGCCTTAAAATACAATCTAGTTATTTTGTCCTACTTTTGTGTCTGCAACCAATCATTGGGACAAGGATGTCAGAAGGGCCGATGGAGGGCCGACGTAAAAAGAACAAGGTCAATGGGGGCCGAGGGAATTCTCACTACGCAAAAACTTTGGTGCAACCGGTTGCAGGTGCAACCGGCTGCACCCAGCTAAATAGCATAATAATATAGAAGTTCACATAAGCGCTCCTGTAGCGCAGGTGGTGAGTTGCTGGGCTCTCACCCGAGAGACCCGGGTTCGAGACCCAGCAACAACATTTTCCTTTTTTTATTTTTAACATTAAAAATTTAATTTTTTATTTAAAAAAAATTAATGTATGACACAAAGAATATTAATATGTAATATTAAAATTTTTTCTTCTTAAAAATATAATATTTTTTTAAAAAAATTATAATTATATAAACAACTATAATATGACACGAAAAATAATAAATTTAATTTCTTATTTTTAAAAAAATTAATATATGACACAAATAATATTAATATGTATATTAAAAAAATTTCTTGTTAAAAAAGTATAGTAATATTTAAAAAAAAATATAATTGTATAAATAACTACAATATGAGACGAAAATAATAAATTTAATTTCTTATTTTAAGAAATTTAATATATGACACAAAGCATATTAAAAAATATAATATTTTTAAAAAAATTATAATTGTATGAACAACTACAATATGACACGAAAAATAATAAATTTAATTTCTTATTTTTTTAAAAAAAATATATGACACAAAGAATATTAATATATATATTAAAAATTTTAACCGGAGAAAAAAATAGGGTTTAGACTTCCCCTCTAGGATACACTAAAAACAAGAAAAAATACCGTAGCGGTTCCACGACTAAAAGGGTTTGGAAATGCTAGCGTTCGAAGGAACGCTAGCTTTTTTTCCAAACCATTTAAAAATGCGAGTGTTCCGAAGGAACGCGAGCATTTTTAACCCGGAGAAAAAAGTAGGGTTTAGACTTCCCCTCTAGGGTACAGTAAAAACAAGGAAAAATATTATTGCTCAATACGAATGATACTTTTCTTTAGGCAAAATGATACTTTTATTTACAACATGTGATACTATTACTCAATAGGAATGATACTTTTCTTTAGGAAGAATGATACTTTTGTTAACAACATGTGATACTATTGCTCAATAAGAATGAAACTTTTCTTAAGGAAGAATTATACTTTTCTTAAGAAAGAATGATACTTTTCTTAAGGAAGAATGATACTTTTCTTAAGAAAGAATGATACTTTGTTAACTACATGTGATATTATTGCTCAATAAGAATGATACTTTTCTTAATGAAGAATGATACTTTTCTTAAGGAAGATTGATACTTTTCTTAAAAAAGAATGATACTTTTTTTAACAACATGTGATATTATTGCTCAATAAAAATGACACTTTTCTTAAGGAAGAATGATACATTACTCAATAAGAATGATACTTTTTTTAATAAGAATACACTTTTCTTAAGGAAGAATGATACTTTTGTTAACAACATGTGATTCTATTGCTCAATAAAATGATATTTTTCTTAATAAATTAATAAAATTATTATTAAAAAAAGTGCTACGTAAAAAAAATTAAAAAAATAAAATAAAATGTATTATTAAAAAATGTATCACTTTTTTAAATCAATTAAATAAAAATGAAGGAAAAGAAAAAAAAATAAAATGAAAAGAAAGGAAAAGGAAAAGGAAAAAAAAGAATGATATTTTTCTTAAGAAATTAAAAAAATTATTATTAAAAAAAAGTGTTACATAAAAAAAATTTAAAAAATAAAATAAAATGTATTATTAAAAAAATGTATCACTTTTTAAATTAATGTATCAATTTAAATGAAAATGAAGGAAAATAAAAAAAATAAAATGAAAAGAAAAGAAAGGAATGAAAAAAAAGGAAAAAAATAAAATTAAAAGAAAGGAAAAGAAAAGAAAAAAAAATAAATGAAAAGAAAGGCAAAGGAAAAAAAGTAGGGTTTAGACTTCCCCTCTAAGGTACAGTAAAAACATGTGATACTATTGCTCAATAAGAATGATACTTTTCTTAAGTAAAAATGGCACTTTTGTTAACATGTGATACTATTGCTCAATAAGAATGATACTTTTCTTAAGGAAGAATGATACTTTTGTTAACAACATGTGATACTATTGCTCAATAAGAATGATACTTTTCTTAAGGAAGAATGATACTTTTCTTAAAGCAGAATAATACTTTTCTCAAGGAGAAATGATACTTTTTAATTGGTTGGAATAAAAAAATCACTTATTATAAACAAAAAATTATCATTTTTGTTAAATTAATATATCAATTAAAATGAAAAAAGGGACAAACTTGATTTGAAAAAAATATGAATTGGTTGGAATAAAAATATTATTTATTTAAAATAAATTTATCACTTTTTTAAATTAATATATCAATTAAAATGAAAAAAAATATTATCAAAAAAAAAAGGGACAAACTTATTCTGAAAAAATAATTATAATAAAAATATGAATTATTATGAACAAATGTATCATTTTTTAAAATTAATATATCAATTAAAATAAAAAAAACTCAAAAAAGACGTTGGGACTCGAACCCAGGTTAATGGGCTTTGAGCCTAGCAGCTTAGCCAACTGCACTACGTTACCATTGTTTAAATATTCCAAATTGTACATATTTAAGTGTAATCGTCCGGTTGCACCTGCAACCGGATGTACAGCAGCCCAACTCTTCTCACTATGTATATGAATTGCAGGGCCGATGGACATGGGCCCTCCTTAGGCCCACCCATCGGCCCTCAAATGTTATTCAAAGTTTGTAACGGCCCAAATTATTTCGGCCGAGAGATAATGTCCAATTATTGAAGGGTCGATAGCCATCGGCCCTCCTTCGGCCCACCCATCGGCCCTCAAGTGTTATTCAAAGTTTGTAACAGTCCCAATTATTTCAACCGAGAGAGAGAAAAAATAGATCTGAGGGCCGAAGACAAAAGTTGTGAACAATTTCACTGTAGCCGACGACGACGACGGCCGCCAAGTATCGCCGACGATCGCTTCACACCACCGACAACTTCACACCATCGACACTGCCGCCATATCTTCCGGCGACGAAGAAGTATTTTCTATAATAATTTCTGCAAATTTCGATTGAATTACACATAACTTGTGGTAAATTCAAGTTAAAATTGAGATTCATATGTCAAATTTATGATGAATTTTGAAAAATCTTATTCAAAATTGAGTTTTTATTTATCCGGCGATGAAAATCGTGGTGAAATGTGTCAAATTGCCAGTCAGACATAGATTACATAAGTTTATAGGCTATATTAATGTTTCATTGGGTTTGAATCGTCCATGATATGGTGAATTTATGATTTATTCGGTCTGAATTAGACAATTGGTGTCGGTCTGGTTTTTTTAATGTATATGCAACCGGGGCCGATGGAGGGCCGAAGGAGAGTATACTCTATCGGCCCTGCCTACGACTGAATCGTATGAGTCCCTCGGCCCGGGCTGGCTTTCGGCCCATCGGCCCCGCCTTCGGCCCTCCCCTCGGCTCTCAATCGACCATCTTTACTAATTAATTCAGTTTTTTTAGCCTCTCGGCTCGATTGTCTTAACTAATTAATTCTGTTTTTGTACAACTTGTAGTCCGATTATATCCGACTATCGGTTAGAGAAAAAACTACTAAAGTCACTACATATTGGAGAGATAGTTTACCCGAACTGATTAAGAAGATTCTTTCGAGACCGGGGGGTAATAACTTAGTCCAGCGGTTTAGAAACGGACAGTTTGGGCATATGTTGAGCTGGAGGAAGGAAAAAAAGTTCCATCTTGGCCTTGCATCAGCTTATATGCTATGAGGTGCAGACACCGCCCGAGGAGGTTCATTTTCACATATCCGGACGAGAGCTTAGATTTTCGCAGTTGGAGTATTGTTTTTCGGCGCATCTTCTTTTGATTTGAAGGCAGCTCGTGAGCTCGGAGAGTTCGAAGTATACATGAGACTGACAGAAGTGAAAGCAGTAATAGGAGGCGATTTGCTGAATATGTGGAAAAATGATGACCTCTCTGAAGATGATCATCTGAAGGTGGCCAATGTATTGGCATCGATGTGTTTTTTTCTTCGCACCTGCCAAGATGAAGAAGATTGAGACGTGGGTGTGGTTCCTGACAGATGATTTAGACGCGTGGAATGTTTTTCCATGGGGATCCTACACGTACAATGTCATCCTCCACTACATGAGCTTTGCACCGAAGCGAGTCAATTTAGTGAAATCAACATACAATCGATATGGGTTAGTTTGGGCCCTTCAGGTACGAATCGATATTTAATTGTTTTAATTTCTTATTTATTAACAAATATATACTTTTCATGATCTTTAATCGTATTGTAGATTTGGGCATACGAGGCGATACCAGATTTGGCCCGGCTGTGTGTCCGCCTTGTGAATGACGGAGGCATGCCCTATTGTATTAAGTGAGTATTTATAACGCCACCAAATACGGAGTGGATCAGTTTCTTCGCATCACTGGTAAATAACATTTTATATATTTATTATTAATTTTAGAAGTATAAGAGTGTATTATAATGTGATTAAAACTTTTGGAACAGATGCAGACACCTCTCCATGAAGTTCTCACGCCTACTGTTGATGAGCAACTTACGGACTACAGGAGAAGGGTGAATGGATATAATCCGGTCGGCATATCATTTCTCACACCGATCCCCGTACAGCCGAGGCGAGTTAATGAGGATGGCAGTGTACGGGCTCCTACGCCGGTAGCACAAAAGAAAAACATCAAAGAAGAAAAGCGCACCGGCGGAGGGAGAGTCATCCAGGCATCGTGGGGATGAAGATGTCACTGTACCTACATAAGAACGAATCATCTAGACTATAGATGAACGGTTCGACCAGCGCGATGATGATTTGTTGAAGAAAGTGGATGAGCGGTGGAACGAGCGCGAGATTGCTTTTTCAGCAAAATCGGAAAATTGCTAAGAAATATGTTTGGTCACGACAAAGGCAAGGGAAAGGGCAAGGGTAGAGGATCAACTTCCACAAGTTTTCAGTCGTGGGACATAGTCTACAGTTGTCACCATTTAGAGAAGGAAACATCTGCACCGCGAGGGAGGATTGTCAATGTACATCAGTGGCCGAGCTAGAATCAAGCTGAAGGACAGTCACAAGAAGATGAGGAATACACGGCGAATCCCGATGCAGATCCTTGGGATGAGGCTACTCGAACGGTTTACCGGGACATTGACCAGGGGCGTCATAGTATGTATGAGGAGAGAGATATTTGGGTCCCTAGACGTTGGGAGCCACTCCCTCGTTCTGCTCCACGCGACCCACTGCCTGTACAGGTATCTTAACTTTGTTGGGTAATTATTTAAATTGAACCTGTGTTTTTTCATTTGACTATGCGTGTTTGTCATCAATATAGCCACATCAGTCGACCGGTTTCGATTTTTTTGATACGGAGCATGTACGACGATTGATGAAACCCAACCTCCAGAGCAGGGAATTGAAGAAAGTACTGAGGTACAAACTTGAGGTATAAAATTGAAGATTTGTATTTTGTAATATTTTATTAATACATAATATTTGCAGGCTCTTCTGGTATGTCATATGTCTCGAGCAGCCGCTGTCCACTATCCAAGGGTCCTTATGCACCTGCAAAACAGAAACATTTTTAGGTACTCTTTGGTTCAGTTGGGTCCTTACATGTTAGTGGGTGATTTCGGAACCCAAATCTACCTAGGAACCTTAGAAGTCTGAGACTTCTTCTTCTGAACCTTGTCAGTTTTCTTCTCCACAGGACTCGGAGATACTGACTTTCTGATGATTTTGGGTTCAGGAGCTTTCTTCTTCTGAGTTTTTGTGCTCCTCCTGACCCTGGGCTCATAGTAGTACGAGCCATACTGAGTCGGGTGCTCATACAGTGGCTCCTTGTATGTGTTTCGCCCATCGACCTTCTTGGGTTCCCCCTGAGTTTGATCGCGGTGTCCTGGGGCTGGAACCTTTGGTCAGTTGGTTTTTGCTGCTCGGCTGAGGTGCAACGATTTTCTGCTTATTCTTCGCCTGAGGTGTGGTGTCAGCAGTTTGCACCTTTCCTCTGACGAACCTATCAACCAGCGCTTCTGAGCTTTTTGAGGTAGAAGCTTCGTGAGTATAGCCAAGACCTTCTTTCAGGACTGTTGGCCGTTGCGCTCTAAGCATACTTTCCAGCTTCTCCTTAGCTCCTAGGTACTGTTCAGTCATCAGTCCTCGCCAGACCTCGTCACTCCTCCTGAGTGAGTCATAATCTTTTTGCACATCTGTGAGCTTCTGACTGAGTTGGGCTATTTCAGTTTCTTTCTCAGAATTGTCCTTAGTCAGAACTGAGATCTGAGTCTCTTGAAGCTGAGACTTAGTCATAAGAGATTCAATCTCTTCCTTGAGTCTCGCAACTAGATTCTCTGACTCAGTAGAGACCTGACAATCAGAAGAAAGTCTCTGATTCTCAGCCTTTACCTGTTCCAGCTTCCCGAATCGTTCGCTTGAATTCTCTCGCTCGGTGAATGTTCCTCTAGCAAATCGTCGTATGCTTGTACCACATCCAGAGGATCATCTGTGACCGAGCACGTGTCGTGTGTGCTGTGTGAAGAAGAGGTTGTATTAAGTTTGGAATTTACCTCAGCCTCTTCTCCGGCCATCAGACAGTATTCAGCTGTTCCTTCAGGAACCGTTTCTCCGACCTCAACTGCTACAAAATGCAGCTTCGTCCTCAGAGGAATACATGAATGTATCCTCCTCAAGTGAGTTGTCGGATATCTCTCCGGCTATGTAGGCCTGCCTTCTTTGGGCGAATTTTTCTCGTCTGGCCTGTCGTTCTGCTCGTTGAGCAGCTGAGAGTTCGGGATAGTCATACTGGTAGTGTCCCTCCTTCTTACAGTTGTAGCAGGTGGATGTTCTGCTGCTTTTTCCGGTTGAGTCTTTGGATGGACTAGCAGCAGGCTCTGCAATCCTGCATTCAGTAGAAGGTTTAGATTCTTCCCTTTTTGGATATTCTTTCTTACCTGAGGGAGAATCTCGGTGGTATTTCCTTAGCTTTCTGACTCTCTTTTTCTCTCTGATATTTGAGAGCCATCAAAGCTAGCTGGTCAGTGCATGAAGTCTCGGAAGACTTTGCTTCGATTGTGGCCACTGCCTTGCTTGAGGAAGCTGGTTTGGGTCCAGTCTTGCTGACTGTTGCCTTGAAGGCACGGTCGATCTGTGTGTCAGCTGGAGCATTGGAACACCTTTGGGGTAGACTATGCTCAAATTCCTCCGTTTTTAGTTCTGAAAATATAACATCAGGAGTTAGAGCATTAAGATCAGAGAGACGTAAATAAGTAACAAAAGGAAGCCACTTCTGTCAAGGTAGCGCTCTCAGGATCTTGGTGTTCATCTCCTTGTTGGTGAACATCTTCCCCAGCCCGTTGATGACGTTGACTTGATTTGTAAATCTGACACTAAGCTCGTCAATGGTCTCACTGGGCTCCATTGCAAAGGCATCGAACTTCTGAAGCTCTAATTCGAGCTTGTTCTCTTTGATCTGCGGGGTTCCGTGGCTCAGTACAGCCAGGGCATCCCAAAGCTCTTTAGCCATTTTGCAGTCTTGTGCACTAGTCTGTGCTCCTACACCTCCCGCAGCAGCGAACTGAACGCTGTCAATCATGGGAATGATGGGTCCTGTCTCAAGGACGTCCGTCATGCTGTCGTGCAGCGATGTGAGGTGTGCCTCCATTCTCACGCGCCATACCGTGAAGTTCTCTATCGAGAACATCGGCACCATCCGAATACCTGACATGTCAGACATTATGTGTACGAGTATAAGGATGAATGAAGAGATGCTTGTGCAGTGAAAACGTTTTCAAGGATCTGTTCGAGAGGACCAGTAGTACAGAACCGACGATCAGAAGAACACCGATGCTCTGATACCAATTGTTGGTCCGGAGACGATAGTCAGGTGTAGAGGAGGGGGGGTGAATACACCTGATCACAGTTTCTTTTTCTCAAACCGAAGGACAGCTGAGCTGTTTGGTGCAACTGACGAACAGTGCCAAATAGTAACCTTCGATCACGGGGTCATAGTGTGTCAGCTACTGAGCTCTCCTACTGACCTAAGTCAGTCGTTGAAACTCAGTCGGAGACGTTGTGCGGATAAGTGTGGGTGGCCGGAGATTCGTCTCAGTTGAAAACGTGTTTTCGCAAGATAAATTCTTTTGGCTGTGCGTTTTTAAAATACATTTTATGCAAACATATGATTTTGAGCGGTTTGTATGATATGCAATAAAATAGTAAATAACACAAGCGATATAACGTGGTTCGGATACGCAAGATCCTACGTCCACGGTCCTGACTTGGCAGGAGAACTTGTTGATTATTTTGAGCAAGTCTCAGCAAGGTATCTGTGCACTGGACAGATCCTTCTAAGTTATAGTCCTTAGCGACTTTACAATTCAAACCTAAGTTCGAAAGGGAGGGGATAATCTCCAACTAAGAAGGAGTTCTTATAATAAGAACAATTCACTAAAAGTTAACTCCTTCGAAATCTAAGCTATAAATCTGGCAATGAGCTTAGTCTAGAGAAGAAAGGGATCTAAATACTCTAGAGAGAAGAACTACAAATATTCTATAAAAGCAAAGTTCTTCGCTGTATAATCTGTTGCGTTCGCTAGAGTGTTCTTGAACTTGATCTTTTTCCCTTATGAGTCCCGTGCGTGGAGCTCGGATTTCTTCTCTATTTATAGTTGTGAGCAGGCATATGTCCGTTGGAGAAGATGATGCCACGTGTCACAAGCTTCCAAAGAAAATGGCCATAATTTCGAATTATTGCAGCAAGGCAGTTAATACTGTACATGAGAGCAGCTTTAGTTGGTCAGAGCAGGTCAAAGCGTTGTCGGCATCTCATTGGTCGAGGTTTGTGGTAGGTGAGAATGTGTCAGAGATAGAGTTGACAATTCCATATCCTCGTATGATCTTCTGCTGAACTTCGAAAAGATGTTTACGACTGGGTCGCTTTCTGTCGGATACAGTAGACTCAAGACAGTCTCTGTCTTCTTCGGCTGAGTCGGCTGACAAGCTGATAAGGCTCTGGTCGGTCAGCTGATGACTACGAAGGTACTGAGCTTTGCATTATGTTCTTCTGCTAATATCTTATTAGCTGATGTGTTGTCTCCTACTGAGGTGAAGATCAGCAGCTGGCTGAAGAACGCAAGCTTTTACATTGATGACGTGGTGTTTTGGAGAGTAACTTCGTCAGAAGATCAGTCCAACAGTTTACCCCGTACAGGACTTAGACAAAAAGATAATCAAAACAAAATAAGTCTAACCTATACATCATCTAATCCTATCGACACACTGCACTACTGATATCAGCTGGGTTTTGGGATCTTCAATTCCATAGTACTACTATGATTTCCCCCAATATTCTTTTAACCACTAGACAGCTGAGTACCATCTACTGACTCATAACCCAACAATTTCCCCCTAATTGATGATGTCAAAACCTCCACTCTAAAACAATAAGGAAAGGAAAGCTAATCTACTGACAATGATATCCCCCTAATATATCTGAAGATACAATCAAGGTGATCAGTTAAAACATCAAGTCAGTAGGCGAGAGATAGGCAAAATCAGAGAAACGGTTATGTGTGAGTGTATGTCAGATCACTTCAGTGATCAGTCGTGAAAACACAAACAAAAGCCATGAGACAATGAGTAATTGTCTGGCAAGCAATAGAAACTGTTATAAATATGATCAAGAGAGTACAAGTTTCTATCACTCTTACAAAAGGAAGACAAGGAAAGCAAGATCACTGCTGACGTCTGAATCTCTGAGTACGCTTCTTGAAGTCTTCAGACTTATCAGCCGGAGGGTATACTTGTAGATTATGGCTCTCAGGACCTGGATTTCCTCGTGATCAGCAGGATGGTCAAAGTTCAGGCAGAGGTGATAAGCAGCTTCTTCGACTTCTCTCAAAATCTCTTTTGTGCACAGCACGCCGTGAGTAGTCCGGGGAGGAGGGATTCTTCTAAACGTTGGAGCTTTGAAAGGTATCTTCTCTCTTTCCATGATCTGACGAAGCTGATCTCTGAGTTCCATATCAAATCGGCAAATAAGCTCATCAAAGAGTTGGTCAGCTGGTCTGTCAGTAGGATAGATACCCCACACATAGTATCCCTTGATAAAATCTTCTTTAAGTTCCTCCCACTGCTCATTAAGCTCGGCTGGCACCCATTTGTCCACATGAAGGATAGGGTCCTTCTTGATATAAGGTGCCCTCCTGAACTTGGAACCCCGTGGAATCTGCTTCCTTGGATCAGCTGCTGGCTTCTGAGATAGGCTAATCATTTTAGCCAAGTCAGCTAATCTCTTCTTCTCTCTCGAGGGCCTTGTCCTTGCATCTCCTCTCCGGAGACTTAGTCCCTTCAGTGTCGCCTCCTAGGTGGCTTTGTCCTCAGCCTCCTGCTCGGATGTAAGATAAGGCGTGTAGTGACCCTGAGCTGTCGGCTGGACTGCAGTGGTGGGGGCTTTGGATAGCTCCTCCTGAGCTTTCTTTTTCTGTTCGTCCACCAGCTGCTTAGCCTTGCCTTTGGAAATTTTGCCCATCAATTTCTTAGGCTTCTTGCCTTTCTTTGCCTCTTCCATCTGATGCTCATGATCCAGCTTATCTTGCAGCTGTTGAGCAACTCTCAGATCATAGGCTTCCTGCTCCGCCTTGGTTTTGAATTTAGGCGTCGGGGAAGATGGAGTGGCTTCAGTAGTAATCTCCTTCCCCGACCTTTGCGGTGGCAGTTGTTGTGGCTCTTCTTCTTCTTGTTCATCAAGAAATTGAGCAATTTCCTCGATGTACTGAGCAGATGAGATAAGTGATGGCTCAGTCACAGTCGATTGGGGAAGTGGGGCATACTCCAGGAGGAGCACAGCTGAACTGGGTCCAGCCTGGGTGGCTGAACCTTCTGCTTGAGGTACAGTGCTGGTTCCTTCCCCCTAAGTAGAAGTACCTTCCCCCTTATTAATTTCTTGGACTTCTGGGCTCTTCTGGACCTCAGCCTGTTCCGCCTCAAGATCTTCAATCTTAACTTCTCCTTCCCCCTTTTTGGCATCATAAGCCTGGGAGAGATGAGTACGGATGGCTTTAACGTCTTTCTCTAAGTTGTAGACTAGGTCTTTGATTTGAGTGGCAGTGGCTTCGAAGTCCTTGACCAGATCACAGTATTTATCCCAGTCGTGCTCCTGATCTTCTCTGAATAATCTGAGTTGTGCGGCTGACTCCTGTCGGAGTTTCAGCACTGATAGATCATGGGAGTCTGTGATCTCCTTCTGGATGAGTTTAAGTGCCGCAGCCTGTTGATTGATGGCAGATTGGAGACTGGTGGTTCATCCATGGTGGCTTGGACAGCCGCTAGCCCCTTAGTCAGCTGCTCAGCGAAGATATTCTGCTGAGTGATCAAGAGCTGCTGACTCTGGGCGGCTAAGTCCGCCTTCTGAGCTGCGAGGGCTGTCTCAACTATCTCCTGAATATTAATTTATGGAGTAGGAGCTTTTGAGACTTTCTCGACCCCTTCTGTAAGTCGGTTGATGCTCTCCGTCTGAGCTTTTGTGTATTGAGCCCACTTAATGTGAACGTCTTTCGAGAGAAGACGGTTCTTTTCGCCTTGGCGTCTAATAACTCTGTTGACCGACTTCGAGGACACGGAACCTATAGGTTGTATCTGATAAGAACTGGTTCCGAGCCTCTGCTCAGATGACGCGAGTTGCTGCGCTAGACTCGGCTTCGAGGCAGCCTGGGCTTCACCAGATGTAGCAGGAGGTGGTGATTGGCCTTTTTCGCGGGGAGTAGAACCCTCAGTAGAACCTCCCAATTCTGCATCCTTGGGTGGTGCCTGATCCATCTCATCATCATCCTTGTCATCATCGTTGTCAGGATGAGATGGAGGCGAAGGGCTGTCGCCAGGAACTGAGGTGCGCAGACTGAGAAGGTATAGCATCGCAGCCCTGAGGTCCTCGAAGTAGGCAAGGTCAGCTGGTTCCCCAAAACTAATGGCTGACTGCAAATCTTGCTCTTCGGCGAGTAGGGATAGAGCTAACTGAGATTTGATCATGTCCTCGAGAATGTCCCAACTTAGGAACCTCAGTAGCATCTGTATCTTAGCCCTTATGGCTATCCTCACTAGGTCTGAGTGCTCAGCGATTTTTGGAATCTGATCATGGACTTCAGCTGTAGCACGGAGACGAGTGGAGTGGAAGGCAGTCCACTCAGAGGATGTCTCCTCAGTCGGTATCGGAATGTCCGACTGAGTTTCCTCAGAACTGATAACCTGAACCTTATCCTTCAACGTGGCACCCTCAATGCCGGTGTCCGAATCAAGGATTTGTTATTCCTGAGTGGGCGGGGGAGAGGCTTGTTTAGCTTGTTCCACTGGGACCTCAGAAGGTCCAGTCTTTGTCAGCCTCTTCCTTTTCGGCGGGTCAGCGCGAGGGGGCAGGTCTGATACGACCCTCTTCGGCTCAGGTGGCCCTCGTCCGACTGACTTCTCAGTAGCGGCTCTAGTTTTGAACTTAGTGAGCTTGCTATCGAAGTACCTGGAGTCAGCAAAAGCTGAGCTCCTCGAGACTCTCTGCTCGATCATAACGGACATCTTCGTCCCAAACAACAGTTTACCCACACTGACGAGCTTCCTCTCTCAAGTGGGTAAGGCCGTAAATTTCTGCGCCTGAGCCCTCAGCTCGGCTAAGTAGTAGTCCGTCCAATTGACTCGGACTCTATCGTCAATAATCATCATCAACTGAATTCGCAACTTCGAAAGCTGATCATACGATCCGGCTGAGCTCGTGAGAATATGAGAAACTATGTATGCGAGTGCTCGGTATCTTGGCAATAACAGATTTTTTGGCAGAGCGGTCTTGAAGACTATGTCATTCCTACCGCAGAACTTCTGAACATAAGAATTAATCTCCTTCTCCTTATATCCAATCGGATAAATTCCTTCGTCTGTCAGATCAAAGGCCAGTTCGAGAGCATCTCGAATGTTGAACTCATGAACACTGGCGTCCCATGAGAGAGAATCGACCTCCTTCATGAAAGCGAAACTGGAGATTTCTGCTCCTGTCTCTAAGGTCCTCCAGTTGTAGTAGACCTCTGCTACTTGCCTGGGAAGATAGGCTCTCGGTTACTTTGTAACAAGAGCGTCTAGGCCCGATTCTTCCAGAGCATCAAAAACCTCCTCCATATAAGGAATATCCACTTGCCGGAAGGCCATGGTGGGTTCGAATTGAATGCGCGAGGTAATGATCTCTTCGATATTTGCGGGGGTCTGTATAGTCGCCATGAGTAATAGCAACAAAACTCGTTAGCACTTGAAAATAGAATTAGTCAGTATGAGTTTTAAGCATGATTTAATACATTACCGAAAGGTATAGAGCTTGAAATACGCAGATGCAAAGCAGTTTTAAGATTTTGGGGAGAAAACTGGATTCGCAGAAAAAAGAGCTCTAAGTTCGGAAATGGCGAAAAGTGAGAAAATGGTAGAAGATGAAAGATTTTGCAAGATATGCGTGATTAGCCGTTTAGATCGGACGGCTGGGTTTTAATCTATCATTTTTATCGACAGCTCAGATTAGATGTTATAAAAGGAATGATTACTTAGCCGCCTCTACCATAGACCCACGTAGGATGATGTGTAATAAAGGTAAGTGAGAAGACATACATTAAATGCGTTGCAGGCAGCATTAAAGATGAGTTATTTTAAATAAGAACGGTTTCCTACTGACTCATCCTTAAAGATTAATGGCGGGAAATAAATGCTCATTAACTACTGAGTGCAAGCGACTGATATAATAAATGCGAGCATGCTTCTGAAAAAGTTTAAGTATAAAATACTACGCAAACCTCTTTAGCTGAACTTTTACGATCAGCTGGTTACCGTTAAGGTTAAGGAGGATGGTTGGCGTGCTGATGACCACGTTCCCCCTTATTGTGTACAGTATGATTCTCCCGACTGAATCACTGTACTGATCATCTGACCTGTCTACTGGTTCCTACACTTGATACCAATTGATGGCACTTGTCAGTAGTTGTCTTCTACTGATATCATTCAGTAGGATCCAGTAGACCTAGCTCAACTGATAGTTCTCTGAATTTGTTCTCAGCTAGTGGTTTGGTCAGTATGTCCGCCCTTTGCTTGTCAGTATGGATTTTCTCCATTCTAATATCCTTCTTCTCGACATGGTCTCTGATGAAGTGGTGTCGAATATCTACGTGCTTGCATCTCGTATAGAGAACTGGATTCTGAGTGATTGCAATAGCACTTGTGGAGTCACAGTAGATGGGCACTTCATCCTGACTTATACCATAGTCTCTCAGTTGTTGTCAAAGCCAAAGGATCTGGGCACAGCAACTTCCAGCAGCCATATACTCTGCTTCAGTAGTGGACATTGCTACTGAATGATATTTCTTTGAAAACCAAGATATCAGCTTGCTGCCTAGGAACTGACACGTTCCGGAAGTTGATTTTCGATCTATCCTGCATCCTGCATAATCAGCATCAGAATAACCTGTCAGTATAAGATTATCGTCAGCAGGATACCATAACCCAGCGTCAGGTGTTCCTCTTAGATAGCGCAGAATCTTCTTTGCTGAGTCTAGATGACTTCGCTTGGGATCTGCTTGAAATCTTGCACATACACCTACAGCATAAGTTATGTCAGGTCGGCTAGCTGTTAAATATAATAGAGAACCAATAATAGCTCTATAATCAGTAGAGTTAACAGAAGCTCCCTCTTTGTCTAGATCGATTTTAAAATTTGTGTTCATGGGGATCTTGACTGGCTTGCTAGAGTCGCAGCCGAATCTTTTGAGAAGATCGCGAGTGTATTTGGTTTGATTGATGAAGATTCCTTCAGGTGATTGCTTCACTTGAAATCCAAGGAAATAATTCATCTCTCCCATCATGGACATCTCGAATTTCTCTTTCATCATCTTCTCGAACTGCTGGCATATGGTCTCGTTTCTGCAGCCGAAAATGATGTCGTCCACGTAGATTTGCACCAGTAGGATGTCATCTCCTGACTTTATGTTGAACAGGGTGCGATCTACTGTCCCCTTCTGAAAACCTTTCTGAAGTAGAAAGTCTGATAGGGTATCGTACCAAGCCCTGGGTGCTTGTTTTAACTCATACAGAGCTTTTCGAAGTCTGTACACCTGATGTCCCTGCTGAAAGCCGGGCGGTTGTTCCACATAGACTTCTTCCTTCAGTACGCCGTTCAGAAAAGTTAACTTCACATCCATCTGATATACTTTGAATCCTTGATGCGTTGCATAGGCTAGGAAAAGACGAATGGCTTCCAATCTTGCGACTGGAGCGAAAGTTTCATCAAAGTCGATTCCTTCTGCTTGACTGTATCCCTTGGCAACTAGTCGAGCTTTGTTTCTTACGATGATGTTGTTTTCATCACGCTTGTTTTTGAAGACCCACTTAGTACCGATCACATGCTGATGTCTAGGTCTGTCCACAAGCTCCCAAACTTCGTTTCTGACGAATTAGTTCAGCTCTTCTTGCATGGCGATGATCCAGTCAGCATCATTGAGTGCATCCTCTATTGACTGAGGTTCTTCTGTAGACAAGAAACAAGAATAGAGTGAGCTTTCTCCTTGACTCAATCGAGATCTAGTTCTTATCGTTGCTGACGGATCTCCAATGATGAGATCTGAAGAATGAGCGTCAAGCCATGAACGTCTGAGTCTGGCTTCTTCTTCTGATACTACTTCTGCACAGTCAGTAGGTGTGTTAGGCATTTCAGTAGTACTGTTTTGTGATTGCAGCAGTTCAGTAAGAAGGTTAGGATCTACTGAGTTTCCAGGTTCAGGGGCATTTCGCTTAGGAACATTAATCGTTCCCCCTGAGTTTATATTCTCAGTAGAGGTCTCAGTTACCACTGGGGCTTCCTCGTCGACTGTTGTTACCTGTTGTTGATTCTGTTCAGGAGAATCAACAAGGTCAGCTACATCGCTTGTTGGCTGAGTCTGAATTTCTTCATCGTCTGACTCATCATCCCAACAATGTTGGATCTTTTCAGTTTTATCAGTCAGTTCGAGATCCTGTAGCTTGCTGCTGACATCTTCAGTGTTTGTCTCTGTATTTTTCCTGTTCTCAGTAACAAACTCATCAAAAAACAACATGAGGGCTTTCCTCCATGCAAAGGGTTCGATAGTTAAAGACTCTGAAGGCTTTACTGACTCGAGAGTATCCTAAGAATACTCCTTGATCAGATTTGCTATCAAAGACCTTCAGCTGATCTTTCCCATTATTGTGAATAAAGCAAGGACAGCCAAAAATATGAAAATGAGAAATAGAAGGAATTCTCCCTTTCCATAATTCGTATGGTGTCTTCATGTGTTGCTGTGTAAGTAGTGAACGATTCTGAGTATAGCATGCGGTGTCAGTAGCATCAGCCCAGAACTTTGAGGGTAGTCCAGAGTCTGCTAGGAGCGTTCTTGTTGCTTCTTTGAGTGTTCTGTTTTTGCGTTCAGCAAGTCCGTTCTGCTGAGGGGTGCGAGCAGCTGATGTCTCGTGCTGAATTCCCTCTTTATCGCATAGCTCCTTAACTACCGAGTTGAGAAATTCTCGTTCCTCGTCTCGAGCGAAATCTTTGAATCTTGATGTCCTTTTCCACACTGAGTTTCTTCAGTAGATTGGGTAGCTCAGTTTGAACATCAGATTTGTTGGCGATGAAGATGACCCAAGTATATCTCGAGTAGTCGTCAATAACGACGAGGGCATACTTCTTGCCTCTTATAGTCACTGGGGAGACTGGCCCGAATAAGTCCATGTGCAGCAGCTGAAGGATTCCATCAGTGGAAGGTGAAGGAATAGGTGGATTGCTTTTCTTTGTCTGCTTTCCCTTCAGGCATGCTTCACAATTTCTATCTTGGATAAACGATTCGTTGGGCAGTCCTCTGACTTTGGAGTTCTTGGCGAGCTTGTTCATAGTCTTGAAGTTCAGGTGGCTGAGTCTCTTGTGCCATAGCCATCCTGACTTGTCACTAGATTTCGTCTGTGCGAGCAAGCAAGCCTCATGTTCTGCGGTATTCCAGTTTGCTACGTATATATTCTTCCTCCGCGAACCTGATAACACTGTTTTCCCTGTAGATTTATCAACAATATCACAGAAACCAGCGTCAAAGATAACTCTGTTAAGATTGTCACAGAATTGACTGACAGAAAGGAGATTATGTTGAAGTCCTTCAACATATGTTACTCTTGGAACTGAAGCAGTCCCAATGTTCAGCGTTCCATATCCCCTTGTGTAGCCTTTTGAGTTGTCACCGAACTCAATTCCGGGACCATCTTCTTGTATGTAGTTGGTCAGTAGGCTCTTCTGGTATGTCATATGTCTCGAGCAGCCGTTGTCCACTATCCAAGGGTCCTTATGCACCTGCAAAACAGAAACATTTTTAGGTACCCTTTGGTTCAGTTGGGTCCTTACATGTTAGTAGGTGATTTCGAAACCCAAATCTGCCTAGGAACCTTAGAAGTCTGAGACTTCTTCTTCTGAACCTTGTCAGTTTTCTTCTTCACAGGACTCGGAGATACTGACTTTCTGATGATTTTGGCTTCAGGAGCTTTCTTCTTCTGAGTTTTCGTGCTCCTCCTGACCCTGGGCTCATAGTAGTACGAGCCATACTAAGCCGGGTGCTCATACAGTGGCTCCTTGTACTGTTTTCCCATCTGATCTTCTTGGTTCCCCCTGAGTTTGATCGCGGTGTCCTGGGGCTGGAACCTTTGGTCAGTTGCTTTTTGCTGCTCGGCTGAGGTGCAACGATTTTCTGCTTATTCTTCGCCTTAGGTGTGGTGTCAGCAGTTTGCACCTTTCCTCTGACAAACCTATCAGCCAGTGCTTCTGAGCTTTTTGAGGTAGAAGCTTCGTGAGTATAGCCAAGACCTTCTTTCAGGACTGTTGGTCGTTGCGCTCTAAGCATACTTTCCAGCTTCTCCTTAGCTCCTAGGTACTGTTCAGTCATCAGTCCTCGCCAGACTTCGTCACTCCTCCTGAGTGAGTCATAATCTTTTTGCACATCTGTGAGCTTCTGACTGAGTTGGGCTATTTCAGTTTCTTTCTCAGAATTATCCTGAGTCAGAACTGAGATCTGAGTCTCTTGAAGCTGAGACTTAGTCATAAGAGATTCAATCTCTTCCTTGAGTCTAGGAACTAGATTCTCTGACTCAGTAGAGACCTGACAATTAGAAGAAAGTCTCTGATTCTCAGCCTTTACCTGTTTCAGTTCCTGAATCGTTCTGCTGAATTCTCTGCTCAGCTGAATCTGTTCCTCTAGCAGATCGTCGTCTGCTTGTACCACATCCAGAGGATCATCTGTGAATGAGCACGTGTCGCGTGTGCTGTGTGAAGAAGAGGTTGTATTAAGTTTTGAATTTACCTCAGCCTCTTCTCCGACCATCAGACAGTATTCAGCTGTTCCTTCAGGAACCGTTTCTCCGACCTCAACTGCTACAAATGCAACTTCATCCTCAGATGAATACATGAATGTATCCTCCTCAAGTGAGTTGTCGGATATCTCTCCGGCTATGTAGGCCTGCCTTCTTTGGGCGAATTTTTCTCGTCTGGCCTGCCGTTCTGCTCATTGAGCAGCTGAGAGTTCGGGACAGTGATACTGGTAGTGTCCCTTCTTCTTATAGTTGTAGCAGGTGGATGTTCTGCTGCTTTTTCCGATTGAGTCTTTGGATGGACTAGCAGCAGGCTCTGCAATCCTGCATTCAGTAGAAGGTTTAGATTCTTCCCTTTTTGGATATTCTTTCTTACCTGAGGGAGAATCTCGGTGGTATTTCCTCAGCTTTCTGACTCTCTCTTTTTCTCTCTGATATTTGAGAGCCATCAAAGCTAGCTGTTCAGTGCCTGAAGTCTCGGAAGACTTTGCTTCGATTGTGGCCACTGCCTTGCTTGAGGAAGCTGGTTTGGGTCCAGTCTTGCTGACTGTTGCCTTGAAGGCATGGTCAATCTGTGTGTCAGCTGGAGCACTGGAACACCTTTGGGGTAGACTATGCTCAAATTCCTCCATTTTTAGTTCTGAAAATATAACATCAGGAGTTAGAGCATTAAGATCAGAGCGACGTAAATATGTAGCAAACGGAAGCCACTTCTGTCGAGGTAGCGCTCTCAGGATCTTGGTGTTCATCTCCTTGTTGGTGAACATCTTCCCCAGCCCGTTGATGACGTTGACTTGATTTGTAAATTTGACACTAAGCTCGTCAATGGTCTCACTGGGCTCCATTGCAAAGGCATCGAACTTCTGAAGCTCTAATTCGAGCTTGTTCTCTTTGATCTGCGGGGTTCCTTGTTCTTTTAAAGCAAGAGGACTCAAACAGTTGTGGACCATTTACATGTATGACCATAGAGCGTCTAATCACAGGATTTCCTATGCCCAATTGGGTAACCAAAAATCCAACATCAGACTCTATCGGGAGTGGATGGCCTGAAAATATTTCGACCAATGCTACACCGATGACTAGATTTTTAGGGGTACAAATGTATTTTAGTTGCTGCAAATTGACATTATTCTAATATAATAGTTGTTTATTAATTTTTTGAACACTAACATTATTCTATTAGTTGTTATTTGTTATTGATTGAATATGCCATCTATCGGCCTTGCCCCCGTGCGGTGTTGCTTCTCGGTTCCGGTCGTGAGATCTCCCTCGACCACTCAACACCATTTTCCACATGGAGAAGGGCCTATAGAGGGCCGATTGAATAAGCCATCCATCGGCCTCGGCCCTGTGTGGTGTTGCTTCTCGACCAGGACGATAGATCTCCCTCGGCCACTCAACACCATTTTTCACACGGAGAAGGGCCGGTGGAGGGCCGATTGAATAAGCCATACATCAACCTTGCCCCGTGTGGTATTGCTTCTAGGCCCGGCTGAGAGATATCTCTCGGCCACTCAGCACTAGGGGTGTACAAAAAAACCACAAAACCGCCCGCCCGCACGCACCCGGTTTAAATTTTTATGTGCGTATTAACGGTTTAAATTTTTACAACCCGCAAAGTATTGGGTGGGTTGCGGATTTGAATTAGAAAACCCGCATTTAAACCGCCCACCCGCATATTTATTTTAATTACAATAATATCATATTTATACAATTATATTAACACTTTTAATCTAAAAATTGAATTTTATTAATTAGTTCACTATGCCAAATTAACAGTATTAAAATAGTAATAACTAAGTTATATGAAAAAGCTGAGCTACAGTACGTGTATCAATATTACTTCCAAAGCCATTTACTTGTAATAAAAAAATTAAGAAATGACTAATAAATTCACATAAAATAAAAAGAAATGCAATATGTGAATTCTTCTGAAGATTCTCGACTACAAGCCTACAACAATTCCCAAAGGCCAAAGCGAGTCAAGCTTCTAAACCCTAAAATATTTTGGGAATACTTTTAGAATATCATTTATTGCTTTTGATAATCTTTTAAACTGTGTAGGAAATAAATTTTTTTTAAAACTTATCAACCCGCTAAACCGCCCGATAAACCGCCCGCAACCGTTCAACCCGCCAACATGCGATTTTCTATTTATATTTGGCAGTTGCGGTTGGATAATTTTGTAAACCGCAAGCATTTGGGTGGTTTGTGGTTCCATTTGTCACCCGCCCAAAACCGCCCATGTACACCCCTACTCAGCACCATTTTCCACACGGAGAAGTGCCGATGGAGGACCGATTGAATAAGTCATCCATCGGCCTCGACCCCGTGTACTGTTGCTTCTCGACCCGATCTCTCGCCCACTAAACTCCATTTTCCACACGGAGAAGGGCTGATGGCGGCCGATTGAATAAGCCATCCATCGGCCTCGGCCTCGGCCTCACATTGTTGTGTTTTCTTACAAAATTAAAAGATAAAAAATAGCAATTAATTCATACAGATGGGGGCTGAGGGAGAGCCGATAGAGGGTTCTACCCTAGGCCTGCCTTAGGCTAAAAAAAAAACCAAATAGTACAAATAATAAGTACAAAGAAAATAACAATTGAAAACACGAGGCTTCACTCGTTATTTGTTGTTCCTGCATCGGGGCATCTCCGCCTTGTTTGACCTTCTTCTCCACAGTTACCACATTTTTTTGGAGCTCGACGGCGTGTTCCAAATGTACTAGCTTCTGCTCCGGAAGGACGACGACTGTTTCTCAGACGTCCGGCTTGCCGCATAATTATTGCTGGAAGAACAACCATATCCTCTATCTCTGTTGGGACACTCCACTCATTCCGAACACAACAAAAATTTCGCTGTTTACCGACGGAAAACCGTTATTATCCGTCGGTAATCCTTTTACCGACGGAAATGTGGCGTCAGATCAGGCTTTGTCGGTAAAATTTACCGACGGATATATTCCGTCGGTAAAGTTTACCAACGGAATATACCGCCGGGAGAATGTCGCCGGGAAAGTTATCTGATTCATATAAATTAGTTTGAAAGGGTTGTTTCGTCCTGCTTCGAAAGGAAACTAATTACATACAAGAGGTCCAAACTAACAATCATCAATTGTAAGTGCTAGTGTGGATATAATAGATGATAAGTGCAGGAACTTTATCTGTATTCTTAATTGAAACACAAATCTCCAGCATGGTCATAGTAAAATTTAAACTATATGTTCCTAAAAAAATAAGGAACTTTGGTACAAACATCTGGTAGAGACTGTCTTAATATATTCCAAAAAACCTCTGGAAAAAAGTGAAGATAACAAGTTAAGGTAACATAATATGCATGATACCAGGAAGCGGCCATAACCACATAAGTATGTTCAATCCAAAATCCAAAATTATGCACATAACTTCAAGTTTCAATCCCATAGTTTCAAACTTTCAATAACCAATATCAATTTAAAGGTAAGCATACATAAAAAGAATACCCGCGCATCTGAACAAGAGAAGGAAAAAAACATTACTTACGAGATGAGAAGCGGGACGGCGACGGGTGTCGACGGGCGGCAATTCTGAATGTGCGTTCTATAATGGTTCTACGGGCGTATGCCCATAGAATTAATTTAGGTTACGCCGACGGCTTACCGACAAAATCCGTCGGTAAATTTCTGTTTATAATTTAAAAAATGCAAAAAAAATAAAATAAACATTGCCGACAGAATTTTCTGTCGGCAATAAAAGAATAAAAAAATATATGGAAATTCAGGCTTCATCGACGGAAAATTCCGTCGATAACCTACTGACAGATATATTCTGTCGGTATTCCGTCGGTAATTTGAACGTTTCTCATTCCGTCGGTAATCCATCGGTAATTCGTTGGTAAGCCGACCCGTATTTTTATTCCGTCGACAATTCCGTCAGTAAATACAATAATTTTTGTAGTGGAAGAGGTAAGGGATTAACCACACCGGCATATATCTCCCTTCATGTCGCCATCGTGTAATAGTCATTAATACAATTGTACAAATTTTCCCGTCGATGAAAAAGAACGGCGACAACGTGACTACACGGCAACAGGTTGATTTGTCAAACACCACATTCACACATTTCGTCTCGAAAATCAATCCTCCACTATCGTTACCGTATTCGCTATGCTTTTTTGTTGGTCTGAAACAATCACTAAATTGTCATCTGTTGCAAATGCGGCTCTCAGTCGTATCATAAACCATTTCCACGAAACATCATTTTCAATCGGACTTACACCAAAAGTGAGTGGGAATATTTGCTCATTCGCATCAAAAGTAGCAGCGACGAATAATATTCTCCCTCATGCCCTCTTATTGGTAGATGAACATCGATATCAAGAATGCATAAATGTTCAGGAAATAACTGTTGGGTTATGAGTCAGTAGATGGTATTCAGCTGATTAGCGGTTAAAGTAATATTGGGGGAAATCATAGTATTACTATGGAATTGAAGATCCCAAAACCCAGCTGATATCAGTAATGTAGTGTCTCGATAGGATTAGATGATGTATAGGTTAGACTTTTTGTAATTGATTATCTTTTTGTCTAAGTCCTGTACGGGGTAAGATGTTGGATTGATCTTCTGTCGAAGTTACTTTCCAGAACCCCACGTCATCAATGTAAGAGCTTGCGTTCTTCAGCCAACAGCTGATCTTTACCTTCGGAGAAGACTGACCCATCGCCGATAGTTATCGCAGAAGAACATAATGCAAAGCTCGGCACCTTCGCAGTCATCGGTGACCCACCAAAGCCTTATCGGCTTGTCGGCCGACTAAGTCGAAGAAGACAGAGATTGTCTTGAATCTATCAGATCCGGCGTAAAAACGACCTAGTCGTAAAAGTCATTTCGAAGTTCAGCAGAAGATCATACGAGGATGTGGAATAGTTAACTCTGAACACTGACACATTCTCACCTACCACAAACCTCGACCAATGAGAAGCCGACAACGCTTTACCTGCTCTGACCAACTAAAGCTGCTCTCATGTATAGTGTCAACTGCCCTGCTGCAACAATTCGAAAAATATGGCCGTTTTCTTTGGAAGCTTGTGACACGTGACATTGTCTTCTCCAACGGACATATGCCTGCTCACAACTATAAATAGAGAAGATTACCAAGCTCCACGCACGGGATAAACAAGGGAAAAACGCTCAAGCTCAAGAACAAACTCTAGCAAACTTAAAGATCATTCAAGCGAAGAACTTGCCTTCATAGAATATTTCTAGTTCTTCTCTCTAGAGTTCTTTAGATCCCTTCTTCTCTAGCTAAGCTCATTGCCAAATTTATAGCTTAGAAATTTCGAAGGAGTTTACTTTCTGTGAATTGTTCTTATTGTAAGAACTCCTTCTTAGTTGGAGATCATCCTCTCCCTTTCGAACTTAGGTTTGAATTGTAAAGTCGCTAAGGACTATAACTTAGAATGGTCTGTCCAGTGTACAGATTCCTTGCTGAGGCTTGCTCAGATAAATCAACAAGTTCTCCTGTCTCATCAAGACCGTGGACGTAGGATCTTGCGTATCCGAACCACGTTAAATTGCTTGTGTTATTTACTGTTTTATTGCATTGCATACAACTGATTAAAAATCATATCTTTGCATAAAACGTATTTTCAAAGCGCACCAGCCAAAAGACTTTAATTTGCGAAAACGCGTTTTCAAACTGAGATGAATCTCCGGGCCCTACACTCTTATCCGCACAACGTCTTCGACTGAGTTTCAAGAACTGACAAAATTCAGTAGGAGAGCTCAGTAGCTGACACACTCTGACCCGTGATCAAATGTTACTATCTGGCACTGTTCATCAGTCGCAACCAATAGCTCAGCTGGCCTTCACGTTCTGAGAAAAGAAACTGTGATCAGGAGTATTCACCCCCCCCTCTACACCTGACTATCGTCTCCGGACCAACAATAACATATAGCATCGAAAGTACGAGTTGCTCATTAAGAGCATTTAATATTCTGAATATAAATGATGCTACTTTAAGAGCAAAAGTTAAATAGTAAATAAAAATACTTTATTTGAGGCATTTCCACAAACGTGTGATAGTTGATAGTAATATTACTATCACCATATGGTCATTTTTCAGTAATGTAATTATGTTACTTCCAGAGCAACAATTTAGTTTTATTCTAAACGAAATCAATAAATCTCAAAATTTGAGATCTATGGGATCTTACGTCTATTCTTGAAAGGAAATTAAGCCACAATAGGATATTGGAAATGCAAATGTCAAGCATAGAGGAGCTCTTGATACCACTCCATGTAATTAGGTAATACTTTAAATTATAACATACCTTTAAATATTCATTGTTCTTTAGGAACATGTAATATTCTTCAAGAATATTAATTGTGTTACTTCAAGAGTAACAATTAAAGTATGGTGGTTGTGATATGTGATTTCAAAATGACAAGTTTTAGTTGTTCCAATAACATGTAGATGTAGAGTTAATTGTGCTACTTCAAGAACAACAATTAGAGTTATAAACATATAACATTAATAGAAATTTTTCTCAATGTCAAAATCACGAGCTTGAATTGTTCTTCAAGAACATGTAGTTTTCTTCAGGAATACAAATTGTGTTACTTCAAGAGCAACAACTTTAGTCTATATTAAACTACTTCAGGCGAAATGCTAATATTTTCGAGATATCCAATTGTTCTTCAGTAGCATATAGTGTTCTTTTGGGGATATCAATTGTGCTACTTCGGGACCGACAACAATAACAATTCAAGAATCAAGATTCGTCCATCAATGGCATATTATATGAATTGTTCATCAAAAGTATGCAATATTCTTCTGCAATATTAATTGTGTGCTACTTCAGGAGCAACATATTGTATATATATATACAATATGCAGGAAAAAAAAGGTTGAGGTATATAGTAAATACATAGATTGTATTAATAACTTTTCAAAAGTGAAATATTCTTCAAGAATATTAAAGTTTGGTACTTCTGGAGCAACAATTAAATCATCCCAATAAGTAAGTTTGAATTGCTCGTTAAGAACATGTCATATTCTTCAAGAATATAGATTGTGCTACTTCAGGAGTAACAATTGTGATTTAATATTAAATAAATAAACAAATAAATAAATAAATAAATAAAAACTTATGTAGTGTAAATACTCTATGTAGAGTAAATGTTCTTCAAGAGCATGTAATATTCTTAAAGAATATTTATTGTGTTACTTCTAGAGTAACAATTCAAATTAAAAACATGTTTTGGAATTGCTCTTCAAGAGCAAATAATATTCTTTAGGAATATTAATTGTGCTACTTTTGGAGCAACAATTCAAGTTAAAAGTATATTGTTTAATTGCTCTTCAAGAGCATATAATATTTTTCATGAATATGAATTGTTCTACATCCGGAGCAACAATACAACAATAACAATAAAGATCGAAAAGGTGTATAGATTCGAAATTGGATAATAGCACACCAAATTAAATAATATTTACTTCCAATTAATCAAAATCGAAAACCATTCTATTAGTTTCCAAATCGGCGATACAAAAATATTAATTAAAGAAATTCCTCAATTTAATCCATCATTGCCAAATTATTAATCCATAAGGGAATACTAACATAAAATTAATGAGATACCAATCAACTGAATAGATGGTACCTTATCCCATATTAAATATATTTACAAGAATAATTATATTTTTTCTTATAGAATATTATATAAAAATGAATTTTATTTGATACATAGGGACCGCATTTTTTTTAGATCATGAAAATTCATTAGTGGTTTGCTTTCACAATAAGATGATTAAAGAAATGATTTTAACAAACTAATTATTTTCGCTAGTTTTTGGCAAAAAGTGCCTCCAATAGAAAATAGAAACACACGAACTTTTCAATAATTGGTCTCGACCCTTGAGTGGAAGTAGATATGATTTACTTCCTTTTTGTCGTTAGCAGCTTTCGTAACGAGTGGCTTCAACTTCCTTGTTTGGAACACCTCTCAGTTTTTTATTGGCCAATTTGGCTAATTATCAAACAAATAGGAGCATTTTAAAACAAGAGTCAATCTTTATATAATTAGAATTAGAAAAAAAAAATTACCTAACTTTCAACTTCGAAAAAAGGAAAAAAGAAAAAACTTTACAGCAATATATCATGAGAGTAGGGTCATGTTTGATTTTTATTTACACTTTAATTTCATATTATGAAAAATATTAAAAATATCAATCGGGCCGCATATATTCAATTTATATTTTCTAGTTTCTACTTGAACATATTAAAAATAGTTACGGCATGTTACTCATTATAAATAAATAAAAGATACTAAAATAAACAATCAATTAGTCCTTCATGTTTCCCATAACAATTAAATTCATCATTCACCTTTCAATTGAGTTATGTAAACTTAAATATCTTAATTTCGTCTCTCATATTCGTCAATTCCTTTGCCTCACCTTCTTTCTCAACTGACATTGCTCCTTCTAAGCATTAAATATATTACAATATTGAAATACATTTTTATTTGATTAAATTATTCACAAAAAGTAAGAAATATGATGATTTACGATTTAAAATTTAAGGAAAAGTGGCAAAGAGGAATACGAAAATGCTGACTGAAATTAAAATGTATAAATTTATATGATTCAATTGAAAGATAGATGATAATTTGAATCTTATAGAAAATATGAATGGACGAATATTGCGGCAAAATAAGTATACTTCAACTTATAGGATTCCATTGAAAAGTCAAGGATAAATATTATTTTTATATATTATGAGAAAGATGCAGCAGCAGAACCTATTTAACTATTTACCTACATCACTTCACTCATTAGAAATGGACAAAAAACCTGGATAGATCTTTTGGTCATGAAGTTACATCTATTACACGTGTTATGACATTTTAGATGACCACTTATTAAACCTTTGACCCCTCAAATGGTCACATTCACGCGTTTGATATTAAATTATTTATCCACACTCTTTCTCGTCAAACGTGTCTGCCATTCCTGCTTAACATCCCATACCAAAATGTGATGGAAATTGTAACAACGTCGCCACACACGATATGGAGTATCTTAATATGATCCACAGCCATACAACTGATCGATACAATGATTACAACACCCTCTCTCTCTCTCACTCTCTAGAATGAGAGTACTACGGCGGTTAAGGTGACCCAGATGGATCCGTCGGCGGTTAGGTAGTAGGCAGCTAGGATTTTGCTAGGAAATCGTATCAGGAGATTCTTGACCAAAGTCTCAAAATCTATGACTTAATTCAATTACATTCACCTCATACGACGTCGGATAATCGAAATAATAGAGGATGCTCGTAAAAGCAAACTGTACACACACACATAATATTCACCACCAAGCTAACGATAGCTCCAAAGGCTGTCGTTTGCGGTGTAACTCTCCGGCGACTCCTCCTCCTCCGCTGCCACCTTCATTCGCGGCGGGCTCAACAGCATGCCCTCCGCCATGTCCGCTAGCAGATTGGGCATGTCGAACAGTTCTTCCTCGTCAATGAACGCGTGACCGTGACTCGCCGACAACCCGGGTTGGCTAGCCGCTGCCTGTACGCCTTCAGTCGGGATCCGCTGTGGAATAGCGGAGGCGGCGGTGGATGCGGCCGCCTGAATGTCGGCGGCCGATAAGGAGACTGGGAGAGGATACGTGGGAGCTAAGCCGGGGAAATTGATGACGGCTTCGGGGCCTTTGAGGGCCAGCGCCGCCACGTCGTAGGCGACCGCCGCCATCTCGGCGGTGACGTACGTGCCCAGCCATATGCGCGTGTTCTTACGCGGCTTGCGGATTTCCGAGACCCATTTCCCGCTCCGGCAGCGGATTCCGCGGTAGGTGGGGTGGCGGCCGGAAATCGGCGAGGAAATGGCGGCGGTGGGCGGCGCGTCTTGGTCTGTGGTGACGTCTTTAGCATCCATGCAGTAGAATGACTAGAATATAGAAAATTTAGATTGAAAAAGCAATTTAATTTCGGACTTCCTTCCTATTTTGGACCGGAATGGCTTTAGTGCCTCAGTCTATACCCGTCAATGCCCCCATCCATTAAATTTGTGACACGTGGTGAAACTCAATAATCATGGTAAGAACTCTTTAACACTAATGAAATTAATTAAAAAAATAATGCAAATAACTTTTTCGCCAAATCCATGTTCTAAAAATAATTTTGCCGTCTCTCTTTGGAAACTAGAGGTGGAAGCGGCCGTCATCCAAGCGCAACTCTCCCGCGATGACCGCATTCTCGTTAACCCTTCTTTTCTGACATGCAGAGCAGCTCTGACAACTTCATCCTCAACTCTATCGTCCCTCACCTTCAATGCTTAACACATAAATCTGTTGGGTTGCACAATCGCCAATACTTCAAGCAATGGAGAAAATGTTACGGTTGTGGAAGTTTTTTTATGATCAGGGGACGATGGAGGCCTCCGGCGAACGCTGACGTGGAGAGACGGGAATTGTTTTAAGAGTTGGAAGGAGGAAAATTTATTATTTATATTATTCAATTATATTTATTAAACTAGTGTTGAATTTTTTTACTGTAGTTAAATTCTATCACATGTCACAAATTTAATGGATGGAGCATTAAGGGATATATAGAGAGGGGGCATTGAAGCCTCTCCGAAATTGAACACATTTACCAACTTAGAAAAAGTCCTGACAAATGTATGACCGCCTGGTTGAATCTTGGTAATATGGTTCCACACATATATTTTAGTGGAAATATACCACTTAAAAAAAAACACAATACTAGTCATCAACTATAATCATAGTTACAAAATATCCAATGAGTAGGGCCTTCATCATCCTATCGGTTTTTCGGGAAGCAGCGGTATAGTAGATGAAGTAGTTCCACGAAAGAGAATAAGCAACGTGCATTCTGTCAATATTCTAACGGAGATATGCAAGAGAAATATTGCTTGAAGGAATGTAAACCATGAATTCATGGTCGCCGACATAATTCGATTCATGATCGAATTCGCCGTTCACTTTTACAATAATAGGTCAAAAATATTCTATTTTTTTGCAATGAGAACGAAGAGAATGAGAAGGGACTGAGAGTAAAAGTAATTTGAAAATGTGGTTGGGAAGGAGTAAGGTTACATATGGAGCTTGTCATACTTATATGAAAAAGAAACTATATCAACATAATTTTGTCTTCTTCAGTAGTCGTATCAGCATAATTTTGCATAAAAATTCACCATGGACACTCCATCGGCACTGATAGGCTCTCCATAGGTACTCGACAAAATAAATGGGATAGCATGTCGCCTACAATAGAAGCGCAATATGACATGTTCTCTCAATAATAGGCACTGCCGCGGCACCCGTAGGCTTTCCATCAGCACTCCACCAAATTCCAAAAAAAATTCATCCCTCTTATGTCTTGTCAGTCTCGAAAATTGAGACATGTATAGTCACTGTGTATATTTTGGAATTCAAGTGACTACAATATTCTTTGAGAATAAGTTGTAGGCACATAGTGGCACCCTTAGGCCCGCCATACACGGAAACTATTAAAGGCACTTAAAGGCATAGCATAGGCACTGTGTGTATTTTCGAACTCAAGTGCCTAGAATATTGATTGAAAGAACTATAGACTCTCAGCGGCACCTTTAGGAACGCCATAAGCATTGAACGTTTTAACAAAAATTATATTTCAATCGAAAATTGAAGTCATGTATAGACACTTAAAAGCATGCATTGACACTATGTGTATTTTCGAATTCAAGGCCTAAAATATTCATTGAAAAAAAACTAATGGCACTCCGCGATACCTTTAGGCATGTCATAGTCACTGATAGTTTTAACAAAAATAATATTTCAATCGAAAATTGAGGTTATTTATAGGCACTTAAATGCATAGCATGGGAACTATGTGTTCAGGTGCCTAGATTATTGATTCGAAAAAATTCTATAGGCACTCCGCGATACTTAAAGGCTTACCATAGGCACTATGTGTATTTTCCAATTCAAGTGCCTATAATATTCTTTGAAAAAATACTATAGGCACACAGCGGCACCTTTAGGCTCCCCATAGGCACTATAAGTTATTGCCAAAAATATTTTAATCGAAAATTGAGGTCATGTATAGGCACTTTAAGGCATACCATGGGCACTGTGTGTATTTTTGAATTCAAATGCCTATATTATTTATTGAAAATAAACTGTAGGCGCTCAGCGACACCCTTAGATACTCTAGCGTCACTGACTGTTTTTAACAAAAAATTCTAATCCATTCGAAATTAATTATTGCTGGCACAAACTACAAAGGAAATACTTGAATGCTAAAGTAACCAATTGGTTCTATCACCTCTCTATATTTTATTACATTGGTTCTATCACCTGAAAACACTTGAAAACTACAAAGGAAACACTTGAAAACACTTGAACCTCTCTATATTTTATTACATTGGTTCTATCACCTGCGAAAGTAACCAATTGGTGGTTCGTTTAGTGAAAGTGCCATTGATAAATAACATTAAAAATTTGTTAGGTGCAAAAAGACTATTTAATCACATGAAACATGCTAAACTAAAAGGACTGAATTTTCAAAATAATATTAATTGCCAAAATAACATTCTACAGTTATTCATCTAATCACCCTTTTGCCATATAAGTTGATTGTACATGAAAAGTTCTTTTTATTTTTCAGATTTTGTACGTTTTCTATTTTTTAGCATCTTTATAAAACAACAAAAATAAAATAAAAAACAGATTTTACAATATCCTACCTGTAAATGTTATTTATTTATAAAAAAATATAAATTTATAATTGATTCTTTTTGCCATTTAAATTTTAATTGAATGAAAGACATTACAAAAAAATATTTCAATTTTATTTTTAAACACGCGATTAATTTATAGAGCTTATTATTCGGACTAATTTTTAAGAAAATTATTTATTTAAAACTCCCTGAAACCACCTAGATCAATTAATTTTGTTTTTAAATTTTAATGTGAATTCTTTCATCAATTATTTATTAAATATAAAGAATTAATTAAGAATATAATAAGAAATAATAAAAAATTAAATTAGTAACTGATTTGTTCTCGGTATCCTTTTATATGATTACTTAATTTTCCGGAGTATCAGACTTAATTATTTAATTTTATTTCTTCTAAATCTGAGAAAATAAAAATGCTCAAAGGGCAGCTTATGTGGCAATGGTTGTCTAAGTTGCGAAAATAAAGATTAGATTGAGAATTATAAGAGAGGGTATTACTTTGAGAATTTATTTTTTTTAATGTTTTTATCAGAAATTCACTCAACTAAAAAGAGCGGCTACTGTATAAGAATTATGCTTGATTGGCAATAACACCTTTAATTGTATTTTGGATAAAGAAAATGGAAATCATAGAAAGTAGTACTTTCGCATCTCATTATTTATGTCTTGTATTTTTAATTGGATTATTTTATTATTTATGTTATGTTTCTAAAAATTGAAAAATAAATAAATTCCTAATCCTAAAATAAAGTATCTTTCCTTATTCACTACTCACCCCATATTTTATATTCTTTCCCCTAAAGTTTCTCTATCACAATTCCATTTTGCTAGGAGCTCATAAAATTATTTATGGTTATTGATTTTTTGGAAAACTTAAATTATTACTTCAATTAAATATTAAAAAAATACAGAAAAAACATTGTTGGGATATTGAGCGATGTCCAACATCCTCCAGCTGTGCGGTGTCGGGATAATGGGCGATGCCCGATACCCCATCTCTCCATGGTGGAACAACATTTAATCCAGAGCGTTGATTGCTATGCAATGAGGAATAAAAGTTGCGCCCTCACTACCAACACTTGCATTTGGCGCAGTGATAAGCGTTTGTAGTCCAACAAACATCAATTGTCTCAATTATACTTTAATAAACTTTGGATGAATCTCATTCATTAAAAACAACCAGTGGCGTAGCCACATGGGTGCTGATCGGGGCCAGTGCCCACATGAAGCTTTGAAGATATATTATGTATACAGCATCTTTGATGATTTGATTAGTTGGCTTTGTGGTTAAGATATTTGTAATTTCTCCTTTAGGTCAACCTTCAACTCCCCCTAACCTTGATTTCTTTTTTTTTTACCTTTCCTCTTCTCTCCCTCAACTTAATTTCTTTCTTTTTTACCTCCTCTTCTCTTTTTTCTCTATTTTTCCTATCTTTTTTTCGGACTATTGTTTTTCTCCTTTTCCGATCAAAATGGTCAAAAATAATTAAAATCTTATTTTTTAATACTTAGATAAGAATTTTATTTGATGAAATTCTTAAGAATTAAGAGAAAGAAAATGCTAACATGCAATATAATGTAAGTAATGTAAAAAAAATCCTATCAATTTTAATAACCATTTTTATGATACATCTCAAGTGCATTTTTTTATTGGCCCCCACGAACCTAATTCTCTGGCTACGCCACTAAAAAAACCATTATCCGAAAATTGTGCTTATTTATTAATATAGGTTAGGGCTGATGACATTCTTCATAAAATAAAACTTCTTAGTCTACGTAACGAAAAAGAAACCAAATAAAAATAATGTGAAGAATGGAGTATTACTTATTACAAGGTGGAATACGCATTTTCAAAAGTCAGGAATAAAGCGTACAAATTTAATGCAAAATGCTACTAATTCAGTGGTTTAATAACTTTAATTCTTTAGTTGATTTTAGTTTTGTATTAATTACCTTTAGATATATTCGTATCTCTTTCTCATTTGAGGTCCACACACTTCTTCACTAACAGAACTTCAATGGCTGCAAAACCAATTCCAACCTGTGTGATTTACAGGCTATTGCACAGGAGCAGATTTACCCTGTGCGCACCAAAAGTAGCGGCTGCGGATTCCTCGTCATCAAAAAAAAAAATGAAAAAAAGCATCTGACGTGGAAAGGGTTATTCGGGCCGTGAAGCCCGAAAACTGTTGTCGAGTTCTGTAGAAGCAGGCAAGTTTTGCCTTTATTTCCAATTCACCTAATTTATTGTGCATTTGATCAAATCAATATGGGTGTTTATAATTTGAGAAGTTTAAAATTTGAATCCTCTGTTTTGAATTATTGATTATAATGGCTATACACAGTAGAAGGAATTACTTAGTACCTAATATTCTTGTTGATCCTGCTTCACCTTAGATTGTGTTATTACTCGAACTTCAATCAAATTATGCCCTAAATTATATGATTCACATGAAGAGAAGAGATTCTGAAAACTTTCATATGCTTTTTATCAGCTAACAGTATTGAGAGAGAGGTTCTTTGCAAGTACTTAGCTTCGCGAAAGTCACAACTTTGCACGATATACTTAATCCGTTGTGGAAGTTCTTTGGGAGCTATACTGTCTATCATACTACTTTTCAGTGTATTGCTAACTTCCCCTGTTGCAGAGCTATCTTTCAGAGCTGGGATCATGTATATGCAGGACAATGATGAGCAGAATCAGCAGCTAAGATCCGGCATCTTCTCTCTCAGTGGGACTGGATTCTTTGGTGCCATTGGATTCTTTGGGCTATCTAGATATTCAATAATTGGATATATTGACTGATACACGAAAAATGAAACCTGGATTGCTCTTGTCATTCCTTTTCAGCTCGAAAGGGCATGGAGTTCTCTGAAGTGGAAGGAGAAACTGAGTCTGGTCTCTTCTGTTTTTCGTGGAATGGCATCACCCGACCTCTCCATTAAGGCGGTAGAGGTTTGTCAGTTCAAATCTTTAGTTTCATTTGAAGATTAAACTCATTGCTTCCAATTTTTACCTCAAGATTCCTCTATATTGCAGTTAGTTTCTAGCTTCTATAGTTGCATCTAAACTAAAGGAGACTATTCAATTTAGAACAACAAGATCAAGTAGTCTAGTCCATAATCAAAGTTGAAGAAAATGCTATCATTTCTAGTTATAAGCTAGCAATTGATCAGCTAGCAATTGATCAACTATGCCTCATTCTTCAGGAACCTATCAAGGGCGATAGCAGCTTTCAGCTGTATGAGAAGCTAAGCTTCTCATATCCATCACTTCTGCCTCCTCTCGTACACGAGCGAGACACAGTAAGTACTTCAAAATAATACAGCATTCACTACGTAACCATTTCTTCAGTGAATCTTATGTTTCCATATTTCATTCCATCATTGCACGTTCAGTTCCTCGCATGGTCCCTTAAACGGAGCAAGGCCGTGAATGGGAGTGGGAATGTGGTGGGAATCATCGGCAAGGGGCACATGAATGGCGTCATATACTCACTCGTGTCGGACACAGGGAACTTGCGCTTCAGAGCAGGGGCGGAGCCAAAAATTCATGGTGGGGTGGGCTGGATCGTACATCAAACCGTGGACCGTCCGATTCGGCATTCCCGCCATATGCACCGTACTCGGCACCCTCTGGTTCCTCTCTGGTTCGCGCATATACAGAGACTATCCACCAAATGGGAGCCCCATTGTCAACGTGGCCAGAGTTTTCATCACGGCATCCCTCAATATCTTCCAAAACCCCAGAGAGAAACATTACCACGACATGAGCGACGATGCTCAACTCTCTAGCACGAGATGCCTCCGAGCCCTCCACAAAGCAGCGATAATTCCACAAGGAGAAACAACAGCCGCATATCAGATCAACCGGTGGAGGCTCTGCTCCGTAGCAGAAGTCAAAGAGGCGAAAATCGTCATCCGGATGGTGCCGATGTGGATAACTTTCATAGTGTGCGGAATCGTCTCCTCCGCCGGAGGAAATACAATTTGTGGATTCAAGATATGGGGAACAAAGGAGGAAATACAATTTGTGGATTCAAGATAATTTGGGATTTAGGGCTTTCACTAGTTTTACTTGATTGAGAAGATTCAAGACGAACGGCAATCAGGAAGAATGAGAGAAATAAATTAATTGACTAATTTTAGTAACTAAGTGGGCTGGACTCATTAATTTTAATTGGGATGGACTGAAGTAACAATAATTGAACCGATATTATACTTTGACCTCAAAATATATGGGCTCTGGGATATTTTGCACTGGGCTTGAACCCAAGTGAGCTACCCTCTCCCTCCGCCCATGCTTCAGAGACCTCGCTGGGAATAGGCGACGCGATAGCTTTGCCGTATCCATCGCCAAAGACTTGTTGAGAGATATAGTAATTGGTGTTGTTCTATGGCTAATATACCAATACTTTACCTCTGCTTATTAAAATACGGTTTACACATCTCATATAAAGGCTGCTGATTTTTCTTATCACATTGAAAAAAAGGTAACAAGAAAAAATGTTTTAAAGTCTCTAGCTTCAAAATTTTATTTGAAATTATCTAGTACTCCCTCCGTCCCAGCTCATGTGACACAATTGTTTCCGGCACGGGAATTAAGAAAGTGGATGATAAAGTATGAGGGAGAAGTAGATGATAAAATAAGAGAGAGAAGATAAGTGAGATTGTGACAGAGTAATTGATAAAGTAGGAAAGAGAAATAATAAAATAAGATAGATAAATGATTAAAGTATGAAAGCGAAATGATAAAGTATAAGAGAGCATTGATAAAGTAGGAGAAAATTTATGATTTTTTGAAAAAATTATTTTCATTTTTGGAAGTGTGTCACTTGAGACTGGACACCCGAAATGGAAAGTGTGTCACATGGAGCGGGACGGAGGGAGTATATAATATGGGTTCAGCAAATGAGGGAAGATAGAACAAGAAATATACAATCATACACCTATCATTTATCAGCTAATGTTGTCTTATTTTCTTTTTTCAGTTGTTTCGTTATTTTTGTCTTCATTTAAAAAATAAAATTAATTTGTGAACCACAATCAATCTAAACATTGGACTTCGCCACTTTAATACACTTCCATCTGCTTTAACATCTTTTTTTTAAACTCCTCTGAACATTAGTAAGACAAGAATAGTGGAATGAAGGAAGACGATTTTTAGCGATAAAAAAACATATAAAACTATTCAGATGATAAATTAGGGGTGTTTGTAAATGTTTTTAAAAGTGTGTAATTTACTTAAATGCATAAATATTTTGTAGTGTTTATCGAACTTTTTTTTAGGGTAGGTTTTTTAAAATTAAGTAGTCAAAGTGATTAAACTTATAAACATCAATTGAAATTTTTTGTATATAAAACTGGAAATTAAAATTTTCTATGTTTATGTAGTAGTATAAGATACAAAAGCTTCCCATAAATTAATTTTTTTTAACTTAGGGGGTGTTTGGAGTAGTTGAAGCTTATTGATAAGTGCTGAAAGCTGCTTAAAGCTGTTGAAAGCAGCTTATTTGAAAATCAGTTAGTGTTTGGAAATAAGTGCTGAAAGCTGCTGAAAGTGGGGAAAATAGTATTTGGAAATACTGCTGATAGAAGTAGCTTATTGTTACTTTTTAAAAGAAATGTCTGTTTTGTCCTTAGTGTTACTAATTAATATTTATAATAAATAATAAAATTCAGAAATAATTGTTATTCAATATTTATTTTTTGCTTACAATTTCAATCTAATACTATAAAATACTAAATTAATCTAAAGATTATGTATATTATAAAATTGTATCATAATAAATATAGTATACAATTATATGTTAAATACTATTTATTTGTATAAATTCATCATACAAACAAAATACATAAAAATTAGTAAGGGTAATTTCGTCCGAAAAATAAATAAGCTATAAGCTAAAAGCTAGAAGCTGGATGGAGCAGCTTCAGCAGATTCTCTATTTTAGACCCCTTTTTAGAGAATCTCAGCTTTAAGCTGAGACTTCCCAACACTCCCACAACAGCTTAAAGTTGAAGCAGCTTACAAAAAGATGTTCCAAACACCCACTTAATAGTAAAAGCAAACAAGAAGCTGTTATAATAGATATATGCAAATAATCCATTAATTAACGGTGGGAATAATTATATTTTGTCAAAATAAAGTATTCTAAGTAATTAGGGAATTAAATATATTTTGTTTAGGTAAGTAAACCAACAACTGGCAAAACTGATAAAAGAAAATGACAAATAAGCCCATTATCAGTACATAAATAACTAGAGGTAATTACCGCATTTACCCGACGAATTCTTTGTGGGAAGGAAAGATATTTTCCTCTTGTCGAGAGCTAGCACTGCTAGGGTTTCGATTTTTCCAGAGGTACGCACCGATTTTATTATAAAATGTCAATTCCTCAGTAGAAAATATTAATCATACAGCGATTTAATTTTCTCTTCGCTGTTGGACTGGTATTTTTTTATTTTTAATTTGAATTCTCCGTTGGATTTCATGGCGAATTTATTGTTTCTTTTTATTTATTTTTGGGTATGAATTGAAGACTTTCTTGTTGGTTGCTTAGTTTTCCTATCACTTAGTGTAGGAGCCGCTGTTGCTCGGAACAAGAAAAGATTGGAAATCTTGATTTTATTTGCATTGATAACACATGGTAAATGGAAAAGACTGATTGAGAACTATAGGAAACTGAACTTGTTTTCGTATTTACAGTTTTGTGGTTTTGGTAAATGAGTAATAGGGATAAATGTGCCTATTTTAAAACTTAACGCAGCTACTGTTGTAGTTTTAATATTAGCTTATGAATCTTCCTAATTTCGAATTGGTGTCTTGGAGGTTGTAAATTTTGAGATTTTGCTTTTACTGATGCTAAATTTGGTCCATGGCTTTAGGTGATATCAGCATTGAGGCGAGATGAGGCCGATTTTCTGTGGAAATTTTGATTATGATGCTCGCCAGTCTGATATTGAGAGACTCTACAGAAAATATGGAAAAGTCGATAGGGTTGATATGAAGTCGGGTAAGCTAAATCTGATTGCCTCCAATTTTTGTGTGCTAACTATTATTCCTTGGGTAATCTAGTAATCAACTTCTTTTAATTAAAAGTTTAAAACTAGTCCATCTTTTAAACTTCAATCTTGATACGTTCAAGTTTATGTGGCTGGTCATTTGTTCAGAAAACATAGTATCATTCCGGTATCTCTTTGTTACTTCTCCGAACAAATTCTTTGTTATATTGCAAAGTTAGAAAAGCTTGGCAGGTAGACTCCGATTTGCTTTTGTTTCAATAATTTAGTGAAATTGATCTTCTTAAACTAGTTTGCTTTATAAACAGAATTGGAGTGATATTTACAAAATTTAGGAGTTGACTTGCATATGCTATTCCAGTGCAAAAATTATAGATGACTACTCCATAGTCACTTGTACCATTGGACGAGAAGCAAAGTTTTTCTACTGCACAAGAAGTGCATATGCTTGAGTCTATCATTTATGTGTCTCAAGGACTAGAGTCTATGGATGGTTTGTTGTAAGAATTAGAGAGTCTAAATAGTACCAACTACAAAAAATGAATAAAGTTAAAAAGTGCTTGATCTATCAGTAGCAATTACATTGATTTGGACACGACTAGTGACAGAGTTATAGTAGGTAGTCTCTTACTTTTGCAAGATTATGATCCTCCTCTAGTATTATGCATAAGATATATTAGTCATGATTGTCATGAAATTAAGTAAGATTTTTAAATTAGTCATTCAAGAATATAAATGGAGTCAAAGAATACTGTGACGACTATCTCCGGGAGGAGCCAATTTTCTAGTTCACTTTGATGGGTTGTGGATGTGTTTACAATAATAAAGTATATTTGAGAAACCCATATTCAATTAGTTCTTTGGTGTAGGTTGATGAAAGGGTTTCATTTCATTTCATGGCAGATACAAACATCCTCTTTTAATTTCTAGGAGAGCTATCTGATCACCATTACACATTTTCAAAAGTTAGGGAGTCTAATGTAATATTTACCTTTGTATGGTCGTCCTTTGACATTGCTCAATAGTTCACTTGGCTAAGGTCTGGTACTAATTCAATTCTTCGAAAGCTTTGGATACTAGAATACATTCTTTATAATTTTACTTGGTGAGATAGTACAGGTTTGTTCATCTATGGATTAAAAGATATATTTGGAATGATGTTTTTCAAAGTATAAAATCTTTATAAATTAATACTTTATAAGTTAATAAACTTTCTAAAATTGATACTGACTTGGACCCGTTGAAAAAATTATAATAAATATTGTATTTAAAAAAATTCTTATCGTCTCATTAGTCATTAATATTAAAAACTTATTACTCTTTTATTCTAGAATTTTTTTCTTTTCCACCAACATTCATGTTTCTTCTATTTTCTTTTCCAATCTCACACTCATTTTTTCTAGATTTTTCTTTTACTATTTATTCTAGATTTTTTTAGTCATTACAAGTTTTGGACTTTGAAAACACTCATTAAATTGATAAATAATTTATCAAATAATTTATATCTCTATGAATGATAAAAGCTAGAGGTTTTACTGTAGGCTGCGTTCTATTAGTTTAAGGATAAGTGATACTTAGACAAGGCTCTTTTATATTTTCTTGGTTTAGGTTTTGCTTTTGTTTACATGGAGGACGAAAGAGATGCGGAGGATGCAATTCGTGCACTGGATCGCATTGAGTTTGGTAGGAAGGGTCGCAGACTTCGTGTTGAGTGGACCAAGGTATCATGCATGTGTTAGATTTTCTTATGGGAATCCCCCCTCTAAGTACACCAATATTTTAATGCTTCTACTTCTAACTTTGCTGTTGTACCCCAGCAAGAACGAAGTAGCCGACAGCCAGAAAGCTCAAGAAAATCTTCATCCAACACGAAACCCTCAAAGACCCTCTTTGTCATAAACTTTGATCCTTATCACACAAGAACAAGGGATTTAGAGAGGCACTTTGATCCTTATGGGAAAATACTAAATATACGGATCAGGAGAAATTTTGCTTTCATTCAGTTTGATACTCGGGAAGATGCAGCGAAAGCTTTGGATGCTACTAATCTGAGGTGAATTTATACTAGATACTTTCTTTAACTTAGCTCCTACAAGAAGCTTCCCTCTTAACTTTGTCTTGTAAAATACTTTGCAGCAAATTGCTGGACCGCGTTATTACTGTTGAATTCGCTATCAAGGATGATGACGAGAGGCGAAATGGGAATAGCCCCGACCGATCTTACAACAGATCACCTAGGAGAGGTCATGATAGGGGGAGATCTCCGAGTCCGTACAGGAGGGACAGGGATAGTCCTGATTATGGGCACGGTCGTGGCAGGGATAGTCCCGACTATGGGCACGGTCATGGCAGGGATAGTCCCGACTATGGGCATGGTCGTCGACGTAGCCCAAGTCCGTATCGCAGAGAGCGAGCAAGTCCTGATTATGTACGGGGGAGTCCGAATAGGAAGGAAAGGAATCTCAGACGTGATAATGGGTGGAGTCCAAGCCCCAAGAGGGAGAGAGAGAGTGATCGCAACCACAAACGCAGCTTGAGTCCTCAAACAAAATCGTCTAACGGTGATATTAGCAATGGCCTCGATCAAGGAAAGAGGGTAAGTCCTGAGTACAGTCGTCCGACCAGTCTAAGTCCTCAAAGAGAGGAAGGAGAGACGTCAAATAACCCTGAAGACGATGCTCATGATAGAAGTCCGGCTTATAGCGATGGAGAAAGCCCTCTCCCTGGTAGACATGGGAGGTATGAATCTACTTCCAATCTGTTTTCCTTTTCGTTTTGTGTTGATGCATCTATGAAACACAATATATTGAATGAACCTGCTTGATTTTCGCTATGCAGTCGATCTCCCCCCTTAGCACAAGAATCATGATGTGCAACTTTGGTTGTTTGATATCCTAGATGCTGCGGGCTAACTTCACAACTTGAGAGAATCATTGCAGTGATAATCATTAGCACATTGCTTTATTACATTGAAGTTATGTTTGGTGTATGTTTGTTTGTCTTCCCAGCAAGATTTTTGAAGCTTCTATTTCCTAGGATGGACTGTATACTGTATTTCACTTCTCAGTTAATCATGGGACTTTCTTTTTCATACTTGGGGAGTATTATGTTTCTGCGGTTAATAGCTACATGAATATGAATTCTTTCTTAAATTAGTTAATATTGTTTCAGTACTTTTATTTGTTACTGTCTTGTTTTTTCGTTTTTCCATTTTTACTTTATAAGTGATTTATCTTTCTCGTAGCGCTATTACCCACAAGACCTGATTACTATCATAGTTAAATTCTTGTTTCCATTGATGGATTGTTTTTTTTTCTATGACGACACCAGACCTCGCACTCTAAATGTTGACACTTATATGAATCATTTAATTGTATTGTTCTTATAATTATACCCTTCTGGGAAAGTGATATTTTGAGGTGAGAGGAGTGGTGCCGCGGTGGTCATTTTCTAACATCAAATTTTCTCCATCTCTAATTAAATGGAAGTGAAGTTCATTATTGAAACCAATTTGATTACTGAAAAAGTATGCGGTATTAATAAAGTTTGCCAGACATGTCTCTTTTAATATAGTATTTATTAGAATTTAGATATATTTGACTTGAACGCATCAATTTGGACCAGCATGTCACCCAATCCCCTCTCCCACTAAAGTTGCAGAGATAAATTTGTTGATTGAAAGTGTTGTACATTGATCTTTCGCCTTCTGCAGACACGTTTCGAGTTGCAAATGTACTGCAGAGGGATTAAAATCTTCTCCAATTGGACCACACCCAGAAAATATTTAGCCTTTTTGGTCCTTGCCAGCAAAATTTAACTTTATACAAGTACACATTTCTTGTCCTACAAAATTGATGTTCCGCTCTCGTGCCAACTTATTGACATGTATTCTTTATTGGGTCCTTCCAATAATACAGTCTTATTTCTCAAAAAGAAAATAAGATGATACTGCAAATCACAAAAAAGTTATATCGACACACATTACTTACACAAAAAGTTGTTTAAACTCCGTATTGAAACCATACATGACAATATTAATAAGACATAAGAAGTACATACGATTGGCCGAGCTAGACTTTTGATCCGGAGGCAATTTTATAGTTGTAGAAGATTTAGTTTAAGAAATTGCTTAATTTCCCATAGTGTTGCAAGTATTTTTGAACACTACTAACACATCTTAATTACAACGACAAGAATGCAAGACTGGTCCTTAAATTTGAATGTCATGTTCGAATATTAAACAAATCGTACGTTCATTTGTTTTTTACTTGTGTTTCATTTGAAAAAATAATACAAAAATTAGTGATTGCCCACACGGTTTACCTATAGTACCAATTACTCGGACCCAAAACGTACAACACGAAGTATGTGAATAGTTGCGTTGACAGTAACTACTCAATTTTGTTGAGAATCTTGATATGCTACTACCCACTACGTGTCGTGTTTTGGTTTGACTCCACCCAAGATAATTAAGATTCACAAACATTAAAAGAGTGTTTTTGCATTAGATCTTTCTATGGCAAAAGCCAACGTTAATGTAGTATATTTTATATATAGGACGAGGATGCTGTGTACTCTCTCTCATCCAACTTACACATCGGTTATTAGTACACAAAATTACCTAATTTAATCTATGCCAGATTTCAACAATCATTGGCGGGATGCATGGGATGGACGGTGGGTCCCCACGAACTGGATGTAATTTTTGAGTTTTTTTTAGTTGTCTCTAAAATGAGCGTAACTCCTTATTTCGTACACTCTCTTCCTAAAATTGAAGATTTCACCATTTTCTTGCTTAATTTTAGATATGACCCTAATTCGACCGACACTAACTTTTGGGTTTTTTTCATAATTGCGGAGATCCAATTCAACAGGTATGATCCACCGATTGAATTTTGCGGAATCCTCTTTCGTCAAAAATGTCATCCTAATTACTCCCTTGGCCAATTAAATATTATAATTATATTCATATTTCTAAATATATTCAAAGTTTTGACCTTGATCTCCGACAGAAACATTCTTCCATGCACGAAACCAGATGCACAATAAAGAGTTGATACTTGAAAGAGAGAGATTAAAGATCCAACAAAAAAATAAATAAATATTTTCCATGTTAAAGAAATACAATAAAGATCCCGAATATTGAAAAAAGAACAACATACAAGACTTAGACTCAAGAATCAAAAGGGTGTGTGACACGTGTCCGTGCAACACTCTCAAACACAACGGCAGCAAAAACCGACCCACGCTTCGGTTTCACACTCCTTTTACTTGTCAGTTTCGTACGAGTCCTAATCTTCTATCCCATTTTTGGTGTCCCACTCGGTGGCCCACCAATCACGCGGTGCCACGCGTGCATTGGTGGACAATACACGCGTGGCACCGCGTGATTGGTGGGCCACCGAATGAGACACCAAAAATTGGGATAAAGAATCCTTAGGCGTTTCTTACCAACAGTCCAAAGTGGAAACTCTCATGTTAGGAGTAGATGACAAGACAAAAGTTAAAATAATATTATTTTCTTTTTTGATGGGAAATGACAAGAACAAGTAAAATACAAATAGCCCTAGCTTTGTCTGTCATTCTGTCTTGGTTGGTCTGAACAAGAAGCCCACCAGTCTAAAGGCATTTTCTTTAGATGATTCTAATTAATCCTCTCATATACATTTTGTCCAAATGAAACTTTCTTTGCCTAAGTTGCTATCACATTGTTATCTAGTTCTAGATATTCTCCTTCATTTGCGTTGTTTTCTTTATCATTCATGCTTCACTAAATTAAGTTGGAAATTTGTGTGACGAAATGGAAAACATCGATAATCCAAGTAAAATATGTTTGGCTTGGACAAGGAATTGGTGGCATTTAGCTACCATACTAACCTTAATGTAGTATATACCTGACTATGTATGGATCATCTCATCGTTAAATTAATTATTATTTTAAAAAGTTATGTCTCTCCAAATTAAACGCGTGCATCTCTACAATCGTACAGGATCATCTGACCCAATTTTGGACGGACCACTCAGTAGCCCACCAATCACGCGGTATCACGTGTGCATTGGTGGGCTATGTAGTTAATATTATAGTATTTATTTAATTTTAAAAACACACGTGACACCGCGTGATTGGTGGGCCACTGAGTGGTCCTCACAAAATGGGCCAGAAGATCCGGATTGTTCTACAATGGCGGAGGGAGGGGCGAGGAGGGGGCTAATGCCTCTAAAACTTTCTACTACCTACGCCCCATTATAAGCATTCTCTTTTATAATTGAGTTGTCTCATTAAAAGTATCATATTTAAAAAAAAAGGCAAGAGTGTGTAAATACACACAAATTAGTCAAAGTCAAACAGTATACACCACAAAATATTATTTTCTTGATCTCCTTATTGAAAAGAAAGATGACACATATAGTGGGACGAATGAGTATTATTTTTCTTCAGATTCTCAGATATTTTTATGTAAAAAAAATACTACTTCCATTCATTTTAACTTACTCGTCACTTTTTCAACAAGTATATTAAGAAAATTGTATTTTGTATATAAAGTAGTATGACCCAATAAATTAAATTAAAGTTTTGTTATCAGTATATACCATTTTTAATGAGACGGCTTAAAAATGAATGTTGGCCACTTACAGTGAATTTGAGGAGAGTAAATAGTTGCTAAAATATCGATTAATAGTCTCGAACCACAGACCCTTAAAAAAAATTAAAAATGCAAAGGACTGTTACAATAGACTAAGAATTATTCTAGTATGTTACATAAAAAAAGAAAAGACATCCTTAATAGTGGGCTCTCTTCAGTGGGAGCTTGACTCCGCCGATGCATGTCGGTACAGTAATTAATTCTCGATAATTTCATTTTCTTTAAGTAATAATGATAGTTTAGCAAATGGTTACCGTTTGTTAAAAGAAGCCGATTATGATTTTCGAAAATGTGTTCACATTATAATGACTTTTTGATTAGACTAGTAAGTGGAAATCATTTGACTCATGGAATTAGCCAATGTATGACTTGGTCCAATTTCAATATATATATATATATAGTGAGCAGTGTGGAGACAAATTAACCATATTATTCACGAAAGCCATGATTATCTCTTTAATTAGAATGATGATAAGATTAACGACATATGTTAGATTCTCTTTTTCTTTTTTTGTCGGTTATTTTGTCTTTGAGAACAAGATCAAATGTAATTAGAACAAACACGTGTGCCAAAAGAAACAGGCGTCAGGCGGTACAGTGCAAGACAATGCTGTGTCACATAGTCGAATACAAATTTACAGTGCAAGACAATGCTGTGTCACATAGTCGAATACAAATTTACGTTATCTTTGAAGTTTTTTTTCCCTCTTTTCTTGATTTAATAAGTAATTTTAAAAAAATGTATTTAATTTTTATTTGACTTGGTTATGGACAAATTGAATTAACTAAAAGCAGAAATATTGAAGGAGGATAAATGGAAGTCGACCACTTTCAACGCGGATAGATTTTGGTGTCATACAATTATACTCCATGTCACTTCCACAAATCATTTGACATGTAGAATACATTTTAATTAAATAATCAAATCAAAATCAATTATAGTGGGCCACATATGCCACATGTCAATACCTTATAAAGTGTGACATACAAGGGAGTATATTGTGTGACACACAAGTCTTCGTTCTTTCGACGTTTCCTAATTAAGAATGGGAAGTGGCATCTTCTCAGTGGGTTGGTTATTACTTAAGTTGCTTCTTGTTGGTTGACGATTATAACTTCATCAACTCTAGAATTATTAAATTAAATAAATAAAAACAAAAAATACCTTCTAGTAATCGAAGAAATTAGCATAAATTGATATGAATGATTGGTGAGTCACTCGAGTTTTGTCGAAGAAGTCGCGCTATGTCCCAACTTTATTATCAACCACTTCTCCCTCATCTTTTTTCGATAATAATGTAATTGTATACACTACAAAAATTATGCAATTTACCGACGGAATTACCGACGGAAAAAAAATACGGGTCGGCTTACCGACGGAATACCGATGGAAAGTGAGACGTCGAATTTACCGACGGAATACCGACGGAACAGTTCCGTCACAATATTACCGACGGAATTATCCGTCGGTATTAAATGAATTTAATAAAAAAAATTTACATTTTTATTGCCGACGGAAATTTCCTTCGGCAAAGTTAAAGTATCTTAACTTTTTTTTTAATTTTTAAAAATTAAATTTACCGACCGACATTTCCGTCGGTAAAAATAGAATTTAAAAATTAAGTTTTTTTTTAAATTTTTTGCCGACGGAATTTTCCGTCGGCAAAGTTATCATATCATTATTTTTTTTAAAATTTAAAATTAAAGTTACCGACGGATGTTTCCGTCGGTAATAATAGAATTTAAAAATTAAAAGATCGTTACTTTTTTAAAAAATTTTAAATTAAATGTACCGACGGAAAATTCCGTCGGTTATTCCGTCGTTGAGACCTAAACTAATTCACGGGCACCGCTGAATCAGAACACAATTGGCAGCCGTTTTTTTCTCTTATCTGCGCCGTCGCCACCGCTCCCCGCTCCATTGCCGCTCCTCCGACGCCTCCCCGCCGTCGCCTCCGCCGCCGCTGGACCATAACTCCGGGTAAGTGATTTGCCTTCAACCTCGTGTCCGGAAACTGCACACAAAGTAGGAAATGATTTGCCTTAATTTGGACGTGTGTGATTGAAGTTCTTGAACTTACTTTTGGCACGAAGTGCTCGATTCATAGTTACGGTGCATAGGATGTTTTGTTTAGCTCTCCTTGTGGGCTAGGCGTGAGTACCCCTAAGTGTCCCATTTGAAAAAGTAATTTTTCCAGTAACCCAAGATGTATGTCCAAGATACTGGGAGTAAAACAGTCTCAATGTAAATGTCTGAGTCCTGATTAAACATTATGGGTAATTGTAATATTTAGTCTTGATGAACAAGTTTCACCATTTATAGATTTGTGGTTCAGAAGTCGGGTGACTTTGTCTGGCCTAAGTATTGGTTGCAAGTGAGGGAAATCTGTTCTCTAGCTAATAAAGAAGACACCCCAATATTAATCTCTGTCAGTATGTTACATAATGCAGGGAGTTCACTGGTGTGATAAGAGAAGGAGCATAACCGAGTACAAGCCTGTTTTTCCTGCAATTGATTTTTCACTAGTAAGTAAATGGTCCTTGGTCTGTTTATTCTTCATGTAAAGAGCTGAAAAGAATATTTATCTATACTATTTATTTTAAGTAATATTAACATGTCCATGTTTTCTTATATGTGATGGAACTCATTACTGCTAATCCTCAGATAGAAAATGATGAGGACATTCTCTGGAATCTTGATGTTAGAGAAGCAGGAAATGATTTGTAGCTAGCAATTTTTCAAATTTCAATTTTTCGACACTTAAAAGATGGAACATATAATAATACATATATACTACTACTTGTCTTTGTAGCTAGCAATTTTTCAAATTTCAATTTGGCCCCATAACACTTTTTCTCTTAATTTAATTATAAAAAGCGTGTTATTCGGGCATTGACAACGACTGCCTATGTCTTACAATAATTTTATTTAGGATTTGAAATAATGAGTCGTTCGTGGATGTATACACGGTGGACAATAGACGGTTCATTGAATCCTCAATTTGTGAATGGCATTGAGGATTTCATTGATTGGGCAAGTAGCCAGACAGCTTATACGGACGGGGAAAAAATTAGATGTCCGTGTAAAAATTGTAAGAATAAGCTATTTTTTACTACACAAGTTGTAAGAGAGCACGTTTATATGAAGGGATTCGTTAAAAATTATAAAGTTTGGTCATCTCATGGGGAAAAACACGTAACCCTAAATGAACAAGCTACGCGAAATGTGCAAAATGACACGTCGACCTCCTATCAGAGGATGATAATGGATCATGCTGGGCCAAATTTTAATGATGCGGATATTGAGGAGACTCCAAGTATAGGAGGAAGCAAGATTTACGAAATGTTACATGCAGTCGACACGGAGTTGTGGCCTGGTTGTGAGACCTACTCACAATTGTCTGCAGCAGTTCAAATGATGAACTTGAAGGTTGAGAATCATATGTCGCAAAGGGCCTATGACATGATGAGTCAAATGATCAAGGATATGCTTCCTCAAGAAAATTTGATTCCTAATAACTTCAGCGAGTCTAAGAGATTGCTTAGTGGCATGGGGTTGCCGGTAGAGAAGATTCACTGTTGTCCAAATTCCTGCATGATCTATTGGCGTGAAGATAATGAACTGGAGAGTTGTAAGTTTTGCGGTACCTCGCGATATTTAGACTACAGTCCAAAATCTAGTAGGAAAGGGAAGAAAAAATTAGTGGCCGCTAAGAAAATGTACTACTTTCCTTTATCTCCTAGACTCCAGCGGATGTATGCATCTAATGCAACTGCTTCTCATATGCGTTGGCATGCTTCATCGGTGGACGATGGAGTGATGCGTCATCCTGCGAGACTCTCCAAAGCATGGAAGCACTTGGACTCGATGTTTCCCGATTTTGCCTCGGAGATTCGCAATGTTAGATTAGGTCTTTCTGAGACGGTTTTCAAACATTTACACAATTTGGGAAACAATACTCTTTGTGGCCGGTTATTCTAACTCCTTACAACCGCCGCTTTGGCATGTGCATGAAAAGATCAATTCATGTTTCTCACGGTGTTGGTGCCCGGACCTCGAAATCCAAAAGATAACTTGGATGTCTTTCTACGCCCGTTGATAGCCGAATTATTGGAGTCTGTGGGAAGATGGCGTGTCTCGCATATGATGTTTTCAAGAAACAAAATTTCAATATGCGAGCGGCTTTGCTATGGACCATTAGTGACTTTCCGGCCTACTCAATGTTGTCTGGATGGAGTACAGCTGTGAAATTCGCATGCCCACAGTGCATGGAACAATCAGATGCATTTTATCTTGAGAAGAGTGGTAAGATGTCGTGGTTTGACAATCATAGAAAGTTTCTACCACTAAGTCATCCTTTCAGACGAAATAAGAATGCTTTCCTGAAAAATAAAGTTGTAGCACGTTCACCCCCTGACATTAGAACAGGAGAAGATATACTTAGTCAAATTGAAGCTTATGGTTTTGTGAAAGTCACCGAAGACTACGATGGTATTAACAAATATGTCTCTAAAGAAAATGTTACGGGATGGAAGAAAAGAAGCATATTATGTGATCTTCCTTATTGGAAATTCTTATTGCTTCGACACAATCTCGATGTCATGCACATTGAGAAGAACGTGTTTGATAATGTGTTCAACACTGTCCTAAATGTGACAGGAAAGACCAAAGACACGCCGAAGTCTAGGGCAGAGTTGAATACATATTGTGCTAGACTCCGAACCGAAGAAGCTTAACGAGAGTGACAGACATTATCCGAAAGCATGTTACATGCTGGGTCGTACAGAGAAGCATGCATTATTAACGTGGGTGAAGCAGCTCAGACTACCAGATGGTTATGTGTCCAACATGAGCAGATGTGTGGATATGAGTAAGTTGAGAATGTTTGGGATGAAAAGTCATGATTGTCACGTCTTCATGCAACGCCTTCTACCGGTTGCATTTCGTGAACTTCTCCCACAACCTGTTTGGACGGCAATTACAGAGTTGAGCTTATACTTCAGAGACTTAACTTCTCGTGCTATAAGAATTGAAGATATGAGGAGACTAAACGAGAGTATTCCAATTACTCTTTGCAACCTGGAGCGTATATTTCCACCGAGTTTCTTCGATTCCATGGAACATCTCCCGGTGCATTTAGCTGATGAAGCTCGTTTAGTCGGTCCTGTTCAATATCGATGGATGTATCCATTTGAGAGGTATAATATCATTCATATTATCGTTTTCATATTCAATATCGCGGTTGCATTATTAATGCATTGAACCACCCTTCATCAGATATTTAGGGAAATTGAAAAAATATGTTGGCAATAAAGCTCGTGTGGAAGGATCCATATGCAATTCTTATTTAGCTGAAGAAGCATCAAATTTCTGCTCGTACTATTTTGAAGATCATATCCACACTAGGCTGAGGAGGATGCCTCGCAATTGCGAGGTGGAACAAGAAGGCCAGACGTTCGACAACATAGATGTTCCCTCTATATTTCGTCCAAAAGGTCGTCCAATTGGCGCAAAGTCAATGAGATATCTTGATCAAAAGGAGTATAATGCCGCCCACTTATACATCTTGATGAACTGCGACGAGGTTACAGAATATCACAAGTGAGTGTTCTCTATAAGTCGCTTGTCTTATTTTCTAAATTGTGTAATATATGTAACGACTTCAACCAATTTTAATGAAGCCTATTTGAGGAAGAAATTCGGCGTGCATGTCCAAATATATCAGATGAAGATTACCAAACATCGATTGAGCAGGAATTCGGAGCTTGGTTCAAATCATATGTACGATGAGCTTATCCAATTTAAATGTTTTCTTAATTACCAAAATGTTTTCTTTTCCTAATTAGCTTCTTATGATCATAGGTTTCTTCCCCTTACTGCAATGAGATGAATCCGTATATACGGGATTTAGCAAAAGGTCCATTAGTAGCGGTTTATACGTACCCGGGTTATATTGTGAACGGATATAAGTTTCATACTTTATCACATGGGGTAGGAAAGTCCACTATGAATAGCGGAGTGTGTATACAAGGGCAAAATTATGGTTCCGATGCACTTGATTATTATGGACAGTTGGTTGAGATATGTGAAGTTGAGTACCCGAGTTTACCAATAAAACGAACCATGTTGTTCAAGTGCTTATGGTTTGACCCGACCCCTAGAGGGACTTATGTACATCCACAATACAAGCTGGTTTCTATCGATCAAACGAAACCGCTGCAGAACTATGAACCATTTGTCCTGGCATCACAAGCGCATCAAGTGTATTACTGCTCATATCCTAGTGTGAACAAATCTAGGAAGGCATGGTTGGAAGTATGTAAAGTTAAACCGAGATTTAAGATAGATTTGCCAACTAAATCTTCATTAGACGAAGCATTTCAAGAAGATGGCATACTTAACCCACCAGTATGTAACCACGCGACAGTAGAACCTGATATAACATTATCTCATCCACGTCAAACAATAGAACTCGATGAGGAAGATTTTGACGAAGGAGATGATGATGAAGAAGAACATGTTCTGACATCAGAAGATGAGGAATTTAGTGATGACTAGTACACCTTACAGGTTTTAAAAGAATTTTATTTTATTTTTTTGGCCAAAAACGATTAATGATTATTCTTTGTTTTCGGTACATGGCGCCTCCCACGGTGTCGTGGCGAGATCGTATCGGCTCCTGGCCGGGCGTGGAGCACCCCCATCGACATCTGGCTATGGGGGCAGTCCCCCTGAGTCGGGTGGACCCCATCAGGGTTCTACCGACTCTTACTCGGTGGATAGCCGCCGATGTTTCGAGATTTCACCTGAGGGGTATGTAATAATTGCTTTTATTAATTTTAAATATATCAAATTTCACTTGGATTAACCAATTTTCAATAATAGGCGATTGTTTGAGCCATCTGGATTGGCCTCGACAATCGTTGATTGTTTTAAAAAGATCAATAACCCGACTGGGTTCACTTGGAAGCTGACTCCTCCCGAAATTAAGGAGCAAGTATTTTGAAGAATTTAAGGTTAGTTTTTCTTTCAAGTTTACAATCTTATAATTTAGTATTTATTTATATATATCTAACATGTATAAACATGTAAATTGCAGAAGCACTTCTGCGGGCCTGCGGACGGGGACCAGGCAGCCCACCATATGTGGCAGAAGAGGGCATCCAAGAGGTTCAGCGATTGGCACTACGAAATGAAGCAAGGCCGCCCTCAAAAACCGGACTACATCAACACAGAGAGGTGGGCGGCCCTCAACGACTACTGGATGCGGCCAGAGGTGCTCCAGAAGTCAGAGACCGCTTCCCAGTGCCGCAGGTCGAGCCCGAGCCGGGCGCCGGGATGAGCAAGCACAAAGGAGGGTCCCGGTCAGCCATGCAGTACTCCCAGTCTACGGTAAGTCTCATTTTATATGTTTTTTAGCTTCTTATGTCTTTGTTTTTGACATAATTTTGTTTATGCATGTTATGAATAGGCTTCTCAGAGGGGATGCTCCTTAGAGTCCACCGCCTTTGACACTTTCCAGAGTCTCCATTACAAAGGTGGAGACTTCTCCAACATCAAGGCTGCGAGACTTCATGTAAGCACACAATTACAATATATAGATTATTATTCTAGAATTTTGAGTTTGACTAATTTCTATTTAATATTGTAATAGGCGGAGGTGGAGCGGATTGCTGCTGAAGAAGGCCCCAACGCGGATAAAAAAGCGATTTATCTGCGGTTGGAGGGGATCCGGGAAAAGAAGCAGCGGCTCTACGGTTTCGGCGAGGAAGGGAGCGGCTACATCAACGCCGCCAGCCGCTCTTCTACTTCCTCACTGGGGCCATCCCAGAGTAATGCCGAGATCATGCGCCGACTGGAGGAGGAGTCGGCAGCTAGGAGGAGCCTCGAGGAGCAGGTCGCATTTATGAATGCGCAGATGACCCAACTTATGGAGATGATGAGCTCCTCTAGCCGACGACAGCCTCCGGATGACAGCGCCGATCAGTCCCCTCCTCCCACCTCTTTATGATTGATTTATTTATGGTTTATGTATATATACTGAATATTTTGATTTTAGGATTTATATATTTATATTTCGGTTTGCTTTTTGAGTTGATTTGAATCGTTATATGTGATGTCTTGGTTGATTAATTGTATATGATGTGTTGGTTGGTTAAAAATTGCAGGTTGTCGATAACTTGGTACAAAAAACAAAAAAATTTATATAAAAAAAAAAATCTACCGACGTTTTACCGACGGATATTTCCGTCGGTAAATAAACATAAAAAAATTACAAAATTATTTTAAATTTACCGACGGACAATTCCGTCGGTAAAAAAAACGTAAAATTTATTGAAATTTTATTTTAAATGTACCGACGGAAAATTCCGTCGGTAAAAAAACAAATAAATTATTTAAAAAATTATTTTAAATTTACCGACGGAATAATCCGTCGGTAAAAAAACAAAAAAATTATTTAAAAATTTATTTTTAATTTCCTCCACGACAGAATATTCGGGGACAAACTTCCGACGGTTATTTTCCGTCGGCAGTCCGTCGGTAAAAGTTACCGACGGAATATTCCGTCGGTAATATTTACCGACAAAGCCTGACCCGACGCATTTATTCCGTCGGTATTCAGTCGGTAACTTTTTTACCGACGGAATTAAGGGGTTTACCGACGGAATTTTCCGTCGGTGTACGGTGAATTTCTTGTAGTGATAATGAAAAAGGCAAATAACATAGAAAATACTAGGCTAAATATTGTATACTACAATAGTTCACAATTTAATTTAATTTCCATCAACAATCATAAATGTAATTCTATTATATGTATTTAATAAATTCTCATAGTGAGAAATTTCAATACTAATGACATAATAAAAGACGTTGGTTAAGTCAAAGTAAAAGTGTTGGCAACGGCAGTTAAAGACTTAAAGCATGCAAGAAGACTTAATTTTTGTATCAAATTTCCACATTTGAAAAGAAATCATAATTATTCCACACGCTTAGATGACCAAAGCATTAGCCTACGAGATTAAGATTGTGTTTACTTACAAAAATGTGTCCCACAATGTCAATGTGTATGGGCTCAATAGACCAGGCCACTTTCACTTAACAGCCGTCAACTTGCCCTTACTATTTACTCATTGACCGCCGCAACGCTGCACGATGGAAATTTACAGCCGCTATTTAAATGTATTGTAAATAAAGTTAAATTGTGATTTTAATTTTTAATTTTAATAACTTTTGTTTTTTTGAGGGGGGTTGAATTGAGGTTGGGCCCTTAAAAAGGCCGTCTTAGATTGTCCGGGCCCACCTATAAACCGCCCGTAACATAAATATTTTGTTTTTGTCCATCTTCTAAATTGCCTTTTTTTTTTGTACATATTCAAACTACATTTGACTAATCTTTATCATGTTTTATGCTATTACAAACGTCGAAGTATCCGTTAATTTTCCTACCACCACGTTTCTTAATTCAATTACACAAAAATGTCCGAAATCAATCAGTCAATCAAACACGGATATGTATAGCTTCCGAGTTATTTAGACACGTCGAGAACACGTACAAAAAGTCCCAATTTAAATCAAGAATCATGCATGCACCTTGTGTATATAAAGTTTATGAAAATATCGAAAGTTATATAGTAGGTGATGAATTACATATATGTATATAGAAGATTATATATTAATGTGGACAAAATTAATAAATTTTGACGACTATAGAATCTTAGTTGAATTAAAAAAATGTATGTCCACACACACAAGCGGCCGGTCATTAGCTAGGGGACATATATTAGCAATAAAGCCGCCCCATGCACCTATAAATACCCTTCTCCCTTCCTCTCTCAAATCCCCCCTCTAACCCTCTCTCTCTCCTCCCTCTCTCTCTCTCTCTCTCTCTCTCTCTAAACAAAATGTGCCAACAAACAACTCCTATGCCTCCCCAACTGAAATGCAACTCATCAGTCCAAGAACCGGACATGTTCACCAACTTGATCCCCAAAAACCAAACACATCCTCAACAACCAATACCCCAACCCCACCACCACCACAAGCGGCGGAGCACCACCACCACCACCCTCTCTCTCCTCATTCAAGAATCATTCTCCTTAGCCCGGATCGCCTTCCCCATCATCCTCACCGCTCTCCTACTCTACTCCCGCTCCATCATCTCCATGCTCTTCCTCGGCCGCCTCGGCGACCTCCCCCTTGCCGCCGGCTCCCTCGCCGTGGCCTTCGCCAACATCACCGCCTACTCCATCCTCTCCGGCCTCGCTGCCGGCATGGAGCCCATCTGCGGCCAAGCCTTCGGCGCCCAGAAATTCACCCTCCTCGGCCTGACCCTCCAACGCACCATCCTCCTCCTCCTCCTCACCTCCCTCCCCATCTCCCTCCTCTGGCTCAACATGAAACCCATCCTCCTCCTCTGTGGCCAAGACGCCGCCATCGCCGCCCACGCCCAGACCTACCTCCTCCACTCCCTCCCCGACCTCCTCGCCCAATCCCTCCTCCACCCCTTACGCATCTACCTCCGTACACAATCCATAACCCTACCTCTCACCCTCTGCGCCGCCGCCTCCATCCTCCTCCACCTCCCCATCAACTACCTCCTCGTCTTCAAACTCAACCTCGGCATTAAAGGCGTCGCGCTCGGCTCCGTTTGGACAAACTTCAACATCGTCTTCTCCCTCATCGTCTACATAATCTTCTCCGGCGTATATAAAAAGACATGGGACGGCATCTCCTCCGAATGCCTAAAAGGGTGGCGCCCCCTCCTCAACCTCGCCATTCCCAGCTGCATTTCTGTCTGCTTGGAATGGTGGTGGTACGAAATCATGATCCTCCTCTGCGGCCTCCTCCTCAACCCTAAAGCCACCGTCGCTTCAATGGGGATACTCATCCAAACCACCGCATTAATCTACATATTCCCATCCTCCCTAAGCTTCGGCGTTTCGACGAGAGTCGGTAATGAAATCGGAGCTCGCCGGCCGGAGAGGGCAAAATTCGCCGCCATTGTTGGGCTCTGCTTCAGCTTCGTACTCGGCATCTCCGCTCTCTTCTTTGCCATCTCTGTACGGAAAGTGTGGGCCCGCATGTTTACGGCGGACAAGGAGATCATCGCGCTGACGTCACTCGTGCTGCCCATAATCGGGCTGTGCGAGCTGGGCAACTGCCCGCAAACGACGGGCTGCGGCGTTTTGAGGGGAACTGCCCGGACTAAAGTGGGCGCGAATATTAACTTGGGATGCTTCTATCTGATCGGAATGCCGGTGGCCGTTGGATTGACTTTCTATTACAAGATGGATTTTGAGGGTTTGTGGCTGGGGCTATTGGCGGCGCAAGCGTCGTGTATGGTGACGATGATGGTGGTGCTGCTGAGGACCGATTGGGAATGCGAGGCGCGGAGGGCGGAGGAGCTGACCGGAAGTTATGAAAATCTTGATGATGATGATCAACATCATAAACCGGATCTCATGGAAGATTGTCCGTGTTGATTTATGATTTCTAATTTATTTTTTGAAGGGAAATAGATATTATAGGACTATTTTTGTTTTTTACTTTTAATTTTGTGATGAAATATTGAAATGTAAAGAGGATGGAGGGAAAGAAGAATGAGATAGTTTAGATATGATATTTTGTAGCTTAGGGGAAAGATGTAATTTGGGTTGCTTCTCTTGGCATTCAAAATAACTTATTAATGATGATAATTTTTTTAAGGGTTATTCTCTTTTAAATATATATATTTTTTTTAATTCTTTTTGGCACGCAAATTTTTAATTTAGTCCATAAATAAATTAATTCTTAATTTATTTCAAATTGCATACAGATCAAAAATTCGGCGAAATTAAAGCTGATGTGGCATTTTTTAGCATGGCATGACTGCTAACATGTCGGGTTACTCATAATCGATCTTATTTAATTTTTAATAAAATACACAAACTCTTTACAGTTCCCATTTTGCACATGAATTTTAAATTTAATTTGTTTTTGCACACAATCAAAATTTAGGTTTTTTTTAATTAATACTTATTTCTAATAAAAAAATTATAAAAATGACTGAATTAAATTGAACCGATTAAATACGAGGAAAGAAACTGATATTAAGATTTTTTTCAAGATTTTTTAAAATTCTTTCTTTATATTTAATCGGTTTGGTCAACTCAATTCTATCATTCATTATAATATTTTTATTTGAAATAAATATTAATTAAAAAAAATTATAAATTTCGATTGTATGCAAAAAATAAATTAAATTTAAAGTTCATGCGAAAAAAGAAAAACTGTAAAGAGTTTGTGTATTTTATTGAAAATCAAATAAGAGCGATTATGACTAATCCAACATGTCAGCAGTCACATCACACCGGATAAATACTACGTCAGTTTTGATTTCGCCATATTTTTTATCTGTGTGCAATTTGAAACAAATCAAGAGTTTATATACTAGGCTAAATTGAAAGTTCATGTGCAAAAATGGAATTTGAGAAAAGTTGGTGTATTTAGAGGAGAATAACTTTTTTGTAATAGCACAACATAATTTGTATAACTAGAAGACCATATACTATTTTCTTACTTCTTGATATATTTAATAGGTCAATTACATGTGCATGAATAAATATTGTTCTATGAGTATTATTATTATAATTATATCAAACAAAAAACAATTTCCCTACAAAAGAATATGAAAGAAAATTTCATTATTTTCACTTCATCCTGGTAATTAAATATTTTTTACTTTTTTATGATAATCGATCATAATTTTTTTAGATTTTTTGTTTTGATAATGTACAGTTTAGACTTTTTATATCACCTATCATAATGATTATTAAGTGTCACGTATTAATTAATTATTAAAAGAGTATGATGCATAGAGATATACAATTTGAACATAGAAACATTTTCGATACTTGTCACTTTACTATTTTGTAGTCTAAATCTCACCACGTCAATCACGATCATTGAGTATAAATTCCACTAGGATTTGATAGTTCTGATAATAAGTTAATAAATATCATATCTTATAACATGTAACATGTGTAATAATCATATAGTTCCTTCAGAAAAAAAAATATATATGGGGTGTACATAATTTACATTATTTAATTGCATAAAAATAATTAACCTCCTATCGTATAATTATTCAAGTCAACATATACTACTCTTAGAAACCCATTACCAGCCCATAAATTAAAATCAAATGGCAATGTTTGTGAATAACAATATTCTAGTCCCGAATCCACTTTTGAGAAATGTAATGTTGTTACGTACGAAATCTGCTATATGATCATGTAGACAGAGGAAATCCTGCCATGCACATACATATATATTTATAATATCTATATATCTATCTATATATATATATATATATACGAATCTTTACTATTCTTGGCAGAATCTTCTTTTTTCTAGAACCAAAATTTGCAAGATATACCTTAAAATTATGTTTATTTGTGCTTTGGAAACACAAAAAGCAAATTTGCGTACAGTTTGCTTTGAAGAATAATATGATTTTGGTGGGAGAAAATTATTCCGTCCACGCATACCATCAATGTATAAACCATATTCCCATACTACTATAGGAAGTCAAAATACTTCCTAAATACTTTTTATCTTTTAACTTTCTTTTAACCATAAATACTTTTTATCCATTCCACACTATTATTCACCATTCCACATTATCCATAAATACTTTTTATCTTTTAACTTTCTTTTTCTTACCTTTTTCATGCAAATCAATCGTGTTTTATAATAAAGAAACTTCTAGATATCATTTATATTTATGCGGCTCCCTCTCTCTCCCCTCTTTTATAGTACAAAATTTGAGATTAAGGTCCCGTTTGGAAAAATAACTTAATTAATGACTTATAACAATAGAATTTATTCTATAAGACTTATGGTATAAATAATTAAATTTAATAAGTTAATTGTATTTGGATACATACAAGAATAATACTACTACTTATGTAGGCAAAAAAATAAAATTAATAAAAATATAGTTGTTGGGATTTAATATGTGAACCTAGGGGTGTTCGGTACTGTATACCGTACTATTTTTCTCATACCGCATACCGTACCGATAAGGGTCGGTATGAGAAAAAACATACTATTACCGTACCGATCATTTTGGTATACCGTAGTTCGGTATAGCAAATCTTCATACCGTTGTCATACCGCTCTTTCAGTATACCGTACCGTACTTCGGTATACCAAAAAATCAAGGTCTACCGAATATTTAACGGTATACCATAAATTTAATCTATGTTTTTTATAAAAGCCAAGAAAGTTATTAATATTATTTTCCAATAAAATTAATTAATCAAACTATTTTGTATGAATTTGTTAATATTATGGGTTAATGTTTATAAAGTTGAAAAATATATTTTTTTATCCATTTCATGATTTAATAGGTAAATAATATGATTTTATGTCAAATAAAATTATGTCATTTAAGTGCATTTATGATATAACATTAAGATTGTTTGATATGAGTAACATATTTGTAACAACCCGTGTTCAAAACTTGTAACCAACATTTTTGCACTTTTTTCTACAAGATATATGCGGTATGAACTTCGGTATGCGGTATACCTCGATATGGAAAATCTCATACCGTTACCGTACCGAAAAAACTTCGGTACGGTATGATATCGTACCGAAGATTAGATATCTTCGGTATTTTTTCAGTATGGTATGTGCGGTATAACGAAACACCTCTATGTGAACCTCCTTAAAAGTTACTTATAAGTAGTCATAAGTTAATAATATTAACTTATGAAAATAAGTTAAAAGTAACTTATTATTTAGAATAAGTTATTTCGATAAGTTATCTCAAACGCTTGTAAAGTGACTTATTATTTAGAATAAGTAAAAATAAATTATTTATAAACTCTTTAAAATGGGCCTAAATTTTATGTTGTTTAATTATTCATAAGGAAGTTTTGTTGGTCAAGCACCACAAATTAATGTATCGTTTTTCAAAGTCGTCTGCTGTGGATGTGAAAGTCGTGTATCAAAATGGGCTACAGTATCTCGTGCAATTATCACCTTGTTTATATATTTTAGTGGTGTGTCTTCTTTAATTTACATATTAGTGCAGAACGATTTGAGTGTATCATATTCATATATTTTTATGTCTACTATAAAACAAATGTATTGATATGTGTCGTTTTCCATTACAAAAGTCATCCATATTAAGAATGTGTTTGCGTGTTCATATGTCTTTTTCCACTAAAAATAACTCTTTTATGCTTGCAGTACTAATTTTATATAACAGTTTCTTTAAAATTAAGCAGTGATTCTCGAATACACCAAAATAAATTATTTTTTAATATTGATATAAACAACCTGCTCGACTTTTAAGGGTAAAATAGTGAGACCACTAGAGTTATTAGAGTATATATTATTTTATAAACTTCATAAAAGAACACGAGTGGGACAGAGGTACAATACTTATGATTAGAATTTACTTACAAACCCTAATTATTTTACTAGTTGTGATAATGTAATGTATATATCTATGTATACATAAGTATATTATTTTATTAAATACGTCATTAGTCGATTAGATTTAAGATTTGTGAAGAATAATAAACGCCCACCAATGTACTATGATTCTTGAATATTGCTTTGCGCCTCGAAAAAGGAACAAGACTTCCTACTACTACCTAAATCGTAATTAATACCTAATCAGGGTTACAATTAACAGATTAGAGCTGTTACTGTTTCCTAGGATGGGAACGATCGACTGCATCGAACTCGTGTAAGGTAGTAATTAAGTTATTATTCTTAATATTTCTATGGTCGATAAAATTTCTTAACCAATAGTATCGATAACTTTAATTCCGTTTTATTTATTTTTTCTGTTTACAAAATTAATCAACACGTGCGCACATGTCCAGTTGTTCAAGCTTTTCTTAAATGACGTAATTAGGTATATACTAAGCAATAAATAATAATATCCTTCTAAGCAATAATATTAACAAGAATATTAATAAAAAATGTACAGTATAGTCGGAATTAAGTAGAAGCATGTCGGAATTAAATTAATTGGAACTCAAAAGTCAATGCAAATAATTATTACGTAATGTAATGGGCCTTAAATATGCTGTGAAAGGTCATAATCTGTTGACTCTTTAAGCTTTCAAGAATCGAACAAAATAGACTAATTAATTGGATTATTAATTAACAAATTCGATACTGTATCTATGAATCTTATTCATATGCCACGGGGGTCGACGTAATTCTTCACATGTGACTCAGTATCTAATTTAATAATTAAAAATTAATTGTACAAGAAAATAATACAATTATTGCAATGACCACGACTATCTACCTTATATATCAAATCATACGAAGAAAACAATTTGATAAAAATGCAATTCTAAAAGTCGGATTTTTATATCCTGCAACATGCATGATTAGTAAAATTATATTATTTGATAGCCGCATTGACTTAGAGCTCAAAATTATTTTAATAAAAATGTTAGCCATTAATAATTACTAATATGATGTAAGTCATTGATAAACTCAATATTGATCTTTCTATATACATAGATGATTAACAAGTAACAACTACTAGTTTCCCTCGTGGTAAAATAATTGAAGACAGCACTGTAGATAACAAAATATATAATATAATATAATTAAAAGGGCGGCCTATAATAAAGTAGTACTAGTAATTATGGTGAGACTGCAATATGCGGCGCCTGAGCCTCACAACTTTGTTTTTAAAATAACAAGAGATGAAGATTAGATGCAAGAATATCGATGCTTACTTGAGCGATTACGTATTAACTGGGTGATTAAATATTTATTGCATGTCACATTCTTGGCTTTTCATGCTCACATTATTAGGATTTACAACATTTTATGTTAAACTAAACACAACTTTTTTGTTTCAAAGGTAAATTATGATTGACGTTGAAGAAAAATGAAGGAAAAGCACATAAAAAGTAGAGAAGTGGAATTGTCACGAGGGAAGTTGTATTGGTTTGAGGAGTCATAAAACGGCTGAAAATATAATTATTTGGAGATGATATGTTATTTGATATTCGAAAAAGCAAAGACGGTTTAGGAATAAGGAATAGTTATAAATTCAATGTTTTATTATGTCTATCGAAACCAAGAAATCACCCCTCACGTGCAAAATTTTAGAAGATCTCCTTTAAGATCAAACAATTCCATCGAATTGAGTATGATTTTATGTATGATAGCATTTACGATATCAAGAATATCAATGAACCCGATTAAGGCAATTGGTCAAACTCAAAATAGGAATATCATGATACATTTTCTAGCTTCGAGGGTCTATTTCTTAGTGTATATATATGTTCCGACAAAAATGGGAAACTCAAACTCATTGTAATTACTTGGTGGGTTTTAAATTACAAGTTGCAAACTAATGATATGAAATCAAGAATTTTTTAGTAAATTTTGAGATCTGTAAATTGAAATAATTTATTGATCATAAGTGTGTGGCATCAAATTAAAGCATCTTAAAAGTGATAGTCATGGGATTTATGTCTCATTTGGTGGATGTTCATGATATTCTTGTTAGCTAGTTTTGTTGATGACTCATTTTTATTAATTACAAAAAGGAACTCGATAATTCAAGCAAACTTCTTTTGAGGCAAATTAATATTTTCTTTTCAACAAATTAAAAGTACGAGGATTCAAAAATAGAACTTCAAAATTTGATCCTCTTAAAAACTTTACAAATTATTTAAATCAATGCATGTATATGCACAAGCACAACCCATTGTGATCTGCAATAGATAATTTAACCCAACACGTTTTGGCCATTTGAGTTTCGACTCATTGCTTAAAAATGATTAAAATGTAAAAGGCAGAATTGAAATAGCCATTGATGAGTGCGTTATGCCAAATGGACTTTTATGGTGAAGTTGAGTTAATTTAATTTGTCAAACCACAGAAAAAAAAAATGGCTACTTACCCATAAAAATAATGCCGTCCAATTTAAAATATAAATGAAAACGTCCAATCGGATTATATCGCACAAAGGCCAACATAATAATTTATACGATTAGTTACAAATAATAAACTAAGCATTTAACATTGCATTGATTTAATTAGTAATTAATTATAAATCATTATTTTTTTTTACTTTGTCCATTCAGATACCCGCAGGCGCCGTTTCAGTAGAAATTGACATAGGATCTCAGCTTAATTATAAGAAGAATTCACGACCTTTAATTTAATCAAAGTTTCAACGAATATGAAGATTCAAACGTTGAATTAAAATGACTATAACTTAATTTGTATTTCTCACTCTTATAAGATCTTCACTCCACATTCCCAATTTTAGGGTAGATTTAAAACTTTACACGCAATAAAATGATGCGCCCTTTGTAGTAAAATAGAGACAATTTTAAGATGCAAGATTCTTAACCTAGAAATTTGATTATCATCGTTATCTATGTGTATGTAAACATAATCTCCAATTGATTTGATTCCTTCTCTCCTCTCTTATAATTGGAAAACAATAATTATTATTATTTTGTCATGAAATTCTTGAAATCGATTTGTCACAAAATCTATCCATTCGTTATAGTTTAAAATGAACGATTGAAGGGCCCTATCCAATAATACAAAAGCTACCCTAATTTATGCATCATATCTAAGTTTATTCCCCTACAATATTTCAATCAAAAAGTTGAGATATATATATAAGGTCAAGAATTCCAAGAACAAAGCTGCGTAGCAATAACTCACAAATTCACAATATAACATAATCAGATAAATTAGATAATAGAAAACTTATCTAGTAAACATGGTGTGAACTTTGCTGCATGTAAGCCAAGACAAACCCTTTTCTCCATCAAAATTCCTGAAAATAGTGGCAGCAAATATCAGTCGATAACATGGCAAAAAAATACCATATAAATCTTGAATTAATGCTGCCATTTTTTCATGAGAGAGAGAACCTTGGGATTTGAAGAGGAGAACGTCTAAATTTCCGTACATCTAAAGTTGCCATGAATGTATTTATTTGAACATTAATCTCTTAGATCTGAAAGGTTATTGAGCATGCAAGTGGATCGAACATGAACCATTTTACATGTAAGAAGCAAATAATAATATTTCTCTGATTGTACGAAAAGCCAATAGCCCCATGATAATTATCGGAAATTAAAATATCATTGGACAACTTGTTAATTACATGTATATGGTCTTTCTAAAACATTTAATTCGAATTCAACCACTTTGGTAACCAATAACGAATTGTTTTGACCAAATTAATTAAACAATTTAGGGTCCTCATTGGACATATATTTAATGGGGAAGTTGTGGGTTGACCCTTACTAGACTCCATAAGTCACTATTGCCTACCTCTAGCTCAGCTAGATCTTTGATTTAATACTACTTAATTTTATCTTGTTTAATTTGCTTGGGATTAATTACTATTATCTCCATTCCAATTATCTTATCAATTTTAGTTGTGGTGCGGTTTTCAACTAGAGCTGATAGTTGTGTGTAGAGTAGTTTAAAATTGTGGATCCCAATAAAAATTTATGTGTAATAATTTACTAAAAAAATAAATTGGACAATATATTTAAAACGGTCCGAAATGACAAATTGAACAAGATAATTAAGATGGAGGGAATAATTCATATATTGTATATATAAAATCGTTCGTAAAACTTAATTAAAGTTGAGTCAATTGCCAAAATAACACTTTCTAAAAAAATAATTCCCAAAATAACACTTTTAAAAAAAAATTCAAATTAACACTCATTTTGCAACCTATGAACTTTTACTAAATGAATATCTACATGAAAAATAATTTAAATTTTATAACTTAATTTTACTATACTAGCATTTTGAGGAATAAAAAAAGAAATTATTTTATTTTTATTTAGAGAATACGAAAAATATTACGATAAATCAGAAATTTGTTTATTTGAAAATACAGAAATTTTTTCTTTCCGACTTAATTTGAACAATTGTATTTCTTTTTCTTTTTATTTATTTTGTAATTATATTAATAAAAAAATCTTTTTCTCATTTGAAAAATAAAAATACATTTTGTTTGTTTGAAATAAAATTAACTATACAAGTAAACAAATAAAAATCATTTTTTTAATTTAGAAAATACGGCACACATAACTTATAAAATAAATAAAACAACTAACAAATATATTTATTTATTTTATTTGGAAATAAAATTTTACAACAACAAAGTATATATTTTTGTAATTTAGTAGTGTAAAAATAAAAAAAACATTGTCCATGTAGATATCTATTTAGTAAGGAAATAAATATGTGGCAAAAAAAGTGTTAGTTTATTTTGGTCTGGAGACGATAGTCAGGTGTAGAGGGGGGGGGGGGGGGGGTGAATACACCTGATCACAGTTTCTTTTCTCAGAACGTGAAGGATAGTTGAGCTGTAGGTTGCAACTGATGAAACCTTCGATCACGGGTCAGAGTGTGTCAACTACTGAGCTCTCCTACTGACTTTTGTCAGTACTTGAAACTCAGTCGGAGACGTTGTGCGGATAAGTGTGTAGGGCCCGGAGATTCGTCTCAGTTTGAAAACATGTTTTCGCAAGTCAAAGTCTTTTAGCTGGTGCGTTTTTAAAATACGTTTTATGCAAAGATATGATTTTTAATCAATTATATGCAGTGCAATAAAACAGTAAATGACACAAGCAATTTAACGTGGTTCGGATACGCAAGATCCTACGTCCACGGTCCTGACAAGGCAGGAGAACTTGTTGATTAATCTGAGCAAGTCTCAGCAAGGAATCTGTGCACTGGACAGGCCCTTCTAAGTTATAGTCCTTAGCGACTTTACAATTCAAACCTAAGTTCGAAAGGGAGGGGATGATCTCCAACTAAGAAGGAGTTCTTACAATAAGAACAATTCACAGAAAGTGAACTCCTTCGAAATTTCTAAGCTATAGATATGGCAATGAGCTTAGCTAGAGAAGAAAGAGATCTAAATAACTAGAGAGAAGAACTAGAAATATTCTATGAAGGCAAGTTCTTTGCTGGATGATCTTTCAAGTTTGCTAGAGTGTTTGAATGCTTGAGCATTTTCCCTTTTTTTTAATCCCGTGCGTGGAGCTCGGATTTCTTCTCTATTTATAGTTGTGAGCAGGCATATGTCCGTTGGAGAAGACGATGCCACGTGTCACAAGCTTCCAAAGAAAACGGCCACCTTTTTCGAATTGTTGCAGCAGGGCAGTTGACACTGTACATGAGAGCAGCTTTAGTTGGTCAGAGACGGTAGCAGAAGGTTCTTCGGCAGCGCTGTCTTGAAGGTGATATCCTTCCTTCCACAGAACTTCTGAACATATGAGTTCATCTCCTTCTCCTTATAGCCTATAGGAGAGATTTCAGTCGCCGGAAGATCAAAGATTAACTCCAGAGCGTCTCGGATGTTGATGATATGCTGACTCGCATCCCACGAATTTGGTACAACCTCCTTCATGAATGCAAAGGATGCTTCCTCTACCCCTGAATCTAGGGTTCTCCAGTTGAAGTAGACTTCCGCCACTTGTCTGGGCAGAAACGCTCGGGGTTGCTTGGAGACGAGCAGTTCTAGTCCAGAACTCTCAATAGCTGTGAACACGGGCTCCAGATATGGAAGATCAACTTGACGAAGCGCCATAGTGGGTTCGAACTGGATGCGAGTTTTGATGATCTCGTCAATATCGGTGGGTGACTGTATTGTCGCCATGAGAATCGAGTGATTTAGAGCTTGGAGATACTAAAAATGCAAAGCAGTCTTAAGATTTTGGAAGAAAACTGAATCGCGGAGAGAAAGCTCTAAAATTTCGGAAATGGCGATAAGTGAGGAGAAGGTAGAAGATGAAAGATTTTGTAAGATCATGCGTGAAAAACCGTTTAGATCGAACGGTTGGGATTTAATCTCTCATTGTTATTTGCGGCTGAGATTAGATGTTATAAAATGAATGATTACTAAGCCGCCTCTACCATAGACCCACGTAGGATGATGCGCAGTTAAAGTAAGTGAAAAGACATGCATTAAATGCGCTGCAGGCAGCATTAAAGACTAAGTCATTTTAAATGAGAATGGTTTCCTACTGACTTATCCTTAAAAATTAATGGCAGGAAATAAATGCTCATTAACTACTGAGTGCTAGCGATTGAGATAATAAATGCGAGCATGCTTCTGATAAACTTTAAGTAAATAATACTACGCAAACCTCTTCAGCTGAATTTTTACGATCAGCTGGTTACCGTTTAGGCTAAGGAGGATGGTTGACGTGCTGATGACCACCTTCCCCCTTACTGTGTACAATGTGATTCTCCCGACTGAATCAATGTACTAAGTCTTCTGACCTGTCATACTGGTTCCTTACAGTTGATACCAATTGTTGGTATATCAGTGGTTAGCTTCTACTGATACCAATTGATACCAACCAATTGTTGTGTTCTACTGACACGATTCAGTAGGATCCAGTAGACCTAGCTCAACTAATAATTCTCTGAATCTGTTCTCAGCTAGTGGTTTGGTCAGTATGTCTGCCCTTTGCTTGTCAGTATGGATTTTCTCCATTCTGATATTCTTCTTCTCGACATGGTCTCTGATGAAGTGGTGTCGAATATCCACGTGCTTGCATCTCGTATGGAGAACTGGATTCTGAGTAATTGCAATAGCACTGGTGGAGTCACAGTAGATGAGCACTTTATCCTGAATTATACCATAGTCTCTCAGTTGTTGTCGAAGCCAAAGGATCTGGACACAGCAACTTCCAGCAGCCATGTATTCAGCTTCAGTAGTGGACGTTGCTACTGAATGCTGCTTCTTTGAAAACCAAGATATTAGCTTGCTGCCTAGGAACTGACACGTTCCAGAAGTTGACTTTCGATCTATCCTGCATAATCAGCATCAGAATAACCTGTCAGTATTAGATTATCATCAGCAGGATACCATAACCCTGCGTCAGGTGTTCCTCTTAGATATCACAGAATCTTCTTTGCTGAGTCTAGATGACTTCACTTAGGATCTGCTTGAAATCTTGCACATACACCTACAGCATAAGTTATATCAGGTCGGCTAGCTGTTAAGTATAATAAAGAACCAATAATAGCTCTATAATCAGTAGAGTTAACAGAAGCTCCCTTTTTATCTAGATCGATTTTGAAATTTGTGTTCATGGGGATCTTGACTAGTTTGCTTGAATCGCAGCCAAATCTTTTGAGAAGATCTCGAGTGTATTTGGCTTGATTGATGAAAATTCCTTCTGGTGATTGCTTCACTTGAAATCTAAGGAAATAGTTCATCTCTCCCATCATAGACATCTCGAATTTCTCCTTCATCATTTTCTCGAATTGCTGACATATGGTTACGTTTCTGCAGCCGAAAATGATGTCGTCCACAAAGATTTGCACCAGTAGGATGTCATCTCCTGAATTTATGTTGAACAAGGTGCGATCTACTGTCCCCTTCTGAAAACCTTTCTGAAGTAGAAAGTCTGATAGGGTATCGTACCAAGCCCTGAGTGCTTGTTTTAACCCGTACAGAGCTTTCCGAATTCTGTACACCTGATGTCCCTGCTGAAAGTCGGGCGATTCTTCCACGTAGACTTCTTCCTTCAGTACGCCGTTCAGAAAAGCTGACTTTACATCCATCTGATATACTTTGAAACCTTGATGTGTTGCGTAAGCTAGGAATAGACGAATGGCTTCCAATCTTGCGACTGGAGCGAATGTTTCATCAAAGTCGATTCCCTCTGCTTGACAGTAACCCTTGGCAACTAGTCGAGCTTTATTTCTGATGATGGCGTTGTTTTCATCACGCTTGTTTTTGAAGACCCACTTAGTGCCAATAACGTGCTGATGTCTAGGTCTGTCAACAAGCTCCCAAACTTCGTTTCTGACGAACTGGTTCAGCCTCTTCTTGCATGGCGATGATCCGATCGGCATCATTGAGTGCGTCCTCTATTGGACGAGGTTCTTCTGTAGACAAGAAACAAGAATAGAGTGAGCTTTCTCCTTGACTTAATTTAGATCTTGTTCTTATCGTTGCTTGATGGATCTCCTATAATGAGATCGGAAGAATGAGCGTCAAGCCAGGAACATCGGAGCTGGCTTCTTCTTTCGATACTACTTACGCACGATCAGTAGGTGTGTTAGGCATTTCGATCATCGTTGCGTGATTGCAGTAGTTCGGTAAGAAGGTTAGGATCTACCGAGTTTCCGGGGTTCGGGGGCATTTAGCTCGGGAACAATTTGTGTTCCCCCCGAGTTTATATTCTCGGTAGAGGTCTCGGTTACCACACGGGGCTTCCTCATCGACCGTTGCTGTTGTTGATTACGTTCGGTAGAATCAACCGAAGTCATCTACATCGCCTTGTTGGGCGAGTCCGAATTTCTTCATCGTCGACTCATCATCCCAACAATCTTCGGATCTTTTCGGCTTTATCGGTCGTCCAGAGATCCCGTAGCTTCTGCTGCCGACATCTTCGATGATTTGTCTCTGTACTTTTCCTGTTCTCAATAACAAACTCATCAAAAACAACATGAGGGCTTTCCTCCACGCAAAGGGTCCGATAGTTAAAAACTCTGAAGGCTTTACTGACTCGAGAGTATCCTAAGAATAATCCTTGATCAGATTTGCTATCAAAGACCTTCAACTGATCTTTCCCATTATTGTGGATAAAGCAAGGACAACCCAAAATTTGAAAATGAGAGATAGAAGGAATTCTCCCTTTCCATAATTCGTATGGTGTCTTCATGTGTTGCTGTGTAAGTAAAAAGCGATTCTGAGTATAGCAGGCGGTGTCAGTAGCATCAGCCCAAAACTTTGAGGGTAGTCCAGAGTCTGCTAGGAGCGTTCTTGCTGCTTCTTTGAGTGTTATGTTCTTACGTTCGGCAAGTCCGTTCTGGCGGGGTGCGAGCTAGCGATGTCTCGTCTTTGAATTCCCTCTTTTTCGCAGTACTCCTTAACTACTGAGTTGAGAAATTTTGTTCCTCTGTCTGAGCGAATTCTTTGTATCTTTATGTCCTTTTCCACACTGAGCTTTTTCAGCAGTTTGGGCAACTCAGTCATGACATCATATTTGTTGGCGATGAAGATGACCCATGTATATCTCGAGTAGTCGTCAATAACGACAAGGGCATACTTCTTGCCTCGTATAGTCACTGGAGAAACTGGTCCGAATAAATCCATGTGCAGCAGCTGAAGGATTCCATCAATGAAAGGTGAAGGAATAGGTGGATATCTTTTCTTTGTCTGCTTTCCCTTCAGGCATGCTTCACAATTTCTATCTTTGATAAACGATTCGTTGGGCAATCCTCTGACTTTGGAGTTCTTGGCTAGCTTGTTCATAGTCTTGAAGTTCAGGTAGTTGAGTCTCTTATGCCATAGCCATCCTGACTTGTCACTTGATTTCGTCTGTGCTAGTAAGCAAGCCTCAGGTTCTGCGGTTTTCCAGTTTGCAACGTAGATATTCTTTCTCCGCGAGCCTGATAACACTATTTTCCCTGTAGATTTATCAACAATATCACAGAAACCAGCGTCAAAGATAACTCTGTTAAGATTGTCACGGGAATTGGTGACGAGAAGGAGATTATGTTGAAGTCCTTCAACATATGTTACTCTTAGAACTGAAGCAGTCCCAATGTTCAGCGTTCCATATCCCCTTGTGTAGCCTTTTGAGTTGTCACCGAACTCAATTCTGGGACCCTCTTCTTGTACGTAGTTGGTCAGCAGGTTCTTCTGGTATGTCATATGTCTTGAGTAGCCGCTTTCCACTATCTAAGGGTCCTTATGCACCTGCAAAACAGAAGTATTTTTAGGTGCCCTTTGGTTCAGTTGGGTCCTTACATGTTAGTGGATGATTTTGGAACCCAGATCTGCCTAGGGACCTTAGAAGTCTGAGACTTCTTCTTCTGAACCTTGTCAGTTTTCTTCTCCACAGGACCTGGAGATACTGACTTCCTGATGATTTTGGGTTCAGGAGCTTTCTTCTTCTGAGTCTTTGCGCTTCTCCTGACCCTGGGCTCATATTAGTACGAGCCATACTGAGCCGGGTGCTCATACAGTGGCTCATTGTACTGTTCTGCCCACCTGACCTTCTTGGTTGCCCCTGAGTTTGATCGTGGTGTCCTGGGGCTGGAACCTTTGGTCAGTTGCTTCTTGTTGCTCGGCCGAGGTGCAACTATTTTTCGTTTATTCTTCGTCCGAGGTATGGTGTCGGCGGCTTGCACCTTTCCCTCGACGAACCTATCAACCAGCATTTCTGAGCTTTTTGAAGTGGAAGCCTCGTGAGTATAGCCAAGTCCTTCTTTCATGACTGTTGGCCTTTGTGCTCTAAGCATACTTTCCAGCTTCTCCTTAGCTCATAGGTACTGTTCAGTCATCAGTCCTCGCCAGACCTCCTCACTTCTTCTGAGTGAGTCATAATCTTTTTCCACGTCTGTGAGCTTCTGACTGAGTCGGGCTATTTCAGTCTCTTTCTCAGAATTGTCCTTGGTCAGAACTGAAATCTGAGTCTCTTGAAGCTGAGACTTAGTAATAAGAGATTCGATCTCCTCCTTGAGTCTCACAACTAGATTCTCTGAGTCAGTAGAGACCTGACAATCAGAAGAAAGTCTCTGATTCTCAGCCTTTACCTGTTCCAATTCCTGAATGGTTCTGCTGAACTCTCTGCTCAGCTGAATCTGCTCCTCTAGTAGATCGTCATAGGCTTGTACCACATCTAGAGGCTCATCTGTGACCGAGCATGTGTCGTGTGTGCTGTGTGAAGAAGAGGTTATGTTAAGTTTAGAATTTACCTCAGCCTCTTCTCCGGCCATTAGACAGTATTCAGCCGTATCTTCAGGAACCGTCTCTCCGATCTCAATTGCGATGAATGCAACTTCGTCCTCAGAAGAATACATAAATGTATCTTCCACGATTGAGTTATCGGATATCTCTCCGGCTATGTAGGCCTGCCTTCTTTTGGCAAATTTATCTCGTCTGGCCTGCCGTTCTGCTCGTTGAGCAGCTGAGAGTTCGGGACAGTCGTACTGATAATGTCCCTCCTTCTTGCAGTTGTAACACGTACGTGTTCTGCTGCTCTTTCCAGCTGATTCTTTGGATGGGCTAGCAGCAGGCTCAGTGTTTCTGCATTCAGTAGAAGGATTAGGTTCTTCCCTTTTCTGATAATCTTTCTTACCTGAGGGAGAATCTCTGTGGTATTTCTTCAGCTTTCTGACTCTCTCCTTCTCTCTTTGATATTTGAGAGCCATCAGCGCAAGTTGGTCAGTAGCAGATGTCTCAGAGGACTTTTTTTTCTGCTGCGGACTCTTGCCTTTTGGAAGAAATGGTTTTGGCTCCAGTTTTGCTGACTGTTGCTTTGAAGGCATGGTCGATCTGAGTGTCAGCTGGAGCACTGGAACATCTTTGGGGTAAGCTGTGCTCAAATTCCTCTGTTTTTAATTCTGAAAAGATAACATCAGGAGTTAGAGCATTAAGATCAGAGCGGCGTAAATAAGTAGCAAATGGAAGCCACTTCTGTCGAGGTAGCGCTCTTAAGATCTTGGTGTTCATCTCTTTGTTGGTGAACATCTTCCCCAACCCGTTGATAACATTGACTTGATTTGTAAATCTGACGCTTAGCTCGTCAATGGTTTCACTGGGCTCCATAGCAAATGCATCGAACTTCTGAAGCTCTAATTCGAGCTTGTTCTCTTTGATCTGCGGGGTTCCTTGGCTCAGTACAGCCAGAGCATCCCAAAGTTCTTTTGCCGTTTTGCAGTCCTGCACTCTCCCGAGGTGAGAGTCACTGAGTGTAGTCAGTATTGCATTTCGCACAACTCGGTCGAGGTTGTGCAACTTTTTCTCTTCCGGTGTGAAGGCTGATTTTTCATTGGGGATCTTAGCACCAGTTTGTGCTCCTACACCTCCCACAGCGGCAAATTGTACGCTGTCGATCATGGGAACGATGAGTCCTATTTTAAGGACGTCCGTCATGCTGTCATGCAGCGATGTAATGTGTGCCTCCATTCTCACACGCCATACCGTATAGTTCTCTATAGAGAACATCAGTACCATTCAAATACCTGACATATCAGACATGTTGTGAACGAGTATAAGGATGAATGAAGAGATGCTTGTGCAGTGAAAACATTTTCAGGATCTGTTCGAGAAGACCAATAGTACAGAACAGGTGATTAGTAGAACACCGTGCGCTCTGATACCAATTGTTGGTCCGGAGACGATAGTCAGGTGTAGAGGGGGGGGGGGTGAATACACCTGATCATAGTTTCTTTTCTCAGAACGTGAAGGACATCTGAGCTGTAGGTTGCAACTGATGAACAGTGCCAGATAGTAACCTTCGATCACGGGTCGAGTGTGCCAACCTCGAGCTCTCCTACCGACTTTTGTCGGTACTTGAAACTCCGGTCGGAGACGTTGTGCGGATAAGTGTGTAGGGCCCGGAGATTCGTCTCAGTTTGAAAACGTGTTTTCGCAAGTTAAAGTCTTTTAGCTGGTGCGTTTTTAAAATACGTTTTATGCAAAGATATGATTTTTAATCAGTTGTATGCAGTGCAATAAAATAGTAAATGACACAAGCAATTTAATGTGGTTCGGATACGCAAGATCCTACGTCCACGGTCCTGACAAGGCAGGAGAACTTGTTGATTAATCTGAGCAAGTCTCGGCAAGGAATGCGTGCCTTTGGACGGACCACTTCTAAGTTATAGTCCTTAGCGACTTTACAATTCAAACCTAAGTTCGAAAGGGAGGGGATGATCTCCAACTAAGAAAGAGTTCTTACAATAAGAACAATTCACAGAAAGTGAACTCCTTCGAAATTTCTAAGTTATAGATATGACAATGAGCTTAGCTAGAGAAGAAAGGGAGCTAAATAACTCTAGAGAGAAGAACTAGAAATATTCTATGAAGGCAAGTTCTTCGCTGGATGATCTTTCAAGTTTGCTAGAGTGTTTGAATGCTTGAGCGTTTTCCCTTTTTTTTAATCCCGTGCGTGGAGCTCAGATTTCTTCTCTATTTATAGTTGTGAGCAGGCATATGTCCGTTGGAGAAGACGATGCCACGTGTCACAAGCTTCCAAAGAAAATGGCCATCTTTTTCGAATTGTTGCAGCAGGGCAGTTGACACTGTACATGAGAGCAGCTTTAGTTGGTCAGAGCAGGTAAATGATGAGTCGAATTCGTACTATACAAATTCTGTCTGTTTTGGGGCCCACCTGGCCAGTTAGACCGTATTTCTGTGTTGTCTTGCAGATTTTTCGTCCTGATGTGGCGGTGATGAGTTGCTGAGGTGGCAGGCTCGATTTGGGGTCTAAAAGATGGAATTTTGGACGAAATTGTAGAGAAGGAAGGTGGAGGATAAGAAAGAGATGATATGGAAAGAATTGTATATGATTTATCTAATTAATATCTTTCCATATTGGATATAAAAACCCTACTTCTACAAGGAAAAGGAGCCGCCTTATATATAGGAGAGGAGACGAACGAAAAGGAGATCTTACGCCCATACACACGCACGCTACACACCGTAACATTCATTATCATCATCCGTCTGCACCGATTCATCCGCCACCAATTACCGAGAGAAGAATTCCGAGAAGCCGAAGCCGTCCTCATTCCGAGGAAGAGAACGCCGAAGACTAGGAATCCGATCGAAGGGTTTATCAATTTCAAAGTTTGCATTTCTCACTTTCGTTTCAAGATTTGTAGTTTGATTTGGAAGAAACAACATGCACTTTCGTTTTGCATTCCCGAATTTGAATTGTCTCCGTACTTATTTTCCTGTGGATTGATCTGAAGTCTTTAATTTATGATTTGATAAATTTTAGGACCATATTTCGTGTTTTTAATAATTCTGAATTCTGGTAATTTGTTAGAATTTTCGTGCATAGTTATTTTATAATTTTCGGCATGTTAAGTGTTGTCACAGCTCGGGTTCGGTGCATGCGGCCGGTCCAGGTCGATATGCGCGGCTAAGTCTTTTTAGGGCCGGCGAGATGTGAAACACACACCACTTTAATTTCGTGAGACTAGGGCTTAAAATTAATCACTTAGGTTCTGAATTAATCTAGGTTTAATTAATTGAATTAATTAATTTAGGCTTGATCACCCTAGTTAATTTAATTCATAGCTAATTTAGTACTTCCATCGTTTCTCATGAGATTAGGCTAAATAAGTAGCAAATTGTTCTTAGGACAATTGGATTAATTTGGTAGGAGACTATTAGATGCCCACCATACGAGTAGGCTCCTAAATTGGGTTCCCTTAGTTCTTAAAGCTGATTAGGTGTTAAATCTATTGATTGCCCACCAACGTAGGTTGCATCTAATTTAGAGAAGTAGTCGTTTCAATGCCCACCATGGCGATTACCGAATAATTAAGGGGGAATATGTCAGTTTAATTACGGTGTCCTACAACTAATTGATTTAAGTGGATTAATTAATTATTAGTGTCAGTGATCGATTGTGTGTGTGTGAATCATCTTGCTGGACCCGTTTTATTTGCATAAGTTTATTCCGTATTCATTTCCTGCTATTTACTTTCTTGTTTTAGTTTAGAAAATTCTCAAAAACTTGCGTGGTTGCTAACCAAACTCTGATTGATAGGATTTTTAGGTTTAAATTACTCCGTTCCCTGTGTTCGATACCTGTGCTATACTAATATTTGGTCTAGCAATTTTGCATGATTATTTGATGTAAACAGCGATCACCAAATTGGCGCCGTTACTGGGGAACGGTGTTATATTTAAGCTTATTTTTCCTACTGATCTTTTGTGCTTTTTAAGTGTTGCATGAGCAGGTCTTCCCGCCCTTTTCTACACTTTGATCCAGAAATAGAAAAGACTGCGAAAAGGAATAGGAAGGCAACAAAGCTGCAGAAGCAACCAGTGTTGTCAGAAACAGGTCCGACTGACTAGATAGAAGATAGAACCAGTGAGTCAGAGTCTGAAATCGGTCCGACAGGTCAGACAGGCCCATATTCTGAAGACAACAATTCTGATCCTGAAATAGAAAACATGGCTGAAGAAGAAGCAGCAAATCTGAAGATGAACTCAGGTTCGAGGAACTTGGGAGAGGACTTACCTGGACCAATCAACATTACCACCACTGAGCAGATAGATGTGAAGCTGAATTTGGTCGCGGCATGTCCAAAGTTTTATGGAAAGCTGAACGAGAATCCTTTTTCTTTTCTGGAAGGATTCAATCAGGTCTGTGATCTGCACAGACAGGGTCATTTGGATGCTTTCAAGCTCAAAGCATTCCCTTTTACTCTACAAGATGGAGCTCGTGCATGGTTTTCCGGATTGCGGCCTAGGTCAATCACTACTTGGGCTCAGATGCGTCAAACATTCCTGGACAAATACTTCCCTCAATCCAAGACGAATGTACTCAAGAAGGAGATTTCCGGGATTACTCAAGAGCTTGACGAGTCCTTTGGAGCTTATTGGGAGCGATTTGGGAAGCTAGTTGATAGCTGCCCAAACCATGGTTTTTCTGAAGTGGATCTGCTGCAAATTTTCTACCAAGGAATGACAGATGAGTCTTAAACCATGGTGAACGTTGGATTGAAGGGTAGCTTTGCTAATAGCTACTACACTGATGCGAAGGCAATCATTGAAGGCCTTGCTGAATCTACATCCCAATACAAAGGACCAAGGATGCAAAGGAGGTCTGTGAACCTTTCGAGTGGAGACTTTTTAGATGATCTTGATATGAAAGTTGGGCTAAAAATGGAGGAGAAGTTCAGTCAACTCGAAGACAAATTGGATCGTCTATTCAAGGAGAGGAATCCTCCTTTCTCTTCCTCTTCATCTGCGCGTACAATGGTTGATCACACATGTGGTGCATGTGGTCAAAGAGGGCACACATCTTTGCAATGTCAAGGCGAGGATGTTAATGCAGCCGACAATTGGAATGGACAGAACAAGATTCATCCGAACTTAAGGTGGAGACAAGATGATCAAGCGCCACAACCGCCAAGGAATCCTCCACAACAAATATTCCAACAACCTACATACCATCATCAACAATATCAGCCACCGCAGCAACAAGGGTTTCAACAACCCTACAGACCTCCACATCAAAGGCAATTCCCGTAGCAATTTCAGCAGCAGACTGGCCCGTCTGGCCAAACGGACCAGAGCAGCCCGTTGGAGAAAATGATGGTTGAAATGATTACTTCTCAGAAGAGTACCATTGCCTATCAACAACAGATGCAAGATGAGATTAATCAGACCAAGAGAGAAAATCAAAGCACCGTCGAGAATTTATCCAAACAGATTTCCAAGTTAAATTCTTCAATTCAAGAGATGAAGGCAAGTCAAGGGCAATTACCGTCGCAAGTCCAGCCCAATCCGAATGCTAGGGCTAACGTAAGTCAAATTAGCTTGGACGGTAAAAAGAAGACTGAGCTCGAGCAGGAAATTGATGGAGAGCAAGGTGCCCGAACACACAAGCACGTGGAATTTCCACAAAGTCAAGTGCAACAACTCATCCATCGCTATGACAAATTATATCGGACACCTACCCTCGGTATAGAGCAACCTTACCGAGCTTCGCATCAAATGGCATTGAAGCCGAAAACGTCAATCATGGCTCCGCCCGACCAAGCCGACCAAGGACCCTCTATGCTTGAAGAATTGATGTGCGAGATGATTGTTTCTCAAAAAGATGCCATTGCATATCAGAAGCAGATGCAGAAGGAAATAACTTCAAATCATGCTGAGCTCAAAGCCGTGAAGAGAGAAGTGCAACAATTGAAGTGGGAACAACAAAATATCTTGGACAATCTAACCAAACAAATGTCTATGATGACCACTTCGCTAGATGAAATGAAGGAAAATAAAAGGCAATTACCTTCTCAGACTCAGCCAAATTCGTCTGCCCATAGTTGCAATCACATAATGTTGAGGAGTGGAAAAGAGTTGTCCGAACCAACACCGAAAGCGAGTCCCCAAAAGATTAGATCTGCAGCAGGACTGGACCACCGAGCCGACTGACAAGGCGCATTCTCGACAGAGAGAAAGTCGAACCGCTGCAGACAGGCACACGACGAATTGCAGGAATCCGGGCGATGAAGTTACGTCAAGCGAGAAGGCCGATCCGTCCGGCATGCACCCTAAGACTGCCATACCTCCACCGTTTCCTGAGGCATTGGAGAGGAAACGGACACCGAACAAGGAATACATGGATGTGAAGTTGTTCGAGAAGCTGGAAATCAATATACCTTTCCTCGAAGCCGTGAAGATTCCCCAATTTGGGAAATTTGTCAAAGACTTCATAACGGGTAAGATCCAGCAGTCCGAGAAGGTATTGATGGATACGTCGGTGTCGGCAATCATTCAGAAGATGTTGCCCGCCAAGTGCGTGGACCCAGGTATGTTTACTTTACCTTGTCTTATGGGTAATGTGATAGTTAAGCAGGCTATGTGTGATTTGGGTGCATCTATCAATGTTATGCCACTTTCTGTGTATAATCAATTAAGCGGAGTGGAGTTAGTGGCTACTAAGGTGATTATACAACTTGCTGATAGGTCATGCATTGCTTCAATAGGTTTACTAGAGAACATGCTAGTCAGAATCAACAATTTTGTCTATCCTGCTGATTTCTATGTTATAGATACCAATGATAGGCAAGTTGAGGGCAATGCGGGTGTTCTGTTGGGTAGACCATTTTTGAAGACTATTAGGGCAGTGATTGATGTTGATGAAGTTTCTATAAGTGTTAAGTATCATAATGAAATTTATGTTCATCATGTTGATAATGCACTTAAGAAACCTAATGATCATGAGAATGAAGATGCCCCTTTCTACCGACATTATTGAGAGCTTTGTCCAAGAATATCTTGAGATGCATTTGTTGCAGGATAAGATAGAACTCACTCTCACACATGGATTTGCTGATTTAGATGCCAATGACATGAGGGATAAAGAGATTAAGGAGAGCATCATGGCACTCTATGCTTCGCCCGAAACTGACAGCAGAATCGCCGACTTGGCCAGGCAGTGCGTTTCCAGCAGACTGTTATCTTCTGATGATCAGCCATGCATTTCAAAGCTGAAGCCCCAACCTGAAAGAGACAAGCAAAAGGCAGCAAGAGAGCAGACTTCCATCATTTGGCAAGTGGATAGGCCATCAACCAAGTGTGAGAAAGAGTTTTGGAGAGATGCCTATGATGATTTCATGTGGTATAAAGACCGTGGAAAGAGATTGCATATGGTGATCAAGGTAGTGGATGTGACTCCACTATGTATAACTCCACCAGATTGACCCTTTAAGAGGAGGTCTAGCTAAAGACTTTAAAGAAAGGCGCTACCGGGAGGCAACCCGAGTTTACTATCGTTTATTTCCTTTGATTTTATTATTGTTTGGTCTTTGTTTTGTGTTGTTTTTCCAGATCTAGGCTACGAAGGATGTTGTGGACTTAAATGTAAGGAGAAAAGATCTCAGAGGATTTAGTTGCGTGGTGAGCTTGCAGCCTTTTGTCGCCAGTTTGATGAGCTAGAGCAGACTGTCCTGCCCCGTCTCCCAGGCGGGGCGATAGGTGATGTTGTTTCCCCATCGTTTTTATTTTTTGAATCTTTGAGTCTGTGTTTTATTTTTTCGTGTTTTATGTGTTTTTATCTTGTTTGTTGTGTCTACACTTGATCTTAGTAGGGATCAAGTGTAAGGAGGGTTTGTTCATTTTTGTTTTATGTTTTTGTCATGTTTCTCCGTCCTTTTTCTTTTCTTTTCTTGCGTGAGGGCACACAAGGGTTTAAGTGTAAGGAGGGAGGTCTTTACGTCGTTTCACTTTGTGTCGTCCTTTCTTTTGTGTCGTCGAAGCATGCCAAAATTTGAAGTTTTTGATGCACTCTTGTTCTTTGTTTAAGCATGCTTGATTTGTGCTTTATGTTTCAATATGCAAGCATGTTACTTGTTGTGAAGAGTAGTACTTGGTGCATATTTGTATGTAATTTGGGATGAGAAATAATAAGTAAATTGTGGATCGAATTTTAGACACACTCCGTATATTAGATTTTAGCCTTTAAAGTAGGACACTTCCTACTAATTTATTTGAGAGTGTGTGTCTATGAAGTTGCAATAAAGGTGAGTCATTTGCGATACGTGATAGGAGGCACTAGGGATTAAACTATTTGGCCGCGACAATACTTTCCTACCTTACATTATCCCCTAGTGAACTAATTTGAGCCTTGATCGATTCTTTGATTTAGTCAGAAAATATTAGCCAATGCCTTTTTAGCTTTCTCTTGTCCAATGTCATTGCATGTTTTACAAGCTTTCTTGAGATTGATCTTATTATATATGTGAGGATAGCAGATCTGCCTGCTCAGTTGATACATGCTACAGAATGGTATTTGGTCAGAATCATTGAAAAAACTGCATTTTAAAATAGCAGAAATTACGGCCTGTCTGACCAGATAGACGAGTATGTACCCAGTTTGTTTGGAAAAAAAAAACCACGAAAAAAAAAGAAATTGAAAACGTGGTAAATTCAGATTATAAGAAGGGTACTTGTGTTTAAATTGGTAGCATTTAATGTGTAATTCTTTAGTGGTGGGTGATATTATCTATTCTTGATTATCTCATGTTAGGCGAGTATGACATGCATGGCATCGTTTTACATTTGATGGAGCTTAGAACCCTTAGGACCCTTACCAATGAAAATTTGTCTAAGTCCTAAGCCCCATTACAACCAAAAGAGAAAGACCTCCTTGATGTTGCAGTTGTGACAATCTTTTATCGTGATAGAGTGGACTATTTTCTTTGAGTGGCTTGACCGGACCTAGATTAGAGAGTGTTGAGTGAATCGTGAGGATGATCCACTTTTGCTTAGGTTTTTGACCAAGTTGATATATGTGTGCCTTGTCTAAAATTTGCAACTCTACTTGTTTGATGAGATTCATATTTGCATGGTTTGACATGTTTGGCTAGTTCTTTGAGTGTGGAGATTACGGATATGATTGGTATTGCTTCTTGTTTTTGTTTCTTGTCTTGTTCTCGTCTTTGTTTTTGTCTTTGTTTCGAGTCTTTGTCTTTTCCTTATCTTTTCTTATCTTATTTTCGTCTTGTATTTTTTATTTTGAGTCTTGAGTCTTAGGGATTGACTGAATTTGAATAGTACGTATTCTTTTGTGTTTCTTATACTTGAGGGCAAGTATAGTTCAAGTGTAAGGAGGTTTGATGAGTCGAATTCGTACTATACAAATTACATGCGTTTGTTTGGGGCCCACCCGGCCAGTTGGATCGTATTTCTGTGCTGTCTTGCAGATTTTTCGTGCTGATGTGGCGGTGATGAGTTGCTGAGGTGGCAGGCTCGATTTGGGGTCTAAAAGATGGAATTTTGGACGAAATTGTAGAGAAGGAAGGTGAAGGATAAGGAAAGAGATGATATGGAAAGAATTGGATATGATTTATCTAATTAATATCTTTCCATATTGGATATAAAAACCCTACTTCTACAAGGAAAAGGAGCCGCCTTATATATAGGAGAGGAGACGAACGAAAAGGAGATCTTACGCCCATACACACGCACGCTACACACCGTAACATTCATTATCATCATCCGTCTGCACCGATTCATCCGCCACCAATTACCGAGAGAAGAATTCCGAGAAGCCGAAGCCGTGCTCATTCCGAGGAAGAGAACGCCGAAGCCTAGGAATCCGATCGAAGGGTTTATCAATTTCAAAGTTTGCATTTCTCACTTTCGTTTCAAGATTTGTAGTTTGATTTGGAAGAAACAACATGTTATCACTTTCGTTTTGCATTCCCGAATTTGAATTGTCTCCGTACTTATTTTCCTGTGGATTGATCTGAAGTCTTTAATTTATGATTTGATAAATTTTAGGACCATATTTCGTGTTTTTAATAATTCTGAATTCTGGTAATTTGTTAGAATTTTCGTGCATAGTTATTTTATAATTTTCAGCATGTTAAGTGTTACGTCCTGCCGGTTCGGCCTGCCGGCCGGTCCCGGCCGATATGCGCGGCTAAGTCTTTTTAGGGCCGGCGAGATGTGAAACACACACCACTTTAATTTCGTGAGACTAGGGCTTAAAATTAATCACTTAGGTTCTGAATTAATCTAGGTTTAATTAATTGAATTAATTAATTTAGGCTTGATCACCCTAGTTAATTTAATTCATAGCTAATTTAGTACTTCCATCGTTTCTCATGAGATTAGGCTAAATAAGTAGCAAATTGTTCTTAGGACAATTGGATTAATTTGGTAGGAGACTATTAGATGCCCACCATACGAGTAGGCTCCTAAATTGGGTTCTCTTAGTTCTTAAAGCTGATTAGGTGTTAAATCTATTGATTGTCCACCAACGTAGGTTGCATCTAATTTAGAGAAGTAGTTATTTCAATGCCCACCATGGCGATTACCGAATAATTAAGGGGGAATAGAAGATATGTGAGTTTAATTACGGTGTCCTACAACTAATTGATTTAAGTGGATTAATTAATTATTAGTGTCAGTGATCGATTGTGTGTGTGTGTGAATCATCTTGCTGGACCCGTTTTATTTGCATAAGTTTATTCCGTATTCATTTCCTGCTATTTACTTTCTTGTTTTAGTTTAGAAAATTCTCAAAAACTTGCGTGGTTGCTAACCAAACTCTGATTGATAGGATTTTTAGGTTTAAATTACTCCGTTCCCTGTGTTCGATACCTGTGCTATACTAATATTTGGTCTAGCAATTTTGCAGGATTATTTGGTGTAAACAGCGATCACCAGTAAAGCGTTGTCGGCTTCTCATTGGTCGAGGTTTGTGGTAGGTGAGAATGTGTCAGTGTTCAGAGTTGACTATTCCACATCCTCGTATGATCTTCTGCTGAACTTCGAAATGACTTTTACGACTGGGTCGTTTTCTGTCGGATACAGTAGATTCAAGACAATCTCTGTCTTCTTCGACTTAGTCGGCTGACAAGCTGATAAGGCTTTGGTGGGTCAGCTGATGATAGCGAAGGTACCGAAGCTTCAGATTATGTTCTTCTGGCGATAACTATCGGTGATGGGTATCTTCTACGAAGGTAAAGATCGGTTCTTTGGTCAAGAACGCAAGCTCTTACACCGATGACGTGGGGTTCGGAAAGTAACCCTCGACGGAAGATCAATCCAACATTTTACCCCGTACAGGACTTAGACAAAAATATAATCAATTACAAAAAGTCTAACCTATACATCATCTAATCCTATCGAGACACTACACTACTGATATCACCTGGGTTTTGGGATCTTCAATTCCATAGTACTACTATGATTTCCCCCATTATTATTTTAACCGCTAATCAGCTGAATACCATCTACTGACTCATAACCCAACAGTTTAGAAATTATTTTTGAAAGGATGTTATTTTGGGAATAATTTTTGTAAAAAAAATTATTTTGGCAATTCACTCATTAAAGTTTCATTCATAATTAAATACATTATCCTCTTTGTGTCATAAATCAAAGTCAAATTAAAATTACAATGTAAATTTGTTGTATGTGACAAGTCTTACATGCATCTAGCAGGAATGCAGGATTTAGTGAAGTGGTCAAGACGAGAACTAAAATTTATTTATTCCGGCGTTTCATTTATGGAAGCACCGCACAAAAATACAGGCGCTCATGAAATAATATTGTCCCACAAAAAAAAATTTAATTTTCACCTACCTAAGATAGCACCGGATTAGATGATATATATAGAGAGAGTGTGTGGATTTGGTGATAACCCATAGTTATTATGAGAACTACCAATCATGCATAATCCTTATATATTTTATGCAAAAATATCTATAGTTTTATACTTTTGCTTTCTGCATAAAACATGTAAGCATAATGTAAAATTACAGAACTTCTTGCATATAAAACATAAAGATTATGCATAAAATATATAATAATTATACATGGTTCTTAGTTCTCACATTAAGAGTGGGTGGGTTCTCACCTAATCCACTTCCTATATATATATTTATATTATTTGGCCAGCAATGACTTGCAAAACAATGTGGTGATATGTTAATATTATACTCCCGATGTCTCCTTAATATTATCTTTATTTTTTTTTTCAGTTCTGCTATTTTTGTTTTCATCCAAAAAAGAAAATTAATTTGTGGATCACAATTAATCTAAACAGTTGACCTCACTACTTTAACATACACTTTCACCCAATTTCTTAAATTCCGCGCCGAACACTACTAAGACAAGAATAGTGAGACGGAGGGAGTAATATATTATATTTTTCAAACTCAAACATATGTGCTACGTTTTAATCATAATTTGTAATCCCTAATTTGTAATGAGCATAAGGAGGAACTGAAGAAAATGTTTTTTTTTTTTAATTATGTGGAAAAATATTTAAACCTAGTGAGTTTTTATTTTTATTTATTTATTTTAGTATCATTATTCCATTTAGTCTTAAATATGATATCTCTAATAGTGATAGATCATAATGGCATCAATTTCAAACTATTGAAGATGATCATATTTGACACTGTCCTCATATTAAGTCAAAAGTTATGGCCCTTGCTTCAATTATTGGTTAAAAGATCAAAACCGAAAAAGAGAAAATTGCCAGCCTCTCAATTATTGTTAATTGGATTCCAATGCTATAAATTGCGTTTCTTCTCATGATTCGATGATATTATATACGTACAAGTAACATGTAGTATGTATTAATACGAAATTATTAAACAGAGACATGCATTAACGATAAGGTGATAAATAACATGAATCTTTATAGAGTTTTTAAATTATGTACATGTCACATTAAGCAAAACCCTTAAAAGAATTAATTTGATGAACTAAAAAGTTGGCATGCATCCTTGGGAGGAGACAAGAATTTGCAATGCAATGAAAGTGAAATATATCTGTAACTTGATTGATTGAATGGCCACAACAACTATTTTCAACAATTATGGGCTTCTCGAACGTTAACACGTGAAAAGACACATCTATATTTTCCAGTTATTCAATGCGTTAATTCCTTCCAAGCTACGCAGTGATAAATGCAGCTGAGATTTATAATGTTATTTTCAAGATTTATTTCTCTATTAGTTTTCCCATCATATTCGTGACAATCTAATTGGAAGGCCAAATCATATAAAAAAATTAGAGATACATACGGTTTTCATGAATATGTTTCATCATTGCATATACTTGTTAGAGAGAGAAATCACGTGCTATATCATAAAAAAAATACAACCAAACCCTAATGTAAATGTAAAAAGGCTTAAAGAGATGGCCAAAAGAGAGGGAATAAATAGACATTCAATTTAACCCTACAGAAGCACGTCCGGTTCAATGATTGTAGAATTGAAATCTGAGTAGTCTAATATGTCGTCTAACTTTGAAATATAAGGACAGAAATCGTAAAAATCTTGAAAGTAAAGTTAAAAAAGTTTAGGAGCAAATCTTTGATGAGACACGCGAGGGATGTTTATTTCAGAATGCTTATCACTTTCGGATGTAATGGTTTTCCTCTTTGAAAAAAATAATATATTGAGAGAGAGAGAGAAGATGATGGTGTTTATAAGTTGGACCGGTCGTGTCTGATCGATCGAGTTTGCTTCTGAGGTGGAATAGTTCAAGGTTCAAAGGCGGGCTCTAGGTTTTAAATTTGTCTTGATGAAAAAATTATAACCAATCCCCACTAAAAAAGGGACTTTATAAAAAAAAAAATTGGTAATCGAAAAGTCAATAATATCAAAAGCTATTAGATTCAATGTTAGACGACATACTATATCATAATTTATTATGTATAAATCAAATGCAGGTAGTAATGGAAGAGGAGAGATTAAATATCTATTGACAATTAGTATTAGGCTATTGGCTACACTTGTGTAGATTAATTGTAGTTCAATTAGAAGAAATAGCTTCTTTTTTTTTGAGTAGTTTTATCATCGTTTGACAATACAAAACAAAAAGTTATTTAAGGCGTTAATTAGAAATTAATTTGAAGGAAACGTATGTAAATTAAATATTAGAGATATTAATAATATGATAAGATGAGAAAAATGGCGGCAGGAGAGGTGGTGGCGCCCCCTCCGGGAGGCAAGAAGAGGGTCTAGTTGGTGTTGGCTTTTGCGCCACCAAACATGAAATCTCAATTCAAGGATCCGGATCCGGATCACGGGTCGTCCATTTGCATGCATGCATCCATCGATCGCAACTACAATTGATTGTACTATACTCTAGTCCAATTTATATCTTCGATCTAAAGAAATAAAATTTATTTGATACACACTTAAAAAATAATCATAAATTTCTGGTCACATACAATTAAGTGGGACTTTATTGATATACCTAACAATACAGGATAGTCAAGTTGAGTACAATAGTTGTCCCATTGTTGATATATATTGCTTCCTCAACAGTTGTAACTTGTAACCAAGTCAAATTGCCCTCAATCGTGACAACTGCCTAACCTTACTATCAACATCTATATGTATATATATATAAATAAATTGATATATGCGCAATGTGTGGATCTGATATGAACTAAGAATTATGTATAATCTATATATATTTTAAGCATAAAATTCTACAATTTCACATTTTTTTCATTCTGCATAAAACATTATAAGAATCACGCATAAGGAATACTACAAAACAATACTCCCTCCGTCCTACAATTTTTGTCCCTTTTCTTTTGGGCACGGGAATTTAGGAGAGTAGTTGGTTGTGAGTGAGATGGTGGGGCCCTTGAATAAAGTGTGTGTAATAATTTGCTATTTTAGGTAAAGGGACAAGAATTGTGGGACGTCCCGAAAAGGAATAAGGGACAAGAATTATGGGAGGGAGGGAGTATTTAATATGTGTCATCTAATGAGTAAATGGAGGTGTAGATTGGTTCCTAGTTCCTATGCAAAATGCAGTTCTTACACGATCCACTCCGTATGCACGCATACAAACATGTATTTATAGAGGAAGGATAAAATGAAAACAACATATTTTTGTACAACGTAAGAATATGAACTTTAAAAATGATAATACTACACTTGTATTTATCACTATAAAGAGCATGTTTTCACGTCTTCATTATAAGAGGTGTTCTCATTTGAATCTTCCCGACTCGGTCTCTCTCTCTCTATATGTTGGATGAAGATAAGCATGAAATTGCGCCTAATTCGTGGAAACATCCTCAAGAAAGAGATTATATTTGAATTGTGTTGGGATCTGTGAGACACCAGTTTCTAGATAGATGATCGTTATCAATCTTTATCCCCCCACGAGTGGAAGTAGGAGAGGAATCCAAGGCACTGTGTAGAACTAAGATACGCAACGTTACTCGTGATTACGACATTAAATGAATTTCATTTTTTAGGTTCAATTCACCACCACATATTACTGGTGTTTGTTAAAGTGATGCATCACGCCTTTGCTTTTTGGGCGTGTCTCGCGTGTGTGTTGACTTAGATAGTACTACTATTTACTTCTAAAACAAGTGGTTTTCAAATTAATTAATTATATGATTTAAATTTAAAAACTCGAAAAAAACCTGATTTTATCTTATAACAATGAGTAAATATTATCCGTTGGGCCTATATTTATTTATTCATCCATATCGGAAATTAGTGGGCCTGTGAAAAGCCCATGTCAATCTGCATTCCTCTCATTTTAATTGAATTTGGGCTTAAATGTAGAATGCCCATACCGACGTGCTTCTAGATACATATTATTTGATTTCTGAATTTATCCGATATGTGAAAAGGACATAGCATCTAAAAAGGCCCAATCTTACCCACTTTTTTATTTATTTTTAATATATATATATATATACATAATTATTATATGCTAAAGTTAGTAATTCCTTACTACTCAAGGGTTAGAAATATTGCAAATCTAGAATGATGTGGGTAACAAATTAAAATATTGAAATCTATATGAACAAATCATTTTTCATGTTTAAACTAATGCAATCTCATCATTCATCTGCAACCAACTCTAACACCCCTGTCCTGTATGTATAATTACATGTTCATGTTTCCTTTTGTCTTTATATATATATCCTATTTAGGAAGCAAGGGATATATCATGTTCAATTCTTACTCAATATAGTAACAAGGCCCTAAATTGAAAAAAAAAAAAAAAGAATTTAAAATTTATGAAGGAAGTTACACCAATAGTAGCCCATCTCTCTCCCACTTTCTCTCTTTCTCTCTCCCACTTTCTCTCTTTCTCTCTCTCCTCGCCTCTCTCTCTCTCTCTCTCTCTTTCTCTCGCTTATTGTCTCGCCACATCTCTCTCTCTCTCTCTCTCTCTTTCTGCTCTCTCTCTCTCTCTCTCTCTGTTCTCTCACTTCTCTCTCTCTCTCTCTCTCTCTTCTGTCTCTCTTGCTATTTCGCTATCTCTCTCTCTCTTTCTCTTCTCTCTCTCTCTCTCTCTCTTTCTGCTCACTCTCTCTCTCTTCTCTCACTTCTCTCTCTCTCTCTCTCTTCTGTCTCTCTTGCTATTTCGCTATCTCTCTCTCTTTCTCTTCTCTCTCTCTCTCTCTCTCTCTCTCTCTCTCTTCTGCCCATTTATTTCACAAGTATGAATAATAATGACATGAAATGAGGGTTACTTAAAACAATACTCTAAACACATCTAAGAATGGAGAGAATTGATACCGTACCAACTTAGCTAAGCAATGCGAATCACATATGCTTTGCCCTATTCGCTACTCAAAGTAAATCCCACGTATAGGTAGGTGGTGTTGGACGAGAAGAATCCGTCGACGTCGACGGGGCACCACCCGGTACGCTAATCGAATCGAACGTCTCCCATTGTGTCGTTACCACGACCGAAGCGGGCCTTGGTGATTGCTGCTTCTGCTTAGGCTCACCCATTGCGTTCTTGATCTTCAGAATGTCGAGAGTTTCTACGTACTTCTGAACCCTCCTCACCTTTCAAAATCCCAACACACACAATCAAATTCACGAAAAATTGAAAAACAGAGTCTAGGCCAAATTAAAGTCAAAATTAAACCTGCATTTTCCTCTGTAGTTTGACATCACCATCTGCAACAATGCCATCCAATTTGAGCAATTGATTCATTAGCAACTCAATTAGATTGACCAAATCCTTCTCCACCACCTTCCCACCTTTAGAAATAACAGATTCAAGCCCAGAAACCTAACCAAATTAAAGCAAACAACATGAATTACAATCTTAAATCTTGAAACGAATTCAAAGTTACGAGCATTTAATAAGAGAGTTTTGAAATCAAGAATTAATATGGTCTCACATAAGCTATTTGGATTAGGTCTATCGGAATCAAAACTTTATAAATTATATATATAAAAAACTGAGTTTCTCAAAACTTCGAAGGCGCCTTATATTACCTGGCCACCAAGCCTATCAACCTCCAAGCTGATCTGGGAGATAGACTTTGCCGCCTTTTCGATTCTGGCATTCTTCCTCAACTCCAAAAACCTCTTCTCTTGGCTTAATGGATCTTCCTCTAACACCATCTTCGATTTATCCTTAACTCCTACACGATCAAGAAATGCATTCGAATCCCTCTCTTTCTTCTTGTAAAACACCTTCTGATCTTGGTGGTGCAGCCCAGTGGGCCCACTCAGCATCTTCTTCAATTCCCCTGCAGTTTCTCAATCATAAACACTCTAATTCGTTCATAATCTTCAGAAAATCGATAGATTTAATTACCGAAGGTGGCTTGTGGGTTGATGTGGATTTCGTGATAAATTGGACCGTATTTGACCCGAACCCGGATGGTTGGTAGTGGGACGAGGTTTTCGTCGGCAGTTATTCGTTTCTGGACTAGCATTCCACCGGGGCGGAGCTCCCATTGTTTCTCTCCTCCTCCTCCGCCGCCGCCGCCGTTGGGTTGCGGTGATAAGAAGTAGTTCTTAGTCCTCTTCAGTCGCATCATTTTTACGATTTGTTAATTACGCGAAAACTTCTCTGGTCGGAGGAAGTTGATGAATGGGATCAAATGAAAGAAGATGAATATTAAGCTTTGTTTAGTACGGCCTCTCTCTCCCTCCGCTTGGCTGGAGAAAGCAGACTGGAGATAGAGAGAGAGAGAGAGAGAGAGAGAGTTGCAGGGAGGAGACAGGTCGATAAAGAAAACGTATGGACACCAAACAGAATAAAACAAGCGTAGATTATTTTAGTGGAAATACATGTTTTCTCATTAAAAAAACAAAAGCACCACTAACTCTAACAATAGTTATAGAATATTCAATATTACTTATTTACCCTCACTTTTTTTAATTGGCAACGAGTGCCAATAGGACCCTACGAGTGCAGATAAATTATCATCGGCACTGAATATTTTAAATTTTAATTTTTTTTATAAAACAATTAATCGGTACATGTTGGTTTTTTAAAAAAAAAAAAATACATAGTGTCTATGGGTGCCGATAACATGATCGGCACCCTTAGGCACTCATAGAATAATACGAAAAAGAGTCACTCTATCGACCGAAGAAGTTGTAGGCCGATAAAGGGAACATGTTGATTTAAAAACAAAAATTCTATAGTGTCTATGGGTGCCGATAAAATGATCGGCACCCTTAGGCACTCATACTTGTTTTCGAAAACAAGTCCCTCTATCGGCTGTAGAAGTTGTAGGCCGATAGAGGGAACATGTTGGTTTCTTTTAAAAAAAAAAAAAAATACATAGTGCCTATGGGTGCCGATAACATGATCGGCACCCTTAGGCACTCATAGAATAATACGAAAAGAGTCCCTCTATCGGCCGAAGAAGTTGTAGGCCGATAGAGGGAACATGTTGGTTTAAAAAAAAATACATAGTGCCTATGGGTGCCGATAACATGATCGGCACCCTTAGGCACTCATAGAATAAGTCATAGGCACTCAGCGGCACCCATAGGCACTCCATCGGCACTGAAAGATTTTAACAAAAAAAATATAATCACAAAGGAAACAAAAAAGCTGACGAAAATTTAAGGGCAAATTCGCAATCTTGGGTATTTGGTGAATATAAATTTAAGGGATGACTATTATTGTGTTTTTTTATGTAGGAGTGGGTAAAATAAGAAAGCTCCCATTATTTTACATAGTACAATTTTATTTCTATTGTTAGAAAATATAAAATTAAATAAATGTAGAAATTAACCGGTGACACGTGCGTTTTTACTGATAAACAAGCATTTTAATATTAAATAAATGATCCACTAATACACGCGTGGCCTTACGTGATTGGTGGACAATGAGTGACTCTAAAAAATGGGCTAAATGTCTTTTGCCATAATCAAGAAGGGGAAAAAATGAAATACTCATGCAAACATATCTAACAAAGTAATTGAGAATTGGTCATAAGCAATAAAGCGAAAAATTCCTCGTTGTGGGCGCTTGTGTGTGTGCTATCATATGATAAGTATGTGTAAGGCTACCGATTAATATAGGCCATGTGGCTGAACGAGGGTGTTTCGGCAATTGAAGGATTGGAAATTATTGTGTTGGTAATTATTACTGGGTCCCACGAGAAGAGGTCAAAGTAAAATTTAGGACAGATGTGTATTAGATTGAGAAAAGACGGTGCTGAATCTTAATCAAACCGGTCACCGGTCCAATTTTCGAACAAACTTCTCAATATTATTCCCTCGTCTGGATGAAACGTCTTACTTTCAATTTAGTGTGTCCCGAACAAATATCATGTATTCCATTTCGGAAAACAATTAACATAAGACTAATTATGTTGGTGGGACCCACCCAACTTAATCACCAACCTCACTACTCATCTAACTTATTCCAATAATATTATCAATCTCTCACATCACTTTAACCCTCCTATATTTTTCTTCGCTGTTCATCTTCTCCGCCTGCAAATTTTCGAGCTCTGGATCTAGCCTTCTCTTCCGTCGCCGTGATGAAATCGAGCCACAAGTATGTTGTTGGTCTCCCTCTCTCATCCAATCGAGCCACCATGGAGGAAGATGTTCGATCTCTGAGTGAGGGGCACACCGTTGCCGCCACCGAAAGCGCAGTTTTTGATTTGGATGTTCAGGTTCTCGTGGCCAACGACTTCTTCTCTGAATTCTATCCTCCATACTCGTTCACCGAGAGCGAACTTTAGTGGCGGGTGGCGCGAGCCTTAGAGAGGGAGCGAAAGAAGATGGCGGCCGCCGAGGCCCGGATCTGGCCGGATTTGAGCGAATCCTCTAAATCCTATGTCGCACAGACTGATTCCAAGCTAGATGTACTGGTTGACCGCGGCTTGGCGGAGGTGAGGGCAAAGAGGTTGGCGGCTGCGGGTCATATCCCTCCGATTATCAACGCAGTCGCCTCCGGCTCGAGCTACTCAAGCTCGCCGTTGAAGGACGAAGGCGTTAGCCCGACATTGGAGGACTTCATCCGGATCTGGATTCCTCGTTATGCATTTCTGGTGAGATCCTTCTACTTAGCATTATGTATCCCCCTTGTTGCCCCCCTTTTCAATGTATGCATGGTGTGGTTCCCGGTGTTGGTTCTTTGTGGCTTTGAAATGATGAGAAATTGCTCACTTGCCGTTAATTCGGAAAACATATCGATGATGGGATATAAGAATTGCTGAGATATGTGGATAAATGCTTATAATGCTTAGTTTGGCTAATTTATGAAAATAGCAGTGTTAGGTCTCTTGTTAAGCTTAATTGTTGATAATTGATTGTGTTCTAATATGAGTTGATGGTTGATTTCTTAGATTGATGCTCTGAGCTTATACGATATTGTCATTTTATATTGTTGTCTGATTTCTCACCTTGATGCTCTGGCTGAGCTTATGTGATGTTGTCCTTTTATGTTGTCTTATTTCTCACCTTGATGCTCTAGCTGAGCTTATATGATATTGTTCTTTTATGTTATTATCTGATTTCTCATCTTGATGCTCTAGCTGAGCTTATAGCATGATGTTGTCCTTATATGTTGTTGGTATATATGAATTGCTTGCTGACATTAGATTTACATAAGCTTCTTGCTGACATTAGATTTACCAAAATATAGTTAAAAAAGAAATTTATAGGTCTCTATGCTTAACTAACAAAAATGCAGAAAGCATAGAGAACTATGAATGCAAGCAATAGTATGATCATATAGACAATGTAGTAGGCGAAATTTAAAAAAGCAAATCTAAAACAGAAAGTAGAAGCCTTATCCTGTACTATGAGTTATCTTCCCTGTTTCCCGTCCCAAATGCCTCTGCCATTCACTCCTCTTCCCTGTCTTCTGTGTTTTCTGTCTAATCCTCCACAATCAATCCCAACCTATTTTGTGGTTTTCCAACTCAACAACTGTCCCATTATCAATTATATGTTGTATACACTCCAACACCAAGCTTCTAGGTACCTCTAGGTCTTCTGGTAGTGTATCATCTCTGATTAGTGAGTCCTTCTTCAAATGAGGAATTCTATAGTTGTTATCCCCCTTTACATACATGATCTCCACCATAAACCTTTTATAAACTAATAAACACTTTAGTAAGTGTTTGAGGAGATATTTGCTCAAAAGAAAGAACAACAACATTAGTTACATAATCAATGGTTAGGAAATAAGTCTCTACTTGAATGCTTTGAATGACTCTGAACCATCATAAGTCATTAACATTTGTGTCCGGACTGTTTGTTGACTGATTAACTAGCCTAATATCAAAGTTCTACTCACTTGCTGCCCTTCTAAAGTCCTCATTTGAATCTTTTACGTGCGGTTTTGCATTGTCCTGTTGTATGAAGATTAATTTGTCTGTCAATGCAGGCCACTTTGCCTTAATTGCAGGTAGAATCTGTAAAATAAGTAGAGTTGTTAAATATAGACTTCTATAAACTGACATATAGATGCAGAATCTGTAAAACTGAAGAATTACATAAACACGCTTGCTGAAATAAAGAAGCAGCTTGCTGAATTATATGAATATGAATGATTACATGAACATGATTGCTAAAATTTAGAACTAGCTTATTGAATTGCTGAATATGAAAGACATAAATTGAAATACATGAGTTGTTGAATTATATAAATATAAGCTACATAAAGAATATTTTCAATCATAAAACATTAATTCAATGTTGTACAATATATCATGAAACAATTTGCATTTCTCAACACATCTCCATACATGATCTATTAAGCATGTCTTTGTCACCTCCTTTGTGATTGATTGTATTGGTTTGTTTCAAGTGTTCCAGTCGGCCTGTTTTTGGAAATTCTTTGGGCAGCCACCTTTTGTGTGAATGGGAATATACCGATTTTCCCATCAAACAAAACTTGCCCATCTTCTCCAAAAACAGGGCGACAAACAACACACATTAACATTACTTTAGTTATAAATTTTTGGTTTTTGCATGTTCTATGTGGCTCGGCCTCTCACCCGGTGTCAAATAAAATCTATGTGTTGCTTTTGTGATGTAGAACTATTTTTCATCAATGTGTATTCTATTGTGCATGTTCTTAAACCTAAGTATATTTAAAACTCTAACGAACTCTAGTGCGTAGATAGAAAACCTAAGCCTTCGCAACTTTTGTGGTGCGCTTAGACTAGGCCGAATGACACTTGTGTGAGCTTTGATCAAGCCTCCAAGTGCCCATCTACCCACCGTGCTTTTGCCAACATTTACACCCATGACTAGTTTTCTAAGTGTACCTCTTTTTTGCATATCCAAATATTGGATTAACTCGAGATCCACTTGTATTCTTTTTTTTCTTTGATGCTTCACTGCTTCCACTTTTTAGACAAATTATTTGCCCTTGTTCTTGTTGTTTTTTGCAGCCACCCATAGACATCTCACGGTCCGATCCGTAACGCCATACTTGGCTGCAATACCTACCATTGTCCCACGTATTGACTTTCCATTCTGGCAGTTTTGGAGGAGGCTTTGGACAATGAGGTTGCGTTGGTGGTCGGTGAGGTTCTTCCCGGTCATTGCAGCGACTTCACTCGAATAACTTTTTCTGAAAATTTTTCTTTTGCTTTGTTATAGAAATAGACAAGTCGTACCCATATATATATGGAGACTAGTTAGCTGACTTTGCTTCTGAATTTTTTGGTGGCAATTTGAAATATGCTTTTGAATTTTGGTTGAATTTGCTTTAGTTGCATTTAAATGTGGTAATATATTAATCTATCCTATTTGACTATTACAACTACAAAACTACCCATGCATTTAAAAACTATCTATTATATACTCAAATTTACTAAAATATTCTCATTTTTTTCACTTTTCTCTCACTAAAATGTTAGGCCATGATCGGACCAGACCGATCGGACATACCCGATCATGGCTTGGTAGTGATCGGCCTTGTGATAGGGCATGACCGATCATGGCCATGTGATAGGGCATGATTCAGTTGTGATCGGCCCTTGGTCGAGCGTGTCCGACCGGTCGGACCGGTCCGATCGGTCGGACCCTGATCGGGCCCTCTGTTCACGTGATCGGACCATCCCATAATAGAGGTATTTTCGTCTTCTTGGGTATATAGTGTAGTTAAATATAAGAATTGAGTATAAATATGTTTGTCTTTTCCCAGATGGGTATTTCACCGCCAGACTCTATTTAAATTGTCTAATTTTTTGGTGGAATAATTGTAATTGAAATATAGAAATGTTGGCGACTGGAGACTAAAATTCATAAGTTAATTATATTCCAACTTTAAAATATGATCTTGAAAATTGTGTCAATAAAAAAAGATATTTATCAAATATAGAAATGTGATTAGTAACTTAATTATCTGTGGGCCACCATTTTTTATCTCAAAAGTCCAATGCATAAATTCCCGTGCCGAAAGAAGTACGGAAGGAGTATAAAATACTTGCGGGATTACGTCAGTATCCCCATTCGGACCATACAAAGCAAGGCTACTTACGTCACTTGCCGTCCAGGCAGACGTGTCGGTCCAACAGCCACCAATTCACCCGCCGACACATTTCGACACACACGTGATCTTGGAATAACCCGCACGTGCTGTACCCCCTGCATTTGCGCCAAATTATTTATTCTCTCATCTTTTGTAGAAAATACTAATTCCCTAATCCCTATTTTCTCGAATTTTATCTTCAAAGCCAAACACGCCCTAGAGTCCCGACGTTTCCCTCCAATAAAACCTTATCTCTGAATCTCCCACCAAAATTCAGTAACTCGACTTATCCAATTCCTTGTTTGGCACAACACTAATTCCGGGCAGCCATGGCAGCACTGAGCTGCAAATTCTATCCCACCAACTTCCAGCGTGTGAGAAGAGTTCCGTACATTTCTTGCACCATGCAGCCCTCTCAAAGCAACATTAAGGTAACCATATTCTAATACACATTTAAAAAAAAAAAATAGAGAAATCTAAGATTTTCGACTACGTTTTTTCGTGGAATTAGGTGATCATAAATGGTGCAGCAAAAGAAATTGGTAGGGCTGCTGTGATTGCTGTGACAAAGGCAAGAGGAATGGAGGTTGCTGGCGCTGTTGATTCCCATCTTGTCGGAGAAGACATAGGAAAGGTTGTTATATATGTCTGTGTTAATTAGGGTTTTTTCGAAACCCTAATTAGGTTGCAATGTGATGATTTTATGACATTTGTTATTAGGTTTGTGACATGGAGGAGCCTTTGGAAATACCTATATTAAATGACATTACTATGGTCTTAGGTTCCATATCCCAGGTATTGTACTTGAATTATCGATAACTGCATGTTTCCTCATCATAATAAATAAATAAAAGACAGTTCATAAATATTGATATATTAGTCGGATTATTAATATATGAATGCATTACATCGACGATGCTTTTATTGCAGTCAAAACCGACTGCGGTCGTGGTAGATTTTACCGATGCTTCGACAGTTTACGACAATGTCAAACAGGTTAATTAATTAATTTTCACAAATTTATTAGTTAAGTTCAATTAATATTACTCTATTCATTAATTATGATTAAAATATGAGCAGGCGACAGCATTTGGGATGAACACAGTAGTTTACGTACCACGAATCAAAATGGAGACGGTTTCTGCATTATCAGCATTATGTGAGAAAGCCACCATGGTGAGAACAGGGTGAGCTTAATTCTCATCTTTCCAACTAATACTTTTTCCCCTAAAGAAAACATGTATATATATATATATATATATAATATATAATACTACTCCATCTGTCCCGTTTTTCTTCCTAAAATGGAAAATAATCACTACACAAACTCTCACTTTTCTTTGTGGGACCTTACTCACCTGTACACAACCAATCAATCATCTTAATCTATGCCAAAAAGAAACGAGACAAGTCAAACGGGACGGAGGGAGTAGTATTTCATTATAACATTTTCTGAAAAATGATTTTGATGTTAGGGTTGTCTAGTAGCACCAACTCTTTCGATTGGAGGCATACTCCTTCAACAAGCTGCAATTTCAGCCTCTTTTCACTACAACAACGTTGAGATTGTTGAGTCACGAGCCGGTGTTGGGGTATGTTCGAGTCTATCTGACTCTTCACTTCAATTAAGGAAGGACATTCTAAACACTCAGTTTCATTTCATGGAACAGGATTTGCCATCACAGGACGCGGTACAAATAGCAAATAATATCACTAACCTGGGGCAGATGTACAATAGAGAAGATCTTTCAACCGACATCCTGGTAAGGAGAAATGCAAACTTAGTCATCTTTAGAATGGCTCTTTGTAAGCAGTTGTGTTAATGGTAAAGCATAACAACTTACATATACTGAAACAACCGTTCGTGGGATGATAGGCGAGGGGTCAAGTTCTGGGAGAGGACGGAGTGAGGGTGCATAGTTTGGTTCTTCCCGGCCTCCCATCCAGTACAACGGTCTATTTCTCCAGACCAGGCGAGGTATGCTAGCGGATTCTTCCATCTGTTGCTGAGAAAAGACAAAACAAGATATTCAAAGGGTTAGAATTGATAGGATGTTCATTTTCTTGAACAGGTTTACACACTGAAACATGATATCACTGACGTGCAATCTCTCATGCCAGGGCTGATTCTAGCAATAAGAAAAGTAGTGCGTCTAAAGGTAATTGGAAAACCAAAACTTAAATTGCTCTCTCTTTAGATAAGCATTTTTTCTTTATAGTCTCCCCTGTTTTCTGCAGAATCTGGTCTATGGTCTGGAGAAATTCTTGTAGAAACCTGCATCAACAAGCTTCAGATTGCTTTCTTGACTGAAAACACTACACATTTTTATCGTCCAAAAAGAGGAAAAAATGTATTAGCTGAAGAACTCGGTGTAGAGGGATTGGTTTTTTGTAATAGTCATTCAAGGAGGCATGTTAATTCTTTTTCCCTTCAATGATGATATGCAGCTTTAAAATCCAAGGAGAGAATGCTACAGGTGTGAACTTCCATAACCTAATATCCTTTATCAAATAAAATATTTAGTAGACAAAAGGGAGGTAACCTGAGGCTGAGTATCATATAATGCCATTGTGGAAGTTAAAAATATAATGAAAATGTTATAACTGTAGAAAAATATATATACTACTTATGCAGTCACATTGTCATGAAACTAACTGAGATTATATAATGAGATCAATAATGGTCTGGATTCTATGATTATGGGCGCAGAACCATACCACCAAACTTGTTGGCTATGGCAGCTATCCATGCTTTGTCTTTATCAGTATATGCATAATCAATTCCAGAAGCCAACACGACAAAACCTATCCTCTTCTCTGTTTGACTGGAGCCCGATTTACGATCTTCCAGAATAGGTTGTAGAAGGAGAGACTTTGTCCCAACGGGAACCATCTCCTTCAGTTCCGAATCTAGATTTTTCATGCATTCACATAAGCAACTAATGAGAAATTTTAAAACTATTTCAAACCAGATTTAGTTAAGGATAAGAATACTTAAAGAATAGAAAGCTAAGAAAGATGTTTGGTCATAAAATGTAAAAACAATCAACAGTAGATGCTTAACCCAGACACAATCTCAGTACAGTAACTGATCATCACTTTTAAGGATTCTATATTCTGAGAGAATTCTAAAGACTTAAAAGTGTTTATAGGTAGGTGCTTCCAATTTTTTTTATCAGGAACCTTTGTTTAGTATGTGGATGAGAATTAATACAATAAAAATCCAATATATGAACGCCAATCAGACTACAAATGCCCACGAAAGATTATTTAAGAGTCATTTATTATACCATCGTGTACTAGTTGAATCAAGTCTATCTTTGAACAAGGTGTGAAGTTTTGGCTTTCCTTAAAGAAAGGCCTTATTGTTGCAACCAAGCACTGATTTTTTTAGATAATGATGAGGTAGCTTATTGCTTGACTTTAGAAAGGTGAAAATCCTATGCGCACTTCAACCCTTACCCAGTTTTCATCAGTATGGCCTTTCCCATGTGGTTTGTAGCACAAGGAAATGTAGTAAGAAAACTAAGACAGTAAACTTGTACCTGCAGATTGTTGGAGATACACGGCATCCTTCAACTTCGAGAACCCAACCCTTTCTGACTGCTCTTGAAACCAATCAGGAATGCTTTCTTTTGACAAATCCTTAGGCGTATTCCAATAGCCACGCACACACAAAGCATCTTTAACTGAGATGAGCTGCAAGTTTCGCAGAGTTAGGACTCTTACAAAAGAAGATGCTCATAAATTCAATATTATTCAGTGCACAGTTGGCCTCCTGCTTCGAGTTCAATATGCTATAGTTAAGGGCTTGGAAGGGAAGCATACCACTGATATTGAGTTTGTATTACGCAGCAGGACGTATGTTCCCCAAGCCAAATCTTCCTTCAGGTGTGCAGAAATATCATTTGACATGGCAAAGATTTGCTCAGCATCTTCAGGGATACTTTTCTGAGCAGTTGGAGTCGCTCCCTGCACCGTTGCAATTGAATCCAAATACCAATTCTCAAGACTAATGCCCAAAATTATAATTTTAACCGAAAACTACTATGTTTGAACTATTATTCATGAATTTATTGCCTAGATATCAAGCTAGCATAACTAACCATATTTTAGCATTACGGCATTAGTATGTATAGTATTAGTGGCAAAGCATGATATTTGCCTATCAAACAAGATACCAAGAAATGCTTATATTAGTGGCAAAGCATGATATTTGCCTGTTCCAGATAATTATCGCGTCGACAAACTATAAAACTCCTTTCCACAATCACCATCATCATCATCATCATTCTGTGTCAAAAGCTCAAATGAAGTATAATAAAACATTACCTTGAGAAATTTTCCAAGATACGGCACAACAGCAGAAAACGATGCAAGAGAAAGCCCCAAAGCCTCCGTTCTCTACAAAACAGCGGATGAAAAATCAAACCCACAGTAGCACAACAATAGAACAAAATAATTGCTAAGCTTTCAAACATATAAAAAAAACAAAAAAAAAATAACAATTTAAAGGACCAGTATGAGAATGAACAAGTAAAATCATTTACGAGCTGAGCTGGAGTAATTGATGAAGAATCCGAGCCCAGAAGATGATTCAACGCTAAAAGCGCCCCAAATCCATATCCAATGTATCTAGGCAAGTAAGATTCGTCCAATCCAGGTATTCCTTAGAAAAAAGTAAAGGAGTTTTTTCAGATTAATACGAGGAAAGGGAAAGAGAAAGACGAGTGGAAGAGGAATGTTCACAACCGTATACCAAGAGTGAAGCGAAGGACCGATAGATTAAGCTGCTGTTGGTCCTGGGAGCAGCGGATTTTAAGGGACGGTGATTGTCTGCGGATGGTGAATTTCGAGAGGCGAGACGTTAACGGAAGCAACGGATTCAGGAGGAGGGCGGAAGTGCTGCCAGTGCCACTAATCATTTTGGGCTTCTGCAATTTGAGATGATTTGGAGAAGATAACACTATCTATTGTAAAGAACCCATTAGATTAGTAAAGTAATTGCCACATACATTTGTGGAGACATTTTCCCAAACACGTTAAAGGCATTCTATGTTCGCCGAGTTTCTCCAATTCTATGTTAAAAAATATTCTTGTAATTGAAGAATCCTTGCCTTGTTTTACCCTGAAATAAGAGACAAGAGAGAACCCATAGATCATGGTTCAAATCACGCTATATGTAAGCCTCTCACACCGTTACATTGTCAACAATTCACATGTCAACGGAAATCTAAATCGATGAGAAAGAAATTGGCTTGGAACATTTTTAGATTCGCAATTGGAATTTAGATTAGCACTTGCTAAGCTGCTGGCTTGATTGAGAAATCAATAAGAGAAGGGAGGGGGAGTTTCTAGCGCCGAGCCTAGATGGAACGAAATGATTAAAAAAAACAAATTCTCTTAATTAGCGTACAGAAAAGAAATGAGTCGGACGGAATGAGTATTTTACACATTCGCTCAATTTTAGCTGAAGCTCGAATTGGTAATAAATAAATAAGGTTGAATTTGCGAACTCTACTAATGATGGGTTAATAGCAGTTAATCTTCTTATAGTTTTACTTAGGTGCAAATTTCCCCCTATGGTTTTAGAAAGTGTACCAAACCCCCTTATGGTTTACACAGAAGTGCTATTCACCTCCATGCGGTTTTACATAGGTGCAAATTCCTCCTTATCATTTCTCGTAGGTGCGCTAAGCCTCCTTGTGATTTGTAAATTGGTGCAATCCACCCCCTCCGCTTAAATATGGTGAAATACAATTATAAGACCACCTCATTGTTTAATAATTTTTTATCTTAATATTTATGGTATCATCTTAACATATGTATTATATGCTTGAGGTATATTTGTCCAAACAAGCCGAAAATCGGGCAAAATAACATGTAGGGGGCAATGTGCACTAAAATAAAAACTACATGGGAATGTACTGCACCTTTTTAAATTACGAGGAGGTAAATTACACCATGTCGAAACCATAGGGGGTTAAATTGCACCTAGCTCACTAATGACTACCCCGATGCTCCACTGGTGGACCGCCGCGTATAACGTCAACACCAACGACCTCGCGTCGCCACCGTGAGATCCTGCACACAGAAGAGTTTACCGACACGTGTCCGGAGAGCCACCGCCTATACCCAGTACCAGCCCCCTTCTACTCCCGCTAACTACATAAGTACCGGCCAGCACCGGAACATCTCTTTTTTCCCCTATCTTTTTTAATTTTGGAAAATTCGTTTTGATTGCTCTCTCTGGGTCCAGGTTAGCATATACTAATCTTTCTTATTCTGCTTCTATTTCTTTTCAATCAAATTAGTTTATTAATTGCTAGATTTAAGTTTGAAGTATTCTGGGTTTGGTGGGTGCGTTCCAAGTTCAGACCTTTATTCTTTTTGGTATTCTAAAATCTTGCTGATTGTGAGGTTTCTTATTATCTTTGATTGAAATTATTAGGGGTCTAAGGTGATGCTATTTACAAGCTTAATCTGAATATTTTTACTGTTAATTGCATTTATGCGAGTGAATTTGCTTGATTAAAGTGAGTCCCGGTTTGATCGCTTTGTTCTACTTGATACTGGAAGGTTTAATTGAATTGGGCTCCTTTTTTGTGGGTAATCTCATTTAGTTGCGCTTGTTTGATTCATCCACTGCTGCCTCTGGTTTCGGCTATTTAGCTGCTGAGATTTGTGCTTAATTGGATTTGGCTTCAACTCCAATGGTCGTGAATTAGGGTTTTGCAGATATAGCTGGGTAGTTTTTGTTTTCGAAGTGAATTTGCAATGAGGGTATTTCTTGTAGTTGCTCAAGTCTAGACCTTGCTGCTCGATATCTATTCTTTACTTTTTTTGCCCATTCTTTTCCCCCCTGCCCTATTATAATGTTAGTTGTTTTTTTATATATATATTTTTATTACTCTAATTTCTGCTTTTATAATTCTTGGGAGGATTCAAAAGAGTAGTCTTTGTAGAATTTATTTTTCAATAAAAAACCAAGTGGGCATGGGAGAATCTCATTAAAAAGTACTCATAGTTTTGTTTTTAGTTAGGGTCTTGAAAGGATCAATCTGATTCGTTTCTTATCTTTGGCTAGCTTAAATAAGTATTATCTTTTGTGTGTTCGCCTGTTACAGTTGAAGGGTTAGCACTGGATAATTTTCATCCCTAGGCAATAAGTGCTGTTGCATCCAATTGTTCCTTCTCGGGTGGTTGGTGGAATGGCACAATCGTCTTCAAGTTCTGGAATATTTTTTCAAGGAGACGGACAATCGCATGTTGCCGGAAATTCTCAGTTGAGTTCAAATTTTGGGAACTCAGCGCATGCAGTTTCTGGACATGCACGACCCAACATGGGACTGCATCCTGGGGATGTCAGCAACTCCGTCTTAAATAGTATGGCGAACTCCGGGCCTAGCATTGGGGCAAGTTCTTTGGTCACTGATGCCAATTCGGGACTTTCGGGAGGTCCCAATTTGCAGAGAAGTGCTAGTTTTAATACGGATTCGTACAAGAGGTTACCTGCGTCGCCCATGTCATTCACATCTAATAACATCAGCATTACCGGTTCTTCCATCATGGACGGATCGGCTATTATTCCTCAAACCTCCAATCAAGATCCAGCTTCACAAGCCCAGCAAAATCATCAGCATCAAGGAGCTTCGAGCGCGACATCTTTTCCGACATCACGAATGGGGCAAGTCCACCTCCAGGGTGGTTCGAGGGTCCCAAATTCTTTCATTCAGGACCCGGCTTCTATTTGTCAGCTACAGAAGAAACCCCGCCTGGATATTAAGCAGGAAGATATGCTACAGCAGCAGGTTTTGCAACAGATATTGCAGAAACAAGATCCCATGCACTTACAGAACCCGAATCCTCAGATTCAAGCCCTAATTCAGCAACAGAGACTAAGGCAGCAACAGCAACTGGAACAGCAGCAGCTTTTTCAGTCTATGCCTCCAATGCAGCGAGTTCAGTTACTGCAGCAGCAGCAACAGCAGCAGCAGTTAAGACAGCAGCTTCTACAACAGGGAGTGCAACCTGCATCTGGATTAAAGCGGCCATATGACGGTGGTGTGTGTTCACGTAGGCTAATGCAGTACCTGTATCATCAGAGACAGCGACCTGCTGTAAGTAGTCCGATAGTATCTTGTTTCTTGCATCATTTGCAAAAATACTCTATTAAAATACTCCCTCCGTCCCTTTTTGATATGCCTATTCACATATTTTTTGTGCCTACTAAATAGTTTATACTGACTTTAATATGCCTAGTTTTTTGTATAATAAATTCAAGTGAAATATTAGTGGTGCACTATATGTGCAAGTTAATTTGTTAATGTGAAAATAATATTTCTACCTCAAACTACAAAATTAGTGGCTGTCAATGAAGCATTTATTTGCCTTGATACAATGTAACTCGTTGTGATCAACACCTAATAATTTGCTTGAAATTAAATATCAACATTTTATATTAGTAATAGAGGAAAAAGGAGAGTTTTAGCTCAAGTAAATCTCTTCTTAATATGTGTAAAAAATGAAAGGCATTTCAAAAAGGGATGGATGGAATTTTATGTTTTTCATGTTTTTTCACAACAATGCTGCATGATATATTGTCCAAAATGAGCTGTATTTCTATTACGCTTTCAGCTATCTGGTGTTGAAACTTCTTTTGACACGTTGTGGTGATATCTCATTACCTTGGTCTTGCTAGGAGAATACTATAGCCTATTGGAGGAAATTTGTAGCTGAGTATTACTCTCCACGTGCAAAGAAAAGGTGGTGTCTATCCTTATATGAGAATGTTGGACATCATTCACTTGGAGTATTCCCCCAGGCAGCAATGGTTTTTCTCTCACCTCACATCTTAACTAACCAAATATTAGTTTGCTCTTATCTTTTGGCTTTGTTTTTTATTTTCTCAAGAAGCATTGTCATAGTCATTTTCATGATATAATGATACTATATGTTTCTACATTGGTAAAGTTGTCCAATGGCCTGATTTATATTTGTTGTTTTTCTTGCTTTTTGGTGTGCAGGATGCGTGGCAATGTGATATTTGTGGCTCGAAATCTGGAAAGGGATTTGGTTAGTATTATCAACATTATATCATTTGCCTTTCCTTTTTTCTGTAATCAGTGAATGTGAATCAAGAATCTAATTTTACTTTCCTTGTGAATTAGCTGTATGCCTGTCAGAAAGATACTATCATTTACTGTTGATTCTTTAATTTATATTACTAATAAAATCCAAGAGGTATATACTATTGTGGCTAAAGGTCTTACTCTTCCACATGCATATTTCATGTTCTAATCGTCCATTGAGTACATCATTCACTTATTCTCATTCAAAAAATGATAGAAGAGTTTCAACATAGTGTCCGATGAGCTTAAGTGGTTCTTGACAAAAAGTAGTATCACTTAAATTCCTTTTGCATCTCTAACACTTCTTACTTTCTTTATGGTTTCAACAGAAGCAACTTTCGAAGTGCTCCCCAGACTCAATGAAATCAAATTTGGTAGTGGTGTCATCGACGAGCTTCTTTTTCTGGACTTGCCTCGCGAATGTCGATTTCCTTCAGGGATGATGATGCTTGAGTATGCCAAGGCAGTTCAGGAAAGTGTCTATGAGCAACTGCGTGTGGTTCGGGAGGGCCAGCTTCGCATCATTTTCACCCCGGATCTGAAGGTGACCTGTCTATACCTGTTCATTTGAAACTTGAAAGTACTTTAGGTTTGTATACTCAGTTATATTCATGTGTTAACTCCTGGACTACAAACTTATTTAGATATTATCTTGGGAGTTTTGTGCACGGCGTCATGAAGAACTTCTTCCTCGCAGAGTGGTTGCACCGCAGGTACCAAAAGTTTATTTCAGTTTTTGCACTCTAATTCTGATTAATTTGTCTATGTAACTTCCGTTCTTAAATTTGTTTTCGATTATTGTACCATCAGATTAATTGCTTATGTACAAATCGTGTGACACAACCGTGGAGCACCATTTCATGCTGAACTTTGCAGCAGTTTAATTTCCTAATGATACTTAAGATTTCGGTTTACATATGTTCATGAACTATTGCCAACTTTTGGAGGGCCTAAAATAAGAGGATTATACCATGATCCTCCGGTGCTATACATTTCGAGTATTGAACTTCTGGAATGCACTTATGCTGCAGGTGAATCAATTACTGCAAGTTGCACAAAAATGCCAAAGCACAATATCAGAAAGTGGACCTGATGGAATATCTCAACCAGATATACAAGCAAATAGTGTAATGTGAGTGAAAACCTCGGATTCAGTAACTTATCAAACCACCCTACTAATTCCACTATTCCTCGGATAGCCCGCTTGTTTGGGTGATCTTAAAGTTAAAATTATTGAGGATAGTTTTCTGCGTTTTGAAGTCAAAGCCTTCTGCCCAACTTGCCTTCGTCCCTGCCATAATCTAAAACCTTTGGGTTCTACATAATCTTTGATTTCTCAATTTGATGTGTATTCTGTTTCAGGGTGGTAACAGCTGGGCGACAGCTTGCTAGGAGTTTGGAGTTGCAGTGTCTAAATGATCTGGGCTTTTCAAAACGATACGTCCGGTGTCTACAGGCATGCCTAAAATCACCAACTTTTTTAGTTATCTCATTTGCCCAGTTTTCTCAAACTTCCTTTTATCACCATAGATAGCTGAGGTTGTCAACAGCATGAAGGACCTGATGGATTTCTGCACACATCAAAAAGCCGGCCCTATTGGTAAACCCTCTTTCTGTTTTTGGCATAAGAGAGTTGTAGAAATATCTCAACTGTTAAAAGTGTTTATTCTTGGAGCACTTTAGAGTTCTATTGCATTGCATATTATTGAGACCTACCAGTCCAGCGAAACAAAGTGCTTACTATTGTGCAACTTTTCGCAATTTCTTACCTTATTTTGCAGATGGCTTGAAAAATTTTCCCCGGGAAACGCCCACACCCAAGGTCCAGATGCAAAAGATGCAAGAGATGGAGCAGGCGGGTGGTCTTCCAAATGACCGCAACACACTCAACAAGCTGATATCGATGAACCCCGGGCTTAATAGCCCGATGAGCAATAGCCAACAGATGGTTGGGCGAGGACCTCTGACTGGCTCAGCACAGGCTGCACTTGCTCTCACTAACTACCAAAACTTGCTGATGAGACAGAACTCGATGAACTCGGGCCACTCACTTCAGCAAGAGGTGTCTTTGCCTTTCAATACTTCCGGCCAGCAGACTTCTGGCCCTTCAGCCATGCAAAATGCACCGGCGGGTGGCTTCCCTAACCGGCAAGCTTCTCAGCAGTTAAATCAGCATTCAGCAAATGGGAATAGGAATGGGAATGGCCTATTACAGCACCATCACTCCCAAGGTAGCCAAGCATTACAGCAGCAAATGATTCAGCAGTTGCTGCAGGATATGAGTTATAAGAATAATGGGACTGCTCCACCTCAGCAGTCTGTTTCTTTGCAAAATCAAGGTGGGAATATATCTAGGGAAGGTGTTGGGTTTAGAAGTTCTCCATCACTAAGTGCTGGGAATGGACAAGGGAATTCAGTTGGGCAACACCCTCCAAGCAGAAGCAATAGTTTTAACACATCGAATGCTGAACCTGCTGCTTCTGCTGGAAACATGGGATTCAATGAAAAGCCTCCAGATTTGCCTCATCTGTCTGAAGAGTTGGTTTCGGACGTAGCCCACGAGTTCTCCGAAAACGGCTTCTTTAACAATGATTTGGATGACAACATGGGGTTTGATTGGAAGGCATGACTCTACTAACTTGGTGTATTGTATGAGAATCTTGAGGAATGTTGTACAGGCTGCTTTAATTACCTTGATCCTGGAAGTGGTTGGATATCTCTAGCACATTATTCTTTTTTGTTGCTTTTTGTTGTATTTTTTCCTTTGTTAAAACTTGTGGGTTTTCGATATGTAAAACTCTTGCAAGTGTAATTTATTGATACGTGATCTTAAATCTGGTAGTCCATTTGCAAGCTCAAAGGCAAACACTGCAGCATGGCAAATGAAATCAACTGAAAAATTGACTCCTAATTTGTCACAAGGTGTTTTGCTGTGTAATTCTGCTTTGTTTTTTCTTTTCATGCTTTCAACAAAATAAAAACTCTACTACACTGGACTCAAAATTGTCATCTGCTTATTTTAAAGGTGGCTGCAATGTAATCCTTAAACTGATTCAGCAGATCTTCAATACTCATTATGGGAGCATCATTTTTGTCTCTCACACGGACGGCCACCTGCGTAAATACAAGTACGTAAGACGCGGACAAGAGGAGGGATCGATATCCAAACTTAACAAGGCAAGATTGTATACGTAGGCTTGCTATTTAACAACATAGTCTTGAACATGAAAGTATTAAATGTAAGGTAGATGCTTACCTGTCCAGTTCCAACTTCTTTCTCACCAACAACTAATATGTAGTTGTACTGCGCCAATTGAGCTTCTCGTACCTAGAATTATCCAAAACTACCAGTTACAGTTAGTATACAATGAAATCGTCCTGGCATAGAGAGATTCCCAAATCGAGCTCTTTTACAGGCAGACGTATCATTAGCTACAACACAGAAAATGAAGCCTTATTGAAGATTAATTGCACCTTTTTATTAATTATCCTGTCAGTTGTGTCGACATCAACATAATACCCAGCATCATGGATGCGATCCCGTATCTGCAACCAATGACAACACGATCACAAAGTAAGCTTTTAAAAGATAGTGAAGCGTAATGGTTAGAACAACTGTATTCATGACTTGTATTTCAAGCAAAGGGAACATAATGGTATCGAGTAATATTCATATGGTGCATGCAGACAAATTTGAAGATAAGCACCAAGTTTCATGATTATTATGGAGCATCATCATAAAATCAGAACTGCAGTGGACACAATTTCAGCCCAGTCTCATCCACAAATAGATCACAAACATAGAGATCTGTGTAGATTCAGAAGAACTAGCAACTAACCTTTAGGGCATAGGACTGGGATTTGTCAGAGACAGGGCATACTATTGCTTGGCGTGGACTAAGCCAAAATGGCCACTTCCCCTTGTAGTGCTCCAAGAGTATAGCAAACACTCGTTCAACAGAACCCAGAATAGCTCGGTGAATCATCACAGGCCTTTCCCTCTTGGTTTCATCTTCCACTGAGTAAGATAAGTTAAACCAGGCAGGGAGTTGAAAGTCCAGCTGAAACAGTGAAATACTTGAGAAAAAATCTAAAGTTCGAGAAAGAAACCAGCACATCTGAACGTGTGATCTACATAAAAGTAGTAATCATGCAAACATGACTCGTGCATCCAAGAAACTATGTCCTAATTGGCAGCCTAATACGAGTTATCACAAGCACATTTTTAGTGAAACTTCATATTCAAGGAACGCAGTAATAGGCTTACAGCTTTGAGCTATACGGTTTCCCTTCAGAAAATACACAAAGTCCCTAAAGAAACAAGACGCATAATTTGTTACGAGTTGGAACTATGAATTTGTCTGGTTTATTATAATACATATGAGTTTATGAGCAAGATTATGAAATAGTGACTAGGTTCAGTTCCAATTTTAAAACCTTGTAGGATATTATGCATTTGGTTTAGGCAGATAATTTGCTTCTGGAGATGTATAGTAGGCCAAATCCTATATCATAAATGATAAGGAAAGCATTCAGAAAATAAACCTGCAGTGTTGCACATTGAAGTTTTCTCCTCATTGCATCAGAAACACTGATGTCTATCTTTGGCCCATAAAATGCTCCATCGCCTTTATTTATCTAATAGAATATCTGAAATTAGTGCTAGTAAAACATGTTGACAACTAAACAGAAACGAAGTTAATCAGGAATATGAAATGTCTTTCTGGACTAACATTTTGTTCACAGAGCAATATCAAATGATAAGTAAATAACCTCCCAGGGCTGTCCAAATTCATTAAGTGCTTCTGAAACAGAAGTTTCAGCCCTCTCCCATGATTCTAGATCACCTAGATATTTCTCGGGTCTCTACAAGACATTGGACAAATATGAGAACAAAACTTGTATAGTAGCCACGATAAATCAGGTCTCACAAACAAAAGGAAGAAGTTGAAGTTGTATTATATGTGCAAACAACCACTATCAGGTTCTCATTTGTTGGACATGTGCATATTTTATATTTTCTACAATTTTCAGCAAGGAGAGAGTTGGCAAGTAAGAATGGAGATGTCATATAATATAAACACAGAAAAAATTATAATTTTGCATGTGGGTGCACTAAAGCACAAATATCGTGACATGAGCAAGAACAAATGGTACTTTCACTAGGAAGTGTTGGGATTCATACCGTAGATAACTTCAGGTCAAAAGTGAAGTCAAATACTTTGTACACGTAACTTATGAATTCCAAAACACCCTTCACTTCCTCTTTAATCTGTAAAAAAAATAAAAAATAAATAAAAAATTGGAGTAAGATCAAACAGAAAATATTGTACCCTAAATAATAAAACTAGGAAAGAGCCAGGATTTCCATCTTACTTGAGACTCCCTGCAGAAGATATGAGCATCATCCTGTACCATGACCTTAGAGTTAGATCCTTCACAGTTACGACAATTCACAGAACGAAAATATAATTGCATCTCCACTTATAAACTATATAACTCAGCTGGATTACAAAACTTTTCTCAGGTAAACTTTACATGAGAAGATAGAAAACCAAGGACCTTAACTTAGACAGGGGCAGTACTAAAATTTGGAAGATAGATAATAAGCACATCCTTATGCAATCATCTGAGTTCACTGCCAAGCAGATAGCTATACCTGCTGAAATCGCCTCACACGAGTCAACCCAGTTAGTGCCCACTTGCCTCATTGCGATGCAGGACCCCAAAATCAGCCAGTCGAAGAGGAAGTTCTGCAAAAAGTTATGAATGTTAAATTGTCAAGAGACCCAAAATATATTAGCCAAAGATTTATTAAAACGCTGGACAGAAGTAGCAGGATGGTAAACATTTCTTACTCAATCAATGAAAGGCAGATATTAATATATTAGGTACTAAGTTGACTGAATCATATAGCAATAATAGTTCAACTAATGAGATGCTAATTTGGATCATTCAGCCCCTAACCAAAGTTTAATAAGAATCTAGCCAATAATAGAATGGATCACAGAACTGCCGACTGACGACACATGTATACTGGTCGAGAGAGATAAAAGACAAAAAGAAGGAAAAGACACATGTATATGAACGCACTCTATGATCAAATATTAAACAATGGCCAGGGCAGTTCATTGGCTTGAGTCCAAATTCTTGTTTCTCCACCTGAAATAACATCAACGAGCTATTCATCAACTTTAGCCAACACCCAAATTTTAACCCAATATCAGTAATTTATTATTTAAAAATAGCATTACAAGGAATTTTTTTATAAACGTTCAACTACAACTGAATCTAACCTCAAACACAAACATATTCTCCTTGTAGTTTGCAGCATGACCAGATGTTTCCCACAGCTGCATATTGTACATATTGGGAGTCCACACCTAATAATTTCAAGCAATAGGTTGCTATAAAGTCAGAAATGAACAGTAGCAACTCAAAGTACATCTATGTCAACATTTAATAAGTCTAACCTCCTCATAACCTCTCTTCCAGTACTGACCCCGTATAAACTCCAGTAACTTGTTGCAAACTTGAGAACCGCGAGGTAGAAAGAAACAACTTCCAGGGCTAAGTTACACTCAAAACATATCCAATTAGAATTATAATAAGATCACAATATGTCATGTAGCTCAAACTTTTACCTTAGGGTGAAAAAAGAAAAGCTCTTGCTTTTTCGTGAGTTCTCTGTGGTCATATTTCTTAGCTTCTTCGAGCATGGCCTTATATTCCTGAACAGATTACAATTGAGCACATCAAGAGACATTGAGAGTGCATACAGTTATTAGGTTCTTATAGTGCTACATTTCCAACATCCATAAGTGCATGGAAAAGTATAAAGTATGTTACCTTCAAACGCTTTTGGTCAGGAAAAGATATTCCATAAACCCTCTGCAAGCTCTCACAGTCTTTATTTCCACGCCAGTATGCAGATGAAGCCTGATTTCATAGCATGACGAGAAATGGGTTATTGTTTAGACTGCATATTTTTTTAGTAGAGATATAGAAAGTCAGGTGGCTAATTATAAGGGAGGATTATTAGTCTTCATTAGTTTCCTAATTTACAGTATTCTATCCCTGATTTGCAGCAGTCTCATTACTGTCCTTGTGCATATTGCAATGTTGTCACATGAATGAAATAAGAAGAAGATTATTGCAATAATCTTCATTTTTAATTCCAACAGATAGCTGATCTCACCTTCAAACAACTAAATGCTTTCACAAAAGAAGTATTTGGAATGTGAGGCCCACGGCACAGATCAACTAAGGGACCACATCTGTACGCTGTTAAAGTTGTATCTTCCGGTAAATCCTTAATGATTTCAACCTAATACGAAGATGGGAATGATACAATAAAAAAGTCATAAGGAAAAAATTCAAATATTAGAATAATTTGTAGATGAAGATCATAAAGTTGCAAATTACCTTGACCGGATCATCTGAAAACATGTCAAGGGCCTGTTGCCTTGTGACTTCAATGCGTTCAAAAGGTTGTTTTTCCTAGTGCAGAAGCAACAGTGATATGAGATTTAAAACATGCAGGAGAATTTATAACAAAAAACACTACACACACTTGATGAGGGAAAGAGGAAGAAGTGACCTTGTAGAAACATGAAGTTAAAAGCAATATAGTTACCAGGAAAAATATATTTTGCAGACTCGCACCATGAAACCAAGTAAGTACTAAATCTAACAACTAACATCCAATTTTGAATATTTCAGAGATAAGGAGCTCATACATCAACTGCTTTCTTGGCAGCTGCTTCAATCTGTTTAAAGTGATCTTCATTCAATCCCAAATCCCCAGAAAATGCATCATAGTAAAATCCCTGCAAAATATCCATCCAGTAAAAAGTAAGTTGATCAAGAATAACTGAATAACGGGCTAATCAAAAGAAAGAAGAAAGAAACAATTCAAACATAAAGTAATTTAAAAAATGCAACATTGATACAATATGTTTAAAAAAATCAAAGATAAGTTCCAATAGAGAATTAACATCTAAAAAAAATGAACAACCACTAAACTGTGAGAAAACAAGGCAACAAGAGAAGGTTCAAAAATCACCTCCCCTCTAGTGGTGCACGGCCCAATGCACAATCTACATCCATATGTCTGCTCCAACGACTGATACAACCCAAATCAATCACATTGTCAATGATCAGACCTGAGGAGCATATTAAAAAATCACTGGACTTATAAATAAGGCTTACTTCGCCCAGAATGTGCGCACTTGAATGCCAAAAAGTATCGCGCCCTTCGTCAGTTTCAAATGTAAACAGCTCTTGCAATCTTCTTCCAGAGGCCGTTTCATGTCCCACAAAACCCCATTCACCTGTAATAAACCGGCCGGAATTCGCCGGATTGTTAAACATATTTGTTGTAAGAATGATAATTGATTGGGAAGAAAACGAGAGAGAGAATTATTGTTGAGAAGGAGAGAGAGATAGTTGAGTAAGAGAGCGAGAGTTGAAGACAGAGAAGGAAGAATAAAGTTCAGAGAAAAGAGTTGAGAGGATGAGTTAAAGAGTTGAGAGAGAAATTGTTTTCTTCGATACCGTTTCCTCTTCCCACACAACATATTTAAATACAATTCATAAAACATAAACTTAACATAATTAAAGATAAAGACGTGGACCCCACGTTCTCCCACTCACCCACTATCTTCGATACGAAACTACTTATCCGATGCCCTGTTTATTTTCCGGATCACCCAATTATCTTTCGTTCTCCGATCGGGTCATGACAATACTTCCCTCTTTAGGGAGTCTTGTCCCCAAGACTCGGATCTTGGACGATACGTCTGCGGTATGGCTTTCCTCCGCTTGTGGCTCTATCTCAACCACTGCTTCTTTGTCGGATTCAGTCTCGGCCTCCGTCTCTTCTTCGACGGTTGTTGGCTCTTCCACTTTAGCGGCTTCTTCTACCGCTTGTTTCTCAGGCTCGGCTTCGATGGCGGAGCATCCTCTTCTGCGGTAGTGGGAGAGAAAGTTGGCGGCGACTGAACTGGGGAGGCGGCTATCGGCGGTGTGCTGACTGCCGTCGGAGGGGCTGATATCGGAGGAGTTGCAACAGTAGTTGCAACTGGTAGAGTTGATACCGGGACAGCGGCAGGAGGGGTTGAAACGGGGGCGGTTGCCGGAGTTGAGATCGGAGCAGCAGCAGGAGGTGTTGAAACGGGAACTGCTTCCGGAGGTCGACGAGACTCCGATCTACGAGTGCACCTATCCAACATTCTCTGCATTTGGATGAGACAGAGAGCATTGGCTCGCTCAAACGCTTCCGCTATCGATTGTTCGCTCAAACGCCCATTGTCGCAGAAACGTTGCTCTGATACCACTGTAATAAACCGGCCGGAATTCGCCGGATTGTTAAACATATTTGTTGTAAGAATGATAATTGATTGGGAAGAAAACGAGAGAGAGAATTATTGTTGAGAAGGAGAGAGAGATAGTTGAGTAAGAAAGCGAGAGTTGAAGACACAGAAGGAAGAATAAAGTTCAGAGAAAAGAGTTGAGAGGATGAGTTAAAGAGTTGAGAGAGAAATTGTTTTCTTCGATACCGTTTCCTCTTCCCACACAACATATTTAAATACAATTAATAAAACATAAACTTAACATAATTAAAAATAAAGACGTGGACCCCACGTTCTCCCACTCACCCACTATCTTCGATATGAAACTACTTATCCGATGCCCTGTTTATTTTTCGGATCACCCAATTCTCTTTCGTCCTCTGATCGGGTCATGACAATACTTCCCTCTTTAGGGAGTCTTGTCCCCAAGACTCGGATCTTGGACGATACGTCTGCGGTAGGGCTTTCCTCCGCTTGTGGCTCTGTCTCAGCCAGTGCTTCTTTGCCGGATTCAGTCTCGGCCTCCGTCTCTTCTTCGACGGTTGCTGGCTCTTCCACTTTAGCGGCTTCTTCTACCGCTTATTTCTCAGGCTCGGCTTCAGTAGCCGGAGTATCCTCTTCTGCGGTAGTGGGAGAGAAAGTTGGCGGCGACTGAACTGGGGAGGCGGCTATCGGCGGTGTGCTGACTGCCGTCGGTGGGGTTGATACCGGAGGAGTTGCAACAGCAGTTGCAACTGGTAGAGTTGATACCGGGACAGCGGCAGGAGGAGTTGAAACGGGGGCGGCTGCCGGAGTTGAGATCGGAGCAGCAGCAGGAGGTGTTGAAACGGGAACTGCTTCCGGAGGTCGACGAGACTCCGATCTACGAGTGCACCTATCCAACATTCTCTGCATTTGGATGAGACAGAGAGCATTGGCTCGCTCAAACGCTTCCGCTATCGATTGTTCGCTCAAACGCCCATTGTCGCAGTAAAGCGTTGCTCCGATACCCATTGTAATAAACCGGTAGGAATTCACCGGATTGTTAAACATATTTGTTGTAAGAATGATAATTGATTGGGAAGAAAACGAGAGAGAGAATTATTGTTGAGAAGGAGAGAGAGATAGTTGAGTAACAGAGCGAGAGTTGAAGACAGAGATGGAAGAATAAAGTTCAGAGAAAAGAGTTGAGAGGATGAGTTAAAGAGTTGAGAGAGAAATTGTTTTCTTCGATACCATTTCCTCTTCCCACACAACATATTTAAATACAATTCATAAAACATAAACTTAACATAATTAAAGATAAAGACGTGGACCCCACGTTCTCCCACTCACCCACTATCTTCGATACGAAACTACTTATCCGATGCCCTGTTTATTTTCCGGATCACCCAATTATCTTTCGTTCTCCGATCTGGTCATGACAATACTTCCCTCTTTAGGGAGTCTTGTCCCCAAGACTCGGATCTTGGACGATACGTCTGCGGTAGGGCTTTCCTCCGCTTGTGGCTCTATCTCAACCACTGCTTCTTTGTCGGATTCAGTCTCGGCCTCCGTCTCTTCTTCGACGGTTGTTGGCTCTTCCACTTTAGCGGCTTCTTCTACCGCTTGTTTCTCAGGCTCGGCTTCAGTAGCCGGAGCATCCTCTTCTGCGGTAGTGGGAGAGAAAGTTGGCGGCGACTGAACTGGGGAGGCGGCTATCGGCGGTGTGCTGACTGCCGTCGGAGGGGCTGATACCGGAGGAGTTGCAACAGTAGTTGCAACTGCTAGAGTTGATACCGGGACAGCGGCAGGAGGGGTTGAAACGGGGGCGGTTGCCGGAGTTGAGATCGGAGCAGCAGCAGGAGGTGTTGAAACGGGAACTGCTTCCGGAGGTCGACGAGACTCCGATCTACGAGTGCACCTATCCAACATTCTCTGCATTTGGATGAGACAGAGAGCATTGGCTCGCTCAAACGCTTCCGCTATCGATTGTTCGCTCAAACGTCCATTGTCGCAAAAACGTTGCTCTGATACCACTGTAATAAACCGGCCGGAATTCGCCGGATTGTTAAACATATTTGTTGTAAGAATGATAATTGATTGGGAAGAAAACGAGAGAGAGAATTATTGTTGAGAAGGAGAGAGAGATAGTTGAGTAAGAAAGCGAGAGTTGAAGACACAGAAGGAAGAATAAAGTTCAGAGAAAAGAGTTGAGAGGATGAGTTAAAGAGTTGAGAGAGAAATTGTTTTCTTCGATACCGTTTCCTCTTCCCACACAACATATTTAAATACAATTCTTAAAACATAAACTTAACATAATTAAAAATAAAGACGTGGACCCCACGTTCTCCCACTCACCCACTATCTTCGATATGAAACTACTTATCCGATGCCCTGTTTATTTTCCGGATCACCCAATTCTCTTTCGTCCTCTGATCGGGTCATGACAATACTTCCCTCTTTAGGGAGTCTTGTCCCCAAGACTCGGATCTTGGACGATACGTCTGCGGTAGGGCTTTCCTCCGCTTGTGGCTCTGTCTCAGCCAGTGCTTCTTTGCCGGATTCAGTCTCGGCCTCCGTCTCTTCTTCGACGGTTGCTGGCTCTTCCACTTTAGCGGCTTCTTCTACCGCTTATTTCTCAGGCTCGGCTTCAGTAGCCGGAGCATCCTCTTCTGCAGTAGTGGGAGAGAAAGTTGGCGGCGACTTAACTGAGGAGGCGGCTATCGGCGATGTGCTGACTGCCGTCGGTGGGGCTGATACCGGAGGAGTTGCAACAGTAGTTGCAACTGGTAGAGTTGATACCGGGACATCGGCAGGAGGAGTTGAAACGGGGGCGGCTGCCGGAGTTGAGATCGGAGCAGCAGCAGGAGGTGTTGAAACGGGAACTGCTTCCGGAGGTCGACGAGACTCCGATCTACGAGTGCACCTATCCAACATTCTCTGCATTTGGATGAGACAGAGAGCATTGGCTCGCTCAAACGCTTCCGCTATCGATTGTTCGCTCAAACGCCCATTGTCGCAGAAACGTTGCTCTGATACCACTGTAATAAACCAGCCGGAATTCACCGGATTGTTAAACATATTTGTTGTAAGAATGATAATTGATTGGGAAGAAAACGAGAGAGAGAATTATTGTTGAGAAGGAGAGAGAGATAGTTGAGTAACAGAGCGAGAGTTGAAGACAGAGATGGAAGAATAAAGTTCAGAGGAAAGAGTTGAGAGGATGAGTTAAAGAGTTGAGAGAGAAATTGTTTTCTTCGATACCGTTTCTCTTCCCACACAACATATTTAAATACAATTCATAAAACATAAACTTAACATAACTAAAGATAAAGACGTGGACCCCACGTTCTCCCACTCACCCACTATCTTCGATACGAAACTACTTATCGATGCCCTGTTTATTTTCCGGATCACCCAATTCTCTTTCGTCCTCCGATCATGACATTCACCTTCGAAATTAGGGCGTTCGACGCCAAGCTCTTGGATATCTCCTTTGCCACATCGAAGGCGACGTTTTCAATTTACTTCCTTCCTTCACCTTCACGTCCGGCAACGTAATCCTACTCCTCAAAGGGTCAACACAAAAACCTAACAACCGAAACCTCCACAAACTACAGAGAAAAGAGAACAGAAAACGGCGGTAACCGGATTAATTCGTCAGCAAGCGCAATTCTCTTGAGCTTCTGTTCACTTTGGAGTGATTCGAAGAGCGTAATGCGCTTGGGGATGACGGATTGAAGATACGCTTCGTCTTTGACGTAGACTGGTTCAGTGTTGTTCGAGTTAGGCTTAGTTTTGCTGCCGTTGGCGTTAGGTTTGGTGCCGTTGGCGGACTCCCCCATTGGTAGAAAAATTCGGCGACGGATATAGGTGGAGTGCGGAGGCACGGCGGAGGGATAAAAATGTGGCGAAGCCCTTGAGACTAAATATTTGCACATACATCCTTCATTTTGTGATTCATTCCAAATTTGCCCCAAAACGAAAAACCAGATACAAGCGGCGCGGCTGTGTGGCGGTGGAGGGTTTTACCGTGGGTTTAAGAAGTATAAACTCAAAATCGAATTCCTGCTTCTTCCTCCTTAATTCTTCCCCACTCGACATCCGCCATGAGAAGAGCTTCATCCAAAATACTCTCTCATCTCCGAAAACCCTACCCTAAACCCCCACTTTCTCTCTCTACCAGAGACTTCGACGACTCTCTCACCTGCGCGCCAAAGCGCCACCTCAGATCATGCTCCGCCTCCCAATCTTTACCCTTCTCCCGCTCCAACTCCAACTACCCATCTCAAAATCCCAACGCGATCGTGGACCCAGTAGCCCAAAATGCAACGCAGCTATCGTCGAGACAGAGGAAAATTAAGGAAAAATCAGAGCTCGAGGAGGCGTTTGAGTCTGCGGAATCGCTTGATGAAATGCTGGCTGCATTTAAGGAAATGGAAGCGCACTTTGATGAGAAAGATTTGGGCTTGGCGTGCTTGAAAATCGGCTTGAAACTCGACCGCGAAGGTGAGGACCCCGAGAAGAGTCTGTCTTTCGCTCGGAGGGCTTTGAATATCTTCGATGAGAATGATGATAGTAATTCCAGTAAGCAATTGTCTTTGCCGATTGCGATGACTTTGCATTTGTTGGGTTCCTCTAGTTTTGGTTTGAAAAGGTTCAATGATAGTTTGGGTTATTTGAATAGGGCTAGTAGGGTGTTGAGTAAGTTAGAGAGGGAGAGTTCTTACAATGCCGAGCAAGTTTTGCCTATCTTGCATGCTGTCCGGTATGAATTGTTTAATGTTAAGACGGCGGTGGGGAGGAGGGAGGAGGCCATTGTTGATCTGAGGAAAGCCTTGGAGATTAAAGAGAGGCTTTTGGATGAAGATAGTAAGGAGCTTGGTAATGCCAATAGGGATGTCGCAGAGGCCTATGTTGCTGTCTTAAATTTCAAAGAGGCGCTGCCATTTTGTCTGAAGGCACTGGAGATACATAAGAATCATTTGGGTAATAACTCGGTGGAGGTTGCTTTCGATAGGAGGGTTCTTGGTGTAATCTATACCGGACTAGATGAGCATGAGAAAGCGTTGGAACAGAATCACTTGTCAAGAAAGGTCTTGAAGAAGTGGGGCCGTAATGCTGATTTGCTTCGTGCAGAGATTGATGCTGCTAATATGCAGATCTCCCTTGGGAAGTATGACGAAGCTATTGATACTTTGAAGGGAGTTGTGTCACAAACCGAGAAGGAGAGTGAGAATCGCGCGATGGTCTTTACTTCCATGGCCAAAGCTCTGTGTAGTCAGGATAAGTTTGCGGATGCAAAGAAGTGTTTGGAGATTGCTTGTGGGATTCTTGAAAAGAAAGAGAAAAGTTCTCCTGCTGTTGTAGTAGAAGCATATATGGAAATCACAACGCAATACGAAGCAATGAATGAATTTGAAACTGCAATATCATTGCTCAAGAGGGCGTTGGTGATGTTGGAGAAGCTGCCTCAAGAACAGCACTCAGCAGGGAGTGTCTCCGCGAGGATTGGTTGGATACTCCTATTAACGGGGCAGGTGAAGGAAGCAATCCCATATCTGGAAGATGGCGCAGAGAGGTTAAAAGAGAGTTTTGGTTCAAAGCACTTTGCCGTAGGTTATGTTTATAACAACTTGGGGGCAGCTTACATGGAACTAGATCGGCCGCAGTCTGCTGCCCAGGCTTTTGCATATGGAAAAGAGATCATGGATATCTCCCTTGGACCACATCATGCTGATTCAATAGAAGCATGTCATAATATCTCCAAGGCGTATGCGGCTTTGGGAAGGTAAAAGTTTTAGAAATCATTGCCTTGATTATGAATCTAGTTTGTTGCTTGCTTATAGCTTTATTTCTTCCAATACTAAAAATATATATTCCATTAAAAATGATGGCAACTTGGCACTTCATTAATGCTATGGATTATCTCAACTTATGCAAGAGCTGCATGGAATTGCCAGATAGCATAGATTGAATTAAACTGCATGCCTTTGCTCTTTTCTTCTATAATAAACATGATAAAAGGTACTCCCTCCGTCCCATATGAAACGTCTGGTTTCTTTTCGGCACGGTAATTTATGCGGTTGACTTTTGTGTGTTAGGAGAGAGAGTGGTGTGAATGGGGCCCACAAAAAGTAACTTTTTGTGAGAGAGATTTATTTCCTTTTTAGGAAACAGGACATTTGTGTGGGACAGCCCGAAATAGAATACAAGACGTTTCATGTGGGACGGAGGGAGTAGTATTTATTTGTACATAGTTCTGTTTATGCATGTGAGCTTCTTTCATGGCCTAAAGGAATGGAGAACACATTTGTATTATCAAGATAAGATTTACAATGTATATGTCCATCTAATTTCGCAAGATTGTTTATTATCTTCGTGCTTTCAATATAGCAAGTAAAACTAAAATTATGTTCTACTCTCTTTAGTCTTTAATGTTTGTGTAGCCATCGTGATTTCTTCTTTCTTTCGACTTTGAGACGGTAAAAGTTGAGCTTGTAGCTTTAACAGAGAATCGTAGGGCTTTAGTTGTGGTATATTTTACCGAAAACTTGAAAGATTTTCTGCTTTAGCATGAATAAACCCTCCAGAGTGTCAATTACTATGCCTCGTTAATCAAGGGAAACTACGCTTAACCTGCAAGTGGAGAAATCTGTTTTTGAACGAGTATGAATTGAATCCTAAAAATGCTGCGATGGATTGTTGGTTGCTGTGTCTTGTTAGCTTCTTTCGTAGGTGGACCAAATCGTTCATTTTGGTTGGAAATATCTTTCAAACCTCTTGTTTCAATTGTTGCAGCTATGCGCTAGCGATAAACTTTCAGGAGAAAGTAGTTGAAGGTTGGGAGGCACACGGAGCAGGTGCAGAAGATGAACTGAAAGAAGCTGTTCGACAACTGGAGCAGTTAAAGGATAAAGCTAGTTCTTTTGTCTCCGAAACTCTGCTGAATGCTATGCCCAAGATAGATGAGGATGATGACGCCTTTCCTCAGAACTCAGAATTGACTGAACTGGAGTTAAGGGAGAAAGCGAGTACTTTAGTCTCTAAAACTCTGCGGAATGCTATGCCTAAGGCGGATAACGGTGACCGCGGCTCTGCACGGAATTCGGAATCTGCTAGTTCGGCTATGCGGAGGTAACATTATGGAGCAATAGTTTGTTATTTGAGGAAGGAAGAGCTCTCATCTGCACCTCTTTACTAGGGCAAGTTTACCTTAGATTTTACTGAATCAGAGCTAAGCCGCCGCGAGTGCTATATCTCTTTAGATTGGAATTCCATGAATTTAGGTATATCTTGGTTGCCAGATCAATTTGCAGGGACAGCGAAACAGATCAGAAATAAAAATGTTTGGAGAGCACATTCTCAATTGGTTTATTTTCTCACTCTTTTTTTGTTATTTCTATTTGTTTGCATATTATGCTTCAATTATTATTAACTACTCTAATATTGCATCGAATATCAGTAAAATCGTTATAATAATACCATACGGGTCAAGACATTTTATTATTTATAAATATATCAATTAATACATAAATTTATTTTTATTAGATTGAAGACCGTTTTCAAAATCGGACGACATTAACGTTAATTAGATTATTAAGGTAAAAGTTGGAATGTTAAAAAATCATACTTACCGAACCGATAATGTATGAGTCTCCAATAGTCGAAAATGTTGAAATTGTACAAGCATACGGACTCGTTGGCAACTTGATTGCGGCAATGGATGAAAGGAGGCGAAGCAGTCGCGGGGTGGCTATGGATGAATAGAGAGTGAAGAAAGAAATCTAATTTTTATTTAAATGTAGAGAAGATAAAAGATATTGATTTAAGGGCCCGTTTGGTATACACGGATTCTGCTCTGGGAAAGTAATCTGATTCCAAATTATTAAAATCCTATGTTTGGTAGAACTAGGAAAGTAATCTTATTCCAGAAATTAAAAATCAAGTGTTTGGTATAATTTTAATAAATTTAAGGAAAGTAATAAAAATCCTAAAAATTAAGAAAATAGATCAAAATTATAGGATTCTTTTTCCTTGCCCTATCCTAAGTAATCTTTTTCCTGATACTAGGATTTTAATATATATTCGTGTTTCTGATTACTTGGATGAATTCTATGTCAATATATTTGCGTTTTTGATTGCTTGGTGTTTTTTTTGTTATTTTTGCAGGATTACAATAGTCTGGCAGTCTCTACTTGCCACTAAAAAAAAATGTCACATTTGTGACAAAGCTAATAAGAGAAAATTTATTTTGTTGCAATTGGTATATTTGAAGTGACAAAATTTTATGTTTGTTGCATTACTTAGTATATATGCAACAAAATCAAATTTCCTCACATTACCATTGCCCCTATTGTGAGGATTATATTTTTCTTTATCATAACTCTTTTTTTTTTTTTTTTTATCACATATCATTTAAGGGAACCAAATATAATTCCTCACATATACTCTAATATGACAGATTAATTTCCTCACATATTTTGTCAATTAATGTGGTCAGATAAACTTCATCACATATACAATTTCATATAACATGACAAAATACCGATATGATACGAGATACGAAGATAGAACATTTTCAAGAATATTAAGATACAATACATCAAATATACCGACACGGTACAAGATACGAAGATACAATATTTTCAAAATATTAAAATACCATATATAATTTAGAATTTCCTAATATATAATATATTAGTATTAGAAAATTATATTTTTACGGTGTGCCCAACTTTACCTATCCTAAATGTTTGCAATTAAATATAGAAACACTAAATACTTAATCCTTGAAAAAAAAATGACTGGGGAATAAGAAAAGATTTACACATGTAAATACGTGTGAGTGACAATAAGCCGGTAAAGCCAGCTGCATATTATACACTATCTTCTATTGAGAAAGAAGCTATACATTTGTTGTTACTTAACATGTTCATCCATTCTATTTATAAATGTGCTTTGCAGAATGAAATGGTTAAGTTGAAATGGCAATCTAAGGAAAATGACGAAGAGCCAATTTCAGAGGCTGGCATAATGAAAGTTGTATTAGGCCATCGATCGGGATATATTAAAGGAATGGGACATGGAGTGCAAGTGCTTTCTAGTAGTGAATCAAATATTCTAGCTGGAGTTAATTTGAAAGAGAAGTTGCTAGAACTAGAAAATGTCAAGAACAAAATTGTGGACCTTACTACTGCTTATATGGAGCAAAGCAAAATCTTAAATGACCAAAAGGTGGCTTTGCAAGCTCAAGAGGAGAAGAACATAATATATGCACAAAAGATGGACAAGATGGAGATACAACTAGCCAAAATGCAACAACTCTTACAAAAGATTGAAGGCATTCCTCCAAACATTTTTCTTGGTAAGTGTTTTGATTATTGTTGGTTAGTGTCGTTAATCTCACTATTTGTTGTACTAGCTAGATTTTCATGATATCTGACTCTAGTTCCTTTGGTTTAAATATCCCTTATGCTTTATCTCTTTATAATTGATATAATTGTCTTTCAACCACACATAAAATATTTATTTTTCTTTCTTTATCCTCAACAGATTGAAGTGATCTTGAAGTTTAAATAAATACTCTGCTTTGTCTATTCAGGTAACTTTTTGCATATAGTATGCTTTTGCATTTTACTTTAGTCTCCCTTTCATGTCAAAGCCCTGAATGTAGTATGTTCATTGCTTTAGGCTATGTGAAGTGATCAATATATGCAAATTTACTTTATGAGTTATTTGGCTTTCCATTGTCATTTGATTTGGAGGCTAGAAGTGGAAATAGACATGCATGGTTGCAAATTTCACCATTGTCAATAATTATTTCAAGTTTTTTTGGAACTTTTGAAGTAGTAGCTACTTGCTACTGCCTACTAGCTCTTGAACATAATTTTGAAAATATTTTTTCGAATATTCGTATGAGCAATAAAGGAGGTCATGACTTTATTTTGTCAAAACTATTCGTTTTGCTGATGGTTATGCAAAGTGATTTTGAATTCCAGGTAGACTCTCAACTTAGAACGATGTTTTGATCAAGGCGGGTACTCGAGAATATTGAACATATACAAACATTTGACTTTCATAGACAATTTGTACAAATTTGTGTATTTAGCAATGAGAACACATTATTGGTGCTAATATGATTTCATTTGTGCATCTATATAGTAAATTTGAATATTTATTAATAAAAATAAATAAGAAATTATTTTGCTCCCATAATGGCTAATGTGACCAATTAAATTATCACATAGTTTAATGAAAGGAATTAAATTCATCACATAAAGCCTAATGTGAGGAATTAAGTTCATCACATAAGGACTTATGCGAGGAATTAAATTTATCACATAACGTTTAATGTGAGGAACTAAATTCATCACATAAAGTCTATTATGATGAATTAAATTCATCACATACCGTTTAATGTGAGGAACTAAATTCCTCATATAAAGCTTAATGTGATGAATTAAATTCATCACATAAAAGTATATTATGACGAATTAAATTCATCACATAACGCTTAATGTGAGGAACTAAATTCATCATATAAAGTCTATTATGACGAATTAAATTCATCACATAACGTTTAATGTGGGAACTAAATTCATCACATAACGTTTAATTTGAGGAACTAAATTCATCATATAATTATAAAGTCTATTATGACGAATTAAATTCATCACATAACGTTTAATGTGGGGAACTAAATTCATCGCATAAAGCCTAATGTGAGGAAATTTTTGTCACATAAGCTATGATCTGTTGTGACGAAAATGTACTTTTCTCACAATACACCTAAAATGACGGACCTATTGTAACGGGCGTGTGACGAAATTTTTTCCTCACGATAACTTATTGCAACAAAAATATACCTTTTTGCAACAAAAAAATTTGTTACAAAAGGTCCTTTTTTTTGTAGTGTTGAAAGGCCATAACTTTCTTTATACTTAATATTTTTTTGTGCGGTTTTTTTTATTGGAAACTAGACCTCTTTAGCTTTCTATTGGTATATTATACAACTTCTAGTTCATTTTCAATACGACTAGTTTATTCATTGAAATTGAGGTTTCTGCAAGAACTATTTGTCATCAAGTTATATACTTGGTAACTCATTTCTCCATTAAAGAAGATATTCACAAAGAAATATTTCTAGTAGAATTACTTAAGTAATTTGATTGAACTTAATTTGCGTTGTTTTTTTTTACTTAGGATTTATTTATTTATTGTCATTGAATATTTGAACTAGTTGCTTCTTTTTAAATGCATTAAACTTCCTATTTTTTTCCCTTCAATTCTTTGTACTTTGTACGTTTTTATTCTTGATAAATGTTTTCAATCTACAAATTTATCATAAGTGAGATTAAAAATGATACACAGGTAAGTAATCTATTTTCCTCATAATGTACAACATGATATCAGATTATTTGTTATAAATCAGTCACAACTAGTTTTATAATGGATTATTCTTCAAGTACAACGTTTGGAGTAGTAATTTTTAGTGTCGTTTTAAACAACAAAGAGTTGTGAGCTTCTTACTCGATTTTAGTTTTTTTAAAAGATTTTTTTTTCCCGTGAAGTTGGTAAAATTCAACTTAACGAACTTGTGTCATTTTTGTAATTTTTTACTCCCTCCGTCCCATTGCAAGCGTCTTGTTTCCAATGGGCACGGAAATTAAGGAGTTTTGTTTTGGTGTGGTAATCAAGATGGCCCACCACCTTAATACAAAAGTTTATTATTCTTTAATACTCTCTCCGTCCCATTCATATTGTCATGTATACCATTTCGGGTTGTCCCACTCATACTGTCTCATACCTAAAATGACAAGAAATGAGTGGACCACAATCATCTAAATAAGTGAACCCCACTATTTTATAATTTTACACCACTACTTTAACCTTTACACCCACTATCTTAAACTTCGTGCCGAAACCCAACAAGACATTATGAATGGGACGGAGGGAGTAATTAGGTAGTTTCTTTTGATTTTCTTTTTTATCAATATTAGGTAGTTTATTATTCTTAAATAATTAGGTATTTATTTTAATATTTTTTTTAATTTTATTTTTTTAACCTGGATCGTCGATTCCAAATTCTAGTTTTAGTTTGAAGTAAAAATCCTAATAGTAAAAACACCGAGACTAGACAGATTAACAAGAGAAAGCATTTCATGTATCCTTTAAGAGGGATTTGCGGCGAGTAGCCAAACAGTTGAATTTGAAAAACAAATGTAGCCCACTACTAAAACAAAACACAAAATATAACCATTTTGTCCTTATACGATTTGGGCCGATGGGGGGCCGATGGGGGAGTCAATCGGCCCTCCATCGGCCTTGAGGAAAAAAGCCGAACTCTCCCCATCGGTCGAGCCACTTAACCCGATTATTGGAAATTATAGGCTCACGAGGGCCGATGGGTGGCCGAATTGGAGGTGCCCATCGGCCCTATCCGCCATCGGCCGATAGAAAAAAGGCCGATGACCGAACATCCAATAAAGCCGATCCAAGTATCATCGGCTAAAAAGAAAAAAAAGGCTATGAAGGCCGATGGAGGGCCGAAGGTGGGTATCCATCGCCCTCCATCGGCCCTAAGCCCTTCCTTCGAGACGGGATTGGACAAGACACTGTAAGGCTTTTCCTGCAAACGTGCAGTAGGGCCGATGGAGGGCCGATCTAAGGCATGTGTGAGGTACAGTTTAAAATCAGCTTTATCTGTTGAATTGACTAGTCGGATATGACATGCACATGCACGTTAATTAGGGCCGATGGGGGCCGATGGTGAAATGGGTAATAGAGTTCGATGTTTCACGTGAAAATTTGCAGAAATTTTTCCTATAAGACGTAGAATGGCTGATTTGGTTGAATCACCGAAATTTTTCCTCATTTTACTTCCACTCTTCTCAATTCTTCAAACTAAATTTGACAGAAATGGCCGATTTTCGATCAATTATTGTGAAATTGAACGGTCAATTCGATGCAGAGTCGAATTATGTCGGTGGGCATGAGTTCATAGTTTACATTCCTTCAAACAATATTTCTCTCGAATATCTTCGACAAAACATTGATCGGTGGCTCACGGCTTATTCCCTTCCGTTCAGCTACTTCATTTATTATCTTCGTCGCTTCCCGACGAAACGGCGGGATGATGAAGGCCATTCTGGGCCATGATACTGATCTTATGTGGCTTTGCTCTATCGACGTAGAGCCGGTTGTGTTTGTTGTGTATCCTGAAGTGCAAAATCCTCAATTTGGTGTTCCGAACCCGAATCAATTTCCCGAAGATAATTCTAATTTTGGGGGTCCTAATTGGTTTACGGGGCAAGGAAGTAGAAGTAATGATGGCGGACGGGCTCCCCAAAGGAATGTTCGTGTGGAGACGGATTCAGATGATGAGGCGGACTTGGACTCATCATCCGATGATGATGAGGATGAAGATATTCCTTCGTCTTGATTAATTGTTCGTTACAAGATTTTCTTTGCATGGATTCGGAGGGAGGGTGGCGTAAGTCAACTTATGTCTTTGCTAGTTCCAGTCAATCGTTCTCGAACAAATGATGAGACTGTATACGACAACACAGAAGCAGCAAGCAATTGGCTACTTCCTGTTGTTCCCCTTGATGTATCCGATTCAGTAGCGGCGCAGAACTTGATTACTTGTTGTAGACGGAAGTCGCAAAGCGGGATTGATGTTTAGCTCGAAAGACGAACTTTATGTTCTTGTCGCTCTATTCCATTTGGAAAATGGTGCGGATTTCAGAGTGCAACATTCCAGTGCTTCCCGTTTGGAATATTTGTGCAGAAGAAGTGTTGATTGTCCATTCGAGCTACAGGCATACTGTAGAGGTCAGACGTGTTGGGAGGTTGTTAAATGGGTTGCGGACCACAACCTGCATAACCGATTTATCCGGACTTGGCGAACGGAATGTGAGGTCGAAGGCCGTCGGCCGCTATCTAGCCCGTAAAATGCGTCGTCAAAGCAAGTTAATAAAACCGGCCGATATTCGGAGCCGATCCGTTGGATAAATTTGGAATACAAGCAACGTACGGTGTGGCCCTCCGGCGCGCAACGCAACTATATCGATGATTTAAGGCGGACATGCCGATTCTTTCAAAGAACCGCCAAAATATCTGCATTCTTTGGAACAATCAAATCCGGGAACTTATACGGATCTTGATGTTGGTGAGGATGGTCGTTTCCGACATTTATTTATGGCGCTTGGCGTATCGCGAGCCCCTTGGTTAGGCAACCTCTGGAAGGTTATTGTGGTGGATGGTACCCATTTAAAAGGGAGAAACAAGGGAATATTATTCGTCACAGCCACTTTTGATGTGAACGAGCAAATATTCCCACTCGCTTTTGGTGTACGTCCCATTGAAAATGATGTTTCCTGGACGTGGTTTATGATGCGACTGAGAGCCGCATTTTGGACGGATGACAGTTTAGTGATTGTTTCAGACCAACATAAAAGCATAGCGAATGCGGTAAGAGTGGTTTTCCCAGACGCACAACACGGACTTTGTTACTACCATTTATCGAATAAGCTTGCTAGGCACGGTGAGTAGGTTATTCGATCATTTTATCGAGCGACTTATGCTTATCGGGCAACAGAATTCCATGACGCCATGAATGCCATCCGTCAGGGAAAACTTGCTATTTACGAAAAGATGATGGAAATCGGATCGGAGAAGTGGTCCAGACTTTTCAGTAAAGGTCGTCGTTACAGTCTACTGACATCGAATGCTGCCGAGTCAATAAATTCTCGACTGATGGAGGCTAGACGACTACCAATTCTAGCTATGCTCGAGGCAATCCGTCATATGATAGAGTCGTGGTTCGTTACACGATGGGTAAAAGCAAGTTCCAGAAACAATCCGTTGACAGAGGCTTCTGAGTTGAGGATGCAGAACGAAGTAGAACTGGCTCGAAGGTTTACGATTACGCAGGTGACTACTGACAAATACAAGGTCGACGCAGGAGAGCGACAGTGGAGGGTGAATCTTCAAGACGAAATGTGTGAATGCGGCGTCTGGCAAATTGACCTGTTGCCGTGTAGTCATGTTGTCGCCGTTTTGTATCATCGTCGGGAAAATCTGTACAATCATATTAATGATTATTATACGATGGCGACGTGGAAGGAAACATATGCCGGTGTGGTTAATCTCTTGCCTCCTCGAAATAAGTGGGGTGTCCCACCAGAAATAGAGGACATTGTTGTTCGTCCACCAATTATTATGCGGCAAGCCGGACGCCCGAGAAACAGTCGTCGTCCTTCCGGAGCAGAAGCTAGTACATCTGGTACGCGTCGTCGGAAAAAATGTGGTAATTGTGGAGAAGAAGGTCACATAAGGTGGAGATGCCCCATATCTGGAACGACAATTAACGATTAAGGCTTTTTATTTGTCACTTATCGGTTCTTTAATTGTTTGTCACTTTCCTTTTTATTAGTTTTTTGTCACTCATCGAGTTATTAGCTAGAAAAATTATTAAAAAAAACAAAAAAATTTATAGGGCCAAAACCCTTGAGGGCCGATGGGGGTTAATCCATCGGCTCTCCATCGGCCTTAGCCGAAACCCTTCTGGGCCGAGGGAGTTTTCTCGGCCGGCAAGGTCTTTGCAATGCATGGGGCCGATACGATGGGGGCCGATACCAATTTGGCCCTCCATCGGCCCTCATCCGATAGATGAGTTTCTCGGTCGAGGCCGAGAGATATCGGCCGTAGCCTGGCCTTGCAATGAATGGGACCGATACCGATGGGGGCCGATACCAATTCGGCCCTCCATCGGCCCTCATCCGATAGATGAGTTTCTCGGCCGAGGCCGAGAGATATCGGCCGTAGCCTGGCCTTGCAAATGGACAACACGGGAATAGCCAAAATGTCTCTTAGATTATGTGGTTGAGGTAGGGTAAGTTGGGGAGATCTTCCTCGGTTATCAAACGGACAAACCCTACTTTTGCATCCAATTCTTCTCTTGCTTTGACCAAGACTTGTGGATTGTTGACTAAATTGGACATGTCCAACTCTATTGTCACAACTGACATGTCCATCCCAGCAAGCAGCATACTCTGTATAAACATTAGTAATCAAGGCTCAACTTTGTATATGTCCACCAATCATTGTTAGATTACAAGCTGCTATTACAAGTAAACCGGTAAGTCGAAAAAAGAAACAAACAGATGAAACCGTCGAGTCGAGGAGTCCTCTCTCTGCAAGATAAAATACGCCCCGGTAGTGCTCTCGGTGTTGGCATGTCGTCCCCAAAGATGAAACAACGACGTCTCGAGGATTGCAGCACCACAAGATCTTCGAGCTCCGGCGAACTGGACTTTTCCGGCGAGGACAAAAGCTGCTGGACAACTAAAGCTCTAAAATGCAGAAGAGAAGAGATGATGGTGTGTTTTGAAATGCCATGCAACTAGCCTATTTATAGGCTGCTTCCCCCAGGTGAAGAGTTATTGTGCCAATTAAGGCAGGAGGTCGTGGGGATGGTAAGTGGAGGGGTGAAAGACACTTGAACAGTCTAATTCCAGATACTTCCAAAAAATTGTGCTTGGGTGTGGCAGGTGCACTGCACCACGAACTGGATCAGGCCACCAATGTTGAACTAGGCCAGTCCACACAAGTCCAACAGCCAAGCCCACGGACCACCCAAAAGACCAATTGTCAATTGCCAAGATCAAAGATCCAAGATCCAAGGTCCAAGTCCACGGTCACGGGCACGGACCGGAACCGGGGCCCGGGCACAAGCGCTGGCGTGGCGCGGGCGAAAAAGCTCGCGCGCATGAGCATGTGTGGCCCAAGCCCACCACATGTCACTTTATTATCTCATACTAAATTGTAGAGACTTAAATACCACACAAAACATCACACATTAATCAATGTGGGACATTGATTAATGTAATAATTCTCCAAAACCCGAATTAGGTAAGTTTCTCCACTTTAGGTAACATATTAGTTTTGTCCCCCCAAACTTCGAGCTACTATTTCTCACTCACCGAAAATCGGAATCGAGAAATTAAGCATATTATAATTATCTACTCGAAACTTAGATCGACGTCATATATCTCAATTCATAAATCGGATAAATATCGAGGCTCGAAAATACGATTAAACGGGTTGACTTTTTCCCAAGTCAAATTAGCATTTAATGCTAACTAAATTTTCATAATAATAATAATAATATATATAAATATATATATTATTACCGATTTTTCCAACAATCCCCCACATGAGTGGAAATAGCCAAATGCATGCATGTAGACACACAGCTCTGCCCTCAAGAGACAATAAAGCATTAGGATAGGTGGCTTGTGACCTTGAACCTTCCTTAGTCAGTGCTATCGAGCATACCGGCGGACTAGTGGACACGTGGCCTTGAAGTATTCCTCCATAGTGTATACTTAGACAATAGCACTAACACTATAAAGTCTCAACCTCGTCCGTTCTCACGTTTGTGTCCTTTACAGGCCATGGACAACCTCTTTGGATTCATAAGTGTTACATAAAAGCGGCCATCACTTCTCACTTACATAGGTGATTCTTACTCGAGTATCTTGTCATACTCCACCTTCTCAATTCATCCAAGAATCATTAAAAGTCAAAGACTTAACCTCACCACTTGACAGGTCACCAACACTCTCGAGCTCTTTTAGGGAATATACTATTTGAGTGTGGTATCAACAGACTCATATAGCTTAGTTTTCCTATTGAACCAAGTTCATGGGATCTCCAATCTACAAGGTTGGGTATCCACTATAATCGTCTTTAACTTGTGGATTTAACTCTCATTCCCTCTACGAGCTTATACATCTGATCTCGATTCAAGCTCTTAGTAAGCGGATCCGCTAAGTTATCTATAGACTTGACATAGTCTATAGAGATAACCCCACTCGTGATCAAATATCTTACGGTATTATGTCGACGACGAATATGTCTCGACTTACCATTATACAACCCACTCTTGGCCCTACCAATAGCCGCTTGGCTATCACAGTGAATCATTACAGGTGGCACGGGTTTCGTCTGTTTCACGAAAATTACGTAGCCATTCGGCCTCCTCACCGGCCTTATCTAAAGCAATAAATTCAGATTACATGGTGGATCGAGATATGCACGTTTGTTTCATGGATCTCCACGACACAACTCCTCCCCCTATAGTGAACACATAACCACTAGTAGACAATGAGTTTTTAATGTCAGATATCCAATTCGCATCACAGTACCCTTCAAGTACTAGGGGATGTCTCGAGTAGTGCAGCCCAAAGTAAAGAGTGTATTTCAAATACCTCAGAACTCTTACAAGAGATTTCCAATGCTCTCTACTAGGATTACTAGTACAGCGACTCAGTTTGTTCACCGGACAAGCTAGATCGGGTCTCGTACAATTCGTGATGTACATAAGACAACCAATGACTCTAACATAATCCTCTTGAGCAACAAGATCACCCTTATTCTTGCTCAAGTGAACATTAACTTCTAGAGGAGTCTTTGCCGGCGCACTATCAAAGGCATTAAACCTCTTAAGTACCTTCTCAATATAATGAGATTGAGACAAAACAATCCATTTGAGAGTTCTTTGAATCTTCACTCCAAGAATAACGTCAGCAACTCCCATATCTTTCATATCGAAAGTTCTCTTAAGCATACGCTTGGTGTCATTTATGACTTGAAGGTTTTAGCCCATAATTAACATGTCGTCTACATAAAGACAAACAATTACAAAACCATTCTTTGTATTTTTTATGTAAACACACTTGTCACATTCATTAATCTTAAAATGATTCGACAACATAGCCTCGTCGAATTTCAAGTGTCATTGTAATGGTGCTTGTTTCAACCCATATAGGGATTTCACCAACTTACATACCTTTCGCTCTTGGTCAGGTACTACAAACCCTTCAGGTTGTTCCATATAAATTTCCTCTTCTAAATCTCCATTTAGAAAGGCAGTTTTCACATCCATTTGGTGAATCTCAAGATTGTGCAAAGCAGCTATTGCGAGAAGCACACGGATAGACGTAATTCTCGTTACATGCGAATAAGTATCGAAGAAATCATATCCTTCAATTTGCTTAAAACCTTTAACCACTAAACGAGCTTTATATTTGTCAATTGACCCATCTGCCTTATACTTTCTTTTTAGGATCCATTTACATCCTAAGGGCTTGCAACCTTCGGGTAAGTCTGCTAAGACCCAAGTGTGATTTTGCATGATGGAATCAATTTCACTTTGGACGGCTTCTTGCCAAAGTGGCCATCGGGTCTAGAAAGAGCCTCTTTTATAGACCACGGCTCTTCATCCAAAAGAAAAACAACATAATCAGGACCAAAATCCTTAGCAACCCTTGCTCTTGTGTTATGTCTTGGTTCTAAAGATTCAAGATCGGCAGCATGCCTTTTACGCGTAGCGGGTTCTACCCCACATTTCTAGAACTACTAGCTACTTCTCTTGCTTCACCACTAGAGCTCGACTCAACTTATTCATCCTTTTTACAAGGATAGATATGTTTAAAGAATATAGCATTCATTGACTCAATAGTAGTTCCAACATTCATATCGGGCACGACCGACTTATGAATGACAAACCGATATGCGCTCCTATTCAGTGCATATCCTATAACGATACAATCGACGGTCTTAGGTCCGATTGCAACTTGCTTAGGCAAAGGCACTTCCACCTTAGCTAAACACCCCCACACTTTAAGGTATTTATAGGAAGGTTTCCTTCCTTTCCACAACTCGTAAGGAGTAATATCTCTACCTTTTAGAGGTATTTTGTTCAAAAAGTAGTTAGCCGTCAAAACGACTTCCCCCCACATGTTCTGGGGCAGTCCAGAACTTATTAACAAAGCGTTCATCATCTCCTTTAAAGTTCGGTTCTTCCTTTCAGCTACACCATTTGATTGAGACGAATAGGGGGCAGTGGTTTGATGAATAATACCACTTGTCTTACACAACTCTTCAAAAGGAGCTACATACTCTCCACCTCTATCACTTCGTACCATTTTGATTTTACAATCAAGTTGGTTTTCGGCTTCTGCTTTGAAGTTAGTAAAAACTCCAATCGCCTCATCTTTACTCCTTAAAAGATAAAGAGTACAATACTTAGTGCAGTCATCAATAAAAGTAATAAAATACTTTTTCCCACCTCTAGTTTGTACAAACTTTAAGTCACATACATCGGTGTGAATGAGTTCTAGAGGTTTTGTGTTTCTTTCTGCGAATGAAATGACGGCTTAGCCGATTCTCGCTTCAACACAATTTACTTTAAGTAGATCGAGATTAACTAATCTTTTTATCACATTTAGATTAACATGTCCTAATCTAGAATGCCATAAATCGAACACTTAATCAAGTAGGAGGAAGTTGCTTCTTTTTCATTATTCTTGCCCTCAATGGGCTATTGGCGAATTGTCATTACACTTAATTTGAAAAGGCCCTCGGACGTGTAACCTTTTCCTAGGAACATACCAAATTTAGATAAAATAAATTTGTCCGACTCAAAAAACTAGTCTAAAACCTCTCTTGACTAGTACAGAGCCGGACACTAGATTCTTCCGGATGTCGGGAACATGCAAAGCACCTCTCCAAGAGTAAGGTTCTTCTTTGGAGCTCAACCTTAACACCACAAGTACCATAGCCAACTACCTCGGATGAGGCTTGATTTCCCATATTGAGCTTTCTCCCTTGGCAACTCTTGTACTTGGTGAAGCGGCTTCGTCACCACAAACATGTGTTGTGGCAGCGGTATCAAAATACCACTTCCCTTCATTTTCCATGATATTAGCTTCTTCGGTGACGACGGCCGCAAGGTCGGCTTCTGTCATCTCCAACATGTTGGCTTGACGAGCCCTCTTCTTCTTCGGCTTACGGCGAGTCCTTCGACATGTGGCCGGACTTGCCATACTTGTAGCAATCCCCTTCAAACTTGCGGGCTTGCACCTTGCCCTTGCCCCTTGGGGTTCTTTGTTTGGACGCCCTCTCTTGACATTGTTGGAGTTGCCACCTTTCTCGCAAGGTTGACTCTTGGTTCCACGGGTGATTTGCCCTTCCCATCTCGAGTCCTCATATCGGTCTCGATGCGGAGCTTGACAACAAGGTCTTCAAGCGTCATTTCCTTTTGCTTGTGCTTCAAATAGCTCTTGAAGTCCTTCCAGCTCGGGGGAAGCTTCTCAATCACGGTTGCCACAATAAAAGTATATGGAAAAAGCATTCCTTCAGCGTGGACGTCATGTGTTGGGTTATGAGTCAGTAGATGGTATTCAGCTATCTAGCGGTTAAAAGAATATTGGGGGAAATCATAGTAGTACTATGGAATTGAAGATCCCAAAACCCAGCTGATATCAGTAGTGCAGTGTGTCGATAGGATTAGAAGATGTATAGGTTAGACTTATTTTGTTTTGATTATCTTTTTGTCTAAGTCCTGTACGGGGTAAACTGTTGGACTGATCTTCTGACGAAGTTACTCTCCAGAACCCCACGTCATCAATGTAAGAGTTTGCGTTCTTCGACCAAGCACTGATCTCCACCTCGGTAGGAGAGACGACCCATCGCTGATAGTTATCGCGAGAAGAACATAATGCAAAGCTCAGTTCCTTCGCAGTCATCAGTTGACCCACCAAAGCCTTATCAGCTTGTCAGCCGACTCAGCCGAAGAAGACAGAGACTGTCTTGAGTCTACTGTATCCGACAGAAAGCGACCTAGTTGCTCAAGTCTTTTCGAAGTTCAGCAGAAGATCATACGAGGATGTGGAATAGTCAACTCTATCTCTGACACATTCCCACCTACCACAAACCTCGACCAATGAGAAGCCGACAACGCTTTACCTGCTCTAAACAACTAAAGTCTGCTCTCATGTACAGTATTAACTGCCCTGCTGCAACAATTCGAAATTATGGCCGTTTTCTTTGGAAGCTTGTGACACGTGGCATCGCTTCTCCAACGAACATATGCCTGCTCACAACTATAAATAGAGAAGAAATCCGAGCTCCACGCACGGGATTCACAAGGGAAAAAGCTCAAGCATTCAAACACTCTAGCAAATTTGAAAGATCATCCAGCGAAGAACTAGCCTTCATAGAATATTCTTGGTTCTTCACTCTAGAGTTCTTTAGATCCCTACTTCTCTAGCTAAGCTCATTGCCATATTCATAGCTTAGAAATTCGAAGGAGTTCACATTCGTGAAATTGTTCTTATTGTAAGAACTCCTTCTAGTTAGAGATTATCCCCACCCTTCAAACTTCGGTTTGATTTGTAAAGTCGCTAAGGACTATAACTTAGAAGGATCTGTCCAGTGTACAGTTTCCTTGCTGAGACTTGCTCAGAATAATCAACAAGTTATCCTGCCTTGTTCAGGACCGTGGACGTAGGATCTTGCGTATCCGAACCACGTTAAACTGCTTGTGTTATTTATCTTGTTTTATTGCATTGCATACAAACCGATTTCATATCATATCTTTGCATAAAATGTATTTTTAAAAGTGCATGACCAAAAGACTCTTAACTTGCGAAAACACGTTTTCAAACTGAGATGAATTTCCGGGCCCCACACTTATCCGCACAACGTCTCCGACTGAGTTTCAATGACTGACTAAAGTCAGTAGGAGAGCTCAGTAGCTGACACACTCTGACCCGTGATCGAAGGTTACTATCTGGCACTGTTCATCAGTCGCAACCAACAGCTTAGCTGTCCTTCACGTTCTGAGAAAAAGAAACTGTGATCAGGTGTATTCACCCCCCCTCTACACCTGACTATCGTCTCCGGACCAACAATTGGTATCAGAGCATACGGTGTTCTACTGATCACCGATTCTGTACTACTGGTCTTCTCGAACAGATCCTGAAAACGTTCTCTCTACACAAGCATCTCTTCATTCATCCTTATACTCGTTCACATAATGTCTGATATGTCAGGTATTCGGATGGTACCAATGTTCTCAGTGGAGAATTATACGGTATGGGCGCGTAAGAATGGAGGCACACCTCACATCGGCCGCACGACAAGCATCTCGGACGTCCTTGAGATAGGACCCATCATTCCCATGATCGACAACGTACAATATGCTTGAACCGGGAGGTGGAGGAGCACCTGATCGGTGCTAAGGTTGCCAAGGACAAAACAACCTTCACGCCGTAAGAGAAAAAAGTTGCACAACCTCGACCGAGTTGCGCGAAATGCTATACTGACTACGCTCAGTGACTCTCATCTCGGGAGGGTGCAAGACTGCAAGACGGCGAAAGAACTCTGGGATGCCCTGGCTGTACTGAGCCAAGGAACTCCGCAGATCAAAGAGAACAAGCTCGAACTAGAGCTTCGAAGTTCGACGCCTTTACATTGGAGCCCGGTGAAACCATTGACGAGCCGAGTGTCGATTCACAAACCAAGTCAATGTGATCAACGGGCCGGGAGGATGTTCACCAACAAAGAGATGAACACCAAGATCTTAAGAGCTCTACCTCGACGAAGTGGCTTTCTTTTGCTACTTATTTACGTCGCTCCCGATCTTAATGCTCTAACCCCCGATGTTATCACGTTCGTAACTAAAAATAGAGGAATTTGAGCATAGTCTACCCCAAAGATGTTCCAGTGCTCCAACGTGACACACATATCGACCACGCTTTTAAAGCAACGATCAGCAAAAACCGGAGCCAAACCTATTTCCTCCAAAGAAGGCAAGTGGCCACAACCGTAGAAAAGTCCTCTCGAGACTTCGTGCCCCGACCAACTCGCACCGATGGCTCTCAAATATCGAGAGAAAAGGAGAGAGTCGAAAGCCGAGGAAATACAACGAGATTCTCCCTCGGGTAAGAAAGATTATCGAAAAGGGAAGAATCTAAACCTTCTACCGAATGCGGGAACACGAGCCCGATGCGAGTCCATCCAAAGCTTCACTGGAAAAAGCAAGCAGAATGTCTACCCGCTACAACCGTAGGAAGGAGGGACACGGCCAGCACGATCGTCCCGAACTCTCACCGCTCAACGAGCGTAACGGCAGCCGACGAGAAAATTTTGCCCAAAGAAGGTAGGCCTACATAGCCGGAGAGATATCTCGACAACTCACTTAAGGAGGATACATTCATGTATTCCTCCTCGAGGACGAAGCCGCATTTGTAGCGGTTGAGGTCGGAGAAACGGCTCCCGAAGGAACATCCGAATACCGGGCCGATGGCCGGAGAAGAGGCCGAGGTAAATTCCAAACTTAATACAACCTCTTCTTCACACAAAGACACACGACACGTGCTCGGTCACGTATGATCCTCCGGATGTGGTACAAGCATACGACGATCTCGCTAGAGGAATAGATTCACGTGAGCGAGAGAATTCAAAGCAGAACGATTCGAGAACCGGAACAGGTAAAGGCCGAGAATCGAGACTTTCTCTCGATTGTCGGGTCTCTACCGAGTCGGAGAATGCGGTGGCGAGACCCAAGGAAGAGATTGAATCTCTTATGACTAAGTCTCGGCTTCAAGAGACTCGAGATCTCGGCCCGACTAAGGACAATTTCGAGAAAGAGACCGAAATAGTCCAACTCGGTCGAAGCTCACGCACGTGCAAAAGATTATGACTCACTCGGGAGGAGTGACGAGGTCCGGCGAGGACCGATGACCGAACAAGTACCTAGGAGCTAAGGAGAAGCTGGAAAGTATGCTTAGAGCGCAACGGCCAACAGTCCTGAAAGAAGGTCTTGGCTATACTCACGAAGCTTCTACCTCAAAAAGCTCAGAAGCGCTGGCTGATAGGTTCGTCAGAGGAAAGGTGCAAACTGCTGACACCACACCTCAGGCGAAGAACAAGCAGAAAACCATTGCACCTCAGCCGAGCAGCAAAAAGCAATTGACCAAAGGTTCCAGCCCCAGGACACCGCGATCAAACTCAGGGGGAACCAAGAAGGTCAGGTGGGCAGAACAGTAGAAGGAACCACTGTATGAGCACCCGGCTCAGTATGGCTCGTACTACTATGAGCCCAGGGTCAGGAGGAGCGCAAAGACTCAGAAGAAGAAAGCTCCTGAGCCCAAAATCATCAGAAAGTCGGTATCTCCGGTGTCCTGTGGAGAAGAAAACTGACAAGGTTCAGAAGAAGAAGTCTCAGACTTCTAAGGTTCCTAGGCAGATTTGGGTTCCGAAATCACCCACTAACATGTAAGGACCCAATTGAACCAAAGGGTACCTAAAAATGTTTCTGTTTTGCAGGTGCATAAGGACCCTTGGATAGTGGACAGCGGCTGCTCGAGATATATGACATACCAGAAGAGCCTGCTGACCAACTACGTACAAGAAGATGGTCCCAGAATTGAGTTCAGTGACAACTCAAAAGGCTACACAAGGGGATATGGAACGCTGAACATTGGGACTGCTTCAGTTCCAAGAGTAACATATGTTGAAGGACTTCAACATAATCTCCTTTCTGTCAGTCAATTTTGTGATAATCTTAACAGAGTTATCTTTGACGCTGGTTTCTGTGATATTGTTGATAAATCTACAGGGAAAACAGTGTTATCCGGTTCGCGGAGGAAGAATATATATGTTGCAAACTGGAAAACCGCAGAACCTGAGGCTTGCTTGCTCGCATAGACAAAATCTAGTGACAAGTCAGGATGGCTATGGCACAAGAGACTCAGTCACCTGAACTTCAAGACTATGAACAAGCTCGCCAAGAACTCCAAAGTCAGAGGACTGCCCAACGAATCGTTTATCAAAGATAGAAATTGTGAAGCATGCCTGAAGGGAAAGCAGACAAAGAAAAGCAATCCACCTATTCCTTCACCTTCCACTAATGGAATCCTTCAGCTGCTGCACATGGACTTATTCGGGCCAGTCTCCCCAGTGACTATAAGAGGCAAGAAGTATGCCCTCGTCGTTATTGACGACTACTCGAGATATTCTTGGGTCATCTTCATCGCCAACAAATCTGATGTTCAAACTGAGCTACCCAATCTACTGAAGAAACTCAGTGTGGAAAAGGACATCAAGATTCAAAGAATTCGCTCATACGGAGGAAAAAAATTTCTCAACTCGGTAGTTAAGGAGTACTGCGATAAAGAGGGAATTCAAAGCACGAGACATCACCGCTCGCACCCCTCGGCAGAACGGACTTGCCGAACGCAAAAACAGAACACTCAAAGAAGCAAAGAAGAACGCTCCTAGCGGACTCTGGACTACCCTCAAAGTTCGGGGCCGATGATACCGACACCGCCCGCTATACTCGGAATCGCTCACTACTTACACAAAGAACACATGAAGACACCATACGAATTATGGAAAGGGAGAATTCCTTCTATTTCTCATTTTCATATTTTTGGTCCGTCCTTGCTTTATTCACAATAATGGGAAAGACCAGTTGAAGGTCTTTGATAGCAAATCCGATCAAGGAGTATTCTTAGGATACTCTCGAGTCGAAAAAGCCTTCGGAGTCTTTAACTATCGAACCCTTTGCGTGGAGGAAAGCCCTCATGTTGTTTTTGATGAGTTTGTTACTGAGAACAGGAAAAATACAGAGACAAACACTGAAGATGTCAGCAACAAGCTACAGGATCTTGGACTGACTGATAAAACTGAAAAGATCCAGCATTGTTGGGATGATGAGTTAGACGATGAAGAAATTCAGACTCAGCCAACAAGCAATGTAGCTGACCTAGTTGATTCTCCTGAACAGAATCAACAACAGGTAACAACGGTCGATGAGGAAGCCCCAGTGGTAACTGAGACCTCTACTGAGAATATAAACTCAGGGGAACGATTAATGTTCCTGAGCGAAATGCCCCTGAACCTGGAACTCAGTAGATCCTAACCTTCTTACTGAACTGCTGCAATCACAAAACAGTACTACTGAAATGCCTAACACACCTACTGACTGTGCAGAAGTAGTATCAGAAGAAGAAGCCAGACTCAGACGTTCATGGCTTGACGCTCATTCTTCAGATCTCATCATTGGAGATCCATCAGCAATGATAAGAACAAGATCTAAATTAAGTCAAGGAGAAAGCTCACTCTATTCTTGTTTCTTGTCTACAGAAGAACCTCAGTCGATAGAGGACGCACTAAATGATGCTGACTGGATCATTGCCATGCAAGAAGAGCTGAACCAGTTCGTTAGAAATGAAGTTTGGGAGCTTGTTGACAGACCTAGACATCAGCATGTGATTGATACTAAGTGGGTCTTCAAAAACAAGCGTGATGAAAACAACGTCATTGTCAGAAATAAAGCTCGACTAGTTGCCAAGGGATACAGTCAAGCGGAAGGAATCGACTTTGATGAAACATTCGCTCCGGGCCGCTAGATTGGAAGCCATTCGTCTTTTTCCTAGCTTACGCAACGCATCAAGGATTCAAAGTATATCGGATGGATGTAAAGTCAGCTTTTTCGAACGTCGCATCGAAGGAAGAAGTCTACGTGGAACAACCGCCCGGCTTTCGGCAGGGACATCGAGTGTACGCACTTAGGAAAGCTCAGTATGGGTTAAAACAAGCACCCGTGGCTTGGTACGATACCCTATCGGACTTTCTACTTCGAAAGGTTTTCGTAAGGGGACGAGAGATCGCACCCTATTCAACATAAAGTCGGGAGATGACATCCTACTCGGTGCAAATCTACGTGGACGACATCATTTTCGTACGCAGAAATGTAACCATATGTCAAGAATTCGAGAAAATGATGAAAGAGAAATTCGAGATGTCCATGATGGGAGAGATGAATTATTTCCTTGGATTTCAACTCAAGCAATCACCCGAAGGAATTTTCATCAATCAAGCCAAATACACTCGAGATCTTCTCAAAAGATTCGGCCGCAACTCGAGCAAGCCGGTCAAGATCCCCATGAATACAAATTTTAAAATCGATCTAGACAAAGAGGGAGCTTCGTTAACTCTACCGATTATAGAGCTATTATTGGTTCTCTATTATATTTAACTGACTAGCCGACTCGATATAACTTATGTTGTAGGTGTATGTGCAAGATTTCAAGCGGATCCTAAGCGAAGTCATCTAGACTCAAAGAAAGAAGATTCTCGCGATATCTAAGAGGAACACCTGACGCAGGGTTATGGTATCCTGCTGATGATAATCTTATACCGACAAAGTTATTCGATGCCGATTTTGCGAGATGTAGGATAGATCGAAAGTCAACTTCCCGAACGTGTCGGTTCCTAGGCAAAGCAAGCCGATATCTTGGTTTTCAAAGAAACAAAGACTCGCAGCAACGTCCACTACCGAAGCCGAGTACATGGCCGCCGGAAGTTGCTTGTGCCCGCATCCTTTGGCTTCGACAACAACTGAGAGACTATGGTATAATACAGAATGAAGTGCCCATCTACTGTGACTCCACAAGTGCTATTGCAATAACTCATAATCCAGTTCTGCATACGAGATGCAAGCACGTGGATATTCGACACCACTTCATCAGAGACCATGTCGAGAAGAAGGATATCAAAATGGAGAAAATTCATACTGACAAGCAAAGGGCAGATATACTGACCAAACCACTAGCTGAGAACAGATTCAGAGAATTATCAGTTGAGCTAGGTCTACTGGATCCTACTGAGTCACATCAGTAGAAGGCGGTCAATTGCTATCAGTAGAAGCCAACTACTGATAACATCAATTGGTATAACAATTGGTATCGTGTGATAAACCAGTATGACGGGTCAGAAGACTCAGTATAGTGATTCAGTCGGGAGAATCACACCTGCATACGCAAGGGGGGAACGTGGTCATCGCACGTCAACCATCCTCCTTAATCTTAACAAGAACCCGCCGATCGTAAAAGTTCAGCCAAGAGGTTTGCGTATTATTTACTTAAAGTTCATCGAAGCATGCTCGCATTTATTATATCGCCGCTTAGCACTCAGTAGTTAATGATCATTTATTTTCCGCCATTAATCTTTAAGGATGAGTCAGTAGGAAACCGTTCTTATTTAAAGTAACTCATCTTTAATGTTGTCTGCAGCGCATTTAATGCATGTCTTCTCACTTACCTTTATTACGCATCATCCTACGTGGGTCTATGGTAGAGGCGGCTAAGTAATCATTCCTTTTATAACATCACATCCCAGCCGTCGATAAAAATGAAAGTTTAAATTTTAGTCGTTCGATCTAAACGGCTTATCACGCATATCTTACAAAATCTTTCATCTTCTACCACTCTCCTCACTTTTCGCCATTTACGAAATCTTAGAGTTTTTCCTCAGCGATTCAGTTTTCTCCCCAAATCTTAAAACTGCGTTGCATCTGCGTATTTCAAGCTCTATACCTTTTGGTAATGTATTAAATCATGCTTAAAACTCATACTGACTAATTCTATTTTCAAGTGCTAACGAGTTTTGTTGCAGATACTCATGGCGACTATACAGACCCCCGCAAATATCAAAGAGATCATTACCTCGCGCATTCAGTTCGAACCTACCATGGCCTTCCGGCAAGTGGATATTCCTTATATGGAGGAGGTTTTTGATGCTCTGGAAGAATCGGGCCTAGACGCTCTTGTTACAAAGCAACCGAGAGCCTATCTTCCCAGGCAAGTAGCAGAGGTCTACTACAACTGGAGGACCTTAGAGACAGGAGCAGAAATCTCCAGTTTCGCTTTCATGAAGGAGGTCGATTCTCTCTCATGGGACGCCAATATTCATGAGTTCAACATTCGAGATGCTCTCGAACTGGCCTTTGATCTGACAGACGAAGGAATTTCTCCGATTGGATATAAGGAGAAGGAGATTAATTCTTATGTTCATAAGTTCTGTGGTAGGAAGGACATAGTCTTCAAGACCGCTCTGCCGAAAAATCTGTTATTGCCAAAATACCGGGCACTCGCATACATAGTTTCTCATATTCTCACGAGCTCAGCCGGATCGTATGATCAGCTTTCGAAGCCGCGAATTCAGCTGATGATGATTATTGACGATAGAGTCCGAGTCAATTGGATGGACTACTACTTAGCCGAGCTGAGGGCTCAGGCACATAAATTTACGGCCTTACCCACTGGAGAGAAGAAGCTCGTCAGTGTGGGTAAACTGTTTTTTGGGACGAAGATGTCCGTTATGATCGAGCAGGGAGTCTCGAGGAGCTCAGCTTTCGCTGACTCCAGGTACTTCGATAGCAAGCTCACTAAGTTCAAAACTAGAGCCGCTGCTGAGAAGTCTATCGGGCGAGGGCCGCCTGAACCGAAGAGAGATGCATCAGCTTTGCCCCCTCGCTCCGATCCGCCTAAGAGGAAGAAGCTAACAAAGACTGGACCCTCCGAGGTCCCAGCAGAACAAGCTAAACAAGCCTCTCCCCCGCCCACTCAGGAATAACAAATCCTTGATTCGGACACCGGCATTGAGGGTGCCACGTTGAAGGATAAGGTTCAGGTTATCAGTTTTGAGGAAACTCAGTCGGACATTCCGGTACCGACTGAGGAGACATCCTCTGAGTGGACCACCTTATATTCCACTCGTCTCCGTGCTACAGCAGAAGTGCATGATCAGATTCCAAAAATTGCTGAGCACTCAGACCTAGTGGAGATAGCCATAAGGGCTAGAGTTCAAATGTTGCTGAGGTTCCTAAGCTGGGACATTCTCGAAGACATGATAAGGACTCAGTCAGCTCTATCTCTACTCGCCGAGTAGCAAGATTTACAGTCAGCCATTGGTTTTGGGGAACCAGCTGATCTTGCCTACTTCGAGGACTTGAGGGCTGCGATGTTATATCTTCTCAGTCTACGCACCTCAGTTCCTGGCGACAGCCCTTCGCCTCCATCTCATCCAGATAACAACGATGGTGACAAGGATGATGATGAGGAGGTTCTGCTGAGGGTTCCACTCCCCGCGAAAAGGGCCAATCACCACCACCTGCTAAATCTGGTGAAGCCCAAGTTGCCTTGAAGCCAAGTCGAGCGTAACAACTCGCGTCATCTGAGCAGAGGCTCGGAACCAGCTCCTATCAGATACAACCTATAGGTTCCGTGTCCTCCAAGTCGGTAAACAGGGCTATCAGGCGCCAAGGTGAAAAGAATCGTCTTCTCTCGAAAGACATTCATATTAAGTGGGCCCAATATACGAAAGCTCAGACGGAGAGCTTCAACCGACTTGCAGCCGGGGTCGAGAAAGTCTCAAAAGCTCCTACTCCACAAATTAATATTCAGGAGATAGTTGAGACAGCCCTCGCAGCTCAGAAGGCGGACTTAGCCGCCCACAGTCAGCAGCTCTTGATCACTCAGCATAATATCTTTGCTGAGCAGCTGACTAAGGGGCTAGCGGCTGTCCAAAAAACAATGGATGAGAGGAATAAAGTTGCCACCACCAGTCTCCAATCTGCCATTACTCAGCAGGCGGAGGCACTTAAACTCATCCAGAAGGAGATCACAGACTCCCACGATCAATCTCTGCTGAAACTCCGACAGGAGTCAGCCGCACAACTCAGATTATTCAGAGAAGATCAGGAGCACGACTGGGATAAATACTGTGATCTGGTCAAGGACTTTGAAGCCACTGCCACTCAAATCAAAGACCACGTCTACAACTTGGAGAAAGACGTTAAAGCCATCCGCACTCACCTCGCCCAGGCTGATGATGCCAAAAAGGGGGAAGGAGAAGTTAAAATAGAAGATACTGAGGCGGAACAGGATGAGGTTCAGAGGAGCCCCGAAGTCCAAATAGTTGATAAGGAAGAAGGTTTGGAGAAAGGGAAATCTACTCAGGGGGAAGGAACCAACTCAGTACCGCAAGGAGAAGGTTCAGCTGCCCAGGCTGGACCCAGTTCAGCTGTGCTCCTCCTGGAGTATGCCCCACTCCCCCAATCGAGTGTGACTAAGCCAGCACCTATCTCATCCGCTCAGCACATCGAGGAAATTGCTCGATTTCTTTATGAACAAGAAGAAGAAGAAGAAGAAGAAGAGCCACAACAACTGCCACCGCAAAGGCCGAGGAAGGAGATTACTACTGAAGCCACTCCATCTTCCCCGACGCCTAAGTTCAAAACCAAGGCGGAGCAGGAAGCTTACGACTTGAGAATTGCTCAACAGCTGCAAGATAAGCTGGATCATGAGCATCAGGTGGAAGAAGCAAAGAAAGGCAAGAAGCCTAAGAAGCTGATTGGCAAAATTGCCAAAGGAAAGGTTAAGCAGCTGGTGGACGAACAGAAGAAGAAAGCTCAGGAGGAGCTAGCCAAGGCTCTAGTGACTGAAGTCCAGCCAACAGCTCAGAGTTACTACACTTCAACTCTTACACCTGAGCAGGAGGTCGAGGACAGAGCTACCTGGGAGGCAACGCTGAAGGGACTAAGTCTCTAGAGAGGAGATGCTAGATCAGCGGCCCTCAGAGAGAAGAAGAGGTTAGCTGACATGGCTAAAATGATTGCTTTATCCGAGAAGCCAGCAGCTGACTTGAGAAAGCAAGTACCCAGAGCTTCAAAGTACTACAGGAGAGCGCTCAGAGCACCTTATGTCAAGAAAGCGTCTACTCCTCACATAGATAAATGGGTACCAGTCGAGCTAAATGATCAATGGGAAGAACTCAAAGAGGAATTCATCAAAGGCTACTATGTATGGGGTTACTATCCCTCTGAGCAACCAGTCGATCAAGCCTTTGATGAGTTCATGCATCAGTACAACGCCCAACTCAGAGATCAGCTCCTGGAGATTTTGAAGAAAGAAAATATCCCGTTTAAAGCTCCAGCTTTCAGGCGCATTCCACCTCCAAGGACAACTCGCGGAGTTCTATGCTCTAAGGAGATAGAAGACGAAGTCGAGCATTACGCATATCATTTCGAACTGAGCGTAGACCTTCCTGAAGATCTCGAGGAAATCCATACACTGAGAGCCAGAATCTACAAGTATTATGGTCTGGATCCTCCAGCTGATATGTCTGCAGACTTCAAGAAGCGGACGCAGAGATTCAGACGTCAGCAGTGATCTTCTTATCTCATTTGCTGTAATAGTGGTAGAAACTCTGTAATCTTTTGATCATATATAACAGTTTCTATTGCTTGTCAAACAATTACTCATTGTCTTACGGCTCTTGACTGTGTTTTCACGACTGATCACTGAAGTGATCTGACACACACTCACACATAATCGTTTCTCTGATCTTGCCTATCTCTCACCTACTGAACTTGATGTTTTAACTGATCACCTTGATTGTATCTTCAGATATATTAGGGGGAAATTGTTGTCAGTAGATTAGCATTCTCTTCTCTGATTTTATAGAAGTAGAGGGTTTTGGCATCATCAATTAGGGGGGAAATTGTTGGGTTATGAGTCAGCAGATGGTATTCAGCTGTCTAGCGGTTAAAAGAATATTGGGGGAAATCATAGTAGTACTATGGAATTGAAGATCCCAAAACCCAGCTGATATCAGTAGTGCAGTGTGTCGATAGGATTAGATGATGTATAGGTTAGACTTATTTTATTTTGATTATCTTTTTGTCTAAGTCCTGTACGGGGTAAACTGTTGGAGTGATCTTCTGACAAAGTTACTCTCCAGAACCCCACGTCATCAATGTAAGAGCTTGCGTTCTTCAGCCCAGCCGATGATCTCCACCTCGCAGGAGAGACCCCATCACCGATAGTTATCGCCAGAAGAACATAATGCAAAGCTCGGTTCCTTCGCATCATCGCTGACCCACCAAAGCCTTATCGCCTTGTCGGCCGACTCACCGAAGAAGACAGAGACTGTCTTGAGTCCATCGTATCCGACGTAAAAGTGACCCAGTTGCTCAAGTCTTTTCGAAGTTGAGCAGAAGATCATACGAGGATGTGGAATAGTCAACTCTATCTCTGACACATTCCCACCTACCACAAACCTCGACCAATGAGAAGCCGACAACGCTTTACCTGCTCTAAACAACTAAAGTCTGCTCTCATGTACGTATTAACCGCCTCGCCGCAACAATTCGAAATTATGGCCGTTTTCTTTGGAAGCTTGTGACACGTGGCATCGTCTTCTCCAACGGACATATGCCTGCTCACAACTATAAATAGAGAAGAAATCTGAGCTCCACGCACATGATTCACAAGGGAAAAAGCTCAAGCATTCAAACACTCTAGCAAATTTGAAAGATCATCCAGCGAAGAACTAGCCTTCATAGAATATTCTTGGTTCTTCACTCTAGAGTTTTTTAGATCCCTACTTCTCTAGCTAAGCTCATTGCCATATTCATAGCTTAGAAATTCGAAGGAGTTCACATTCTGTGAAATTGTTCTTATTGTAAGAACTCCTTCTAGTTGGAGATTATCCCCACCCTTCAAACTTCGGTTTGATTTGTAAAGTCACTAAGGACTATAACTTAGAAGGATCTGTCCAGTGTACAGTTTCCTTGCTGAGACTTGTTCAGAATAATCAACAAGTTATCCTGCCTTGTTCAGGATCGTGGACGTAGGATCTTGCGTATTCGAACCACGTTAAACTGCTTGTGTTATTTACTGTTTTATTGCATTGCATACAAACTGATTTAATATCATATCTTTGCATTAAACGTATTTTTAAAAGCGCACATCCAAAAGACTCTTAACTTGCGAAAACACGTTTTCAAACTGAGACGAATTTTCGGGCCCCACACCTATCCGCACAACGTCTCCGACTGAGTTTCAACGACTGACTAAAGTCAGTAGGAGAGCTCAGTAGCTGACACACTCTGACCCGTGATCGAAGGTTACTATCTGGCACTGTTCATCAGTCACAACCAACAAACTTTAGCTGTCCTTCACGTTCTGAGAAAAAGAAACTGTGATCAGGTGTATTTACCCCCCCCTCTACACCTGACTATCGTCTCCGGACCAACATCATGGATAATGAGTTGAAACTCTTGAAGTTGCTCCATGACCGGTCGAGAGTCCACCATTTTGTAGTCCAAAAACTTGGCAACTACAAACTTCTTGGTTCCTGCATCATCAGTACAATATTCTCTTTCAAGTGCCTCCCAAATTGCCTTGGAGGTCTTTACATTTACATATACACTGTATAAACTATCATCTAGTCCACTAAGCAAGAAGTTTTTATAGAAATAATCTGAAGTAAGCCAATTTTTGTAGGCTATGCGGACTTCAACATTCTCCTCATTTTCACTTGGAGGGGCGGGTGCGTTCTCCAACAGCACGGTCGTGAACCCCAATGTTGTCAAGTAGAACAACATCTTTTGTTGCCATCTTTTGAAGTCGGCTCCACCAAACTTGGCCGGCTTCTCGACAGCAGGCAACACTCTTGACGAGTGCATAGGTGCCGTCAGGGTTGGGTTCGAACCCCCCACCACACCATGGTGGTTCACGCTCCCAAAAGGGACATTGCTCTGCAAGGCAGAGGACATAGCATTGAAGTTGAATGTCGAGTTTTTGGCATTAGCACGGTTAAGTGCTATCCTTATATCGGTGGCGGCGGATATGGCAGCAAGGGTTGGATTAGCAAAAGCCGGAGTAGGTGTAGGGACGGACACCGGTTGGACCACATTGCCAGAGGAGGCGACAACGTCCGAGGTGGAGGAGATGGCAGCATCGGTGGCATTGTTGGTGGCGGCGGCAGGCCAAGCGAGGAAGCGTGTCGGGAGATGGCAAAGACTTGAGGAAGACATATTGCAGTTTACTCGAAGCGCCTAGGTAAAGAGATATTTTGTCTTGCGATTGTTAGATTACAAGCTGCTATTACAAGTAAACCGATAAGTCAGAAAAAGAAACAAACAGATGAAACCGTCGAGTCGAGGAGTCCTCTCTTCGCAAGACGAAATATGCCCCGATAGTGCTCTCGGTGTTGGTGTATCGTCCCCAAAGATAAAACGGCGATGTCTCGATGATTGCAGCACCGCAAGATCTTCGAGCTCCGGCGAACTGGACTTTTCCGACGAGGACAAAAGTTGCTGGACAACTAAAGCTCTAAAATGCAGAAGAGAAGAGATGATGGTGTGTTTTGAAATGCCATGCAACTAGCCTATTTATAGGCTGCTTCCCCCAGGTGAAGAGTTGTTGTGCCAATTAAGGCAGGAGGTCGTGGGGATGGTAAGTGGAGGGGTGGAAGACACTTGAACAGTCTCATTCCAGAGACTTCCAAAAAATTATGCTTGGGTGTGGCAGGTGCACTGCACCACGAACTGGATCAGGCCACCAATGTTGAACTGGGCCAGTCCACACAAGTCCAATGTCAAGTCCAACAGCCAAGCCCAACGGACAAGCCCACGGACCACCCAAAGGACCAATTGCCAATTGCCAAGATCCAAGATCCAAGATCCAAGTCCACGGACACGGACACGGACCGGCAGGCCACCAATGTTGAACGGGGCCAGTCCACACAAGTCCAATGCCAATTCCAACAGCCAAGCCCAACGGACAAGCCCACGGACCACCCAAAGGACCAATTGCCAATTGCCAAGATCCAAGTCCAAGTCCACGGACCGGAACCGGAGCTGGGGCCAGGCACGGGCGCCGCGTGCCGCGCCGCGTGTGAGGCGGTCGGGCGAAAAGGCTAAGCGATGAGCATGTGTGGCCCAAGCCCACCACATGTCACTTTGTTATCTCCTACTAAATTGTAGAGACTTAAATACCACACAAAACATCACACATTAATCAATGTGGGACATTGATTAATGTAATAATTCTCCAAAACCCGAATTAGGTAAGTTTCTCCACTTTAGGTAACATATTAGTTTTGTCCCCCAAACTTCGAGCCACTATTTTCTCGCTCACCGAAAATCGGAATCGAGAAATTAAGCACACTATAATTATCTACTCGAAACGTAGATCGACGTCATATATCTCAATTCATAAATCGGATAAATATCGAGGCTCGAAAATACGATTAAACGGGCTGACTTTTTTCCAAGTCAAATTAGCATTTAATGCTAACTAAATTTCCATAATAATAATAATAATAATATATATAAATATATATATTATTACCGATTTTTCCAACAATCATGATATTTATACAAGAGGAGATGCTAAATCTATGATAGAATTGCTTGTCTAGATCTTATACCTGAACTTTACTACTCCCCGTCCTATTGAAATAGTGCAGTATACATTTTCGAGCTATACTATTGAAGTTGTCCAATTTCTTTTTTTGACAAATTATTAAAAACACTTTTTTTGATAGACCCAAAACTTTACATATATAACTCTATGCATATCAACTACGCTCTTTAAAAATCGCACCGAAAAGAAACTGATTATTTCAATGGAATAGAGAAAGTAATATCTTTCACCAAAAAAAGCTGTATTTTAATAAATATTGCACAAAACTCCTCCCGTTAAATCTAACTGTACATAGACATACATCTCGAACGCTCTCATCACTCCGTTAATAGAACTACGTTTATGTCCATGTGTTCAAATGTGTACGGCTATGTATTTGTTTCTTTCGAAAAAGGTATATATCATGACTACAATGTATTTGTTTTCTTTTGGAAAAGGTATCAATGTGTTACACCAAAAACCCTCAGGTCAAAATTGAGATTCAAGCATGATCACACACATAAATTTGAGGGAAATTAAAATATCTGCATGCAATAGTTTTTAAAAACACGAGATATTATTTTTATAACTAGTAAAATGTCTTTTAATATATTTTATCTTTTAATTGATATATTTATAAATAGTAAAATGTCTTTTATATATTTTTAGTAAGCCTACGATTTAGTATATATATAAATATATTTATCTTTTAATTGATATATTTATAAATAGTAAAATGTCTTGACCCGTATGTATTATTATAGAGATTTTACTGTTATTCGATGCAATATTATTAATTAATAATAATTGAAGCATAATATGCAAACAAATAGAACAAAAAAGTGAGAAAATAAACCAATTGAGAATGTGCTCTGCAGTTTTCATGATTGTGGTTTGCCTAATTTTCTCCAAACATTTTTATTTTTGATCTGTTTCGATGTCCCTGCTGCATTAATACCACAAATTAATCTTGTCACAGCCCGATTTTCAAGAAAGGCGTGTGACCGGGTGTCGTGCAATACGAATAAATAAATCGAGAATTCATGATTAAAAGATAATATATAAATTTAAAAATTAAATTATATGATCTTCGGTTCGAGATTCAATCAAAATGTGATAAGTATCTGGATATATAGAAAGCAATTCGAATAAAGATAAGTCTAGAGTGGCGATTGACAAAAGAACTACACTCCTTGAATTGGGCAAAAATCATTTAAGCACTGTGGAATTTAATTCATGGGACAACAACCTTCGCCTCAGCTCCGTTCGTCAGCAGTAACCGCTCAACTTAATAATGTTTTTGAAAAGATTTTGGGCTGATTACTAGTGTACTCGGTGGGCGAGCAATTTGAAAACATTTTATTTAAAACAGTAGTTATCCAAGGCATAATTGTATAGCTTAGGAGGTTTTAAAAGGAAAAGAACTCCTAGTATATGAAACATTTTTCATTTCTATTGCGTGCGTGTGCCGCGTTCTTTTAATTACTCTTGCAATCTCGGAACACATCCTTGTCGGCTCCGATTTCATCTAGGGTCTCGAGCCGTTACTAGTGTACTCTTTTCAACTTTGGATATCAGGACGTTCCCTGGGTAATCCATTATAAAAGTTAGTGCACAGTGGAGATCAACTCACTGCACAACTAACGGTGGTGTACACAATTCCAGTATGACGTGTTAGGTCAGAACAAGAACCTCGATCGACCATACAAGAGCATTAAACTTAATCGAACGCGCACAAAAATATTTCAATGGATGCCAACATTTCATATAATTTAAGAGCTTAATAACTTAAAATATTATTAAGGAAAGTAGAACCCACCTCGTCGCGCGGTATTATTATCTGTAGCGCTTTTCGAGGTTATCGTCCTTCCTCAGAGGGTCCTACAACAGAGACCTAAATTTTGTTAGGGTTAAATCCCGAAGTCCTAGAATTTCTTCGAATTCTAGACCACAAAGTTCGCCTTTAGCGAATAAGTTTTCGATTACGAAGAGCGAATTTTATTTCACTATATTTCTTGAAATGATAAAATTCATCTTCAATATTCTTGCTCGGATATAGCCCGTACGCATTTTCGATAGTAGCCCCTTTTCATTCGGTGATTTTGTAGCTTTAGTATTTTCCTGGTATTTAAGGGGATCTTTTGTAAATAAAATACATTTTGAAAATATTTTAGCAGCGACTTCCGCTTTATTTTTGGACGATTCGACTGTTGGTCTTCGATGAAAACCGATGTTTAGATTCTCCCCCAGGAAAGGTACGAGACCGTAGAAATAAGTTTCTCGATCAGGTATTGTTTCGATATCGAAAGTAATCCCCGAACTTGAGTTGGTGAAACTGCGGCAGTTCTGCCAGCGGTACATTGTAGGCTCATACCTTTTAGTTCGAATTCTATTTTATGCGTCGAGCATGGTTTTGGAAAGACAACGAACCCAACTTTCTATTGTTATGAAGTTCGGTGTGTTACGAGAAGGAACGAAGCTTATAGACTGTTTCAAAGTTGGAGGATCTTTACATTCCGGGAAGAATAGGGTGTTTCAACGATGCATTTTTGCCGAAGCGTAATTTCTTGATACGAACTCCAAATGGCGAACATAAAAGGTCTGGAGAAGGCCTGGATGACAAAGTTTAAGACGGTATCGAGCTTGGGGTTACCAGATTCGAGGGCCGTTCACAAAAGATCGCGCAAAACAGGTGATAGCTAAGCCATTTGTACAACACTTATAATTTTTTGGTTTATGCATTAAATCAAACAGCTTTTTGGCTATTTTCAAGTGAGTATATCGCGGCGATCGGGACTTCGTTTAAAGATTTTCTGAACTCCTTGTTGATTAATCTTTGTGATGGTGTAAGTTTTTTAAAGTTTTTGGTTTCATAATCAAAATAAGGCCGAAAGCTTGCTACCCTGCACTTTTCACCGGCGTGGCAGTTTTGAGTGAGCGTTTTCGACGGGGCATAACATTTTGATCCGAGCTCCAAATGACGAGAGAGAAGTGGCGTTGGAAAGCCTGTAGACGTGACTTTCCAATGGTATGGGCGTAAAAGGATAAAAGGCAGTTAGAAGGCTTTGGGAAAAGCTTGAAAAGTGCTGCTCCACAATTTGAAAAGCACTAGGCAGTTCGGCGAGCCGTTTTCGACGGTGAATAACTTCGTGGTTCATACTTCGTGGTTCATACTCAGTTAGCAAGGTTTGGGGATGTCCGGAAAATCGTTGCTCTACAGCGCGTAAGGCAATGCAACTTCAGCTAGTCATTTTCAACGCGACATATCTTTCCGGTTCGGGACCCGATTTGCATCCGGTTTGGTGCGTATGAAATCCGGAAAGAAGGGCTTTCTAACAGTGCCCAGAAATGTGTGTTCTTACAAACGAGAGGATAAAGGAAAACGAGCTAAAGCTCGTCGGTTGACGGCGAAAAGGAGCATTTGCATTAGGGATTTCAAGTTCACTTTGACAATGCAGAAATGGATTGTACGAGCATATGAAACGGGATTCTTCGTGCATTAGCTACATCTAAAATCTTAATATCAGTTACCATTCTCAAACTCGAAAGATGTCAACAAAATCGTGGTTGAAGCATTTTGTCGAACACAAGGTGTCCAACAGTTAAGCAAGTATAAATTCCAAGGTTCTCTAGATTCGGTTATGCCAATTCCATCAGATATTTGATTTTACACAACAACCAGATCAGTTATTTTACAAACACCACACGAGTTCAACCCCTATTATCGAATGAAAAGAAAGAAATCACTTCCATATGAGCAAAACATGTTTGAGAACTTAGAAGGAAGCATATCTGCACTCTCATAACCATATTCCAGTTTACGTATAAGTGATATGAAAGAGGGCTAACAATTATCTAAGAAGAGATCATGGAGAAGACCATTACCCTCAACTCTTCCTTCCTCCTTGTTCTGGCCGTGAGTCAGCAGTGCAAGATCCCAACCGCGGATCCTTCATTCTCTTCAAGCAGGTTAGTGTTAATTGGAAATTAGATTATTAAATTAATTAATATATTTCTATTTGAAATGATGCATTGGTTCCTAGATGAATGGACACGTTACTTTATGGAATGGACACATTGTTTCATAAATTAAATGATGAATGAATGTGTTGATTCATGAAGGGATATGTTGGTTCATGCCAAGAGGTACTTGGAAGTTGAACAAATGCAACCATTCACAATTCATCTTATTGTGAAAAGTTGTGTCCAATACGAAAAGTTGTGTCCATTACGAAAAGTTGCGACCTTTGTGAAGAGTTATGTCTTTTATGAATGGGTGCTTCAAATCTATAAATAGACCATTCCATCCGATTATTAAGCATCAATTTTCCAATTTATTTGTGTTTCCTTTCATCACATACTTTCATTTCCTTAGTCCCAAATATCAAGTAGTTCGCCGAAATTACGAGAAGTAGTGCAACGACTCGTAATTGAAAAATCGTTGTATCTTGGAGACGAGTGCTATAGACCGCTTGCACCGAGTAGTGGAGCATTATCGTCTTGCGGAGAGAGAGTCTAACTCTCGCCTCGGTTTGCATTTCGTTATTTTTGCTAATCTATTCTCATATATTGTTTGTTATATTGTTGTAGTATTTATACTAACATTTGGTTTATTGTCGCTACATTTCTTCACACCTAATTTTTAATAACATTCGCAAGACGATAATACGTGTTGAAGAAATGATGACAAGTAGTAGTAACGTGTTGCCGAACTTTACAACAACAACGAACAACCAAATTCACGCGGAAAGGATCCCTGTTCATGCGGAAAGGATCCGACCGTCGGTCTTTGACGAAAATTCACGTTTAGGTTCTGCCCCAGGAGGGCTTCAAGTTCGTAGAAGTAAGCTTTCTGATCGGGCGTCGTTACGATAATTAAAATGGCCTCCAAACTTGAGTCAGCGAGTTTGTGGCAGTTCTGCCAGCTGTACTTCGCGGGCTTGTATCTTCTTCGTCTGAACTCCATTTTATGCGTCGAGCATAGTTTTGGAAAGCCAACGAACTCAGCTTTCTAGCGGTATAAGAATCGGTGAGTTTCGAGAAGGGACGAAGCTCCTAGGCTATTCTAAAGTTGGGGATTCGGCACATCCCGGGGAGGATGGCGTTTCGATAGTGCCTTTTCGTAGATCCGTAACTTCTTGATACGATCTCCCAATGGAGAACGGAAAAGTTCTGGAGATCCTTTGAATGACAAGGTTCGATACGGTATTGGACTTGGGGTTTCCAGATTTGAGGTCTGTTCACAAAATATCTCTCAAAATGGGTGGAGCTAAGCCTCATTTCAATACTTAGAATTTTCTCGGGTGTGGCATTTAATCAAACAACTTTCGGGCGACATTCGAGCAGCACGTATCTCAGCGGTCGGGACTCGTTTTTACGATCGAAGATATGCTCTGGAATCCTTGTTTATCAAGGTTTGTGTGGATGTCAGTTTTCTAGAATTATGAGTTCGATTGAGTCATGAAAATCGGGTCGAAACTTGGCGCTCGCGCTTCTCGCCGCTTGGTGTTTTGAGTAGGCTTTTTCCGAGGGGTATAACATTCTGGTCCGAACTCCAAATAACGAGAGGCAAGTTGCGTTGGAAATACTGTAGTCGTGGCTTTACAACGGTAAGGGTTTCAAGGGGTTTTCGGACAAACAAATAGTGTGTTGGAAATGCTCGGAACATGCTGCTCCGCAGCTTGAAAATCAGTAGGTAGTGCAGCGAGCCTTCTTCGACGGTGAATAATTCCTTGGTCCGATCTCCGTTTCACGAACCGATAGGTGTGTTGAAAAGCTAAAAGTACAAGGTTTGCAATGGTATAGACTTTGGGCATTGTTTTTCATTACTCCGGTCGAAAATTGCGACGCAAGTTCGCAAGATGAACAGTTTTTCTTTCGCAAGAAAAATCTGGGTTTAGTGATGATTTTGGGCAGTTTAACGGGGTGTAACTCCTAAATCGAGAGTCTGTTTATCGAACTGCGAGATGCGTTGGAAAGCCTATACAAGTGGCTTTCCAGAGGTATGAGTTTCGATAGGTGTTAGTTGGTTTTGAGTGATCGGGAGTTGTTTGAACATAGCCGGTTCACTGCCTGTGGCACCGAGGCAGTTCGGAGTGCCATCTTCGGCAGCGGATAACTTCGGGGTTCGAGGTCCGATTTACGAACAGTTTGCGGCGTTGCAAAGTTCGTATTATAAGGGATTATCTGAGGAAAGACCCGATATCCAAAGTTGAAAAGGGTACTCTGAGTAACGGCTCGAGACCCTAGATGAAATGGATCCGACGAGGATACGTCCCGGATCGCAATAAAAGTGGATCCAACGAGGATGTGTTCCGGGATCGCAAGAGTAACTAAAAGAACGCGCTAGGATTGACAATCTAAAATGTTATTTTATTTAACTACTTTGAATCTGTCTCGATTCTTGAAAGAGACACCTCCAATTGTGGGGGAAGATGAAAAAGATGAGCAAAAACGCATAGCGTATGATGCATGACATCATAACGATTACATACGAAGAAGCCGAATGACTACGGAACTTCTTAGAGGATATTCCTGGTTGGGAAAAATCCGTGTCTCCCGTCTTGATACATTGTGATAGTATGCATGTAATAAGGAGAACACAAAGTAGTATGTATGATGGTAAGTCTAGACATATTCGTCGAAGACATAATACCGTTAGACAATTGATCACTAGTGGAATAATAGGTATTGACTATGTGAAGTCAAAACACAATATTGCGGATCCGTTTACTAAAGGTATTAACCGTGATCAATTGTACAATGCAGTTAGGGGAATTGGATTAAAATCCACACTAAAAGAACGCTCTTAATGGTAACTCTATCATGATAATTGGAGATCCCATGAACATGGTTCAAAGAGATAACTAAGTTAAGAATGTTCAAGTTGTGCACTTGGAAACACAACCAAAAATCCATTCTCGAAGCTGCCCCAAGTGCAAACCTGTAGCTTGTGGTAAAAGGGTAAGCAATAAGCTTTTAATGATTCCTATAGCCTTATTGGTGGAGTATGACAGGATACTCTTTATAGGAGATCACCTATATAAGTGAGAAGTGTGGCCGCTTCAAATAGAAAAACACTTATGAATCCAAGATATGGTCCAAGGCCAAAATGGACACAACGTGAGAACGAAAGATATTGTATCTATTATTGTGTATATGTTATTGTCTTGGTTTACACAAAAAGCTGACCGGTTCAAGACATCGCGTTCACCGAGCAGCGAGTAAATCCGATAACATTATACTATGGAAGATTCAAAGCAAAAAACTACCTATCCTGATGCAATAATAGGTCATTGGGACTTTGGTTTGCATAACATTTTGCATTTGCATTTAATAATCTAACTTCCATGTGGGGGATTGTTAGAATTTTTAATTGGAAATTAGATTATTAAATTAATTAATATATTTCTATTTGAAAGGATGCGTTGGTTCCTAGATGAATGGACACGTTACTTCATGGAATGGACACATTGTTTCATAAATTAAATGATGAATGAATGTGTTGATTCATGAAGGGATATGTTGGTTCATGCCAAGAGGTACTTGGAAGTTGAACAAATGCAACCATTCACAATTCATCTTATTGTGAAAAGTTGTGTCCAATACGAAAAGTTGTGTCCATTACGAAAAGTTGCGACCTTTGTGAAGAGTTATGTCTTTTATGAATGAGTGCTTCAAATCTATAAATAGACCATTCCATCCGATTATTAAGCATCAATTTTCCAATTTATTTGTGTTTCCTTTCATCACATACTTTCATTTCCTTAGTCCCAAATATCAAGTAGTTCGCCGAAATTACGAGAAGTAGTGCAACGACTCGTAATTGAAAAACCGTTGTATCTTGGAGACGAGTGCTATAGACCGCTTGCACCGAGTAGTGGAGCATTATCGTCTTGCGGAGAGAGAGTCTAACTCTCGCCTCGGTTTGTATTTCGTTATTTTTGCTAATCTATTCTCATATATTGTTTGTTATATTGTTGTAGTATTTATACTAACATTTGATTTATTGCCGCTACATTTCTTCACACTTAATTTTTAATAACATTTTCGAGGGTGGAGGTTGTAGTTGTAAAGCTTGGGGATGAATGATCATTAGGGAGGAACTGAGGTGAGGAAGAATAGTTTATAGGGGAGGTAGTCTAAGCATGCTTGTTTCTCCATCGTGACACTCCAAAAAATCAGCGTCTCTTCACTTCATTTTCTGCGTGAAAGTGGACAGATGGGTGATCTTTCTCTTCGTCACTTCGCTCACCAATGGAGAGGAGGGCAGGCCCAACAATTGCGATTCTCTCTTCAGGCCTATAAACTGAAATCTTCCTTCCATTGGCGTGTAGTAAATTTTTCTTGAAAGCAACATGAGGAGATTTGGGCGGTGATTGAAATGATTAAATGCAAGATTTGTGTGTAATACGGGCGTGAGAGAGAGATATGAATGACGTGTGATAAGATGTATATATCCTAATATAATGGTCAAGTGATAGAGCTTAAATACGCTTTATATATATATATATATATATATATATATATATATATATATCTTAGGCTAAGATAGGGTATAGCTAGACTCCTTAAAAAATTCATAATTATTAGAATATCTAAGCATGTAAATGTGTGTATACGTATGTATATGGTCAAGTGATAGAGCTTAATGAAGTATATCTTAGGCTAAGATAGGGCATCTAGACTCATAAAAAATTCATAATTATTAGAATATGTATATCTATATATTAGCTCTATAGAACTCCGTATTTATCGTATGATCCCGAGGGATAACTATGTCGAAAATACTCTGAATTTTATCGGGAGCGGAGAAAATAAATTTGACGAAATTATCACTATTAAAACATTCTAACACACATACACAAATATATATATATATATATATATTATTTATTCTAAACATGTAGATAATACTTCATCCGTCCTATTGGAAGCGTCTTGTATTCCTTATTGGGTTGTCCCATTGGAAACGTCTTGTTCCTAAAAAAGGCAATAATATGTGGACAAGATTTAACTATTCAAAAGTCAAACAATATACACCACACATTATCATTTTCTTAACCTCCGTGCCCAAAAGAACAAAACATTTCTAATGGGACGGAGGGAGTATGATATAATATTTCTACACTTAAATTAAGCTCAAATGATTTAATTATTCTATTTAAGAAGGAAATTAATTTGGTTGGTTAACAATTTAGCTTCGTATATTGGTGTTAACATAGGTAGGGGTGTTATGGTATACTGAAAAATCGGTATACCGCACATACCGTACCAAAAAAATACCGAAGATACTGAATTTTCGGTATACCATAATTTTTGGTATGGTATCATACCATACCGAAGTTTTTTCGGTACGGTATGAGATTTTTCATACCGAGGTATATCGAATATCAAAGTTCATACCGCATATCACGGGTTGTTACAAATATGTCACTCATATTAAACAATCTTAATGTTATATCATAAATTCACTTAAATGACATAACTTTATTTGACATAAAATCACATTATTTATCTATTAAATCATGAAATTGATAAAAAAAATTATATTTTTCAACTTTATAAATATTAACCCGTAATATTAATAAATTCAAACAAAATAGATTAATTAATTAATTTTACTAGAATATTAATAATTTTCTTGGCTTTTATAAAAAACATAAAGATATATCGTTAAATATTCGATATACCTTGATTTTTCGATATACTGAAGTGCGGTACGATATACTAAAAGAGTGGTTTGCTATACCGAAATTTCGATACACTAAACTATGGTATACGTATGCTTTTTTCTATACCGACTACGCAGTATATGATACGATATACCTCAGCGAAGACCCCTAGATATGATAAGCCTTGATATGATTCGGGGCATTAGATCTGGCAACCATGATATTTCCAGAGGTTTTGCTCGTGTATACCTAAATTCATCGAATTCCGATCTAAGGAGATATAGCACTCGCGGCGGCGTAGCTCTGATTCAGTAAATCTAAGGTAAACTTGCCCTGGTAAATTTAGTACTAATATTTTATGCGGCTACACCTTTATTCGAATTCACAAACGTTGGATGAGGAGAGATTTATGAGAAGATAGAAGATTTCTATATTGTGCAGGAAGTATCTCCGTGTAGATGAGAATTGGACGTGCGAAGGTATTCAATTTTATTTTTTATTTTTGTTTTGTTTTGGAGCAGAGATGTGAGAAACTAATTAGAAACGGTAGTTCTTGTCTGTGTTAATTACTGCCAAAAATTTAGAATTTAAATCAAAATTGTTTCTCTCTGCATAACACGGAATAGTTTGTATCTCTGCAGAACCGGTAGAATTACGAGAAATTGAAATAGAAACTGTAGTCGTATGGGTTAATAACTGCCAAAAAAAATTATGTTTTGGATCATAACTGTTCTGTATCTGCAAAAGACCAAGGTATTAATTTGAAAGGTTCCTCACAACGAAACGGACAAAAAACGTTTTGAGGCGTACGTTTTTCCCTCTGTTTATTTTGTGCGCTTCGCGCGGCGAAACGTCACTCCGCCGCCGCCGCTCGCTCATGCCACTGCCACAGCTTCCGCTCCCTCACGCCACCGCCACCTCTTAAATTAACTGCCGCTCCTCCCAAGTCAATTGGTAAGTGGTTTTAATTCTTCAATTCTTGAATTGATTTGGCCATCTGGGTTAATGAGTAGTGGGTAGTACCGTAGTAACTAGTAATTGATTTGGGTGTCGGCATGAATAAATGGATTGCTGCTGTCAATATGTGTAGTGTAGGGATTTATGAGGAAGATGATGATGCTTGATGAAGATTGATTATGTTTAATTTACTTGCATTTTGGACAATATTATATGATGTTTAAGTCTTTTGAACTTATTTTGTTGATTTGAATTTGGTGAAATTTGATTTACACCTCAATTTTACGTCTCGGTACGTTTCGAGAAAATGCCTCGGAACCCGTTTGCGTTTTTTAAAACCTTGCATAACACAACTATTTCTATATCTGCAGAACTGATATATATATAATGACCTTTTACTTCGTAGGATTCTGTGATGGGCTTGAGCAAAAATGAAGTGAATTTGAGAAGGTTACTTGCAGCATCTCCGCAACAACACAATCATGGAAAGCTTATACACGTATGCTCTTTGTCTTCTGAGTTCATACATCAATATATATCCATCATTTGCGGTCGAGCATAAGTTTTATAGCTTTTGCTGACTAATTCTTGATTCATAAAGTTTTTCTGACTATTTTGTTTGATTTTTTCAGTTTCTATAGATTTCTGATTTACTGTCAATTCAATTAGGCTTGGATTAATTGTAATTATAGGAATTTGAATACTTTATTCTTGCTTGTGAGGGAAATTTTAGTACGTGGCCACTTTAAGAGAGCAATTGGAGCAACTGTCTGACGAGAGGACTCCCGAAGGTTTGCCAAGGTTTCTCTAATTCATTCTCAAGAATCATATTATATACTTGTGTTAGCTTCACTGAGATACCATGTACGATAAAACTAATGGTTTATCATTGATTTTGTGTGTATAAAGCTTATTCTCCCTTTTTCTCCTCTGCCCTCTGGGAGGAAGTGTTTGCCCTCTAAACTTTTAAGTTGATTTCTTTTGTATGCTACATTTTTCTTTCACAACTTAAAATTAGAATCTCTATATAAATGCCATCAATGAATTGTTATATGTTTCTATTCAATTATGCCACTCTTTTTTCAGGATTTCAAAAGCTAAGCTAAATGAATATTCTGAGAAAATTGAAGCTATAGCAGCCAAATTAGATTTTGCCGAGGTGGGTTTGAGTTTAAGCTGCTTGCTTGTGGAATTTTAATTTGTTCTTATAGTTGTTGTAGCCTGTAGGTATATCGTAATAGTTTTCTGTAGTATTCTATGGTTTCTTAGACTTTCAAGTACTGCCGAGATGCATATAATCTGCAAATGTGATCTTTATTTAAAAAACTTCTGACTTCTAAACTTGCAAATTTAAATAAATATTTGGACTAGAATATATCTCACGGTTCTTAAACTATAACTTACATATACAACGACATGCATGAGTTGTTATTGTTCAGTATTCTCTGCATAATATAATATATTTCTCTTTTCTTACTCCTTCCTTGTACTTCTTATTTCTTACATAATAAACTTGTTTAGTTTAATCCTTTTATTGTTCATTCATCGTTTTCTGAAGCTGATTGTGATTGATTTTCCCCTTCGGTAATTGCTAATTTTCAACATTTAAATGACAATTAGAAAATGGTAGTGCCATGCTTGCTTCTTAACTTACCCTAGGAACTATACTGTTCACTTTAGTTTTATATCTTTAGCCATCATCTCTATAATGGCCTTTCTTCTTGACAAATTCCAGTCCAGTACTCAAGTTAATGAGGAGCCTTCCTTTGAAGCCAAGGTCCGAGAATCCCCTTCCGCATCTGAGGAGGAAATTGTTCTGTCTCCCAGAGGGCTGAGGGAGGAGAATTTTGTAAGTAAACTGATGGTTATGCTGTATTATAAATCTATGTGTGCATGAAATTATTAAATTTGACCTTTTGTTGATGCAGGTCCCCATCTGAAGATAGATCTCCCACTACTACCGAGGATAGTACCAATGCGAAGTCTGTCAAGCTGGATGCTGCAGCACATGCTCACATTGACAAACACAGGTATGAGTACTTTCACTACTTCTAGTTCGTTGATGATAATTTCCTAGATGCTAATTCCACTTGAAATTATATCATGCATTCACCTAGTCTCGTAGTGATTATTCTAGGGTACTTTAACTTAAAAGAGCTTTATATTTGAAAAGTTGTATATGAACATTTGACCCAGAACAAATTTTTTGATGTGTATCTTGTAAAAGATTTTGACAGAGGTGTCATATGCACTGTATATTTGGTAAAATAATCATGGAGCTTTTCAGATTTTGGTGATGATGATATTCCGTGTTTGGTTTTATTACACTGGTTGAGATTTTTATTTTGTGAACAAGTTGGGATCTTACTTTTCAGAGGAAGTGCTTGATTGCTTGTAAAGCCTAACATCTTAATTTGGAATCACCAAATAAAGTTTCCCCGAGTATCTGAGGAAATGTAAGCCTTGGAAGCCAAAAACACTTTATGACTTGTAGCAAAATAAGAATATCAACAATTAGAACTAACATTATAAAAAAAAAAATAGTATTCTACTCTCATAATGGTTTGTCTGGTTATTAAGTGTTTGGCATACAACCAGGTTTACAGTCGACCTTTTGAATTGAGGATTTAATCTTTTTATCTTTTGAGCTCCATGTTTACTCAGATGTTCCCACTCTTTATGATAATTTGCTGCACGCTACAGAAAGCTACAAGAAGATTTAACTGATGAAATGGTTGGTTTGGCACGACAACTCAAAGAGAGTACTCTTATGATGAGTCAATCCATAAAAAACACAGAGAAGGTGAGCATAATTTTATCACTCTGAACTTTAAGCAGTTTGGGATTGGTTTAGGAGATAGTATCCCTTACCTTCTTCATCGATGATTATATCCACATATAATACATACTGCATCACTGTCATTTAAGGAGCAAGCTGTTTTTGTTCTTATTAACATAACAAGCGTTCACGATAGTTTTCTGAAGGTACTATTGCTGCTAGTAATTGCTGTTTCTTATGTTATGATTTACATTTCAAGAATGGCCGGTGTTTGCTATTTATTGTTAAGTCACAGTTGGAAACTACATCTAGAAAGCAAGATGATGATTATAGACTAGTAGTATACATAAGTCTGTTAGAACAGAACATACCAATCCATCGATTTGGGATGTTGTCATTGTCATTGTAGATTCTGGACTCAACTGAGAAAGCGGTTGAGCACAGCTTGGCGGGCACCGGACATGCAAACAGCCGGGCTATGGAGGTTTACTCGCAGAGTCTGAAAACGACGTGCTTCACATGGCTGCTGATCTTTGTCATGACGTGCATTTTCGTCATGGTTGTGCTACTAATTCGTGTCACTTAGGAGTAAATTTGACACAACTGTATTGACTAATGACTACAATGCAGCATGTTAGATGTTCTTTTTGTACCCTTCGAGTAGAGTTTGAGATCAAAATTCGTGTATACATGCTCAATGAGAGTTGCAAGCTGTTTGAAAGTGGGAAATCCAAACAGCATTTCTAGCCGGAGTAGTTCTTACTTGAGAGTCTCGAGAGTTGAGACTGTAATAATATGATATATAAAATTGCAAATGTTTATTCTAAACTTTTTGTTATTGAATTTGTTGTATAAATTTATACCTCCATAGTCCATATAACCCTATTAAAAATGGTTTTTTTTTTTTTTGCAGTATATAAAAATTTACGGGCTAAATCAGATTTCAGAAAAAAAAAAAGAATTATACAATTATAACTTTTTAATATTTATAGCCTAGTTCAGTAGTTTGAGTGTTTGACAGTTTAAAGTAATGTAATTGAAAAAAGGTTTCTCAAAGATACATGAACTTTTATTTAATTCACGTTTCGCAAACAAATTTTGAAATTCATATAAATACATGAACTTTTAATTTATTTCAAATTCCATACCGATAAAAAATGCGACAAATCAAAGTTGGTGTGCGTTAGTGACTGGGATTCATCTTGTTAATCAGACAAATTTACTCTTAACTCTTAAGGATGAGCATGTAATTTCATTAACAAAATCCTGCTTTCTGTCAGTATTTATGTGCATCAGTGGAATGTGGAAGCATGATCCAAGAAATATATTATTAAGTGTGCAAGATCCCAATTTTGCAGTTAAATCGGAGAAACGATGAACCCTTTTTGAAGGAAGGCATTGACAAAAGAAAGAATAGATCTACAGCAAACTAGCGACTCTCCGTTATGATTACGATCCTTTTCTTCACCTTGTACGAGGCTGCACAATATTAAATTAACACACACTCTTATACGCATATATAGCTCAAGTCAACTATCACTATCGCTGTATATTGTATCAAATCTTGCTAATGTCATTATAATATGAATACTAATAGTGGGTACTTTTAAAAATTAATAATCAAGTTTAATTAGGTTCATGAGCCCCGGTATTAAGAATTCATTGGGCTTTAAATTAGACTTATGAGATAATGAGAAGACTTAATTTGAATATTTGATAAGAATCGAGCTTAATTTCCGAACCCAATAGTCACATTGATCTTCAAGTAATTTATAATATTGTGGTCCTCTTGGGATGGCATAGCGTTTAAGGCGTGTGGTCGGAAGGTCATGGTTTCAAAACCCCGCTATGTGTGAGTCTATCACCTACCTTAGTCTAGGGTGGTTGAACTCTCCTTGGGTTTACCCAGTGTGCACTTCGGTAGCGGCTGCGGTTGCAGGCTAAAAACGGGCGGGGTTTACCCAATGTGCATTTTGGTAGCGGCTGCGGGTTACCCTCGTCATCCAAAAAATTATAACATTGTGTACATGCGACGCATAATTAGTATTTGTGGGTTTTCGAGAATTACACTAGCTAGTTGCGAATCACATGCATGCACTTAAAGCAATACTAAAATACAACAAAAATACAAGTGGTTACACATAATATACATACATGTACAGCTGCCTATCAAAATACATCAAATTAAATCCAACCAGTTAATCTTATATCATTTTCACTTTCTATAATTTATAAATTGTTACATGCAAACAGTGACGTGGATTCTATGCCACGCAAAAAGGAGCCACTGAATCTCACACTTTAAAATGCTGACAAAAGAAGTGCTAAAAAAACAGATCTGGTTACTGCTAAAGCAAAGAATAAAATTTTCCCGCGGCTTCAATTGATCCTCATTTTTCATTATTTCCAGATTAAGTATTTACAATGTGATTTAAAATAGCCTTTTTTTTAGTATCATGGTTAATATATGTGTGTTGATGTATAAAAATAAACTTTTTCTTAAAAAAGGAGCCCCAATTTAAAATTCAAATAAATTCCACAAAAGGCTGACAAAAGACGCGGCGCAGAAGAACTAATTTGGGAAATAACAGCATTGGTGGGTCCCATTTCACTGCTCTTAATCAGAATTTAGAATACTAATCTGTCCATCTTAACTGTATATATACTTAACATTAATTGGGAGTAATAAATAAATAACTTCAATTACAATCTACTACTTTTCTTCTTCAATTCTCTTTCTTAGCTCCCTCACTCTTTATGAAGATCAACGTTGCTGCTCCTGCACGAAATTAAATATATTTTTTATAAAAAAATATTGTTAATTCAGATTTTATGCATGTATACATATAAATAAATAAATATTCATCACACACATTACACACTCACTACGTGTCCAGCTTGATTCTTACCTTGTCTCCCCTCCCCACATCAAATACTTCTTCCTCTACTATAAACTCTTGCATAACTCTCATACTTGCTTCACATTCAGAGAGAGAGACAGAGAGAGGTAGAGAGAGATATCAATGGGGGGTTCCAGCCCACCACACTACACCCCACTAGACAAACCCTCCGCCGCCACCGCCTCCTACTTGAAAAAACCAAAACTCTACTCCTTAGCCATCGTCACCATCCTCTGCTCCTTCTCTTACCTCTTCGGCGCCTGGCACCACAGCGGCGCCACCACCTCCTCCGCCAGCACCAACCTCGGCGCCACCATCAACTGCTTCACCAACTCCCCGAACACCACCACCACCACCACCCAAACCCACCCCTCCCCATCCACCACCCCCAAACTCGACTTCACCACCCACCACAACTCCGACGACGGCGTCGCCGCCACCACCACCCCAACCGCCATCAAATCTTTCCCCCCGTGCGACGCCAATCTCATCGAGTACACGCCGTGCGAGGATCAGGAAAGATCGCTCAAATTCGACCGAGACAGATTAATATACCGCGAGCGCCACTGCCCGGAGAAAGACGAACTGCTCAAATGCCGGATTCCGGCGCCTCACGGATACCGGAACCCCTTCAAGTGGCCGTTCAGCCGCGACCTCGCGTGGTACGCCAATGTGCCGCACAAGGAGCTGACAGTCGAGAAGGCAGTCCAGAACTGGATCCGGTTCGAGGGCGACCGGTTCAGGTTCCCCGGCGGCGGCACCATGTTCCCGAACGGCGCCGACGCCTACATCGACGACATCGGAGAGCTGATCGATCTCAAAGACGGCTCCATCAGAACCGCCATTGATACCGGCTGCGGGGTAATTAACCCTTAATTATATTTTGGAAGTTATTAGTTCGATATGTTAATCAATCTTTCGTTGAAATTTCTTAATTAATTATTTAGAATGATTTGGAAAAGATATTGGGTTTTATGGATACTTACATGTGAGATTAGGGATGAGATTAGATGATTATGGGAAAAGTGGATTCTGACTGAATTTGGCAGCAAGGAATGATGTGGAAATATATATCTGCCATATTCCGTTGGATAGAGACACATTATGTCGTAATTATTTTTGTCTGAATTATGACAAAAGACGTAGTTGGGCACTTTACAGTCTTTAATTAACCACATAATTTTGTCTTTTTTTCATGAATATTCATCTGCCTCAACATACCAAACAGCTTTTATCTTCACAAGAAGTCCGTAATTTACTTTTTCATATTTGTATGTCATTTGCAGGTTGCAAGCTGGGGAGCCTACTTGATGTCTCGAAACATCCTAACCATGTCGTTGGCCCCACGCGACACCCACGAAGCCCAAGTCCAATTTGCCCTGGAGCGCGGAGTTCCCGCCTTGATCGGCGTCATCGCCTCCAAGAGGCTCCCATACCCATCAAGGGCCTTCGACATGGCTCATTGCTCCCGCTGCCTCATCCCTTGGGGCCAATATGGTACTTTCCTCACTCACTCCTATACAATAAACCTAAATATATGTCTACATCATTTCTTGGTTTGTGCATATATAGACGGCGCCTACTTGCTCGAAGTCGACCGTGTGTTGAGGCCGGGCGGGTACTGGATCCTCTCCGGCCCGCCTATCAACTGGAAGCAACACCATAGAGGGTGGGAGAGGACAGAGGAAGATCTCAACTCGGAGCAGATCCAAATCGAGAACGTGACCAAGAGTTTGTGTTGGAAGAAGTTGGTCGAGAGGAATGACATCTCTATATGGCAGAAGCCCCTCAATCACTTGAGTTGCACCGAGGTCGTCAACTTCTGTCCGAAGCAGGATCCGGATAAAGCTTGGTTCGTAATACATATTTGCTAGTAGAATCATCTAGAATAATTCACCCTTGTTCAAATAGTTTCTCATAAGATTCATGCAGGTATACAAACTTAGAGACATGCCTAACTCCCTTACCTCAAGTTTCCGACACCGATGAGGTGGCCGGAGGTGAGGTCGAGAAGTGGCCACGAAGGTTGAAAGCCGTGCCTCCGAGGATTAGCAGAGGGAGTGTAGAAGGAGTTACTGCTGAGACTTTGAAGAAAGAGATGCAGGTATGGAGGAAGAGAGTGGCCTATTACAAGACCATCAACAACCAGCTCGGTCAAGCTGGGAGATATCGAAACATTCTCGACATGAACGCTTTCTTGGGAGGCTTTGCTGCTAATTTGATCCAAGACCCTCTTTGGGTGATGAATGTAGTCCCAGTAGAAGCAAAGATCAACACATTAGGCGTCATTTATGAACGAGGATTGGTTGGGACTTATCAGAACTGGTATGAACAAACAAACCCTAATTCCTCCTCATTTCATATTTCTTGGCCTTATTTTTGAATTTGGGTCAGGTGTGAAGCCATGTCGACGTATCCAAGAACGTACGATCTTATTCATGCTGATTCGGTTTTCACTCTATACCAGCAGAGGTAAGTGTTGGGTGGCATTGCGGTTAGTTTGTGTTTTTCGAGTGGGATTAACAAAGGGCGAGTGATTAATTAACGCGCGTGTAGGTGTGAGATTGAGGATATTATGCTGGAGATGGATCGGATTCTGAGGCCGGAAGGGGGTATCATCATTCGAGATGATGTAGATGTGTTGTTGAAGGTGAAGAGGATTGCAGATGGATTGAATTGGGATAGTAGGATTGTTGATCATGAAGATGGGCCCTTTGAGAGGGAGAAGCTTCTCTTTGGAGTCAAGTTGTATTGGACAGCTCCACAAATCTAGACCTTCTTACATGGATTGTCTTCATTTCTTTGTTTTTCTTTTACAGAAAAATTAAGAATGTTTTCATGATTTTCCTTTGTTATCAGATTTTATTGCATCAGTGAAAAAAAAGGCTTGTGTAACTGAAATCAATAATGAAACAAATTTGCAAAACAGACTAGCAATTAGAAACGCCATTATCTTTCATGGAAACTAAATCAGAACCTAATTTACAACAATTTTACATGTGATTTCATATCAGATCTTATTTTATATTAGTAGTTATTGAATTATGAAGGAAAAAGGGGTTGGGGTGGAAAACTGCATAAAATAAAACATAAAAACACGTACCTCAAAATTTGTCATGTTTCCTCGCGTAAAAATGAATACATGGTTTAATCAAATAATATAACAACGTTTTATCTTTTGTAGATTACTAATTTGGTACCCAATATTTAAAACACTGTTCAATATTACTGTAATGTTCCGTTTATAATAATAATAATCAATTTATTATTATATTGTTCATCTAACATGGGCCAATTAACATAAGGCTGAACTTCGAGGCGATGGAGAGAGCAACATAGTTAAGCGCGTGTAGGGAAACCATGGCTTAGCAGTTGGCATCGGAGTTGAAACATTTTGGGAAACTCTTGACCTAGGATCGATCTGAATCAACATCCAACCGGCCAACAACGGACGGACTACATGAATGTTTCAGGTCACCTCCAAATATTTCCGATAGCATTTTCTATAGAAGGTGTAGAAAGATATCAAATTAATGTCGATCATCCATTTCTTATATGGTATTTATATAAGCTTGTAAGACTCATTTACATATCACCCAACTTACATTGTTATAAGATGAGTAATAATCATAGGTAAATAGATGAATAATAATATAAAAGCTTGACCTTGCTATGCCACTATGAACCATCAACCATACCATTATTTAAAATGGAATTGAATTTATCGGCTGTTATTCTATATATCTCCCTCTATTGGTTTCCGGCTGGTCGTTATCGGATGACGAGGTAGAATACCATAGCCTTGATATTTATTTTCCTTACGGTCACGGCAGACGTCTACCTCCCATTCCCATTTTAAACTATGGCATGCAATAACAATTAAAAGTATAGAATCCATTGAACATAAAAGAAACTTCAAACTTCATAACATGAGCATATTCTTCTATAATCAATGTGTGTTGCAACACAAATGGCTATGACTATTCAAGAATTATAATCCGAACAATGCTTTCCTATGTAATTCAATGAATTCGGCTGTCTAATTTTTAAAAGTAAAGATTTTGAAATGTAATGTGTTATGTGCAGGATTGAGATTGTTTATATTCGGCTCACAGAAGTTAAAAATACAAATAATAAAAAATTAAAAAAAAAACTATTACTAGTATTATTTAGGTATTTAGGTTTTGGGAGAAAAAATCATGTGACAGATTAAAAATGATGGATCATCCAAAATTGTTGACCCACCCGTTTTAAAAAATTGAATAGAAAAATATTATCTAAGATATTACTCCCTCTGTCCCATAGAAAGTGTCTTGTTTTCCTTTTTGAGTCGTCTCATAGAAAGTGTCTTGTTTCTTAAAAAGGCAAACAATATACACCACACAATCTCATTGTCTTAATCTCCGTGCCCCATAGAAAGGAGACACTTTCTATGAGACGGAGGGAGTAGTATATTCTTAATAAATAAGATAAAAATGGTATCTAAGATATTAGCACAAAGACTTGTGTGTACCACTTTTGTATAACCTTGTGTGTATCACCACAAGGGTATTGACATGTGTTAAATATGACCCACTGGAGTTAATGAGAAATACCACATGTCATTACCCTTATGGTGTGATACACACAAAGGTATACGAAAATGGTACATACAAGTTGCTCTGACATATTAGTATATTGTTAACAAATAGATTATAATTAATGTCTTATTAAACTACTATATTGTAAACGCAATTGTTAGTAGCTTGTTAGTAATTAATATATTATCAAATAAACATAGATAACATGCAAACCTTATATGCACATGATATATGTATCCATACTAGCGCATAGTTTAACCGTGGTCATGCCCTATACTATTATCATGCCCTATAATATGTACGGCGTTATAAATTATATTGTATAAAACAAACTCTACCCCTTACTTTTATGTGAATACACGCAAACAGATTCATTTTTGTTTAGTAATTAGTAGAAGTAGTCGAAAATCACATTTGTCATTAAGTCACCATCAACGACCATAAATATTTAGATAAATAGAACTATGCAGTCCTCGGTATACAACAGGAACACATGAAATTCCTCTATTATCTACCCACACCAAAGATGTATATTTTTTTGTTGATAATTACCTATAAGTTTAGAAAATTAATCATAATTATTGAACTTATGGTGCTATTCAATGTATGGAAATAACACTACATTAGTTGGCTTAACCGCACAATAGATTACAACTCTTACATAAAGTATCGATCAAGAAAAAGTAGAGAACGAAAGGAAATTGTGAATTCAAGACCTTTGTCTCAAATCTAAAAAGGTTTGAGTAGAAGTAGATACAGAAGAAAATAAGTTTGTAAGTTGAATGTAACATCGGTAGCCTAACTTTGTTGAACAACAAAGAATAAAATTGGTTCAAATCGATAGTAGAACAACAATTGAATATTATCTACTTTAGCGTATAAAAATTGTGCAAGCAAGACATTGAAATTAAAGATTAAAAAAAAGGTGGAATGAGAAAAGGATATTATTTCCCGTCATCACTCAAAATATGAGGCATGAAACAACTCAAAGTATTGTTGCCCATCATCACTCACCTCAGACAGCCACAACATAGCCAAACATATTGGATATGTCCATAAATTTTGTGAAGTAGATCCAAATAATAATGATATTAATATAATAAGTGAACTTACGCATGCAAGTTATCATAAGGCTACCATCTTGGTAGATTTCTTCTTCTAATACGGGGTCGATGAGGAGATTCTTCCGAATACACGAATGTACATAAATTAAGAAGCACGGAAACGGATACGGGAATATGGATACATTAAAATACGAATATGAGAATACGCCATTTTTCAAAAAAGCAGGACACGAATACGTTTGAAATACGTTTTTCATTTTTTAATTTTAATATATATATAATTGAATCTAGAACAATCCAGAATGCCCAAATCCCAACAATATATTCTCATGTGCATCAATTCAATTAAATAGTCGAAGTTTCAAACCCAACAATCAATTCAATTAAATACTCATGTATTAAAAGCTTGGCATAATCTATTACAATTCAATTACTTTATGCTTATCAATTCAATTAATTGATAGTATCAATTAATTAAATGTAACATGAGAAGCCCATATAGTAAATGTGATGTAATGTGAGGAAGCAAGCAGAGGCGGATGTAGGAGTGGGCTGGGGTGGGCTCCAGCCCAGTGCAACCCCGGTCCAGAAACTACATTTACCCGACCCAAATTTATTTTTTACATATTTCAGTCCACCCCAGATCAGTCCAAATGATTTGTAAATTTATTATAATTGAAATTCATTTCAACACAAATTCTAATTCGCAAGCCCAAATCCCAAAATCTAATTTTGACAGCCCCCATTTTTCGTGTCGATGCCGAATTTTATGTGTAAATTTTACGAAAAAAAAATTTCGTATTTTATGAAAAATTAATATATTGAAGCGAATTTAAAAATATATTAGTTCAATGGCCCAACAACAACTAAATTAAATGGTCCAACAACAACAATTAAATTAAATGGTCCAACAAGTCAACAACAATAATCATATACAACGAGAATTGAGATATAATTGAGAGGATAGTGAATTAACGACACTTCAGAGGACAGAAAAGGGATCAAGGAGCGAGAGTTAAGCAGACCGTATCCTAGGCGTCCGGAGTCCTTACTCTTGACTTCTTTATATTCAATGTTACATTATATTTTGTCTAAAAAAAATTTTTCGAGGTCCATCTATAAATCCTAGTTCCGACACTCCAGACCCCCCAGTATACATTTCTAGATCCGCCCTTGGAAGCAAGTAGGAAACTTCACGAAAGCCATATAAGATCACATTAACAAATATCACCTGCATTCAACAGTAACATGTTCTACTAATTTACCAACGTACCAACAAAATTAGTCCATGATTACAATTAAATAGGAAACTTCGAGAAACACTACAAGTCTACAAGACAAAAAGAAAAGAAATACCGGCGGCAGCGGGCTGGGAGACGACGGCGGCGGGCTGGGCGATGGCGGCGGCGGCGGCGGGTTGGGCAACGGCAGAACAACCACGGCTAGGGTGGAACAGGGGCGAGGTCGATGGGACTGGGCGATGGCGGCGAGGTCGATGGCGGGCGTGGGCGACGGCGGTCGAGGTCGATGGCGGGCGTGGGCGACGGCGAGCGTGGGCTTGGGCGATGTCGACGGCGGTGAGGTCGACGGCTTGGGCTATGTCAAACAGCGGCTTAGGAGTTGGGAGAGAAGAGAAGAATTGATGTGAGTCAGACTTCTCGATTAGGATACGTATTTACCCGTATCCGAGGCTTATCCGAGGCATATCCGTATCGGAAACGCCTCGGATACGGATTCGGCTTCTTCCAAACCGTATCCATGCTTCATAGACGTATAACGTATGAGAAAGAATAATGTGATGAATAATACACCATGAACTATATATTTGGCGGTGTTAGTTGTATGTGAACTAGATTAGATAAGTGTGTAAAGGAATTAGGCAAAATATAAGGGTATTAGTATTTATGATTTCGTACCACAGAGACAACCATGTCGTACAATTTGACGCATGCATCTGCAAGAGCGAGACTTGCACATGATGTAATTACTGGAAGATCACTGGAAGCAAATAACAAGTTCTTGTGATTAATGATGTCATTAAATAGTATAGCAAATGATAAAAATAGTCCAATAGTTGGCAAGACATGAAGAATCAAGATGAAGTTTTAGACGTTTAGTAGACATCTTGATTAACTAAAATAATTTTGTTGCCTTGAGAAGAAGACATCAATTCAAAGACAGTACTCCAATCTTTGAGTAGCTTGGCGGACGTTGAGGAGCAGCAAACAAAATTCTTACATACACTCAGTATAAAAAGGGTTGAACACATGAAACAGTGAAAAACTAGGAATTGTGTGGATATAAATGATTCAATAAATCTTTTGATCCAAAAGATTAAGCAAAAATTAAAATTAAATATTTAATTAAATTTCATTAAATTGAATATTAAATATTTAATCGAACCTCCATTTAATTAGACTTTACACAAAAATAATAAAATTATGTTAGTAAACGTCCACTTGCGTAACTTGCTTGCATCTTCGAGCTATAAGTTTTGTGAGATGGGTTTTTCCAAAAAATATTTAATTATTATTGAGTAGTGGGAGCAAAGCCGTAAACGTTCACTTGCGTGGCTTATGTGTCTAGTAAACACGAGTACTCTAGAAGATAATAATTAAATAGGATGATTAATTAGATAAGATTGAATGCGGCATGGTTCTCGTAAGTTATTAATTTCGAGAATTTGAATCTATATTTGTCAAATTAATGGTCAATGCTTAGATGTTACTGCGGGTGCAATTCACTTTTCTTGAAGTCCCTTCTCGCATTTTAATCTAATAGTGACATGGTCTAAAATATCGAACTACTAATTCCATTCGTCTTAAGAACCTAGGCGTGTATTGAAATTAAAGAGTTAGGTAAATAGCTTGATTTAGGGTTACGTTAGTAAACGTCCACCATGGCTTACGTATAATGTTAGGTGCTCTTACTCCACTTCCACTAATAGAACATTAATTGCAGCATCAGTTGTTACATTGCTAATATCAATCTCCCTTGTGTTACAAAATTGGGATCGTGGGGTTATTGATCATGAAGATGGGCCTTTAGAGAGGGAGAAGCTTCTCTTTGGAGTGAAGTATTGGACAACTCCTCAAATCTAGACCACCTTACATAAATTGTCTTCATTCCTTTGTTTTTCTTTTACAACAAAATTAAGAATGTTCTGGTTTTCCCTTGCTCTCAGGTTTTATTGTACCACCAGCAAAAAAAAACTCTATGTAAGAGAAATGAATAAAGAAACAAAGTTGCAGAACAAACTATCAATCAACACCACAAATATCCCAACTATATCTTAGCTTTCATGTGAACTATATCAGAACCTAAGCTTACAACCTCAAACTACTATTCTTGAAACCATTCAAGAGTTGTTGCACTTCCACTTGGAGGTCGGTACGCAGCTCAAGTATCGACACCAATGGCAATGCTCGGAGGCGTTCACTCCTCGAAACAGCATCACCAATCCAACACTAAACCTGCATCAATAACAGCTTCTGTTTAAGACAAGTTTGGAGGTCTTAACTTTGAAGCTAAACCAGACAAGAAATTTAACTCACCCTGCAACCAGCAGCATGAGAGAGAGGACTAGCAGCACATACTGATAGCCCTTATATTTGGAACTCACAGCAGTCCCAGAAGAAACACTTTGCCTTTCTAACCACCCAAACTGAGGCCGAGCGAGAAGGATAAACCCGAGCAAAACTCCAGTCAGGAATCCACCGATATGTGCAAAGTTATCGACATGAGGGAGAATCCCAACAGCTAAGTTAATCAGAACTATCGCTAACAGTGTCAACAATGCTGCAACCTGCATAACAAAACCGAAGAATAACTAAATGAAAAGCGGCTCATGATTCAATTCCACTACACAAAACTTCAAGAATGATAAATTAGGCAACCTTGTTTGTGTATATAGACCAGTTGGTAATCAACTCAGCAAGCATTGCTCCTAGAAGACCAAAGAGTGCACCGGATGCACCTACGGAGATGCTGTTTCGTATAAATAACGAGGACAGCACGCTCCCACCAAAACCCGATAACAGATAGATGATGCCAATGCGTACTGACAGATAGATCACGAGTTTAATTCTTATCAAATAGTTTAACCATATGTTGCAAGAAACATGAGAATGGACTAGTCATAAGGTCTTACCAAATCCGAAATTCTGCTCGAGGCGAATACCAATGAAGATCAGACTCAGCATGTTTACAATCAAATGAATTAGGCCAGCATGTAGCCATATGCATGAGATAAGCCTCCAGCCTTGATGCTGATGCACCACCTTATTCCAGTTTAGACCACCCAACCTATCCAGCCTTCATTATTACAAAAGGCAAAGAATTGGATCAGATCTACCAACAACTAACATATTAGTACTAATTGAAGTAAGACCGATTTCATTTCTTCTTGGCTAGTATTATTAATTATTGGATTAGATTCTACAAAAAATTGTCATAGGTTTATCTAGACATAGACCAAGCAGAATTATTGAAGCTATAAACTTAATTAGCATTGACTAAACTTCTATAAAGTCTGAGTTTGGAGATTCACAACATATTCAACCTATGATCCTTGCACGAATTAATGAAAAACAGACAATAAAGATGTGACCATTGTTGAGGCAAATCACATCACACCATAATTATGAACTTATATATTCTTAACAAAATAGATAAAATGCTCTCCACCCAGCCAACAACATAAGATTGCAATTGATCCATTCACAATCAGAACAGAGAGAATATGAATCTATCAACATCCTCAAAAATGTTGTATTCCCATATAAATAAAAACATGAACACAATAAATAAAATAAAAATACTAAACTTAAAGTCAGTTGTGAATTCTGGAATCCTCATAAGACAATAAAAAAATAAACCCAGCAAGAAAATAATAAACAGAAATCACCACAGAGCAAGAAGTCTATAATATCAGACAACAAACGTCAAAATAAACAATCTTTACACAACCAAACAAAAAAGGATCATTCTTACGTGGAATAAGAAGGCCCAAACAGAGGATTCTCTCCGAGAGGCTGAAACGAGAACCGCCCAAGAAACCTTGCGAAGCACTTATCATCGCCATCTCCGAATCCCCTGCTTCTGATACGCTTCGGACAGTTGTTGAAATACATCACGACGACAAACATCGCAACGTTGGCAATCACGAAGACCGGAATCAGCCATGATACCCAGTTTCTCTCTCTGGCTTCAATCGGATAGGAGTCTTCAGCTGATTGATTGCCTTTCTCTGCCCCGGTTTCGACGTCCGCCCCTCTCATAGCTGGTTCTTCAGCTTCGCCCTTTGCCGGTTCGCAGTTTTAAAAATTGAAACGGTTGAATTTACTGGTGTTTAAATTGTAGCAGGAATCGTGTCGTGGAGTAGGATTAGTGGGGTTTTAAGAGAGAGGGGGAACGTGTGCATTGCGCCATTGTAGCTTAAGAGAGAGAGAGAGAGAGGGTTGTCATCTTGTGGAGTTTGTGTGCGACGAGGTTTTGATCCTCTGTGTCGACGTCCACACTAGCTCGTCAAAGCTATGGTGTTAAGCGACTGCCACGTTGTTAAGAATACTGGTCTTTGGATTGCTATTGAGTGTCCACGAGAATATGGTGCGACTGCGAAGCAGGGATGATTTGACAGCGGTAGTAACTGACCAGTTTCTGTAACGATTTTGTAGTTGTAACGGAGCTTTCATGACAAGATGTTTTCTTACCGCCATAGTATTTCGTATTTTCTCGCATTTTTACTATTTCCTATGGATATTCATTACGTCATAAGAATAATAATTCATTTTATTATCCTCATCTATGATGATTGATGTACATCCACTAAGAAATTAATCATCCCAATTAAAGATTTACTATAACCATGTATTATCCATAAATATAATTAGGGGAAGACTGAAAATTTTTTAGGGGCTTAATTAAAGTTATTAAACTATATTTTAGTTATAGTTTTGACACGGTAGACTTTCCTACTTTATCTTTTAACTTGATTTTATATGGAGTATATGTATTTCTTTCAAATTTGTGATAACGTAATGATCTATAAGTGAATATGAAACAAATTACTATTAAATATGTTTGATTTAAAACTTGTACACTTCAACTAGAAATTGACAGTGCGTATAATTCAATAAGCTATAATCCCCTCAACATCGCTACCTTGTTTTCTTCGTATGGTTATAATTTGTTTTTTGCGGGAATAACTTATACTTCAAGTTATATATATATGCACGTGCTTGTTCAGGTTTTACAATTTTTTTTTCATACCATTTTTCAATATGAAGGTTAATAGGACGCCGTTTTGATTGATGTGTGCATATTAAATTTGATGAATTATTTTTCTTATTATTGTATTAGTACACTTCATATTTCAAGATTGACAACTCAATTGTTATAGTTTTTATATCTATCCCATCTCGTCTAAGCTTTTTAGGTGAGTAATATGCTCAATTCTAAGAAGCTTTTGTTCCATAGCTTGAAATCGGAATCGATTTCGAGACACATAATATTATTTTTTTGAAATTTTGGTGGTTTTAACTGTAAAAGAAATTAGAAAAAAAAAAAAAAAGTTGGACACGAAAAAGATGCTGCAAAAGACAAAAATAATGATAATAGAATCAATAAATCATGGTTGAAATTATTCCGTGCCAATGAATAATAGTATAAGACAGAAGAAGATGGGCACGTAAGTAGAAATAATCAAATCGAACTACGTGTAAGTCCGGATGAGCAGTTGTTGACGTACATCTGGAAATGTTTCAGCCGTCGGATAGTACCACTTATTTTAAGTGAATATAACAGGCGGCAAAATCTGTTTGGAGGTTGTTGAAAAAATAGTAACTAATCAAATGAAAATGATTATACTTTTATTTTTTTTAGCCACCTAACAAGTTAATCATAATTTAAATATTTTCAATTGCAGTGGCGTAGTCGGGACATATCCATGATTATGAATGAGATTCGCACAATTTCAATAGAAAGGGATAAATAAAATATTTCAGAATAAAATTCAAAAAATTCAAAAACAAACAAGAAAATTGAGTTTCGATACAATTTGGGGCAAGCTAACTGTGCGTCCTTTATATTGGGTGCAGACGTGTAGCACATTCATTAAACTATAATCATACGTAGTAGTAGTAATAATAATAATAATAATAATAATAATAATAATAATAATAATAATAATAATAATAATAATATATTGTACTGAAAATAGAATTTTCTAAACCAGAAATTCACTAGAAAAAGTTAGGGAAAATCATTTTTGTCCGTTGTTTTGGCGCACGATTCATTTCGATTTATCTTAGCATATTCCGAATTTAGTTTATTAATTTGTAAATTCATCCCTTTTTCAAAATTGACCAAATTTATTCAATTTTTGTCTTGATTGAGCGTATACATGCGTTGGGTTAATTTAAATAAAAAAACATTTTTATTGTTAGAAACATATTTAATGATAGAACATAATTTTAATCCAATTCCTTCACGGCGGAAGACATCCATTCGCGCCTAAAAAATGACCGTACTCGTCTTCAACTTGACGACGCCGTTTATTCTAATAGGCTCCCACTCGACGGAGTTGTCGAGGCGCAGCGGCAGCTTCTACAACACCTTTCGGCCGGTCATGCCAAGCCATGCAGGACTGGCTGGTTCGATGCTGTCAAGTACTTGCCGTAGCAGCTCTTCAGCCGGATTATGTGTTGGGAGTTTTCGACGAATTCAATCCCCCATTTCGCTGATTTCAACAATTTGTAGCTAGCCATCTTCGGTGAGGAAAACTCATCATCATCAGTGTCTAGATACTTGTCGTGGACGCTCTTTAGGCGTACAGTCTTCGCGTTGTTAAACAAATCTAGAAGTTTTCGAAATCAAGAAAAGATGCTGATGTTTATGCAATCTTTATAGAAATAAAGTTAAGAGAGAGAAAGATGGGTTTATTTCAGAGCTCGTTACACACATGCAAGCGAACCAAAATCATATAAATTTGGCCAACTTTGAAAAATAAAGGCAAATTAGTCTAAATAGTCCCCAATGTTTGTATATTTGGTCAAATTGGTCCTTAATCTTTTATTTTTAAGTTTTTGATCACCAAACTACTAAAAATTAATAAAATTGGTCGGTCAACCGTTAGTCAACAATAGTTTAAATTAATTAATAAAATATTTGAAGGGCTTGATATTTTAGAGGATCAATTCCATCAAAAAATTTCTTTTTCCGCCATCAAATCGCTGATCTTCTCAAAAATACAGCCCAAAATCTACATCACGGACCAATCAAAATTCAAGAACCTCGTCCAAGAACTCACCGGCAACGGCAACTCTCCGGCGTCGTCGTTGCCCCCAAACTCCATTCATGCTGCTCTTTACTTCTTATTTCATGGGAGTGAGAGTTAAAAAGCTATTTAGCCACAGTTAATATAACAATGGGGATGGAGTTGTGTTTCTTTGGCTTCATTACAATCTACAAGACATGCTTTGAATGGAGAGAGAGATTATTAATTAATTAATTGAAAAAAAAAATTAGAGTGTACTATGTGTCTGTTTGCGTGTGGAACCGTCAAATGGGATGTCGAATGGAAGTGGAGGAGAAAATGAGGTGGTGTAAGAGGATGTCCAGGTGTTGAAAAACTCTATCCATGGCGCTTCATCTTCTGCATGCCCATGGTATTTCTTCCCCCCCCCCACACACACACACACTTTCCTTGTTTTTAGATAAAAAAAGAAATAATTAGTAGTAGTAGTTTGCGTGGATTCATTCCAATCCATGGCTGTGTTTTTTAGAAGAGAACAACTATTTGATGGCGGAAAAAGAAAAAATTTAGCGAAATTAGTCATCAAAAATATTAATATAAAAAATATCATTTGAATATTTTATTAATTAATTTAAAATATCGTTGATTGACGGTTGACTCACAGAAAATTTAACGGAAGGATATTTAGCCAAATTTTAATAGTTTGGGGACAAAAACTTAAAAATAAAAAATTAAGGACCAATTTGGCCAAAGATGCAAACATTAGATCTATTTAGGCCAATTTACCAAAAAATAACTAAAAATATAAAATTTTAGAAATTAACGAATTAAAATTGAACTACGTAAAATAACATGCCAAAATGAATAGGGACCAAAATAACGGGCCCAAAAAAGAAAACAAACAAACACGTATTTACTTTGTACATAATTGGTGTATCGGGCTTTAGAAGCGAAATATTAGTATAGTTAAACCTCGATAAAGTAATAATCTTGGGATCGAAAAATAATATTCATTTAATGAGATTATTATTTTATCGAACATTATTTTAGTACATTAAACCATATCGAGATCGAAAAAATTTATTATCTAAATAAGATTATTACTCTATTGAATATTACTTTATCGATGTTTAACTATAGATGCGAACAATAAATTCTAATTTAATTACAAAATTATGGTTCAAGAATCAAGATCTACGTTACTTCAATACCCACCATCGTTAAAGTTTCTTTACCAAATAACAATATCCTAGTTTTTCCCCCTAAAGTGGCAAAAATTTTGTACTTAGAGAATCTTTGTACAACAAACATCTTTTTATATATATGTGAGATATTTAGAAATATAATTAATAAAAAATATTTAATTGGATATGCAAAAATTATATCCCTCCATCCTACAATTTTTGCTTCAAAATTTTTCCGCACGATTTTGAAGGAGAGATGTTGGTTGCGAGTAAAGATATGGAGCCATCTAATAAAATGTTTGTAATAATTTACTATTTTCAGAAAGGGAGCAACAATTATGAGATAAATCGAAAATGAAAATGGAGCAACAATTATGAGACATCTAGAAAAAAAAAAAAGACAATGAAACAACAATTATGAAATGAATGAAGTATATATTTATGCAGAATATTAATTAAAAAAATGCAAAGTATTTCGTGATGAAACCATATATAATTTCAATTTTTAAACTGTGCATGAAATATTGTCGAATAAAATGACCGCACGCTCCGAATCACGAGTGTGGGGGATATTTTATTCAAAAACTACATACGCAGTAATAGTGGACCCCACGCCCTACCAAATCCCAAATCTTGCAATGTACTAGTAACTGGCATACAAGTAGGGCTCCAGATAATCGAAAACCGAAATCGAAAAAATCGATTTTCGATTAATCAAAACTGAAAATTCGATTTTGGTTTCAGTGTTGGTTATCCAAATTTTCGTCAGTTCGGTTACCAGTTAACCGATCAGTTATTTAATTAACCGATGATTAACCGATAACCTTAATTAAACTTAGTTAATTATGATATATTATATGATTTAACCTATGTGTCTATAGACTATAGTTTTAAGTTTATACTTTATACTGTGTCTCAGAAGCCCTAGTTCGCTCAAAAGTCAAAAACGTGAAGGCGCACTGCTCGTCTGCTCCGTCTGCTACTCTGCTCGGCCGAGTTCGCACTGGCGCACTGCTCCGTCTGCTCGGCTGAGTTCTCAGTTCGCTGCATCTCAGAGAGTCGGCTCTCCCCGTTCGGCCGTCGCCCATCCCCGCTCCCGGCACAAAAGGAAGGTTTATATAGAGCGGTTCTTTGTATTAATATTTTCTTTTGTTTTCCAATTTTTACAAAAGGAAGGTATATATAGAGCGGTTCTTTGTATTTGAATTTGTTTTAATAATATTTTAATCATTATTTTTTTTATTTCACACTAAAATAAAAAATTAATAATTTAAAAAGTATGAATTGTTATACAACAATAACATAAAATTGATTGCTTTACAATAATTTAAGTATGTTTTTTATAACATAATTTATTTTAAAATTATTAATTGAATATTTAAATGATACTCTATTAAATACAACTATTAATATATTTAAAGATATCATAATTTTTAATAACTAATAAACAGATTAATTCAATGAGAAAATTATTAAAAATAAAATATAATGTGTTAGAGTTAGATATAGAGTTGACGGTTGGAGATGAATTTTAGAAAATTTTAAATTTTACTCTACAATAGTATAGAGTACACTCTAAACTAAAGAGCACCTTGGAGATGCTCTAAGCACTCTCTTTCGCTGTGTTTTTGTATGTATGAAATCAATTTCTGCTCTCGAATTTGGATGGAGAATCTTGGGGAGATGGGCTTGATAGGGGATGGTTATGATAGCGGTTTGCTCACTAGATCTTTCTGTTGGAAGAAATGGATTGGATCATGGAATTAATTCCTTTAGGGCTTGATGTTGGAAATAGGATTGATGAGCTGATGAAGCTGGCCCAGCTGGATAGTCCTCTTTGGTTCAATTTGAACCTCTTGCATCAGCAGCCAGAGCTACTGGTAATGTACAGATTGAAGCAAAGCTCCCATATTGACTGAGCCCACATCTCACAGGAACAATGGTGACACATGCTCCCAAATGGGATGTATTCAAGAATCTCAAAATCCATTAAAGATTCAATCTTGATGAGAAAAAACCCTAGACAGAACTAAAACCCTTGTACTGTGTGTTTCAATGAAAGGAGTTTGTTAAAGTACCTATCAGAATGTGTAGATTCTTGAATTGCAAAGCAACACAGCAATAAGAGGGGAATGTCAAGTCTATACATTTCCATGTTTGAAAATGCAAAAATATACAAACTTTTTCATAAATGCAATAATATACAAATGACCCTACTTCACCTCCAATGTGTGTGCAGTGTGTGTGCAGGTGTGTGTGCAGGTGTGTATGCAGTTTGTGTCGGAATCTTTTTCTTGATATGTAGTCTCGAAATTAGCAAAATAAAAGTTGGTGATTTTTTTTAAAAAAAAGCTAAAGTTATTTAAAAAAAAATTCTTTAATTGAATATTTTCGTAAAACAAAAAACCTAAACATATTCGTTTAAATATTTTAAAAACCTGAGTCGACCACCGCCGCCGAAAATTTTATATTTTAAAAACCTCAGTCGAAAATTTTATATTTTTGTATATTTAATTTAATTTTACGAAAATTTAATATTTTGTTAATTTAATTTATGAATTCAATTTGAGGAAATTTTAATATTTTAGTAAATTTAATTTACAAAATTTATGCAATTTTGATAATTTAATTTAAGCAATTTCATTAATTTAATTTAGGCATTTTCGTTAGACAATTTCGAGAATTTATTTTTTGCAATTTCATTAATTTAATTTAGGCAATTTCATTAATTTAATTAGGCAATTTTGATAATTTATCGAAAAACCGGTTTTGTTAATTAGGTAATTTTGTTAATTTAATTAGGCAATTTTGAAAATTTAATTTAGGAAATTTTTGAATCATAATTTAATTTAGGCACCTTCCGATCGATCGGTCATAATTAAATATATATATATATATATATATATATATATACATAAATTAAAAAAAAAATTATGTGTGCCCGATCGGACGAAAATAAAATTATATATAAAATAAAAAAAATTATATGTGCCGATCGATCGGCATCGGCACTATATATAAAAATATACATAAATTTTAAAAAAAATTATGCGATCGATATAAAAATATATATATAAATTATACGTGCCGATCGATCGGGCACATATAAATATATATAAATATAAATATATATAATAAAAAAATTATACGTGCCGATCGATCGGCACAGCCCGATCGATCGGCACTAGATATAAAAATATATAAATTTCGTAAATTAAAAAAAAAATTATACGTGCCGATCGATCGGCACCCGATCGATCGGCACATGATACATAATATTTAAAAAAAATTATAAATATATATATATATATATATATATATATAAATGTCGTAAATTTTAAAAAAAAAATTAAAAAAATATATGTGCCGATCGATCGGGCCGTGCCGATCGATCGGCACACAAATTACATAATATTAAAAAAAATTATAAATATATATATATATATATATATATATATATATATATATATAAATGTCGTAAATTTTAAAAAAAAAAAAAAATTATACGTTCCGATCGATCGGCACAGCCCGATCGATCGGCACGATATATAATATTAAAAAAAAAATTATAAATATATATATATAAATGTCGTAAATTTAAAAAAAATTAAAAATTAAAAAAATATATGTGCCGATCGATCGGCACAGCCCGATCGATCGGCACACAAATTACATAATATTAAAAAAAAATTATAAATACATATATATATATATATAAATGTCATGAATTTTAAAAAAAATAAAATTATACGTTCCGATCGATCGGCACAGCCCGATCGATCGGCACTTAACAGCTGAAAAAATTAAATATATATATATATAAAATAATACATAAATTTAAAAATTAAAAAAATTATACGTGCCGATCGATCGGTACTGCCCGATCGATCGGCACTTATATACTCTGAATAAATTATAATATATATATATATATAATAATACATATGGGGGGGTGGGGGTGGGGTGGGGGGTGGGGGTGGGGGGTGATCGGCCATGACCGACCTGGGTTGATCGGCCATGGCCGACCATGGGGGGGGGGGGGGGGGGGGGGGGGGGGGGGGGGGCACATTAAAAAAAAAAAAAAAAAAAAAAACTTTTGTGCCGATCGATAGGGTCGGCCCTATCGATCGGCACATATTAATTTTTTTTTTCACATGTAATAGTAAAATTGGGTAGAGTTGTATATTAACACTATTTTATTCTTACGTAAAACATTATCCAATATTCAACATCATCCTATATATTATCCAATTTCAAAAAAAATTTTAAGATTATCCTATAAATTATCCAATTTCGAAAATAAATATGATACAATATTAGTATACATAAATATTAAAAAAAAAATTATACGTGCCGATCGATCGGCACAGCCCGATCGATCGGCTATGTAATATAAATATAATATACAAATATAATATACAAATATAATATAAATATAATATACAAATATAATATACAAATATAATATAAAATATATTTACGTGCCGATCGATCGGCACAGCCCGATCGATCGGCACTATAATATCTAATATAAATATAATATACAATATAATATAAATATAATATAATATGTAATATAAATATAATATACAATATATTTATATTATATATAAATATACAATATATAAATATATAAATATATAAATATATAGATATATAATATTAAGAAAAAATTATACGTGCCGATCGATCGGCACAGCCCGATCGATCGGCACAATAATATAAAAATATATATATATACATAAATAAAAAAAATATATATATACTCAAATCGGCACAATATTTTTTTGAATTTTAAATTTGCACATTTTTTGCATTTTCTAAAAAAAAATTAAAAAATAAATATAAGGTCCGATCGATCGGACCATATTATTTTTTTTATTTAAATTTCTAAAATAAAAAAATAAATTGACTATGTTAAAAAAAAAATTCTAAATAATCAAAATTACGGATGAGCTACTGTTGATTTCTAAATAATCAAAATTTCTAAATTTCTAAATAATCAAAATTTCTAAATAATCAAAATTTCTAAATTTCTAAATAATCAAAATTTCTAAAATAATCAAAATTTCTAAATAATCAAAATCTTCTAAATAATCAAAAGATCGTGATCAGACCATATTATATATATTTTTTTAAATTAGGATGTTATTAATAATCAAAATTATACTTAAAAAATCAATATAATTGAAATAAACTCATAAAAAATTATAAATTTTAAAATAAGTATTTGATAAATATTTCAGGGGAATATTATGAAATAGTGTAATAAAGCTTTATATATATCTATACATTAGCAAAATTAAACATGAATCATTCTTGAATGATAGAAGTACTTATGACTTTATACAAAAAATGAACTCATTTTTCAAAATATGAGAAGAAGTGGAAATTTTTTTTTTATTATGTCTCTATTATTATATTTCATAGTTATTAATGATATCATCAATATCCTCTTCGTATATCACTTTTCCTTGCTCGAATTCGATTTTTTGAGGGTTCCGATCAATAGTATTTGGGGTTTTGATCAAGGGTTTTGAGGGTTTAGAGGAATAGTATTTGGGGTTTTAATGAATAGTAGTTGGAGTATCCCCTAATCATCCTATCGGTCGGATTGGATTGTATATACACCGGCACGAATAGTTTTATAGTCAAATTTCAATAAAATAATACAACCGTGACAACCGTCACAAATCACCGTCACGTTTTTACTTAAAATTAAAAAAATTAAAATTTATATATGGTCCGATCGATCGGCCTTGTCCGATCGATCGGGCCATATTAAAAATTTTAAAAGTCAACTAATTAAAAAAAATTAAAATTTATATATTTAATATAACCGTTCCGATCGATCGGCCTTGTCCGATCGATCGGAACATATAAAATATAAATTTTAATTTTTTTTTAATTAGATATGTCCGATCGATCGGACAAGGCCGATCGATCGGACATATATAAATTTGAATTTTAAATGGGTATGGCCGATCGATCGGACAAGGCCGATCGATCGGAACATATATATTTTTATTTTTTTATTTTTTAATTAGTGAATGTAAATCTAATTAAATGGGTATGGCCGATCGATCGATCGGACATATATAAATTTGAATTTTAATTATTGCATGTCACTAGGTAAAAAGGTAAGTGAATATCTTTTCCGGATTTTTTTTCTCCGTAAATAGTATATGTACACTTTGATTCTTGATTAAAAAACTAAAAAAAAAGCCGCATGAGACGAAATTATTCTCGCATGCATGAAGACAAAAAAAGACTCGGCATGAAAATAAAAATGTAAAAAAAAAAATGGTCCGATCGATCGGACAAGGCCGATCGATCGGACACGTTAATAAAAATTGTAAAAAAAAAAATGGTCCGATCGATCGGCCTTGGCCGATCGATCGGACCATATTTTATTTTAAATTATAAAAAAAATTTAAAAGGTGCACGTTGCTGAAGAAAAAAAAAATCAAAGTCAAGAGAGAATTAAATAACTAAAAGACAAGACACTTCTCTGCAAAGTAAGAGGAAATAGAAAAACCTATTAACCTAGCTAACTTTATAGGTTTCAGAGGACAAAATGTACATTTTTGCAATTATGGAATCTCATGTATATTTTTGCATTTTCACATGTTTATTTTGTACATTTCTGCACATCCCCCCAGCAATAATAACCACAAGAGAGATATGTGATAAAACAAGCCCTCATCATAAGTCTCTCTCTTTCCTTTCAGTGCTTCTGACTTTCCTGCTCTTCTAGAAGAGGAAAACAACGTGACTGGAACGGAATTCATCAAAAGACAGTAACCAAGAGGAGGCATATGCATTCGTCAAGTACTGCCTTACTTTTCTTTTTCACTACACACTGAAATGGAGCCAGACTTATTTCCAATCACACAAATATCCAATATACTTTCATAAACTACTTATCTATATTGAGATGTAAGATAAATTAAATCACTTTCTGTGTGATGATTTTATTTTGGCAGCTCTCTTGAAACCTCAAGTAGCAGCAAATCAACTAAGAATTAAATCCCACATCACAAAAACACAAAATATTTTCAGATTAAAGTTGTGGGAAAATGGGTGTGAACAGAAATTTAGTGGTCTTAGGGGAAACGCATTTTAGGAATAAACTTATATCTTAGGGATGAGAAAAGGCCCCGGATCCGCACGCGATGGGGCGGCTTTGGGTCTTGTAAATTGTAAGAATGTTGTTTGTGAGATTTGAACCTGCATCAATATATTTATTACAAACACTTACACCCATACGCCTCCTCCTGGGGGAGTACCTCGAACTCAAAAATACTATGCAACAACGTAGACGAAGTGCAGACATAGCTAATTCTACCTGTCTACACAATGACTTGTATACTGTCTGCATCTTGTCTATATTAACCTTTTTTTTTCCCATGTAGCCTTCGAATACTACGCAGGAAAAAGACGAATAGCACAAGAAGCACTAGCGAAAAACACTCAATTCCTATGTCAATTGAATCTACTCACTATCACAAGGAGTACCCAGGAGGCCTCCTTTGCTCATTCTGAGAATACACGAATAAGAACCTATCTAATGAAGTATGGATTGGCAGGTGCTGCATTGTCTCTGGCTAACCACTGACTGGACACAGTGGGAGCTCAGCTTAAATTCAATCATGATGATGGAGTGTTTTACACTCATTCTCTGCGTTGTAGTATTATTGCTTAATACCCATTTTCGTTTAACAAAACACAAAAATACCCAATCCTTATATTTACTACACAAAATACCCAACTTTACTTACATTACCCTTACTTTTTCAAAAAGTTGACTGACACCAATCATTTTCAGGTGTTTTACTGAATTCGAGACAAATTAATTGAAGAAACAAACAAAAAAACATATGAATTCGATACCAATTAATTCGAAATTTAAATCCCGCTCAAGTCCCGCTCAATTAAATTCAAATCCCGCTCGAAAATAATGCTGCGAAAACTCGAATCCCGCTCGTACGTGAACAGAATCCCGCTCGAGCCGACAAGCCGTCCCGCTCGAGCCGACAAGCCGTCCCGCTCGGCAGAATCCCGCGGCGTCAGAATCCCGCTCGGCCGCGCATCGTGCGCCTCCCACGTCGCCGAACCCCGCTCGGCCGACACCAAATCCCGCTCGGCGAGCGGGATTATACTCGAGCGGGATTCTCCTCCTTCTAATCCCGCTCGTCACCTCAATTTCCCATTCACCTCTGAAAATTTTTCATCTCCGTCGCCGAATCCCGCTCGAGAAAATAATTTCGTAGTTGAATTCGACTCCAAAACACAAGAATGGCCTACCAGGTTAGTCCCGCTCTAATTCTATAGTCCCGCTCGAATTTTATCCGTTAATTTGGCGCGAATCTTAATTATTTCATGTTCTTTTTTTTTAATAATTTTTCGAATGTGAGCATGAATTTTGTTTTATTATTTGAATTTAATCGTGGATTATGTTGAATTGGAGTATGATTTTATCATTTTATGTGGAATTTCGTAGCATGAATTTTTGAGTTTCGTAGTATGAATTTTGTTTAATTATTCGAATTTCGTAGCATGAATTTCGTAGCATGAATTAATTATTCGAATTTCGTAGCATGAATTTATGTGAAATTTCATAGCATGAATTTTGTTTAATTATTCGAATTTCGTAGCATGAATTTTTGAGTTTCGTAGCACGAATTTTTTTGAGTTTCGTAGCATGAAAAATATCGAAAAATCTTTTGGCCGAGCGGGATTTGCTCTGCCGATTTTTTTTTTAATGGTTAATTTGTATCGTTGCAGCCCGTTTTTAAACGAATTGATCTTCTCGATGCGACTCCGAGGATAGACATAGAGTTTTACCCGAAGATATTTGATATAATTAAAAAAAAATTAGTGTTTTTGAGGACGGTTCTTTTGAAATCGAATTTAGGAATGGGGTTTTCGGTAGCTTTTTGGATTGGAGGGTGGGTAGGAATGCGGCAAGGGCCCTCCATATGTTAATGTGTCATGAGATTGAAGCGGCCGGAGATGATTCGGCTATTTGGTTTTCTGTGTCCGGAACGACTACCCGCTTTTCTTGTTTCGATTACGCCCTTGTCACTGGTTTAAAGTTTGGATCTAGCAATTTTGATCCGCATGTTACACGTGATCCCAGTTCGTCGACTGTGTACAAACAGTTAAATAATTGTACACCAATAACGGGGAGAGATTTGTTGTCAAAGTTCGAGAATGGAGAGTTGAGATTGGACGAGTCGGGCTATTTGAAGGTGGCTCATGTTCTAGCCTTAATTTACTTTTTTCTCGGTTATAGCGACACGAAAATAGTCGACACGTGGATTTGGGTATTAGTGGATGATCTACATGCATTTGACCGATTCCCATGGGGCTCCTACACTTACGGTGCGTTGAAGCACTATTGTAGTTTTGTTCCGAGAACGGCGGAGCAGACGTCCAAGAAATATCATTTCTATGGACCTGTTTGGGCACTCCAGGTGTGTTTAATGATTTTATTAATTTATTTATTAGAATTATTCATATATATCATGTACTAATCGATATTGATTTCCATTCATTGTAGATTTGGTCCTACAAGGCTATTCCAGATTTTGGAGCGATTTGTGCTGAGAGGTTGTCTACAACCGAATTTCCTCGTTGGAAGAATTGGTTCTTCAGTGGAGGAAACCAAAAGAAGCTTAACAGCTTCGGCATCAGGTAAAAATATTAAATTTAAAGTTGATTTTGTTTAATTTTATTGGCAGTTTGTTGTTTCTAATGGTAATTTTATTTAATGTAATTGCAGTTTGTTGTCCGAGATGGTCTCACACCATCCGATGTGGAGACACAAACTTATTATTGGCAGAGTGTCATTAGCGAAGATCGACTCCATGTGTCATATATTGCGGTTGAGAATCCATTACATCCGACGATCATAGGGGACCATGGGGTACGAGAGCTATACAGATTCGGACAGCAGACATATCGTCCGACTAGTTCTAGAGGAACCGGACAGAGGTAACGTCGTTCCACTGAAGGTGGTAAACGGGTCCGAACGGAGACTGGAGAGAGGGAGCCCGATCAACAACATATCTCCACCGTCGAAGACGTCCGTACAGTCATTAGGGAGGAAAACCATAGCTTGCACAAGAGCAGCACCGGAACTTGCGACAAGAAATAGTTCACGATGTGAAGACACTATTTAGGTCGGTGTTTGGTCGATCTAAGAGCCGAGGATTGGGTACTACGTCCTCTCACGCGGGTGGTAACCGTACACCACACGGTCTTGATAGGAGTCAATCGGTGATGAGACACCGTCGTGACCGAGATGAGGATATGGGAGATCACTCTCCCCGGGTTGAGGAGGAGAGAGCCACATCGATGTACCGCCCCGTGATTGAGGAGGAGGTAGACGCCCCGGTGTACCGGCCCGAGGTTATGGATCTGGATAATGAGGCGGAGCAGCCGGTGATTCCACCGATGCAGGGTCGACACAGCGTACACCAGCGTGGATGTTATGCTCCGGAGTCGGTGAGGAGCATGTATGACTATGTCGACCCTGTTTACGGAGATTGTCCGCCTCGTCAGAGCTGGTCCTACGGTGCACAACCCATGCACCCACTTCCTTTCGACGGTGGGAATTGGCGTCAGTATTATCCTCCTATTCAGGAGCGACCTTCAAAGACACCGCCCGAGATTGGTGCATCGTCTGCGAACCCGATACGGGTCGAGCCAACCTTGGAGGAGGACCATAATTGGCTTGATGAATTTTCTGTTGATACAATGTATCAGGTACGGTATAATATTACTTTATTAATTATAATATTTTTAACCCGAATTATATTATATAATTTTAGGCTTTGACGGTTCCCCGAATTAACCCGCATGGTGCTCCAGCGATGACCGCTCCCATAATATCTGAAAATTATCGGCAGCACCGTTTATCTGAACTATGGTGCTTTACGATTGCTGCGAATTATCCTATCCCCCTCGAGTTATTCGCCGACCTCGAGAATCCAAATAAGGAGATGGATCAACAAACCATGGATTTATACATGGCAGCACTGAGGAAGATGAAGAGCCACGGGGATTTATACATGTCTCGAGTTGATAGATTCAGCTATGTTTGAGGTGAGCTGACTGTACCGGCGAACGGGAGACTTCGATCTAGACCACTTTTCCGGTCCGACATCCATTAACTTCTCGTATGCCTCAGGATAGGCTTGACGAATCCCTTCCATAGCACGATCAAAATCATAGATCGTATAAGCATAAGCAGCATCATGATACATCTTGATAAGCGTCTGACCATATCGTGTAAGCTTATTCTGAAGATGATAGTAACAAGTGCCATGAGCTGCTTCCGGATAAACAACCTCTACCGCGTTAGCTATGCTCCGGTGTTGATCGGATATGATTATTAAATTGGATGGCATCGTAAATGCTTCTCTGAGTCGGGACATGAACCACGTCCAAGAGTAATCGTTCTCAATTGGACCCACACCAAAGGCTAGTGGAAATATCTGGTCGTTGCCGTCTATCGTAGCCGCCACAAATAACACTCCTTTATTCCTTCCTTTCAAGTGAGTCGCGTCGACCACAATCAGATCTCGGAGGTTAAATACCCACGGGGCACGAGAAACATTAAAAGCAACGAATAATTGTTGGAAACGACCTTCTAAATCGACTTCGAGATCGGTCATTGTACCGGATTCGTTGTTTTCGGCACGTAGAGGTAACCGGGAAGCATCTTGAACGAACTCGAGTGCCCGCCATAAATCATCGCCACAAAGACAATTACGGGCTCTTAGAGCAACACTATAGCTTGCTTGAATGCCAAATTCACTCTGGATAGATGCCATAATTTCTTTCGGTTTTAGGACAGATTTTTGACGGCGCATTCGCCGAGCAACATAAGCAGCTAGCGCCTTTGCACGAATCCTTCTTGGACCAGTCAGTGAAAAATCTCGATTACATGTGTGTTCGGCATGCAAGCAATTTACAACCCACAACACATCTCTGCGAAACGACGCCCGTAGAAAAAATGGGCAGTCACGACTCCGTCTGCATTTATACTCAACCCGACCACTGTCAGAACGAGCCACCCTAAAATCGAGACCTTGTTCCATGTGTCGAAGTGCAACAGCAGCAAACAAATCCGCCTTCTCCCAGAATGTCGCACCTTCACGGAGTGGATAGTCCACAACATGATCCAGATCTCGAACCATAGGTGAATTCGATGCATCGAGAGGAACGAGAGGAAGTAAACCGTCATTTACTTCTTCGGTGCCACCATATATTATTTCGTTGCTTGGAAGGGCACGGTTGTCCGGCATGAGCATAGATATCAGTTGATTCACACCACCTTCACGTCGGATTCATGCCGCAAAGTCGCCAAACGGACATTGATTTAATGCACCTTGGACCTCATCGTTTTCTTCTTCGGATGAAGTATCCAAAATATTTTCTTCATCACTGTCGGATAAAACATGGGTATCCTCTTCGCGAAAAAAAGTTTCCTGTTCGCGAAAATTCTCAGCCCGATTGCTACCACCCGCTTGATCTTCAAAATTGAACCTTGAACCAAATTGTTCAACAACATCGGGTGTATGATAAGGTTGAGCATTAGAGTGCTCGAGAAATAAAGTCGGCTCGATTTGTGTAGTACAAAGATGAATTAGGTCCATATCGGTCGCGAGAATGGACCTAAGCTTGAGACCATGACGAGAAACGAGGTGTAATAAATTTCATAATTCGACGAAAGTGAAAAGGGATTAAGATTGTATTGAATGAACTGTCTTAAAAGTGGGTTACAAATATTGTTCTCAGGAATGCAGACAACTCTAACCTCACCTCCAATATACTCGGACAAATTGTTAAATTGTCCGTTAAAATGAACAATAACATTATACCAACTATCCATTTTTTTATGAAACGAAGAAGAAAAATTCTACAGAAATAATTGGGTTTGTAGTTGAAAATCAAAAGAAAGAGGAGTGAGTGTGTTCGATTTTGGACTTCAATCACGGTATTAATAGATAAAATCACGATTTTGAAACGAGCGGGATTAGAAATGTCCGAGCGGGATTCAGTGACCGGGATTCTGCACGAGCTGTCAAGTCAAAAAAGTCGAGCGGGATCGGGCGAGCGGGATTCTACTCCACGCGAGCGGGATCCCGCGAGCGGGACTGAATCCCGCTCGTCCGCTCGGGTACCTCAAATCCCGCTCGCCGGATCCCGAAAGCAGACAACAAATCCCGCTCTGGTACCTCAAATCCCGCTCGGCGAGCGGGATTACGTGGCTCGAGCGGGATTCGTACGTGGCCGAGCGGAATTCGTACGTGGCTCGAGCGGGATTTCTGCGCGAGCGGGATTACGTGGCCACGCGGCATCGGCTCGGCCTGCCACGTGGCCGAGCGGGATTCTACGTGGCCGAGCGGGATTCGATGTACACGAGCGGGATTATGTCAGTGCGTGAGCGGGATTCGGTGTTAATCATTTGCGCATGAAACGAAGCAAAATAACGGTTTTGTAGGCTGACAAGTCTGAAAAGTGAGGATATTTAAGTAAAATTGGGTATTTTGTGTATGAAATATAAGATTTGGGTAAATTTGCCTTTGGGATTTTCGAAATGGGTATTTAAGAAATTCCCCCCTCTGCGTTTGCGTTTAGATATTGATGATGTTCTCCTAGAGAGAAATTGAAGTGGATTGATATATCCTTTACTGTTTGTCTGCGTTCCAAGGTTCTAATTCTGATGATCGAGAAATTGAATTCTATTAATTGCTTTGCTAATTTGGTTTAATCAATAAAAGAAGTTCATTGCACCTTTTAAGTAATCATTCGAAATTTAATTTTAATTCTTCGAATATAATTTTGAAATGTTGTTATTCGGTCAAAGTTGATGTCAATATTAGTTAATTTCAACTTCAAATTAGGTGTATAATTGAAATCAATTCAAAGAAAATTAGAACCCAATCTAGGAAGAAAGGAATAAAACCAAGAAGAATAAGATAAACACAAGTAAGTCGATAATGGATTCAAATTTCTAAGCTGCAATAAAAAATTACACATGCGTCCAAAATCGTTTTAACAATAAACTGAACACAGAGAGAGAGAGAGAGAGAGAGAGAGTAGAGAGAGAGAGGTGACATCCATACTCTCATTTTCCTCTCCACTCATTGCTTTCTCAAAGCAAGACATGTGTGGTTTTCAATAACAAGAATAGACGAGCCAACATAATCCCAGAAATACTGGATATTTGTTTTGCAAAAAAAGGAAGTACTTTTTTTTCATGTAATGATACCAATCTCGTGACGTTTTCTGTCTTCATGTGAAAATTGTAACAGTAGACATTCAAGATTAGTTTTTTATTGGAGAACAGTTCATTTGAAGAAATATCAAGAAAAGATCTACTCCCCAATTCGAAGCCAGATTTTTGCCATTTTCTCCCAACTTTCCTTTTCCTTTTATTTATTTATTTTTTTTTGCGGATTTGTTCAACGACAGTTGACCCCATTATATTTCTTTACATATATATACACTCCCGATTGTCAGGGTCTTGAATCAGTATATATAACCCAAATTCAAGATTTAGAGAGAGAAAACTGGGGGAAAATCTCTTCGCCTGGAGGGTGGAGAGAGAGAGAATGGGGAATTCATTTGGGTGCTCTGCCTCTGGAGAGAGATTGGTGTCGGCTGCAAGAGATGGAGATTTTCTAGAGGCAAAGATGCTTTTGGAGTGGAATCCATGCCTTGCGAAGTACTCAACTTTTGGCGGCTTGAATTCCCCTCTTCATTTTGCTGCTGCTAAAGGCCACAACGAGGTACAACAAGAGATTTTATTTATTCCCTTTTTTTTGTCCCTTTTGCATGTTTATTCTTGTGCCAATTTATGGGTTTGGGTTGTGGCCCCTGATTTCTGGTATTTTGAATTTTTAGATTGTGGCATTGTTGCTTGAGAATGGAGCTGATGTAAATTCAAGAAATTACTGTGGGCAGGTAATCAATTTACCTATTTTTCTTTTCTTTTGATTTTCATTCTTCAGTTGATGCAAATTGGCTGCTTGTATATTTTTTTATGAAATGATGTTCAAGAATTAGCTTTTTTATTGGGTGATCAGTTAATTTGTCAATTTCATTGCTTAGATTGAGTAGTAAATGAGTATTATTGGCTCTTTGTTTGTCTTTGATGAGTAGATATTTGTTTGATCCTTGTAAAGTTTGTGTATTCACATGTCAAATTGCTTCTGCAGACAGCTTTAATGCAAGCCTGCCGATATGGGCACTGGGAAGTAGTTCAAACTCTTCTTCTTTTCAGATGCAATGTAAGTTTTCACTCTAAAATACTTTTTCAATTTTCTTGCCATTCTCTCACTTTTTCTAAATTATGCAGTTTTTCTTGTGGAAATTTCTTCATTAATTGATCCTAGAATTCAGATGCAGCATTAGATTTAATTTGAGACCTTTTATCTGATCAAATGTTGGTGCTTGTTGTCGTTCGGCTACCTTTCTTTCGGGGCCTTTCAGGTAACTAAAGCAGATTATCTGAGCGGGAGGACTGCTCTTCATTTTGCAGCCGTGAATGGACACGTGCGCTGTATGAGATTAGTGGTTGCTGATTTTGTTCCAAGTGCTCCTTATGAATCTTTAGATGCACAAGTAATAAGTGAAAGAAGTGATGGTTCAAATACTAAAACCAAATTCGACCAGAGGTTTGTGCTCTCTTCAAGGCTATTTCACCTTCTAAATACTTATTGGCAACTTGTAAGGTTTCAGTACCAGAATAAGCATTGAGGGCTTATCTTAGTTCACATATTTCTTCAATTTAAATAAATTTCAATGCTTTGAGAACCGGATAAATGGAAAAGTAAAATCATAGAAAAGTAAGAACCACTGATATGTCTAACATATAGGATTTTGATAACTGATGATGATGACAATAGTAAGATAACTTCATACCTCATGATAATAGAAACTTCAAGATTTAGAAGGTTTTCCGAACGAAACTTTGTTAAGTTCTCGTATAAGAACTCCAGTGCAAATCTTGCATCAAGATAACAATAGTATGGAGCTAAAGCATAAACTTCTACCTATTGCTTACTAAACCTCGCTCTTCTTCCGTGCAGTGCTCTCTCCAAGTTTGTAAACAAAGCTGCTGATGGTGGTATTACTGCTCTTCATATGTCTGCCTTGAATGGATACTTGGACTGCATGCAGCTTCTACTCAACTTTCATGCAAGCGTCTCAGCAGTCACGTTCCATTATGGAACGTCGATGGATTTGATAGGTACACTAATTTCTTTTCTTTAGATAACATCCGTTCAGAGAAAGTTCTTTTCTTTACCACCGGAATCTATCTGGGGTCGTTTCCGTTAGGCGCTGGAAGCACCCCTTTGCACTATGCTGCTTGTGGTGGAAATTTAAAATGCTGCCAGGTGATTGTTGCTCCAAATTCATTAACTCTTACGACTTCTCCAAACTAATCGATAAAGTTTCCATCGGTCATTTTACGGTGCTCCTGCTTAAGTTTTGTAGATCCTTCTAGCAAGAGGTGCTATTCGTTTAGCGTTAAACTGCAATGGGTAATTGCTATGTGACTAAATCACTTTAAACTTGCCTATCTTCTTGGTCTTGAACAATATCTGATTAATGTATGTTCTGTTTAGATGGCTTCCACTCGACACAGCAGGGATGTGGGGTCGCCATTGGCTTAAGCCGTTATTGCAACCTAATTCAGATCTGCCAATCCCAGTTTTCCCACCTTCTACTTATTTATCACTACCGCTCTTGAGCATACTAAATATAGCTAGGTAGGCTGCAATAATTTTTTGCTTCAAGATTACCAGCTCCTTTTTTTCTGGTTATCTAATTTGCTAGTAGTATGATCATCTTGAAGGAATATGCATAAAAAAGCCATTGCATTTGAAATTGTTCTCTTGTGTTGTATCTGCAAATTGTAATCTTTTTTCCCATATGTTACCCAATTATCGAACTTGATAATTTGTGGTTGCTGCAGAGAATATGGATTGCATCCCTCATCTAGTGCTTCTGATGATGCTGAGACTTGTCCTGTCTGCTTAGAGAGACCATGTGCTGTAGCTGCTGAAGGTACTTTCTTTCCCTTTTCTGAAAATATATAATCCAAGATTGATCTTTACTTTCACTTCCTAATCCAAGATTGATCTTTACATTCATTTCCTAATCAAAGATTAATCTTTGCTTTCATTGCCTAGTTCAAGATTGATTGATCCAAACATGTATGCAGATGATAAGCGATATCTATTTGTTGTTGATGTGATGGCCTAGTTAATTCATGCATGCTATGTAGAAAATGCAGAAATCTTGATTATTTTTCAGCACTACGAAACTCAGAATAATTACCATTTATGGAAACTTTCAGGTTGTGCACATGAACTCTGTGTGAGATGTGCTCTGTACCTTTGCTCAACCAGCAACAATCCCTCAGAATCATCAATCCCACCCGGTTCTGTCCCCTGCCCTCTCTGTCGACATGGCATCGTGTCGTTCATCAAACTCCCCGGTTCTTTTACCAAGGAATTCAAACTACCATTATCACTCAGCTTGTGCACACCTTGTGTGCTTCACCACAGAGAACAAGACGAATGTGAAACCGTCGGTTCACCGGATTTGAGGAAGAGGCGTTCAGATTCCGGTTCTTCAGATATCTTCTGCCCAGTCACTTGCAGCCCGTTCCCTCCCATTGCTCTGCCGTTGTGCACATGCAACGAAGGCCCATGTCCCAATTTCGATTCAAGAGAGAGCAATGCCGAAGAACAGTCTCCTGATCGATCACAATCTGCCTCGAATGAGCAGGAAAAAGTCGACGGAATGAGATTGGAGAAGACTACCTGTTCAAGCATGTTTCGGGGTAGGAGGAGTTGCAGTAGGGAGAATCAGTGCAATGCTGAGATCAATACATGAGTAATTTAGTAGCAACTTGCCTAATGACTTAGAAATCTAGGATTTTGAGGAGTTACATCTCAGGATTGTGATTGATGGTGGCAAAAATTTCACTATAAATTGATTGGTTTTTTTGGAAATCTTGCACCTTTTTTATGTGTTTTTCTATGTCCCTTTTGAGGCATCTAGTGAATTGGAATAATGCAGAGACGATCGACATAAGGATGACACGTATAAATCGAGTAGAAGGATGACACGTATAAATCGAGAAGGGGTTAATGCTTTGAATAGGTATAACTTAATAAGCAACAAAGAGCAACTATCATTAATATGACACATTATATCAGAAACCTTTAAACACATCAAAAGTTGGTGGGGTTAATTTTTTATTTATCAGAAATCTTGAAAGTGAAAGTACAAACACAACAACAGACTGTGTGTTATCTTCAGTACAGAGAATAACAGATTTATATGATCATTAAAAACCTCAAAGTATCATTCTTTAAGGTTGTTTGTTGACTAGATATATTTTCACTTCATCTTCTTCTGCAGGCAGTCTCTCTTTGAGCATTGAAATACACTGCTGCAACTGGCAATCCCAATCCATTCTCTTCTGCAAATGCTCTTGTGTTGAAGTAATCTCTTGAAGAGGGTGGCCTCACAGTATATCTCCCTCTCTGCTTGAACAAGACGAACACGTATCGATGGATGCCTATCACTGGCTTTGGAGCCTCATAGTTTACAATCTCTCTCCCTAGCAAGATAGCAATTTCAAAAATTCAATTCTTGATTATGTCTCATGTGATTGATTGAGGTTTGAGGCTCTTCTTACCAAAAGATGCATCAGTAGTGCCTGGAATATCTGTAACAATCCTGAAAAAAAAATCATAAGATTTTAAACCTACTTAATGTAGATTTTATTCAAATGCATAGGCATTGTTGATTAGATATTTGAAAGATGATAATACAAACCAGTGGAGATGCTCCCTCATGTAAGGATCGCTAGGGCCAGGAACATCAGGATCAGTCATGATCTACAAAAAAGCATGCAGACATCAAATGTGAACAAAAACACACATGTTGTAATGGTGTAATATGTAATGAGGCTTACAAGAGTGTAAGCAGCCCTCATGTCTTCTCCACCGATCTCAACTCGAGGCTTCGACATAATGACAGCTGGCATGAGCTCATAGCCGTTACAAACATGCCTGCTGCTGTTGTAGGTTACATTCAGCTTCACACAAGGTGTGAAGTTGTCAACAACTTCTCCCACAACTCTGCCTACAGCAAGAGAATCAAGTAGCCTCGACATTACGACGATAAATCGTGCAAGAACTGACAAGGGAATGGAGTAGTGAATGAAGCAAAGCAAGTGAGATACTGCTTGTTGTTTATGATGTGAGGAAGATTGAAGGTGTGAGAGGGCTTTTTATAGAGGGAAAATGATAAAGTGGGATGGAGGGCTAGGATTTGAAGGTGGAAAGATTCTTGGGAATCTCTGCATGCAATTTGAAAGTTGTCTATATGCTGAAGAAAACATGTCTGAGAGAAGTTTGCTACAATGCTGTCTTCATTCATTATGGAAAGTGAACTTGTGGGAGATGGAGGCAGATGGATATTTCTTGGAATAGATCATTTTTCAAGTTTAAACTATTTTTTCATTATCAACATCTTAATCCTCAGCCTAAGATATTTTAATTGTATTATTGACAAGTTTACTACAAAGATTAAATGTTACAGAAACATGTGTGACAAGAGAGATTGCTAAATTACTAGTCAATCCAAATTCCAAAATGAAAAAATCTTGATTTGGCTCCCTTGACCTTTAATCCCTATTAGAATAGGCGGTTTGCCATTGTGGTACTACATAAAACTAGCCAATTCAGATAAGTGGGTAAGTTTTATAGCCACTCTTATAACAGTATAAGTTTTATAGTCACTTTTATACAAAACTAGCAAAAATATCCTTAATTAATCTAATAAGTATCACTTAACAATATGATTTAGAACGCCTAACTAAGGTGTGGTTGTATAAAAATCGGAAAGAGAGTTTGAAAATTGTACTTTTATAAAAGTAGCTATAAACATGTGTTTATTCAAATTAGCTAGTTCTGGGTTTCTCCCTTTGCCATTTCGCAAGCAATCATGTAGTAAAATACAACTATGTCAATGGGTGATTGGCTGGAGGAGAATTTAGAATATAACTTTTGGCAATTTGGCACTACAATATAATATCTTGAGCAAATGGGAATTCAACTTTTGAGGTTCTTCTCTAAATACAGTTAAACCTCGATAAAATAATAATCTTTTGGACAGAGAAAAAATATTTATTTAACGAAGTTATTATTTTATCGAACATTAATTTAGTATATTGACCCATATCGGGACCGGAAGAAATTATTATCTTAACGAGATTATTATTTTATCGAATATTATTTTATCGAGGTTTAACTGTACAATAAACATGAGGGTGGGGGGAAATAAAAAATATTAAAAATGAAAGACAAAGAAAATCTTATCATCAAAGTTAGGAGGGACGTGTATTAATTCGGACAAAAGGGTTTAGAAGTTTCTTATCCTTCCAAGGATGCTTTGCCTGAAATGGAATGACAATACATTTTTGAGAAATTCTTTCATCGATTCACTATATTAGTAGACTATGTGGTTATCAATCATATAGTTTCCTCTTTCGAACCTATAAATTATTAATTATATAATTATTAAAGTATGCTTTCATGTATATGTATATTGGTCTCTTTGGGAAAAATATTATCCTCTCGTTGTATAAAGTTTTGGGTAAAATGTAAAATATGCATCTTTTTTTTTTTTTTGGCAAATTGGAACAAATGGTCTCCAATGTTTGCTATTTTGGATGAATTGGTCCCTAATCTTTTATTTTTAGTTTATTGGTCCCCCAATGTTTACTATTTTAGATAAATTGGTCATTTTGTTAAATTTTAAGTTAGTTCATAGAGGTATATACGGAATAAAAGTTTTAGGGACCAATTCATCCAATTTTTAAATTAAATTTGAATTTTTTTTAATATTTTTAAAATTATAATCTTTTTTGAAAAAAATAATTTTTTTAAAATAATTAAAATTCGAAAAAAATAATTTTTTTCAACTATTTTTTTAATTTTTTTGAATTAATATTTTTGGTAACAAAAAAATTTAATTAAAATAAAAAGTAACTAATGATAATTTTAGAGGCCAATTCATTCAATTTTTAAATTAATTTTAAACTATTTTTTAAATTATTTTTAAATTAACTTTTTTCAATTTTTTTTATTTAAATAAAAAATTAACTAAATCTAGATTAACTAATAATTTTGCGTTTCATTGCGGAGGAGGGGAGCGGGTCGACAAAGCGGTTGGGGACTGCGGAGGAGGGGAGCAGATCGACAAAGAGGTCGAAGATGTCATCGGAGAGGAGCACCTGGACGACATGGAGGTAGGAGGCTCCTCTCTGATGACATCTTTGACCTCAAAGAATATAACACATTCCCCAACTTTTGTGTCGACCCGCACCCCTCTTCTGCCGTGAGATGCAAATTTATTAGTTAATCTAGATTTAGTTAATTTTTTATTTTAATTATTTTTTTAATATAATTTTTTTAAAAAAGTTAATTCAAAAAATTATTTGAAAAATAGTTAAAAAATAATTTAAAATTGGATGAATTGGTTCCTAAAACTAGTATTAGTTAATTTTTTATTTTTAATTTAGCTTTTTAATAAATTTTTTCCATTACCAAAAATTAAAAAAATAGAAATTTTTATTTCGAAAAAAACTATTAAAAAAATTATTTTTTTCGAAAAAAGTTATTTGGAATTTTTTTTTTTTTGAAAAAGATACTATACTTTTAGAAAATATATTTTAAAAAAATCCAAATTTAATTTAAAAATTAGATGAATTGGTCCCTGAAACTTTTATTCCGTAAATACCTCTATGAACTAACTTAAAATTTGAATAAATGACCAATTTATCCAAACTAATAAATATTGAGGACCAATAAACTAAAAAAAAAGATTATGGACCAATTCATCCAAACTAGCAAACATTGGGACTATTTATGCCAATTTGCCTTTTTTTCCCTTTAGTATTGATTTTTAAAATAGATAATAAATTTCTTTATTATGGAAAATTAATTATGCTCTACTTATGAAAGAATAAACCGGTACAACAGACATTGTGACCAAGAAATCCATATGTGCATATGCTTTGATTCGATACCAAGAACAAAAGGTGCTCAAAGGTATATGGGGTGTTTTCTTAAATACCCAGATCGGAAATCGAAAAGGCAATTTTACCCAAAGCTTATAATTGATACACAAAATACCCAATTTTACTTAAATATCCCCACTTTTCAGACTTGTCAGCCTGCAAAACCGTTATTTTGCTTCGTTTCGTGCGCAAATGATTAACTCTGAGTCCCGCTCACGCACTGACCGAATCCCGCTCGGCCACGTGGAATCCCGCTCGGCCATGTGGCAGGCCGAGCCGATTCCCGCGTGGCCACGTGTAATCCCGCTCGTGACGTGGCGGAATCCCGCTCGCCGCCCGCAACCCGCTCGTGGGATCCCGCTCGAGCGTGGCCCAGTCCCGCTCGCGGGATCCCGCCCGGCTTATCCAGTCCTGCTCGCCGGATCCCGCTCAACTTTTTTGACTTGACAGCTCGTGCAGAATCCCGGTCACTGAATCCCGCTCGGCCATTTCTAGTCCCGCTCGTTTCAAAATCGTGATTTTATCTATTAATACCGTGATTGAAGTCCAAAATCGAACACACTCACTCCTCTTTCTTTTCATTTTCAACTACAAATTATTTCTGTTGAATTTTGCTTCCTCGTTTCATAAAAAAAAATGGATAGTTGGTATAATATTATTGTTCATTTTAATGGGCAATTTAACAATTTGTCCGAGTATATTGGCGGTGAAGTTAGAGTTGTCTGCATTCCTGTGAACAGTATTTGTATCCCAATTTTACGACAATTCATTCAATACAATCTTAATCCTTTTTCACTTTCTTCAAATTATGAAATTTATTACACCTACGTTTCTCGTCATGGTGTCAAGCTTAGGTCCATTCTCGCTACCGATATTGACCTAATTCGTCTTTGTACTACACAAATCGAGCCGACTTTATTTCTCGAGCACTCTAATGCTCAACCTTATCATACACCCGATGTTGTTGAACAATTTGGTTCAAGGTTCAATTTTGAAGATCAAGCGGGTGGTAGCAATCGGGCTGAGAATTTTCACGAACAAGAAACCTTTTTTCGCGAAGAGGATACCCATGTTGTATCCGACAGTGATGAAGAAAATATTTTGGATAGTTCATCCGAAGAAGAAAACGTTGAGGTGACTGGTGCATTAAATCAATGTACGTTTGGCGACTTTGCGGCATGGATCCGACGTGAAGGTGGTGTGAATCAACTGATATCTATGCTCATGCCTGACAACCGTGCCCTTCCAAGCAACGAAATAATATATGGTGGCACTGAAGAAGTAAATGACGGTTTACTTCCTCTCGTTCCTCTCGATGCATCGGATTCACCTATGGTTCGAGATCTGGATCACGTTGTGGACTATCCACTCCGTGAAGGTGCGACATTTTGGGAGAAGGCGGATTTGTTTGCTGCTGTTGCACTTCGACACATGGAACAAGGTCTCGATTTTAGGGTGGCTCGTTCTGATAGTGGTCGGATTGAGTATAAATGCAGACGGAGTCGTGACTGCCCATTTTTTCTACGGGCGTCGTTTCGCAGAGATGTGTTGTGGGTTGTATACTGCTTGCATGCCGAACACACATGTAATCGAGATTTTTCACAGACTGGTCCAAGAAGGATTCGTACAAAGGCGCTAGCTGCATATGTTGCCCGGCGAATGCACCGTAAAAAATCTGTCATAAAACCGAAAGAAATTATGGCAGCTATCCAGAGTGAATTCGACATTCAAGCAAGCTGTAGTGTTGCTCTACGAGCCCGTAATTGTGTTGTGGCGATGATTAATGGCGGACACTCAGATTCATTCAAGATGCTTCCTAGTTACCTCTACGTACTAAAAACAACGAATCCAGGTACAATGACTGATCTCGAAGTCGATTCAGAAGGTCGTTTCCAACAATTATTCGTTGCTTTTAATGTTTCTCGTGCTCCGTGGGTATTTAACCTCCGAGATCTGATTGTGGTCGACGCGACTCACTTGAAAGGAAGGAATAAAGGAGTGTTATTTGTGGCTGCTACGATAGACGGCAACGACCAAATATTTCCACTAGCCTTTGGTGTGGGTCCAATAGAGAACGATTACTCCTGGATGTGGTTCATGTCCCGACTCAGAGAAGCATTTACGATGCCAACCAATTTAATAATCATATCCGATCAACACCGGAGCATAGCTAACGCGGACCATGGCACTTGTTAGTATCATCTTCAGAATAAGCTTACACGATATGGTCAAACGCTTATCAAGATGTATCATGATGCTGCCTATGCTTATACGATGTATGATTTCGATCGTGCGATGGAAGGAATTCGTCAAGCCTATCCTGAGGCATACGAGAAGTTAATGGATGTCGGACCAGGAAAAGTGGTCTAGATCAAAGTCTCCCGTTCGCCGGCAATCGGCTCACCCTCAAACATAGCTGAATCCATCAACTCGAGACTGCTCACAGCACGACGTCTGTCGATATGCTTTATGATCGAGGCAATAGGTCACATGGTGGAACAGTGGTGTGACCAACGTCGAGCAAAAGCCATGGCACGAGATAATCCTCTAACAATTGCTGCAGAGCTAAAGTTAGCTCCGTCGGAGGACCGTTCGCATCACTTCACTGTTGTGTCAGTGAACGGAGACAAATTCAAGGTTCACGACGGAACGTATCAATGGAGAGTTCAAATCAGCAGAAATGCTTGTGAATGTCGTGAGTGGCAACTCGATGAGATCCCGTGTTCGCATGCTTGTGCTGCTATCAGGTATAATAGTTTTTCAGTCTATAGGGTTGTTCTGGAATTGTGTATTAACAGATTTTTTATCTATAGGGTTGCCGGACTAAATCTACTAGATTTTGTGTCGGATGCATACAAGATTGAGAATTGGATGATTTATGCTGGAACACTTATGCGTAATTGGCGGGTGCCGGAAGATGTGGGCTCAATGTTTGTGTTGCCGCCATTAATTACACGTCATGCAGGGAGACCGAAGAATAGTAGACGACCCTCAGGAGCCGAAGCAAGTACATCTAGTGGGAGAACATGCGGTCCGAAAAAATGCAGCATATGTGGTGTGGTTGGGCATACTAGGAGGAAGTGTCCGGGAATGAACTCACCGGAGTCGGAAGCATTTTAGTATATCGTAATTTGTAATTGTCAAAGTAATAAAAAAATTCGCATCGAGAAGATCAATTATTTGAAAAACGAACTGCACCGATACAATATAAAAAAAAACAAATCCCGCTCGGCCGAACTGGAATCCCGCTCGGCGAGCAGGATTTCGGTTCAGCCGAGCGGGATTCGTCGGTCGAGCGGGATTATTGTTTTTTTATACGAATCCTGCTCGGCTGAGCGGGATTCCGGTTCGGCCGAGCGGGAATCCGGTTCGGCCGAGAGGGATTCGTTTGGCCGAGCTGGTTTCGTAATTTTTTTTGTTATACTAACATGGATAATGGATAATAGGCAATAATACCACTTAATTCGTATATTTTAGTAATTTCGTATATTGGCCGAGCGAGATTCGTTTGGTCGAGCGGGATTCGTTTGGCCGAGCTGGTTTCGTAATTTCGTAATTTTCATAATCAATTACTTCATCAAAATTTAAAAATCCTAAATTAAATAAAAAAAATATTAAGTTCAAATCAAAAATTAAAAATTCTAATCTGACTTCGTATAGCACATGTCAAAGATCTTATGAGCCATCAACCGACGATACACAACTACATTGCCGGGTGCGTTGCCCCACTTGATTGACGGGTAAGTGGCAATGAATCTCTCAACTACCATGCAGGCCATCGGTCCACAACTCTTATCATCGTTTTGCACCAACTGCTGCTCATGAGGCACAATCTGAACAGTGGGCGAACGCGGTAAGGGATCCTGATATCCAAAGTCATTAAGGCGCCAGCAATTGTCGTACGACAAAAATGGACCAATCAGCTTCGCCAGAGGTCTCAACTGTCGAATCCTACGTGCTCGGCCATGATCATCGCATTTGTGCGCAAACGAATCATACACCTCAATCCTCCATTGACCAATGTCAATCCGAACAGTGACCCAGTGATCGAAGCAGAGACATGGCAATAACAGCTTCAAAAAAATAGAATTAATTACTATATGAATAATTTATAATATAAGTAATTAACTAAGCTAAAATAATATAAATACTTACGTATTTGGCACTATACCACTTTTGCGCATGTTCCATCAAGTTTTTACCGAGAATGTACTCCATGAGACTTTCATTCGGCTTCCAGAAATGCGCATCGTTGAAGTCCACGTCGTGCATATCAGAATCCGGATCCGGAACGCATTTCTTCCAATTCGAGCAGAGAACATTCTGTTAAATAAATGAAAAAATGTCAGTAATTATTTAATAAACATTATACAAATATTGAATTATTACTTACGAAGAAAACCGAATCGACTATCACGGTTTGATGATAGTGGGGAGTAGACAACACATCGACACCCCCGTGGCTCTTCAACTTCCTCAGTGCTCCCATGTATAAATCCATGGATTGTTGCTCTAACTCCTTAGTTGGATTCTCGAGGTCGTCGAATAAATCGGGGGGGATAGGATAATTAGCAGCATACGTTAAACACCATAGTTTTGATAAACGGTGCTGCCGATAATTTTCAGCTATTATGGGAGCGGTCATCGCTGGAGCACCAAACAGGTTATCTCGGGGAGTCGTCAAAGCCTAAAATTAAATGATATTTATTAAAAAAAATGTTATAATTAATAAAGTAAATTAAAGAAAAATTAAATATTATACGGTACCTGATAAACTGTATCGACAGAAAAATCATCGAGATAATTATGGTCGTCCGACAAGGTTGGCTCGACCCGTACCGGGTTCGCAGACGATGCACCAACCTCGGGACGGTGTGCAGAAGCCTGCTCCTGAACAGGAGCATAATACTGGCGCCAATTTCCACTGTCGAAAGGAAGTGGGTGCATGGGTTGTGCACCGTAGGACCAGCTTTGACGAGGCAGACAATCTCCGTAAACAGGGTCGACATAGTCAAACATGCTCCTCACCGACCCCGGAGCATAACATCCACGCTCGTATATGCTGTGTCGACCTTGCATCGGTGGAATGACCGGCTGCTCCGCCTCATTATCCGATTCGTCATCCAGATCCATAACTTCGGGCCGGTACACCGGGGCGGCTATCTCCTCCTCAATCACGGGGCGGTACATAGAGGTGGCTCTCTCCTCCTCAATCACGGGGCAGTACACCGAGGTGGCTCTCTCCTCCTCAATCTGGGGAGAGTGATATCCCATATCCTCATCTCGGTCACGATAGTGTCTCATCGACACCGATTCACTCCTAACAAGACCGTGTGGTGTACGGTTATCACCCGTGTGAGAGGATGTAGTAGCCAATCCTCGGCTCTTAGATCGATCAAACATCGACCGAAATAGTGCCTTCACGTCGTGAACTATTTCCTGTCGCAAGTTCCGGTTCTCCTGCAGCAAGTTTCGCTCCAATTTTTGGTTTTCCTCCCTAACGACTTGACGGACGTCTTCGACGGTGAAGATATGGTGTTGATCGGGCTCCCTCTCTCCAGTCTCCGTTCGGACCCGTTTACCACCTTCAGTGGAACGGCGTTGCCTCTATCCGGTTCCTTTAGAACTGGTCGGACGCTGTGTCTGCTGTCCGAACCTGTATAGCTCTCGTACCCCATGATCCCCTATGATCGTCGGATGTAATGGATTCTCAACCGCAATATAGGACACATGGGGTCGATCTTCTCTAATGACACTCTGCCAATAATAAGTTTGTGTCTCCGCATCGGATGGTATGAGACCATCTCGGACAACAAACTGCAATTACATTAAATAAAATTATCATTAGACTACATTAAACAAAATCAACTTTAAATTTAATATTTTTACCTGACGATGCCAGAAACTGTTAAGCTTCTTTGGTTGTCCTCCACCGAAGAACCAATTCTTCCAACGAGGAAATTCGATTGTAGACAACCTCTCTGCACAAATCGCTCCAAAATCTGGAATAGCCTTGTAGGACCAAATCTACAATGAATGAAAATCAATATTGATTAGTACATGATATATATGAATAATTCTAATAATTAAATTAATAAAATCATTAAACACACCTGGAGTGCCCAAACGGGTCCATAAAAATGATATTTATTGGACGCCTGTTCTGCCGTTCTCGGAACAAAACTACAATAGTACTTCAGCGCACCGTAAGTGTAGGAGCCCCACGGAAATCGGTCAAATGCACGTAGATCATCTACTAATACCCAAATCCACGTGTCGCTATAACCGAGAAAAAAGTAAATTAAGGCTAGAACATGAGCCACCTTCAAATAGCCCAACTCGAACTTCGACAACAAATCTCTACCCGTTATTGGTGTACAATCATTTAACTGTTTGTACACAGTCGAGGAACTGGGATCTTGCTTAACATGCAGATCAAAATAGCTGGATCCAAACTTTAAACCCGTGACAAGGGCGTAATCGAAACAAGAAAAGCGGGTTGTCGTCCCGGACACGAAAAACCAAATAGTCGAATCGTCTCCGGCCACTTCAATCTAATGACACATTAACATATGGAGGGCCCTTGCTGCATTCCAACCCACCCTCCAATCCAAAAAGCTACCGAAAATCCCATTCCTAAATTCGTTTACTAAAGAACCGTCCTCCAAAACTCAATTTTTTTTTAATTATATCAAAAATCTTCGGGTAGAACTCTATGTCTATCCTCGGAGTCGCATCGAGAAGATCAATTCGTTTAAAAACGGGCTGCACCGATAAAATAAAACACTTAAAAAAAGCGTTCGGCCGAACGAATCCCGCTCGGCCGAACCGGAATCCCGCTCGGGAATTCCGTTATTTTTTCGACCGAAAATCACCCATTCGTGCTCCGAAAATCATAAAATCATACTCAAAAAATTCAGAAAAATTCATGCTATAAAAATCATAAAATCATGATCCAAAAATTCAGAAAAATTCATGCTACGAAAATCATAAAATCATGTTTAAAAAATTCAGAAAAATTCATGCACCTAAAATGATAAAATCATGCTCCAATTCAACATAATTCATGCTCAAATTCGAATAATCTCAGAAAATTTAACGAATTAAACAATATTATTCTTGTTCAAATTCGAATAATTCTATAAAATTCAACTAATTAAACAAAATTCATACTCAAATTCGAATAATTCTCAAAAAAACATTAACCTCAAATAATTAAGATTCGCGCCAAATTAACGGATAAAATTCGAGCGGGAACTATAGAATTAGAGCGAGACTAACCTGGAAAGTCATTCTTGTGTTTTGGAGTCTAATTCAACTTCGAAATCGTATTCTCGAGCGGGATTCGGCGACGGAAAGAAGGAGAAAAAATTTTCAGAACTGAATGCAAGAGAGGAGACTAGCGGGATTCAGATCTAGATCTGGATGAAATTCCGCTCGTAAAATCCCGCTCGCCGAGGCCAAGCGGGATTTGCAGACGTGGCGGCGGGACGGACGGGCGCCAAGGCGGGACTGGGCGGGATGGGGCGGGACTGGCGGCGGGATTCTGCCGAGCGGGATTCCTTGTCCACGAGCGGGATTCGTCTCTCGGTCGAGCGGGATTCAGGTGTTGACAGTCTTATTTTCGAGCTGGATTTGAATTTATGTGAGCGGGATTGAGCGGGATTTAAGTTTTGAATTAATTCGTTTCGAATTCATGTGTTTTTTTGTTTGTTTCTTCAATTAATTCGTCTCAAATTCAGTAAAACACTTGAAAAAGATTGGTGTCAGTCAACTTTTTGAAAAAGTAAGGGTAATGTAAGTAAAGTTGGGTATTTTGTGTAGTAAATATAAGGATTGAGTATTTTTGTTTTTTGTTATATGAAAATGGGTAATAGATAATAATACTACAAGGTATATATATATAAAATAAGCGTAATTTTTAGTGTTCGAGTCAGAATTTTTATTTTAATATATTTTCAAAAGTATTTTGATTTTAGAATTGAACTCTACGTGCACGCTATGACATAAATGGTCCTGATTCCAAATCTCAACCATAAGGCCCTTCGGCCTTTTTATTACTTGAACAACTTTTATTTCTTATTTCCGTTTAAAATTACCTTTTCAGTAAGGGTTTATTTTGGTAGTATAAATATACCCTATAATTATAATTTTGGCCACTTATGAATCTTGAAAAATAAAACTTGTTTTTCCTTTTGCAAAAAAATAGTGTTTGTCTTCTACTTTATCGTATCGGAAATCGATTTAACCTCCCTCTCTATCGGTCTATCTATCTAACAAAATAAATTATAAATTGACCGGAAGGTCTTGGATTTAAAAACCATCAAGACAGCTATGTGTGAGTCTGCACTTATGGTTAACTGAGGGTGGTTGAATCCTCTTGTGTTGTTTGCAGGCTAGAGCACATAAACGAAGTTTATTCAGTACGCACTTCGATAGAGGCGGCAGATTACCCTCGTCATTAAAAAAATAAAAAATAAAAATAAATAAACACAAGATTTTTTGAAAAGGTTCTTTTAACTTTCTAGAAGACAGTATATTCCTACGTGGCAGGTGTTTGTAGATGACACCTGGTGGACACTTGGCTTCTAACAGATTGACACGTAGAAAAGACTACGAAGCAAAAATGGATGATATTTGCCGGATTCTCTTACTAGTCAGCTCGTATTCATAATCACATTCTATTCGTATTATTCTTGCTTATGATCAGGTGCCACGTGTCCTACATGTTTCTCATTTACTCTGCCAAATGTCATTTTTTTAGCCCTTTTCAATTTGATCGATTTTGGAATAAATCACGACCAAATTAGGGCGCACGTGGAGTCACCATCCCCATACCCAATTAACATATCAAGATCTACTTTTTTTATATTTTTAAAAAGAGTAAAAGTATTTTGTGCCGGGTTGATAGTTATACTGAAAATTCGGTATACCACACATACCTTATTGAAAATATACCGTAATACCAAATTTATTGATATACCATAATTTTTGATATGATATAATACAATATTGACCTTTTCCGATACAATAACGATATGAATTTTCACATACCGAGGTATAGCGATTCATACCGGAACGTCGATATATTTATTGTTATATAATGTTAAGTATTTCTAAACTTTATTTAATAACTTATGTATCTATCTAATATTTTACATTCATTGTTAATATTATGTAAATAATATTATTAGAATTATAAAAGAAAATATAAGTAGTACTACTTCACGCAAATGTAATCTATCTATTTATCTAAATATGAGATATATATTAAGTATACTTATTTTATCGAATAATATCTACTCATGAATTATAATACGTGGATTTAAATATATCTGGATGTGTTTCTAAATAAATAATATTGGGGTATATTTTTAAATTTGGTATACCATTATATATCGCTAAACCTTCAAGATTTGATATACCGTATTTTATGGTACACCGAAGATCGGTATGGTATACGAACAAGACAGTACGGTATACGATATGATTAAATTCAATATCTAATATTCGGTATATGGAACATTAATATACTGTCATGACCCATATAGATCGGAAATTAAGAGATCAACTTACAACCGAGATCGACGGAGAATCGAAGGAAGAGAACGAGGGTTTGCTGTGGATTCACATCCAAGAGAAGAAGAGAAATGAAGATAAGGAAGAGGGCCAGATATTTTACGATTCCCAAGATAACCTTACCACCGTCGATCACCACAGGCCCGATCCAACGGCTAAAAACGAAAGTGGCTGAGCCGTCGGATGTCAAGAAGGATCTATTGCGTGGACGGATCAGATTAGGCCACACAACTTTAGTTTATTTCTTATTTTATGGTTTATTTCCTTAATATGTTGATTTTCCTTTATTAAGTTGATTAGTATTAAAACTATGGTTTTATGGGGTTATATATACCCAGTTAGAGGCACGATTAGACCAAGCAATAAATCAATTTCTCTTTTCCCTTAAACTCTTCTCTCTCCTTAAACTCTCGATCTCTCTTTCTCTAATACTCTTTTGTGTTCGTATATTGAAATTGTTACAGAATTCTTACATCAATTCATCAAAGTTAATTAATAGACTCTAGTCTATTACAGTGGTATCAGAGCGCTCGATTCTATGGCGAACTCCGGGCTCTCTTCCATCCCTGAAGATGGCAAGGTTGAAGATGAAGAACCAGTCATACAACCTGCAAAATTAGACGCCAATTTACAACTATTAGCGGATCAGATGAAACAAACAATGCTTCAGAACATGGCATTGAATAATCAAAACCTGAAGGATTCGTTCAATGGAGCAATCGGAAATCTTACGTCTCGGTTGGAGCTTTTAGAATCACAATCTAAAACGGGTCCCTCATTGGCACCTCTACCGGGTACCCCACATTATGCTAACGTTCCATTCCGATTTTCCTCACAATCACCCCCAGGGTTTAAGAATTTTGGAAAAGGAATAGATGATGCAGGGGGTTCGAACTATATGGAGGATGGTTTTGAGCAGCTAAGGGAACGTTTGAATTCAAGTGGCGGCCCGAGTGGGGAAAATTACCGAAGAGGCGGATCCAGAAGCTTCGGCCCTCATACTAATACTGGGGTCATGCCCACTGTGGCCAAGGTCAGTTTTCCAAAGTTTGACGGTACTCGCTCTAGATCATGGTTACTACGTTGTCAGAGTTATTTTTCCATGATTACTACTATACCCGAAGATCAAAAGGTGGCGTTCGCATCTATGCATTTTGAGGGAAAGGCGCTTGAATGGTATGATAATCTCCCTATCAAAGGGGAAGATTTGGTTTGGGCCCAATTTGTTAAGATGATATCCACTCGATTCCAGGATTTGCAGACAAACAAGGCAATTGCAGAATTACACAAATTGGTTAATACGGGAAATTATGAGGAATATGTAATGCGATTTGAAGAATTAAAAGCGTTCATTATTCACAGCAGGTGTGGAGCATTTGATGAGCAATATTGGATTGCGGCTTTCGTTAGTGGTTTAGACAAGGATATACAAGCGGGGTTGGACATGTTGCATCCCACAACGTTGGATTCTGCCATTAATTTAGGCCGGCAACAAATCCACCTAAATGATTCCCTAATGAGGAAGATAAGAGAATTTACTAAAGGGGTGTCTCACACTGCCGTTCCCAAGAAAGCAGATTACAAGACCTACCAAAAACCAGTACAGAAGGTAAATCCTAATACAAGACCCGGATTTAAATTATTAACTCCTCAGGAGATGGACCAAAGGAGAGCTAAGGGACTATGTTATAATTGTGATGAACTTTTTACTCCGGGGCACAAGTGCAAGGATAAAATTAATTTTATGGTTATGAGTATCGAGGAACAAGGGGAATTCCTTAATGGTCTAGAAGGATCAGTTGAAGAAGAAGACTTTAAGGATGCCAAGGATGAAATGGGAATGGCAATGATCACACTCGGATCGATGGAGGAAGATTCGGGTAAACACATTATGCGGCTTATTGGAGAAGCAGGTGAACGGAAGCTGAGGATCTTAGTAGACACAGGGAGTTCATTGAGCTTCTTGAATACCGCGGTGGCACAAGAATTACAGGGAACTTCAGAATCAACAAAACTATTGAGGGTAATTGTAGCTAATGGGAGCGTCATGGTCAGTGACAGGAGGTTGCGAGGATTTAAATGGAAGATGCAGAATATTGAGTTCGAATATGATATCAGACTTTTGCCTACATCGGGATACGATTTAATTTTGGGAAGTGATTGATTAAGAAGAGGATCTCCTATCCTACTAGACTATGAACAAATGTATTTTTCAGTTTTACATGGAGGAAGAAGAGTTTCTATATACACTGCAAAAGGACAGAAGCATCAGCCACCCATATCAGCAGCAGCTATATATCAATTACTACAACAGAGGCAAACAACACCGGGTAATTTTCTATTAATGTCTTTGAAGGCAGAAGAAGAGCCGAATAACCCTCTCATGGGTCCATTACTGAAAGAATTTGAAGACATATTTGAGATTCCTAAAGGACTACCACCTAGTCGGGGAGTGGAGCATAAAATATTATTACAATCAGGAAGCATCCCAAAACAACAATATCCGTATAGAGTATCACATGCACAAAAAAATGAAATCGAAAAAACTGTGAAGGAACTGTTGGAATCCGGAGAAATTCAGCCAAGTAAAAGCCCTTTTTCTTCACCCGTATTGTTGGTCAAGAAAAAAGATAACACATGGCGAATGTGTGTGGATTACAGGTACTTGAATAAACTCACTATTAAGCATGATTACCCAATTCCAGTTATTGATGAATTATTAGATGAGTTATATGGTGCTAGATATTTTTCTAAAATTGATCTCAGATCAGGATACTTTCAAATCCTTATGGATCCAGATTCTCGGTATTTAACAGCTTTTAGGACTCATAATGGTCATTATGAGTATTGTGTTATGCCGTTTGGGCTTTGTAATGCTCCTGCCACGTTTCAATCACTTATGAATCAAGTATTCAGGGATCAATTAAGGAAGCATGTATTGGTTTTCTTTGATGATATATTGATATATAGTTCTACTTGGGAGTTGCATTTAAAACATGTGCAGGAGGTTCTAGAAATCCTAAGAGAACACAAGCTTTTTGCCAAGTTCAGTAAATGTGCTTTTGGGAAGGAATCTGTCTCCTATCTTGGACATATTATATCTCAAGAGGGAGTAGCAACAGATCCCGAAAAGGTTCTGTCGCCATGGTGGACTGGAAATCACCCTCTAACTTGAAAGGATTAAGAGGTTTCTTAGGGCTTACAGGATATTATAGAAAATTCATCAGAAACTACGGGATGATCAGTAAGCCTTTGACAAATTTGCTGAAAAAGGGGTCTTTTAAATGGGAACCAGAGGCTGAGGTAGCTTTTCAGAATCTCAAAAAAATCATGACTACAGCCCCTGTTTTGGCTTTACCAGACTTTAGAAAAGATTTTATTTTGGAGACTGATGCTAGTGGAAATGGAATAGGAACAGTACTTATGCAAGAAGGAAAACCAATAGCTTTTCTAAGCACGGTTTTATCTGGAAAAAACTTGAACTTATCTATTTATGAAAAGGAGTTTTTGGCTATTCTAATGGCAGTACAAAAGTGGAAGAATTACTTGCAAGGGCATCACTTTATCATCAGGACAGACCAACAAGCTCTTAAGCATCTATTGGATCAAAAGATTACTACCCCATTACAACAAAAGTGGATACCCAAATTGTTGGGTTATGATTATTCTATATTCTATAAGAAGGGAAAAGATAATTTAGCTGCTGATGCTCTGTCCAGGAAAGAAGTTCATCAATGTCATGCTATAAGTGTAGCTATTCCTTTATGGATCCAGAAAATAACAGATAGCTATTCCCAAGATACATATCTACAAAAAGTGGTGGCAGCTAAGGTAATTGATTCTAACTCTTACCCTGAATACTGTTTCACAGGAGACCTATTAAGACAAGAAGGCAGAATTGTTGTGGGAGAGGATGCTAAGCTAAGAGATACAATTATAAAGGAGCTTCATGACTCAGCCATAGGGGGGCATTCAGGGGAAGGAGGTACTTATCAGAGAGTGAGAAAATATTTTATTTGGAAGGGGCTCAAAGCTCAAGTCTTAGAATGGGTAAAATCTTGCCCAACCTGTTCTCAGAACAAAGCAGAAAGAGGGCTAAAACCTGGTTTATTACAACCATTACCTATACCTACACAACCTTGGACCCATATCACTATGGATTTCATTGAAGGCCTGCCCAAATCACAAGGCAGGACAGTGATATTAGTGGTTGAAGATAGATTGACTAAATACAGTCACTTCCTAGGACTCAGCCACCCTTATACAGCATCTACAGTGGCTCAAATATTCCTAGACAATATCACTAAATTGCATGGACAGCCATTGAGTGTGGTTACAGATAGAGATCCGATCTTTATTAGTGTTTTTTGGGCAGAATTGTTCAAGTTATTAGGCACAAGGCTTGACATGATTTCTGCCTACCATCCGCAATCAGATGGTCAGACAGAAAGAGTCAACCAATGCTTAGAAACTTATTTAAGATGTTTGGTTAAACAGAAACCAAAACTGTGGTTTAAATGGTTGGCTATGGCTGAATATTGGTATAACACGAATTATCATACCAGCCTCCAACTCACCCCTTATGAAGCCCTATACGGCTACAACCCTCCTATATTTTCTATAGGACCCTTCCCACATACTTATTCGTCTGATTCACTAGATTTGGCAGAAGAACGCATAAAGATGCAGCAAACATTCAGAGATAATCTAATCCAAGCTCAAGACAGAATGAAAATTCAGGCAGATAAACACAGATTGGACAGACATTTCAAGGTTGGAGAAAAGGTTTATTTAAAGTTACAACCCTTCAGGCAAAATAGCGTAGCTCTGAGACAAAACCAGAAGCTAGCTCCAAGGTATTACGGTCCATATGAAATTATTGAAAAAGTAGGCGAAGTTACCTATCGTCTTCAGCTTCCCGTCGAGGCCAAAATATGGCCGGTCTTCCACGTCTCCCTCCTTAAAAGGTCGGTAGATCCCAAGAAAATCCATTCTGCCAAGTTACCCGACCTCTCTGCCGGAGGCTCCATACCCTGTGTCCCTACAGTAAAAGGAAGACGAAGTCAGTTAAATCGAAGAGGACGACAAATTCATTCCTTTTTGATGGAATGGGAAAGTGAAGGAGTTAAACAAACGAATTGGCTTGAAGAAACTTATCTGAAGTCTATTCTCCCAGATCTATTACCTTGGGGACAAGGTAAAGAAAATCGGGGAGGTAATGTCATGACCCATATAGATCGGAAATTAAGAGATCAACTTACAACCGAGATCGACGGAGAATCGAAGGAAGAGAGCGAGGGTTTGCTATGGATTCACATCCAAGAGAAGAAGAGAAATGAAGATAAGGAAGAGGGCCAGATATTTTACGATTCACAAGATAACCTTACCACCGTCGATCACCACAGGCCCGATCCAACGGCTAAAAACGAAAGTGGTTGAGCCGTCGGATGTCAAGAAGGATCTATTGCGTGGACGGATCAGATTAGGCCACACAACTTTAGTTTATTTCTTATTTTATGGTTTATTTCCTTAATATGTTGATTTTCCTTTATTAAGTTGATTAGTATTAAAACTAGGGTTTTATGGGGTTATATATACCCAGTTAGAGGCACGATTAGACCAAGCAATAAATCAATTTCTCTTTTCCCTTAAACTCTTCTCTCTCCTTAAACTCTCGATCTCTCTTTCTCTAATACTCTTTTGTGTTCGTATATTAAAATTGTTACAGAATTCTTACATCAATTCATCAAAGTTAATTAATAGACTCTAGTCTATTACATATACCACACAGTACGATATGATAAATTTTCATATCACTATTTTCGGTACAATGTGAGAAGAAAAGTTTGGTATACCGTACCGACCCACCCCTATTTCCTATTTCGTACTAGTGAAAGTTATAGATTCTGTTTGAAATCAAAGGTTTAGGCTACTATTCTTAATAAATGACTTAGATTACACTGATCGCAATATGAGCACAACACAAATCAACTCAGGATACATTATTTTTTCTTAAAATTTTTAAGACACAATACGCCGATCATAAATATAAATAAATAAAAATAGTAAATTCACAATAATTAAATTTTAATATTACACGTGAAAACAGATAAAACTATCCATTTTATAACTATCAATTATAACTGAACAACACTTATTGTAAGAAATAGAAGCCAAAAATAATTAAAACAAATGATGGTGGTAGTAACATATTTGATAATGGGATTAGGGATGACAATTTTGCAGGTTATCCACCCCGTATCTTGGACTTAGGGACCCAAATCCAAACTCAGACCTGCATGGGTCTGAAAATTTAGAACCAGCTCCGGATCCATACGGGGTGGGTCACCTTGATTTGAATTACTAATTTTAAATTGTCTTATTTTTTAATTATTATATTTTATTGGATGAAGTTTTTTGTTTGAATTTTCTTATTAAGGTTGTCATATATTATAATCTATGAGTATAAATTCAAGAATAAAAAATTCAAATAATATAAAATAAAATTTGATAATAAAATTAATAAAAAAAATTAATAATGTGGGTCTAGAACGGGGCTGGGTGGAGCGGGGTGGGTAGAGAAATTGGATCCGGACCCACTCCAGAGCCACGCAGGTTAGGTCCAGACCCGTCCCGTGCTTCTACTTGTCTGGGTATTACCTGCCCCATTGGGGGACGGGACAGGTCGGGTCGGGTCTGGCAGGTTCGGTTCCAATTGCCATCTCTAGATCGGATACAACGACAAAAGTAGTGTTTAGTATTGAAGTAATCGATAGCTGCGATTTTAGGAATGCTCGTGCTATTTAATTAAGGCAAATTGGCACAAATGGTCCATAATATTTGCTACTTTAGGTAAATTGATCCCTAATCATTTTTTTTAGTTTATTGGTCCCCAAAGTTTGCTAGTTTCGATAAATTGGTCATTCTATTAAATTTTTAAGTTAGTCAACTGTTAGTGATAGGGGTGTTTACGGAATAAAAACTTTAAGGACCAATTCATTCAATTTTTAAATTAAATTTGATTTTTTTTAAAATTATAATTTTTTTCATTAAAGATAAAAAAAATTAAACAATTTTTTTCGTAATGCAAAAAATTTATTAAAAAATTAACTATTAGTACTAGTTTTATGTACCAATTCATCCAATTTCTAAATTAATTTTTAACCATTTTTTCAAATAATTTTTTGAATTAACTTTTTCAATTTTTTTTATACTAAAAAAATGTTATTTAAATAAAATTATGTGAATCTAGATTAAGTAATAATTTTACGTTTCACGATAGAGGAAGGGAGCGGGTCGACACAACAGTTGGATAAGGTGTTATGTTCTTCGTGTTCTTCGAGGTCGAAGATATCATGAGAGAGGAGCCTCCCACCTCCAAGTCGTCCAACTGCTCTCTTTGACCTCGAAGAACATAACACATTCCCCAACCGTTGTGTTGACCCGTTCCCTCCTTCACTGTGAAACACAAAATTATTAGTTAATCTAGATTTACTTAATTTTTTATTTAAATAAAAAAAATTGAAAAAAGTTAATTCAAAAAATTATTTAAGAAAATAGTTAAAATTAGATGAATTGGTCCCTAAAATTATTATTAATTAATTTCTTATTTTTAATTAATTTTTTTCGTTTACCAAAAAAAATATCTGAAAAAAAAATACGAAAAAAATAGTTCAAAAAAAAATAATCTTTTTCAAAAAAAAATTATTTAAAAAAATGATTTTTTTTCGAAATAGATCATAATTTTAAACATATACTCCCTCCGTCCCTTTATTTATGTCCCATTGGGACTGGGCACGATAATTAAGATAGTGGATGTAAAGGTGTAAAGTTGTGGGGTAAAAGTATAAAGGGGTGGAGTCCACTTGCTTAGATTGATTGTGGTCCACTCATTTATTTTCTTATTTGGTATGTGACATAAATAATAGGACAACCAAAAAAGGCAAGTGGGACATTAATAATGGGACGGAGGGAGTATTTTTTTAAAAATAAGTTTAATTTAAAAATTGGATGAATTGGTCTCTTAAACTTTTATTCCGTAAATACCTCTATGACTAACACTTGACTAACTTAAAATTTAACAAAATGATCAATTTATCCAAACTAGCAAATATTGGGAACCAATAAACTAAAAAATATATTAGAGATCAATTTATCCAAACTAGCAAACACTGAGGATCATTTGTGTCAATTTGCCTTTAATTAACGACGAATAAGATTTCAGATAGTGGCAAGTACAGTGGTTGAGGATTAATATTGCTAAGATAGTTGTTTGCCTAGGCCAATTACTGATGTTTTTCCTTTTATTTAATGATGGTTGCTAAGAGGAAAAAGTAGTTGCAAAGTAATTAAGCAAAAAGCAACGGAGTAAATGAGTAATAAATAAGTAGAGATGAAGAAGATGGTAGTAGTCAAACGTAGCTTAAGGTCTCAACCCATCACATTTATGTTATACAACTATCACACGTGCAATTGTTAACATCAAGTTACAACTTACAATCTATTACTAGTTTCATTTTTTATTTTCTATATTATACTCCCTCCGTCCCGGATGAAACGTCCCCTATTTTATTTCGAGGTGTCCCAGATGAAATGTTTCCTATTTCTTTTTTGGAAATAATTAGTCATCTAATTACTTATGTGGGACCAAAAACATTTACTCTAACCTACCCACTACCACACACCTACCCAATCCCCTTACTCTAAAGTACAAGTGGGCTACCATTCTTTACTTCTAAATTACACCGCATAAATTACCGCGCCGAAAAGAAAGAGGACGTTTCACCCGGAACGGAGGGAGTATATAACATGGTCCCGTAAAATTCGAACATGAAACTTTCCTAGTTCAAATATTACTTTTTTGTAATGTTACATAATCTATACTCAATATACAAGAAAGAAATGGGATTTTACTGTTTAGTGAATATTACTAATGAAATGTAACAAATGTTTTGCGAATTCGAGAAGTATGTGCATACAAATTACAGTTAATATGCATAGAAGATATAAAAAATGTGAATATAAATTATAGAAAAATGTGCATATAAAAAATGTCCATACAGATTATAGAGAATGTGCATAGAACACATACAAAATGTGCATAAAAAATATTGACGAAATCAGGAGAAGTAACAAGAAAAAATTGTCAGCAATCCGATCTTGCATATCAAAAACGCTCTCGCTCTCTCCCTCCCATGAAGAAGTCGATCCCCTTCTTCAAAATCCCTTATTGACTAAATTAGAAAGACAAAATACCAAAATACCCTTAATGAGGCTTGAAAAATTACGAAAATGCTATTAATGAGCTCCTTATTAATTCAAAAACATAATAAAGATAGATCCAATCTTGTTCACACATCTTATAAAGGAAGGGTTGAGATTTGTTCTCTATTCTCTCATTAAGACCATGTTCTCAATCTATCCTTCCTATATATATATATATATTGAATAACCAAGAGTAAAAAGAGCAGTGGAAAAACAATAAATAAACAAATGAAGATTTGGTTGCGTGGGCCCAGGCTTCAGCCCAAGAGCTATAAAGAGAGATTGAATTCTCAGTAGTTGGGCTGGAACACCTCATTCAAAGCCTAACCTAATTCAACCAATAAATTAGCTATCAGTAGCCATCTATCCTACAATAAATTATTAATTTATTGGAAGTAAGAGACACACCTGAATATTTTAATTTAACTACTTTTTTCATAAATAATTTTTACTTTTGTTACGTTAAATAAGTATAAAAATATTGCTTGTCTAACTTTAAATTTCTAGTTAACTTATGATATGATTATTAAAAACGTTAGTCAATAATCAATGGTCACATTTTAATAAAAGAAAATATACTCTTTAAAATTTAAACACGACAAACTTTACAACAATTATATCATATTTCACTCTACAACTAAATCATCTTTTAAAAAAACACGGCTAAATGACATATTTTTATTATGACGAAAGAATTTCGTAGCCTTTGTTTGAGCTTCATACTCGACAGTGGCAGAGATAGTCGTGCATGAGGGTTGACGACGACTACTAACAATTATTCTTTTGTTTAATTACTATTATGTATTGATCCTAAGTGGGTGTTTGGAACAACTTTTTGTAAGCTGCTTCAGCTTTAAGCTGATGTGGGAGTGTTTGAGAGTTACAGCTTAAAACTGAGATTCTCTAAAATGGGGTCGAAAATAGAGAATCTGTTGAAGCTGCTCTACCCCAGCTTTTAGCTCATATTTTATGTATTTTTCGGACGAAATTACCCTTACTAATTTTATCTAATTCCAAAAATAACCCTCCTAACCCTAATGAGTACGCTGTTAGGTTAACTTTCTGACGCATTCTGGTATATATATGTTAAAGTGCGGCATTTTGTTACTAATAGTTATGATGTACATGTGTCTTGAAAAAAAGATTTTGCTGATAAAATTTTGTGAAAATCATCTTCAGTCTATGAATGCAATGCTTGTATCTGAAAAAAATGCGCTAATCGTGAATGATTATATTCTTTATGTATTTTGTTTGTATGATGAATTTATATAAATAAATAGTATTTGACATATAATTATATACTACATTTATTATGATATAATATATATAATATTTAGATTAATTTATTATTTTATAGTATTAGATTGAAATTGTAAGCAAAAAATAAATATTTAATAATAATTATTTTTGAATTTTATTATTTATTATAAATAATAATTATTAATACTAAGGGCAAAACAAACATTTTTTTTAAAAAGTAACAATAAGCTATTTCTATCAGCAGTATTCCCAAACATTATTTTCTCCACTTTCAGTAGTTTTCAACACTTATTTCCAAACACTAACTGATTTTCAAATAAGCTGTTGAAATCAGCTTTAAGCAGCTTTCACCACTTATCAATAAACTTCAGCTAACTATTAGTTTGTTTGTTTGCTCCGCATTGATATCAAATTATTAGTTTTTCAAGTCATAATTTCATCATTAATACTGAATAAACTTCGTTTCTATACAAATCGACTAACCATGTTCTACGGAGACTGAATTCGAGTAACTTTAATTTGGAACAGCTACATAATTTTTTTTATAACGAGGAAACCGCTATATGTATTTAAAAGTACATCGACTAGCGCATTGATTAGACATAAAGATTTGTCAAATACAAAATATTTTCTCGAAATAGTATTGCTTTCAGGCTAGCAACCAACCCATCCTTGCTTCTGCTTTCTTCCCAAATCAAAGCGTGCACGTATTCTGTTCACTCCACTCCTTTTTCGTCACAACAATTATTACTACTATTACTTTTATTATCATTATTAATATTATTAATAATCATATTTAATGCGATCAATTGTTTTTGTAACTTCAGTGTGGGAGACTGTTCCACCATTCATTACACCTATCTCTCTCTCAAATTGATAGGATATGAGATTTCAAGCTTAACCACTCCCTCTCCATCATATAAACCTCAATTTAATTGTCGTCAAACTAATAATGATCAGTCAAAGCAAGTACTACTAAATTAGGTGAGATTAATTTTTATTACAAACCCCAAAATACGTTTTTAAAATTTTAATTGTATAAATTAATGGTGAGAAATGAGGGGACATGAGAAAGAGAGATAGGGACTAAACCTAGGTGAAACAAAATTAAGGAAAGATAATCACAAAAAATATGAAGGCAGAAAGGGTTAGTGAGAAATAATATTAATTCCCTATTTGGTAAAAGTGAGAAACAAATGATGCTCTTCTAACTCTACTTGTCTGTTTCTGCCTAAGGATCCTCTATCCCAATTTTTGGTGTCCCATTCGATGGCCCATCAATTATGCGGTATCACGCATGTATTGGTGAATCATGTTACTAGTAAATAAATAATATTTTACTAATAATATGGCCCACCAATACACGCGTGGCACCGTGTGATTGGTGGGCCACCGAATGAGACACCAAAAATGGGATAGAAGATCCAGACTCCTGTTTCCTGTGCCTAAGGATCCTCTATCCCAATTTTTAGTGTCCCATTAAGTGGCCCACCAATCATGCGGCGTCACGCGTACATTGTGGGTCATCAAATTATCATAAATCGATACATGTTTCCACCTTATTAGTGGGATATGTATTGAGAGACAGCTGAAATCTGGGGCACTAGAGGATCCCACCTGTTGAGAGACAGCTGAAATCTGGGGCACTCCTATGGGCCCCACCATATCCCATGATTTTGCTCTCTAGTCCCCATCAAATCTTTTTCCCACTTTACAAGCCAACCTTCCTTCCACTCCAAATTACCAATTTACCAACACAAATTAATTAATCCCTTTTCTCCTCCCTCTTTACTCACCATACTAATGTCATATATCTATATAAATAATTCATATACAAATATCTCGATCGAGAATTATTAGTTAGATTCGAACATGTAATATAAGATCATTATATAATAATAAGAGAAAATGAAAAATCTAAGAAGAATTTGATACAGAAGGTAAAAGCGGTTTTAACCATCATGCAAATAATTGCTAGCTACTTGCTCTTCTTGCTTTGATACAGTGGACTACTGCATGAACCTGTACCAGTTTTATTTCACTGTTTACTGCAGTAGTTTTGTTTGCTTCCGGTTTCATTTATATCAGATATCAAGAAAAAACATTTAATAATCACATTTTGATTTTAGAAATTGAAAAGTTCCTAAATTTATTGGAGAAGCTTCTCTATTTTAAATTGTACGACTTTATGTAGCACACTTCTTATATGACATATCATACCATATTATGATTGCAATTAAGAGTGTAACGGTTTGGTTCGGTTCGGTTTCTTATCTATTTTAGGAATCGAACCAAACACATAGAAATTGTTCGATTCGGTTCGATGTGTTTTTAAATATCGAAACCGAACCGAACCGAACCGCTTATAAATAGTTTGGTCCGGTTCGATTTATCGATTCACCTTTTTATTTTTTTATTTATTTTTTAAATCCTAAATAATGCAAGAATAATAGTTTATAGGATGTCACTCGTTCCAAACTCATAAGTATAGAGTTGTTACTCATTTCTCTTCCTTTGTATAGATTAGAATTGATATTAACTTAAATATAATATTTAAATCGAATAACATTCTCATATAAGAAAGACAAATATTAATTTAAAAAATTAAAAAATAAGATATTGATTCGGTTCGAACCGAAACGTTCAAAAATTCTTGAAACCGCGAACCGAACTGAATGTAAACGGTTCCTAAAAAAATAAACCGAACCAAACCGCGAAGCCGAACCATATTTTTCGATTTGATTCGGTTCGGTTTGATCGATTTCATGATTCGGAGCGAAACCACTTACACCCCTAATTGCAATTTATAATAAGTGTGATATAAAAAAACGAATTATATGATATTGAAACTATTTCGATCTTTCCTGAGAAATAATAATTATGTATTTGTACGAAGGGCATTATGGTCCATGAGATGATTCTGAGTCCGAAGAATCAAAATTTGGATAGGCGGAGAGACTGACAAATTCCAGATGTTTTTTTGTTTTAACCTATTCGTATTCTCTTGGGCCAAGGGGGCCCACCACGTCAAACGACGCCGTCTCAGCACGTCAATTGCATGTCCCAACCCAATCATTAATAACATCATAAAACATTTTTATTGGAAAAAATCATATTATAAAAATAAATGCAAATCTTCCGTCCTTTAATGTACCATCGCCACCCTATCCGTATTCCCAACAAACTGTCCTCTCTCTCTCTCTCTCTCTCACTCTCTCTCTCTCTCTCCAATTAACCCTTACTTTCAATTCTCAAGAAAACCTCTACTGTCATTGAATTCTCATTTCCCTCCAAATGTATCACCACTTTGAGCCCAAAATACTTCTCATTCCGAAGCTTTTAGCAGACCGCCCTTGAGAGGAATTCTCCACCAAATTCCGACTGACTGTAAGAGAATGGAGAAGAAAAGCCTAATCTACTGCATTTTCGTTTTAATTCAGCTCTGTTTTTACCCATTTGACGCTGCAGAAGTCTCCGACAAAGAGAGTTTGCTGTCGTTCAAAAACTCTCTCGAAAACCCAGAAACGCTAATTTCATGGAGCCCTTCAGTTTCTCACTGCCGGTGGGACGGAGTGTTATGCTATGGAGATCGAGTCACCTCGCTCGTTCTCGCGAGTCGCCAACTCAGGGGTCCGCTATCATCTTCTCTGTTCTCTATCTACTCCCTCGTAGTGCTGGATCTTTCTTCAAACCAGTTACATGGAGAAATTCCTGTTGAAATTGGTTCGCTCACCTTGCTCGAATTGTTGGATTTGGGTTATAACAGTCTCTCCGGCGAGCTTCCTTCTCAACTCGGTGAGTTGACCCATCTCCAGACTCTACGTCTCGGCCCCAACTTCATTACCGGAAGGATTCCGCCCGAGTTGGGAAATATGGTAAAGCTCGAATCTTTTGATATTTCCGGTAATGCACTCACCGGAAACATCCCACCCCACCTCGGAAACTTGACCCATTTGAATATTTTAGCCATCGGTAATAATTTTCTGACCGGTTCTCTGCCGGCAAATCTCTTCGCTCAACTCCGACTTCTGTCAACGTTCGACGTCTCCAACAACTCCCTCTCCGGTAACCTACCGCCGGAGATCGGAAAACTGTCCTCTCTCACCGAGCTCTTCATCGGAGACAATCACTTCTCCGGCGAGTTTCCTTCGGAGTTCGGCCACCTTTCCAATCTCGAAACGCTCTCGTCGCCGTCTTGTTCGTTCAACGGCCCTCTACCGGATACGTTCTCACGACTTAACTCGTTGAGCAAGGTTGATCTCTCCTTCAACTCATTGCAGTGCTCGATCCCAGAAAGCATCGGAGAATTACAGAATTTGACCGTGTTGAATCTCGTCAACGCCGAGCTCAACGGAAGCATACCTTCCGAGATTGGGAAATGCAGAAACTTGAGAGTCTTGCTTCTCTCCTCTAATTCTCTCTCCGGAGCTTTACCGTCGGAACTTTCTGAGCTCTCCTCTTTGATTACATTCTCTGCTGAGATGAATCATTTATCCGGGCCATTACCTTCTTGGTTCGAGAAATGGACGGAGGTTGATTCCATATTACTAGCCAACAACAGATTTTCTGGCAAAATCCCACTTCAGATTGGGAATTGTTCGTTGCTGTGTCATCTCAGTTTGGGAGATAATATGCTTGACGGCGTTATTCCTAAAGAGTTGTGTAATGCCGTTTCTTTAACGGAGTTGGAGCTCGAGCACAACTTCTTAAGTGGGACTATTCAACAAACTTTTTTGAACTGTGGGAATTTAACACAGTTGGAGTTATGGCACAATCAGATTGCTGGTCCCATACCAGATTACTTCCACCGCCTCCCATTGATCAGCCTTGTTCTTGATTCAAACAATTTCACCGGTTCTATTCCTCTAAGCCTATGGAGCTCAGAGAATTTGATTGAGTTTTCTGCTGCAAATAATCAATTGGAGGGTCCTCTTCCTGCAGAAATTGGCAATTCTGCTGCATCGTTGCAGAGCATTGTGTTGTCTAACAATCATATATCTGGCACCATTCCTGCAGAGATAGGGAGATTGAGTTCTCTTTCTCTCTTGAACTTGAACTCCAATTTTCTTGAAGGCAACATCCCAGTTGAGCTAAGAAACTGCACCATGCTTGCCACATTGGATTTGGGGAACAACAAGCTCAACGGCTCAATTCCAGACCAACTTGCTTACCTACCTCAGTTGCAATGTCTTGTTCTTTCATACAACAATCTGTCTGGTGAGATTCCTTCTAAGCCCTCCAAGTATTTTCAGGAGGTTTCTACTATTCCTGAGTCTAGCTATCTTCAGCATATTGGGGTGTATGATCTTTCTCACAACAAGTTGAGTGGTTCAATTCCTGATGAGTTACGGAGGTGTGTGATTGTTGTTGATCTTCTGCTCAGCAACAACTTGCTCTCTGGTATGATACCTAGCTCCCTAGTGAGGTTATCAAATCTCACGACTTTGGATTTGTCGAATAACTTGCTATCTGGTGCCATTCCAGTTGAATTAGGCAGTTCTGTTAAGTTACAAGGGTTGTATCTTGGTAGTAATAGGCTTACTGGGTCAATCCCAGAGAGCCTTGGCAAGTTAAGTAGATTGGTGAAGCTTAACTTGTCGTCTAATATGTTATCTGGCCCTGTTCCTCCTGCTTTAGGTAGCTTAATTGGGCTTACTGATCTTGATTTGAGCTCGAATATGCTAACTGATAATCTCCCTGGTGAATTGTCTGGTATGGAAAATCTTGGTGACTTTTATGTTCAGCAGAATAGGCTTTCTGGTCATATTGATGATTTATTCAGCAGCTCCACAGTTTGGAGAGTTGTGATTGTTAATCTAAGTCACAATTCATTTAGTGGAGACTTGCCAAGTTCGTTAGGCAACGTGTCGTATTTGACAGTGTTGGATCTCCATGGGAATGGTTTTACTGGTGAAGTCCCGTCTGATCTTGGAGATCTTGCTCAGCTCGAGTATCTTGATCTCTCGGAGAACATGTTCCGTGGAGAGATTCCACATGAAGTTTGTGGGCTTACTAATCTTGCATTCTTGAATCTTGCGCACAACAAGCTTCAAGGGCCAGTTCCAAGAAATGGGATGTGCACGAACTTAACGAAGGCCTCTTTATCCGGTAACAAAGATTTGTGTGGTGGGATTGTTGGTTTAAGATGCCCATTCAAAAGCTTTGGCAGAAAGTCTCCAATATTAAATGTTTGGGGGCTGGCTTCTATTGTAGTTGGGGCTATCTTGGTAACTCTTTCTATAGTTATAGTTATCAAGATTTGGAGTAACAGAAGCAGAAGAAATGACATTGAGGGTTCTGGAGACAGCAGCAAGATGAATAGTTCAGATGATCAGAATCTTTACTTCTTGAGCAGTAGCAGATCAAAGGAGCCACTAAGCATCAACATTGCTACATTTGAGCAGCCTTTGCTCAAACTCACATTGGTTGACATTCTTGAGGCCACAAACAACTTCTGCAAGTCCAACATTATTGGAGATGGCGGATTTGGGACGGTCTACAAAGCCTCTTTACCCGATGGAAGGGTAGTCGCGGTGAAGAAGCTCAGCCAAGCCAAGACTCAAGGCCAGAGGGAGTTTCTAGCAGAGATGGAGACCCTTGGCAAGGTGAAGCATAGGAACCTTGTCCCTTTACTCGGATACTGCTCTTATGGCGAAGAGAAGGTGCTTGTCTATGAATACATGGCGAATGGAAGCTTGGATCATTGGCTGAGGAATCGAACTGGGACTCTTCCTTTACTAGATTGGAGTAAGCGTTTCAAGATAGCTCTTGGTGCTGCGCGTGGTATGGCTTTTCTGCATCACGGGTTTATCCCACACATCATTCACCGCGATATTAAAGCAAGTAACATCCTACTGAATGAGGAGTTTGAGGCCAAGGTTGCAGATTTTGGCCTAGCAAGGTTGATCAGTGCTTGTGAGACTCATGTGAGTACGGATATTGCTGGCACGTTCGGGTATATCCCACCCGAGTACGGTCAGAGCTGGAAATCAACTACAAGGGGAGATGTGTATAGCTTTGGGGTTATCTTGCTTGAGCTGTTAACTGGGAAGGAGCCGACTGGGCCGGATTTCAAAGACATTGAAGGTGGCAACTTGGTGGGGTGGGTTTTCTTGAAGGTCAAGAATAGTCATGCTGTAGATGTTCTTGATCCTGCTGTTCTTGATGCTGATTCCAAGCAGATGATGCTTAAGATTTTGCAGATTGCTGTGCTCTGCCTATCTGAGAACCCGGCCAACCGGCCGACTATGCTTCATGTTCTCAAGTTCTTGAAGGAGTTGGAGTAGGATGCAGATGGAGGGGAAAGAAGAAGGTGGTGGTTTTTAAATAAATATGGTGGTATAGTCTGTCTGGTTTAAGTTGGTGTTTGCTTATCTATGTTATAGATATGGTGGTATAGTCTGTCTGGTTTGTGTATCAGAAGTTATCTAGTAGATATCCCTATTCAACTATTGGTTTACTTGGTTGTTTCATCAAGAATAAGGATAAGCACATTCCAATGTCATGAATAGATCTTCACTGTCCCAAAATTATTTTCAGAAAGCAATTGTTGCAGAATACAAAAATTAGTTCATTTGTCTCAGAAAAATAGAAATACAGAATTACAAGCAAACACATTTAAGAGTCATCACATACCAACAGTTTTTTCACAAACAAAATTGAGCAAAAGTCTACTGGACCCTTCAATAGAAAAAGAGAGTTCCTAAATGCTTCAAAGACCGAATCACAATAAATTACCGTCGATGTTAAAACTTCAGCATTCGCTCTAAAAGGATTTATGAGAAATACCATTTGGCGCGGTGCTGATAAACGGGTGGAACAGTGGTGGGGCTGCAAGTCTTTGCATCCCGAGTATGAATGAAATAGATTCACTTCCAGTTTTAGCATCTCAGTTGGCGACGTCGATGAATAATCATGGTAGAGATCGCCTTGCTCCATAAATTCCTTGAGAATAAACCAGATGGTAGTGTACAGATTTTTTTCAGGCCGAGTGATCTCACTTGCTTCGGCTGTCCTTGAGGCTCTGCAATAAAGAATAATGAATAAGCGAGTTTAGACTCAGTAAGCATACAAATTGGAAGAGTAGAGTATATATGTGTCGACATCATACCATTCGTTTGAAGGATCTATCATTTTCAATCTTCTTCTCTTTCTCTGAATCTGGTTTGGCACGATCTAGGGCCTAAAGCATAAAGAGAGAAATCATTATAGACAAGCAAACTCGGATTGAGAAGCCCAGCAGAGAAATCATTCCACTGAAGTAGGACAAATATTACTGACCTCTATCAATGTCTCCACACGACGTCTCATCCTTGTGTGCATGAAACCTTCTGAACACTGCTTAGACAAAGCATAAATTGCATGATAATCTAAGTAGAAACCTTACCATGAGCTGAAGAAACTTCATGATCAAAGTTATGCATGGCTATTCATAGACAAGTACTAACTCTATCCAGTGGCTAGCAAACTGGAAACCCTCGTAGTAGTTTTTAAGTCAACCTCAGTCGCTGCAAGCTATTTGTTTGGGTTAATCTTAAGTGAATACTGGCCACGAATTTGGGGTAGAGTCGGTAGACACATGTAATTCTGCAGCAGCACCATCTAGGCTTCAGCTAGGTCATATTTCGGCACCATTAAATTTACAAAGAAGAAAAAACTGAAATTATATAAATAAAGATTTTGACTTACGAGGAGCTATCATTCTCCTAGAAATGTGAATTAGTTAGGACTGAGAGGCTAGAGGAGAATTATCAGGACGACTCGTGACTTAACAAGAAGGCTAGTAATAAAGTGGAGACTCGGCAGTGACTAAATCTGGTGGTTAGAAATGCAGAAAGAAGGCCAAAGATTGTGATGAAATGCCTATACCCTTTACAGAAAAACACTCAAGACTCCTTTAGCAAGTGTAAAGTCATAAGTGACTTCATAACAAGCAATTCAAACTTGTGTGATGCCAAGCTTCTCACCTTGACATGATAGCTGACATAAGCATGAAATGTCGATAAACTCCAAACAGTTCTATCCAGCTTTCTGCCATCCACATGGCGAGGAAAAATAACTGATAATCAGGTACATATATGAGCTCCCCTCAAAAATATAATTTGATTGAATTTCTATTTGAGACTCAAAAATTACCAAAGCTGACAAATCCAGCATTTGCTGATAATGCCTCTTGTGGAGCGGCTTCCAACTCTTTAGGGGGTGTAGAAGACCACAGACAAGGAGGGGCATTGTTAAGTCCAGCAGTTTTCCTAGCTTCCACAAATTCCTGAAAGTTTGCCAAATTATAGGACACTGGGAAGATCTTTATTTCCTAAAGTAGGTAAGATGAGGATTTCTCGAGGAGAAATCATCCAATAACATGATCAAGGATTGTATATAGACACACAAACAGAAGATAGAAAGTGTATATTAAGATATCCTACCTCTCCAAAATGAAAATAAACTAACTACCCTGTGATGTACATATAAATGAGAAATTCAATGCACGCATATCAATTTTTTATGCAAATGAAAGGAGAAGGTTTGCATGCTTTTTTCCCCTTGAGATATAGCAATATAGCAGCAGTATGCTAGGATATTAGACTCAGGCATCAGTTTAAGAATGCAACAATTTCCTAACCAATAAAATGCAAAAAGGAAAGAAATATGAACGTCTAGGTTAACATCAGAGTTTGAATAGTTCCAGATTTATTCCTGTCATTAACTCTTGCAAAGGCCAGTAGTTGACAATAACAAGAGGCAGTCATGGAAAAATGCATGGCAGAATATATCCCCAATATTTCAGATCATGTACCTGAAGGAAAGAAGAAGCGAGAACAGTATCTATGGAATCCTTAAATCGCATGGGGAAAATCACAGTCACCTTATCCGCCTGCAAAAAAAAAGTCACATGCTACTCAGGTCTATTCCTCTAAAATATGCTTATTATACAAGTTGAAAGTGCTCCTAAGCTAGCTCTGATAATGATTGTAAATGCATGTAATGATTATATTAACAACCGAATGATCAAGGAGTAGATATCTGTAAATGCACATCATAGTCGAGGTCAAACTAAAAATTGTTTAAGTATTCATGACAATGAGCAAAAACTGATAATCATCCAATATGCTCTTTAACCAAGCAAAAACAATGGATTTGAGAGAAGTTCAGAAAATTGACCTGAGGAAAAACAAAAAATGATTCGTTTGGCCGATGCACAAGTGAAATAATCTTGTTTAAGTCAGACTTAGCACCCCTCGATAGTAGTTGCTTAAATACTGCTCTCAATGGCGCACCCTGTACTAATTCTCTTATAGAAGCAATCTTTATCAGGAATGCTTGCTTATGCTCTACAAAAAATTAAGCAGACACATTAGATAAAAACCCAGTGTACATATTTCGAGATAAAAACTCTCCTGAACACCTATGATACATCCATCATCCAAATCACATGCTCGAAGGGGCAAAGCCTAGTAGCATGAATATGCACCAATAAATATTCAAAATTTGTGCATCTTTAGATACCAAGCTTCAAGAAAGGTAGAACCGGAGGAGTTGGGGGGGGGGTCAAGCAGGCAACGTATACAATGGCAATTGATTAGACCAAATGTTAGATCATATTTATTTCATTTAAGAAAATTAGACTTTCAGCACGTGTGCACAGACCACAACACAAGGCCATTTGATTAGACCAAATTTATGCTATTTCTGATACTGCATCCATGAACCATGATCATACATACAGATGCTCTTAATTGAACATGTCATTCTGATCCACTATATTGCATACGTGTTAACTCCAACATGTATATGGTGTTAGCTCGATATCCACTTAGAAGCATCATAATTTCTGAATAAGAAAAAGATGTGTCACAGCTGTGTGCACCAGAACCATAGCAAATCATTTGGTCAAATAAACAATATCTACCATCAAGCTTCATCTATATCATGATATTAATGTAAGAGAAAGCAATTCTATGGGACTCTTGCCAATATTGTAGTGGGCTTGTCAGGCAAAGTTATCAGCTTTTTACAAATGAATTTCCTATAATAAGATATGACACATTAATAGATTATTGATGGAATACCCAAAACAAACATCAAGAAAATAACAAAAGGATAAATTCAGGGAAACAACTACAAAGTTTTCAAACAGTAGGTTCTAGGTACCTAAATGTCGGTATGGACAACTCATAATGAAAGAATTTTAAAAGTGGAACTCACTAGACCTTCATCTGGAGGAAGCTTAGACAGGTTCAGTTTCACGGTAAGATTATAGCCATCCCTTGGGGGATCAAGAACTTGCAGAACCGCACCATATGCTGCTTTTATAGCTTCTATAGCTCCTTGAGGGAGTCCTCCAAAAAATACAGTTTCTGGAGGTGGTGCAGGTAATGATAGTGATAGTAGGATGAGATTTGGATTCTTCACAGTTGCCTGAAAAAAAATCAGAGATCGGAATGTGGAAAAACTACTGCTCTGCGATGTATTCTATAAGAAAAAAAATATAGCCATCAAAGCAAGAAACACAATTACCTACAATCCAAAAACTAAAAAGTATCGGAATAAGAAGTTGTTATCAGTAGATTTTTTTTATGAAGACAGTAAATTTTATAATGTAATCTAAGAATATATGCATCACCTGAATATGGTAGCGGACATCATCAAATTCAACCCACTGGCAGTCTAATTCAACTCCTTTATCAAGACTGAGAAAATAATACATATGTGTCACAAGGGCTAGAAATAAATAAGTATCTTGGTAATGCAGCAGTGTTAAATTTGCATTAACAGTTCAGTAGTTCACAAACTACATTTCTAGTAAAACACTACAAGGTTGGATCCATTGAGGTAAAAAAATGACTGCAGTTGCATGTTAATAACACCGACAGCAAAAAAAATAAAAATGAAGAAACGTAACAAGATATCAAATAGGCTAAGTAAGACATAAGATCTATAGGATCGAGTTAAATCCCAATCGTCAGGTAAGTGTAACCAGACTATCAGAGTAACCTGATCTACATTGTGTTTATATTCATAGATAGACGTGCACTTCACTTTTAAAGATTAAAAGTTTTATAGGCAATCAAAAAGACATGACATGATCTCATTCTAGAAGTAATGAAAAGCCCTATTGCTAAAAGTCTTTAAATATATGAAGATTTGATTGTAAAGAACAGAGTAACTAATAAACCAGTCCCCAGTTGAATGTGTTAGCTGGTGAAAATGGAACTTAAAAACGTAAAGAAAAGGCAAACAAAAGTTATTAACATGGAAAAACAAATGAATCAGTGCATCAAAATGGGGGAAAAGATTGAGACATACTTCTGAACTCGTGTAGACAAGACTTGCAGGAGATATCTGCAGGGAGACTGCAACAGGATCATCGTTCTCTGGCAGATGATCCCAATGCTTCGTGAGGGTAGACAATTTGAAAGCACAATAGGATCTCAATTACTCAAGCACTTTAGCTGAAATAAAAATTATCAATTGGAAACAATCGTAGCATGAGATATTAGCTTAATAACGCAATCTTACAATCTCTAAGCTGCATACATAGTGTGCTTGAATATTTAATTTCCTACAATAAACTGCAGCATACATTTTGAGCTACAAAAATTCTTATTCTTATTCTAAATGGAAAATAGGTAAAGGTGTTAAGAGTTTTGACGTCAGACAATTGCAAAACGGGTAATGGGGTCAAAATGGGCGAGAATTCAGAGGTACGCAAAGAAACGGCCAAGGTGGCATCGTACTTAACTCAGAATTGAGGGAACAATTTAGAGAGAGAAAGAGTGGAGAGAGAAGTAAGAAAGTGAAGTACCTCCATCACGAAAAGATGTTTGGGAATTGTGGTTTGCAGCGTCCTCTCCTCCTCCCGGGACAGAGGTGGAAGCGCCGCCGACAGAGAAGGTCGAGATCGGCTGTAGACCCGGTGGCTAAGAATTCTGGAGGTGGGGGCGAGCAAGATGTAGTCTACGCAATAAATTGAAAAACAAAAGAGAAGTGAAAAGCCTCATTCTTGTTTGTTCTAATTTATTAACTCCAAAAGGAATAAAGCATATCTATGTCCTACTTTTATATTATTCTTTTTAATTGGATCTTTGTATAATTGTAAAATTGAGTTTACATAATTTTTAAAATGAATTTAAAATGTTAAACCCATCTATTATTGATTTTGTACACTTTACTATTTGAATTATGGAAATGTGCACTTTACCTTGTGAATTATCTAACTTATTTTGATGCTAACGGAAAAACATTATGATTTTTTGATCACATACGCAAATTTAGGAAAACACCCGAATAGAGAAGTGAGAAATCCAACTTAAAAAACGTAGTTTTATTACCCTCAAAATACATGAAGTTTTGTCAAATTTCCATTTTGTACACGAACTTTAAAATCTATTTGTAAATACAAGAACTTTCAATTTATTTGAAATTGTATATGGATCAAAAATCCGGCGAAATTAAAGCTGATATTACATTTTCTTACATGACATGTCTGCATACGTGACGGTCTTGTAAACATCGAATAAAAAGTCTGAAATATTTTATTCTTGTAAATACATAAACTTTATAATAATTCTCGTTTGCACATAAACTTTGAATTTCATTTAAATTTGTACATAAACTTAGAATTTTATTTCAATTTGTAAATAAAGATTGAAATTCTTTTAAATTTTGTTATGGAAATAAATATACTTTTTATATAGGGCATGTCGACTCCAAGAAATGTGTAGAACCAACGAATATAGTTATCGAGTCCTTTTTTATGTGGGGTATGTTGAAATCGAACTTTTATTGTCACAGCCCGATTTTCGGGAAGGGGCGTATGACAGGGTGTGGTGAATGCGGATAAATCAACGAGTATTTATAATTAGAGGATAATACAGAATAATTCAAGAAATTTATTTCAGGGAAATTCCAACGCCGAGATTTATCAAAATGAAACAAGTGTTGAGCACATAAAAGAAATCTAGTTCAATAATCATGAAGACAAGTTTAAAATGACGAGTAGCAAAACAATTACGTCTGCAAGTATCAATTAAGCACGGTGGGATTTAGCATATCAAACAGTAACCCTCGCCCTCGACTCCACCCGTGCCGCAATGTACCGCTCAACTCCGAAAATGTTTTTGAAAAAGATTTGGGTTGAGTACTAGTGTACTCGGTGGGTAGAGGCGATTTGAAACACGTTTAAAAACAAGTTTATCCATGCATGAGGTATGACTTGGAGGGTTTTAAAAAAGGAAACCGCTCCAAGCATACAAAACATTTATCATTGGGTGCGCACATCTGTGTCACATTTAACCGTTACTCCTTACGGTGAGAACCCTGGCCCCTAGAATCGTAGTTCAGGGGGTCTCACTTACTTATGTGGGAACCCTGACCCCTAAAGTCGTAACTCAGGGGGTCCCACTTACTTTCCCGGGAACCCTGGCCCCTAAAGACGTAACTCAGGGGGTCCCGTATCTTGGTTAGCACTTAGTGGGGATCGACCCAATAGTAACTAACAACGTGTACACAATCATTGATTAATGTTTTAGATTAATCAAGGATCTCGATCGATCTCAGGAGCATTAAACAGTATAAATGCACAAAAACTTTCATGGATAAACAGTAATTTACAGAGCTCATTAACTCAAAATAACTTTTACGAAAATATTACCCACCTCGTGGCGCGATAATATTATCCGCAACTTTTCCGAAGTTACCGCCTTTTTCAGAGGGTCCTACAATAGAGACCTAATTTCGGTTAGGGTAAAATCCCAAAGTCCTAAGATTTATCGAATTCTATCACACAAAGTTTGTCTCTAGCAATTAGGATTTTTGATTACGAAGGGCGGATTTTTCCTCGCTATTTTCTTCGACATAATAAAATTCATCTTTAAAGATCTTGCCCGGATACAACTCGTTCACGTATTCATAGCATTCTCTCCTCATTAGGTAAATAATTTGACTTTGGCATTTGAAGGGATATTTGAGGTTAATGGTATTTTTGGAAGTGATATTAGCAGCAACTTTCGGCTTTATTTTCGGACGATCCGACCGTCGGTCTTTGACGAAAGTTCACGTGTAGATTCTCCCCCAGGAGGGTTACAAGTCTGTAGAAGTAAGTTTCCCGATCGGGCGTCGTTACAACATCGAAACTGGCCTCCGAACTGGAGTCAGCGAGTTTATGGCAGTTCTGCCAGCTGTACTTTGAAGGCTCGTATCTTCTTCGTCTGAACTCCATTTTATGTGTCGGGCACGGTTTTGGAAAGCCATCGAACTCAGATTTCTATCGGTATAAGTCTCGGTGAGTTTCGAGAAGGGACGAAGCTCCTAGGCTATTCTAAAGTTGGGGGTTCAGCACATCCCGGGAAGGATGGCGTTTCGGTGGTGCCTTTTCGTCGATCCGTAACTTCTTGATACGATCTCCAATTGATGAACGGAAAAGTTCTGGATATTCCTTGAATGACAAGGTTCGATACGGTATAGGGCTTGGGGTTTCCAAATTTGAGGTCTGTTCACAAAATATCTCTCAAAACGGGTGGAGCTAAGCCTCATTTCAATACATAGAATTTTCTGGGTGTGGCATTTAATCAAACAGCTTCTTGGCGATATTCGAGCAAGCGTATCTCAGCGGTCGGGACTCTGTTTTACGATCGAAGATATGTTTTGGAATCCTTGTTTATCAAGGTTTGTGTGGGTGTCAGTTTTATAGAATTATGAGTTCGATTGGATCGTGAAAATCGGGTCGGAACTTCGCTGCTCGCGCTTCTTGCCGGTTTGGCAGTTTTGAGCGGCCCTTTTCGACGTTGAATAACTTCGGCGTTCGGGCTCTGTTTCACGAACCGAGAGGTGCGTTGGAAAACTGAAAGTGCAAGGCTTACAGTGGTATAGTCCTTAGGTGCTGTTTTTTATTATTCCGATTGAAAATCACGTCGCAATTTCCCCTGGTCAGCATGCTTAGGAAGTTAATTGTTTCGAACTCTGGTTTTTTTTTCCGGAGTTCATAACTTGCTGGTACGAACTCTAATTGGCGACTGGAAAACGGCTATTGAAAGCCAATGGATCAAGGATCACGATGGTCTTGGTTTTGGAGTTTTTGGTTCACTAGCCTATTCAGAAAATTTGGTCGAAAAAGGGCCGTTTAACGGACGAGGATGGCATGCGGCAGCAGTGATTTTCAAAGGCTTATATCTTTTCGGTCCGGAGTTCGTTTTGCGAAGGGAGAGTTGCTCCGGAAAGCCAGAGGAAAGAGATTTCTAGTGGTGTATAATTTGGGAACTTTATATAATGGAAAGGGTCCCGAAAATAAGTCAGATCACAGGCCTAAGAGGATAAGTGCAACATGTCGGTTTCGCGAGCTACTTCGTGTTTTCGTTTCCAAGCTCGAACTCTCAACGAAAAAGCAAGGGGTTCACAGCGGAGTCGTTATTAGTCAAGAAAATGATCTTTCTCGAAACCGTGGGCGAAAGGTTAAGCGTATATCTTGCGACATTTTATCGAACACGTCATGAGCATTAACTTTCCTCTTAAGATCCCAATTTTCTTGTTTCACTACAGCAACGAAAATTACACCCTACTCAAAAAAAATACAAAACAGAATGAAAAGTAGGGAGAAAGAGAGATCGCGTAAGTAATAAAAGCATCAACCCACCATTCAAGTTCCAATCTTCACTCACGTAAGGCAAAAGATGGTTTCTACAATCTATAACATAAATATCTTTCTCAAGAGGGAATAACTTGCAAGAGAACCCATTACAAAAATCTAAAGCTTGAAGAGCTCGACCCGAAAATCGCCGGAGTATTACGGATTGAGATTTGAGAAATGAAAATGAATGGAGCAACTGCTTCTTGTCTTTAGGAGAATCTGTTTTCTGGAAGTGATGAGATACGAGTATTTGGTCTTTAAAAGGGCTTTATCTACTCATTTCTGCCTCCTTCTTTCCCCAATCAAATAAAATGTTGCAGAGGAGATATGAGGGATGTGAAGAGTTGGCCAATGGAGTATTTCTGAGTTACGTAAGATTTCCGTAAGATTTGAGAGGTGGCAACATCGTATATTTGGTGAAGATATGCACTCAACCCTTGGACAAGAGTTGGCCATATGGTGAGATAGATAGAGAGAAGGAAACGTGGAGTTGGGGAAAATTTAGATTCACACTCAATCCATAAGTAGATATGCATATCTATATATGCACCTTATTACTAGACATATATATATATATATATATGAATACGTAAATCACCAATTAATATTTATATATCTACTAAATTGAGGTATGATAGAGGCTTAATTATTCCATTGAGAGGAGTGTTTAATTTGGCGCCTCGTATTAATATTATAGGTTTGTAAATCAAAATCTAATCCCGTATCAAAATTCGACTCAATAATATGTATTAAAATTACGAGGTACACATGTACATGTTTATATATAATAATAATAATAGGCGTGCCGATATAAAATTCGAAATTATCCGAATTTCGTGAAATGCCCAAAATACTTCGTAATTACACGCAATGCGTCGATAATTAAATCTAATGAAATTGCGTTCTCATTATGGATTTATTCGGAATTAATTCCCTATCATTATCGATTTTATTTATTAAAATATCCGGGGTATTACATTTATAGATACCCCACACAAAATTTCCCTAAATTCGATAACTATATTTGCTAGTTCTATACAAAACTTAAATGAAATTCAAATTTATTGGAGTTGACACACCCCACGTAAAAAAGCACATTTGTTTTCATATAACAAAATTAAATGAAATCCAAATTTGATTTACAAATTAAAATGAAATTCTAAGTTTATAATGCAAATTTAAATAAAATTCAAAGTTTGTGTGCAAAACGAGGAATTATTACAAAATTTGTGTATTTATAAGAATAATTTTTTTTAGACTTTTGGTTCAATGTTGACTGGACTGCCACGTGCGCATACACGTCCCACCGGAGAATGTCATGTCAACTTTGATTTCACTGGATTTACGACTCATGTGCACTTTCAAACAAGTCGAAAGTTCATATATTTATAAGCAGATTTTGAAGTTCGTGTATTTGGAGAAAAATAACCTAAATAATTATTAGATTATGTTTTTAAATGCTTAATATAGCTATTTTTCTTTTTCATCTTTATCAAACTTATATAATGGCCGATTAACAATTTTTTTTGTGTATAACTAAATATTTCACTAACATTATTAGGTTTAATTAATATAATAATATAGAAAAAGACTATTTTATCCAACTTATAACAAACACAATTATGTCATTATATTTTGGGATATTAGCCTCTAAATACATAAAATTTGGTCAAAATTTGATTTTGCACACGACTTTTAAAACTATCTTTAAAATATATGACTTTTGAATTGGTTAAAAATTGCACACCTGTGAAAAAATCCGGTGAAATTAAGTCTGACGAGGCGGACAATGTGGCATTTTGTTGCTTAGTTGTCAACGAGCTTTTCCATGTAAGAAATTATGTAGTTAGTGTCACTTGTAAATACACCAAGTTTCAGTTTCATCTAATTTTACACATAACTTTCGAACTTTAATAAAAATCTATCTTCTAACTAAGCACTAAAATGTCACGTCGCCACCTAATCAAATTCGATTTCGTCGGTGTGCAATTTTTAACGAATTGAAAAGTCATGTATTTTGAGTAGCGTTTTGAAGGTCGTTTGGAAAACCAAATTTCAGTCAGACTTAGCGTATTTTCATGCTACTATCCCTTTAACTTTTAGTATTCATTCCGTCAAAGCCGACTTGTCTGGTTGCTTTTCGGCACGGATACTTTTGATAGTTGATTTTATATAATAAAAATATGGGTCCCATATAATTAAATAATTATATTGTGGTTTGTGAGGTAGAGGTGTGAGACCCATATAAATACTTAATTATTTAAAGTTGATTTGATGTCATAAAGATGTGAGATTAATTTTCTTATTTAGAAAATAGACAAGGGCGATGAGACAGCCCAAAAAGAAAATGTAGACAAATCGGGTGGGACAGAGAGAGTAATTTACTTTAGATTACTCAAATTCTGTTGGGAAATAATATAAGTTTTTAAGATTGATGAACCAGTCTGATGTATTTATAGGATCTCAGCATGTATTTGTATAGCCAGGCTGATTATCTTTTTAGATTAGGTTAGTTCAGATTATGGTTATTCAGTTAGTGGAACGAACTAAGTCTAGCTTTAATAAGCTGACCTCTCTAGGCTAAACTGATCTATAGATCATAATCTTCACCAGTCCGAATTGATATATTCAAATGTGAAGATAATATGAGGTACGAGGCGCGATATTCTAAAAAGATGGTCAACGAAGGAAACGACAATTATCATATCAACATTGACCAATACTAGACCGTCGTATCGCCCCTAGTCAAAGGCGACATAACAATACCTATTGGGAGATGATTCATCAGTAGATCAGTTGCTTAGTGATTGGTGATTTAGCTGATCCCAAAACCCTATATTGATTGATGAACCATTCCTTTATATTTGTAACGCCTTCGTCTTTGAGCTCTTCAGGACTCAGTAGACCAACCTTCAGCATGGTCCCGACTCAGTAGTTCTGTATGTTGTCCTTCAGTAGACTATCTGCCGCAGCGCCATGGAGTGAAGATTTAGTAGTGCTGGACTCAGTAGGAGAAGCATATTGAAAGGTGTTCAGGAGTAAGTAGAACTGGACTCAGCAGGAGTAATTTACTGAACTCAGAGTCTTGACCTTCAGTAGATTTGAACTCAGCAGGAGTATACTACTGAACCTTGGGTCAGACTCATCAACGGTCGATCAGTTACTTTAACTGAGAGTGGACTTCAGAGAATTAATCAGTAGAGTTATCCGAGATATTACATCAGAGAAGTCAGCTTCAGTAAGCCTTGAAGTCTGAAAATGTCTCAACTACTTCTTGTACCTTGACCAATGACAAGCAGCCAGATGGAAAAGTATATGATAAAAGCTGCAAGTCAACCACTTTCATGAAAAAGTTAGTGGACTCAGCGGAAATTCAAAAGAGCCGTTAGCTACCAATAGAGTGACACGTGGACAGTTCGTCTCCAACGGATCTTTCCATAGCTCATATTTATAAATAGAGGGAAAATCAAATTGAAGATATACAACAACAATATACGAACAGAGCAACAAGCAAACACGAATACAAGCTATACGTGACGAACTTCAGAGCTCAATCCAAGCGTCAAAAGCACTCAACTTGCTCTAAGGGAACACAAGCTTACATAGAACTCAAGTCTCTAGCATCCAAGTGAAGAACACGAACCAAAAGAGATTATTCCTCACTGTTCTTCGCTCTAGAAGCCCTTCTTATTCCCTTTCCCTCTAACCTAAGCTCAATTGTATTATCTATAGCTTAGACCGAAGGAGTTCAATTTATTAAACTATTCTTAGTGTTAAGAACTCCTTCATCGTTGGAGATACATTCAAATATATTTTGTTTGACCCTGTAAATTGAGACTTGCTCAGTATAATCACAAGACTGTGTTTGTCCAGTGCACAAACGACTAAGACTAACTCAGTATAATAAAATAGCCTCTTGCCGTGTTCAGGACAGTGGACGTAGGATCTTGCGTATCCGAACCACTTTAAAGTCTTTGTGTTTATAAATGTTGCATTGATTTAAACTGTTCATACTGAAAAACCATTTACAAAATCATTCAAGTGAGTTTCAATATCAAGTTTAACTGACCGCACTAATCTACTGAAATAGCTTTTATAAACAAACGTTTTCAACCAAACTAAATTGGGCCTACACTTTCTGCACACTATTGAACATTGTTGAACGCATCTGAATTTGACAACAGTCAGCTAGCAGAGCTCAGCATATCAAGAATAGCTTGTCTGATCTACTGAATTCATTCAGTAGGCAATCTCCGATAATCGGACTATTCGCGTTCTAGTTTGAGAAAAAGGTTTTCAAGTGTATTCACCCCCTCCCCCCCCCCCTACATCTGAACGTTTGACTCGAGACCAACTATACCTATTAGTGGATTTTTGCAAGGAAGCAAAAAAGTGAAAGTAGAATCTTGTGAATCTGAACCACTATAAAATCTATGTTCTTTACTATTTTATTGCTTTCAGCTTATTGTTCATCATATTACATATCAGTTTTACTGTTGCATTCACGAAAGCGTTTTTACAAAGGGCCTATCATATTTATGTATACTGACTGACTCACTATCAGTCAGGTTCTCTGATCTGAAAAGACAAAATTTGGCATTATGTGTATCCCCCTATACCTGAAATTTTACCCTCACCAACAAATTCCAATACCAACATATATCTAACTTTTATATCATTAATTTTTTCTTAATACGTGTGGAAAAAAAAGCATATATATTTGGGAAAAAAAGATATAAATTGCCCATGAATTTTCAGATATGATCGGAATATTGTTGGGATTTTACTCTCTATCATAAATACTTGAATAGATAATTGAGATAAATTTCACAAGGTCAATATTCAATAGAGTTCAAGACTTTTAACCCATTTGTAAGTATTAAAGTTTAATTTTCCATGAATTGGGCCATGAATATTTCGTTTCCATAAAATATAAGTTCATGTGTTATAATTAATATCCTTAAATTTTATCTGATTATACATAACACATTTAAAAAATGTGTTGACTTTTAGATATTTTATATTGTTAAAATTCTTGTATGTCTATCATTGTCATAAGTAAATTACATTACAATATGCATTTATGAATCACAATAATTTTCATTATATTTTTTTTATTAGTAGCAATATGCTTCTATTGGTTATTAAAGATATATTACTAACCAAATAAAATCAGACGTCACACTAAAGAACAAACAGAATTCATTAGGAAATATGCCATTTAATAAAAAATTGAGCAAAAGAATAAGTAATACTCCAAAGCATCTTACCAAAATAACCCTGCATCTTTTCAGATGTGGGGGTTGATGTGGAAGCAATCAATTATTTACTTTTCGAATTAATTGACATCCACCCTTTCAAAAGGTAGCCGAAAAATATAAAAAAGAATCACTATAATCCGAAGATTCACATCAAACTCAAGTGAACTTGTTACAAGCAGTCAAACTTATTTCTAATAAATACTACAATACAAAATTAATTCTAAAAAACTCAATTTAATTAAATTATATAATTTAATATATATGATGTGCATTTAGTAGAAATCCACATTTAATGTTGGAACTATGAATTTCATATAATCTTATATATTTTATACACAATTCTTATATTTGTTACGTCAAAAAACTTGTAACTCTACATTATACATACATTATATATATTTGTTTTATGTGGAAAAGTATTAAGTGTAGAATTACATATGTTAACTATGTGTTCCTATATGATTCACTATTCATATATCAACATCGTGTGCAAAATTAACCATTCTCCATTTGTCTAAGACTGTATCATTCGTAATTTAGTATGCTAAGTGTCATGAAAAGTCTCCTGAAATTATACTAATATGTTCTAAAATTAATGGCCTCAACAGAATTTTCTTGGTAGCTACAGCCTACATATCTACCTTTCTTTCTCTTAATAGTTCCTGCATTGATTATTTCAAGTACCTGAAACTTGACCATTCAGGCTGCTAAAGGCACCACATTCCATATTTATCATCTTGACGCATATACAGCTAGCCAATTTAAATATAATCTAAAAATTGAGAAATAATAAGAGCCTCTTAATAAAAAATTACAGAAAAAAAAGACTACTACGAGAACCTTCCTGAAAAGATTATCGAGACACGCGACACACTTTCACACGTGCCTCTCATCGGACATCCACAGCACGCGCTTCTAGCCTAAACATATTCTACCGAGATCTAATCCTCTGCGGTCACGCGCACCGTTCATGAATTTAGAACCTTCCTATTTCTCGAGTTACTCCGCGCCAGCCACGACGATTTTTCATCGTCGTCGCAGCTATCTTGATCGAACGGCTCGGATTTGATATCGCCTCCCGGCTGCTGCAGCTGCAGCCCCATATCGTGCTCCACCGAACTACCCTCCCCTTCTCTCCCCCGTTTCAGACCTATCGGCACACCGAACAGTCTCGCGCTTATTTCCTCCGCCGTCGATCTGATATTGCTCTCTTCTCCGGCGATCGCCGCCGCCGCCACGGCGGTGTGCATCTCCTCGCAGAATTTCGTCATCGGAAGCAGATCTAACGGCTTCATCGAACTCTCAGCCACGTTTAGTTTGCTGCTGTTGTCCGTCTGTTGGTCGCTGCTGCCGCCGCTGTTCTTATTACTGCCACCGTAATTCGACATCATAACGTAGATATTGTTGCATAAACTCTTCATCTGGCTCAACTCTTTGTTGAGCTGCAAGTTTTCTTTTCTCAATCTGTCGTTCTCGCCAACCAGCTCCGCCGAGCCACCGCCGTGCTCCCGTGCCCTAGCTGGCGAGTTGGAGGAAGAAACCACTTGCTCCTCGCCGGAGTCGGACGGAGACACTGTCGGTAACGGCGCGGGTGGAGTTGGCGACACCAGCGCGACCGCAGCGGTGGCGGTCGCCGGCGGCGGTGAGACTGACGGCGTTGGTGCAAGTTTCCGGCGCTGAATGTCGCACAGAAGTTTCTTCTCACCTTTTCGAAAGCAGTCGTTGGAGAATTCCCACCGATCCGGCATAACTTTCCTGAATCCCTAAGAGTTCAACCAAAGAGCTCCATCAACAACCGAAAAAAACACAGATTCGCTCAAACAAGTTCAGATTAGCCGTAAATCGAAGCTTACGTAGGTGTTCAACTGGCGAACAAAGCTAGAGAAATTGTTATGCTTGAAATACTTGGGCAGCAGATCTCTGGCGAACTCCGTCGGATTCCAAACAATAAAAGTAGATCCGTCTTCGTTCCACGATATGACGTCATCGATCGCGTGGTCATCCACGAGCTGATAGGTTTTGGTCAGAAACGGCGTCGGAAGTGACCTCGGTGCATCGCCGGCCGTCATTTCACCGCTTCCGTTCCGATCCACCGGTGGCGCAGACATAAAGGCGCCGACCTACACCGCACCAGAATCATGAATACCAAAAAACTGAAAACCTAGTATTTACAAAAAGAAGAAATTATACTTACAGAAGTTAATCCAGTTGAAATCTATTTGCCAGAAAGAGAAACCGCGCAAGTGTGTAATTCCAGAAGGTTCTGATAACATAATGAATAGATAGAGAGAGAGACAGTTACCAAATATTGGAGGGAGGGAGGGGCAAGAGAGAGAAAAGTGTGAGGGATGAAACAACGAGAAGTTTCGATGGGGCGTGACACGTGCCGGTCGAAGAATGGATAGGGGTAGACAACTCAATTAAAGTGGTGTGTAACTTGAGAAACGAAAAGAAGGTTCTCTTTTCGTGCATTATTGAATAATTTGTGGATTTTTTTAATAATGAAAAATTCACAAAATTTATGGGGAATTGTTTCGTTTATAGTAACATAGGGTGTGGATTTAATAGGAACTCAAAGTTGTTATCGGATTTATAGGGAATTGTTTTTATTTTGTATGTTAAGCTGCAGTCTAGAAAATAAGTTATGCAACTTACACTATTGTTGTTAATATGTAGTACTCCCTCCGTCCCGCTAATTCTGTCTCAGTTGACTTCGGTACGGAGATTAAGAAATTTTAGTTTAGTGTGTATTTTATGAGTTATAATTGTATAAAGAAAATGACACAGTTTTCGAAGAGTGATTGGTGGAAATAAATGAGAATTATCCAAATTTTTGCAAGGCTAGTAAAAGGCAATCGATTTTTATTTTGTATATTTTTTTATATTGTATTTGAAGAAATAATCTAAAGTTTTCAAAAAGATAAAAATCATAATTTTTTGAGTTCGGAGCGGAACATAATCGAGTGGGAGATAGATTTTTGAAGAGAAAGAGTATAAGAATGTGGGGGTTGAGTAGTGAGTAAGGGGGATCCACTTCATTTTATGTTTAAAAGTAATTTTTACTATTTTAGAAAAGAGGACAATAATAGCGGGATAGCCCGATTAGGCAAGTAGGACAGTAATAGCGGGACGGAGGGAGTATCATACAGTGTGGATTTAATAAGAACTTCTATTTATGTAGCAATTATGAATTCATACATAATTTTTATATCTTTTAATATATAATTATTATTAGTATTGTTTGTGCATAAACAGTAACTTTACACTTTGCCCTTCTCTATAACCAGTGGCGTAGGGAGGGGGTGGGCAATGGGGGCCACTGCCCCCACTGGACTAAGAAGTTTTTTAACTACGTAAAATTAGAAAAAGATGATTTTTTTGGTGAGTGGTTAAGAGCTATCGTATCATTTAGGAGGTTAAAGGTTCAGTTTCTATTCTATAAAGCTCAGTTCTTTTTTGTTTACCTCTACTTTTATTTTTGCTTCTTTCTTTCCCCTTTTATTTTTATCTCTTCATTTTTAGCTAAAATGTCTAAAACTTCTAAGTTATATGATGTGCGTAAACTCTCTTTCTTTTATTTTTATCTCCCCTTTCTCCGTCTCACTTCATTTTTTTTATCTCTTCTTTTTAGTTAAAATGTGTAAAAATTCAAAATATTATAGTGTTTATGTTTTATAAAATATACTCATTTTTTTACATAATGGTGCGATTTATATTTTTTTTCAATATACAATATAGGGTGCGATGTGTTAGTAGTTGGCCCCCACTGACTTGAAAATCTGGCTACGCCACTGTCTATAACACATATGAATTGTACATATAAAATATTCCAAGACATATTTAATTTGAGTCATCCAACTAGTATATGAAAGGTGTAAATTGATTCCTAGTTCATATTGTCTTGTTATTGATCAATACAATGATTAAAAAATGTGTTTAGGTGTGTTAAAGTTGTGGGATCACTAGTTTAGATTATTTGTGGTCCATAAATTGCATCCCATTTTTAGAACATGATAACAATAGTGAAATAGTCCGATTTTAAAAGAAAGACAATAATAGTCGAATATATCATCGGCCAATCCACGAAATTATTTATTTATGGGTGGCGGGACCAGCTAAATTTTGAGTGGTGAAACTGGAGAAAGAAAATAAATTGTGATCCAAAATAGAGAAAGAGGATTGTGGGCAGCGCAAAATCCGATGGATAGAGCAACATATGTTGGATCATAATCCCATAGCTTATCTTCAGAGGGAGAAAAGTACACTGACAATCCAGACAAAATGAAAATGACTTGTGTTTTTTGTAATAAGGCGCAACCTAGACCCAAACAAAAAATTCAAAATAAGAGACGGATCCAGAATTAAGAGAGGCGAAATACGTAAAATTCAAAATAATAAATGTATTTTGCATATTGCAGCCCATGTGACACATGCTTAAAACTTTATAAGCCAGCCCATCATTTGGGCTACCTAGTCTAATGGACAATCTTGTTGGGCTCATGTTATTTTCTTTACATACAATGTGTTGAATGAAGTAATAGAATAATATATTAGTGAATAATAATTGGAAGGTATAGTATAATAACATAAATAAGAAAACAATTGGACAGAAACTGTGTTTTGCTTGTCTTAATCATGATGTCGCTGATAAGAATCAATGCTTATACATTTAACAAACTTTTTAAAAAAATATCTATTTGACTTTTCTCAAATACTATCTTCTTAGCTTTTTCAACAAATTTATTGATTTTTTTATACATCAAATATCCTAAAACCCTAAGTTGACAATTTATGGGTAAACTTGTTTTACATGGCGAGAAATCGACAATCGGTATTTGATGGTGGACATTTTCAAATTACTTTTCCGAAAAGGAGAAACACTAATTTAGCTTTTAAGCATATATCTCTTCTGACTTTTTGATCTACCTTTCTACGCATTTTCATCGATTTATGTAAGATTGAGATTAATACTATATAGTATTATAATTTTTTATAATTTAATACACAAAATTCTGTGACAAACTATTTACACATGCAAAGCCAGAATTCAGAATGGAAGAGCCGAAAAGTCTTATGATGTGTAGTGTAAATATATAATTTCAGGAATAATAAAATTTTAAAATACATAATGAACAGAAAAATCAGTGACCACATCTGTTTTTTTTAATTTCTTTTTATATGAATTCCAAAAAGAGAAAGAAATTTTACTTTTTCTCTTTTTTTCCATTTTTTTAAAAGAAGAATTATTCAATCTGTCCTACAAACACTCACCGGAAAAAATATCTTTCAGCAATCCCCATCCCTTAAGAAATAATAATCTCTCCAACTCCAGATATTTTCACCGCTCTTTTCTTCCACGGATACTCGCACCACTAGAGCGTGCCTCGCACGCTCCTCTATTGGGAGATTTTGAAACATCTTAGTGACTTAGGGGGTGTTTGGGATAGCTTAGCTGAAGCAGCTTATAGCTGAAAGCTGTCTCGGGAAATGAGATTGGTGTTTGGGAAATCCAGCTTATATAGCTGTTGAAAGCTATTTGGCCTCGAGATAGAGAATTTTCGTAAGCTGGTATCGGGCAGCTGAAGCTGATAGCTTATAGCTTTTATAATTTTATCATATTTAATTAATACATTATATTATAATTTTATAATTATTTTTAATTAATACATTATATTATAATTTATAATATTTTTCATTCTTGATTTTAATTAATAATATTAATTATTCTTAATTTTTTCTAATTTTAATTTTAATATTTTTTTATTAAAATACTATTATATATGAGTGGAAATAAATCTTAAATTTTATTTGTGTAAAAATTCTAAATTTGTTTAATAAGTGAGAAATAAATAACATTTTTATTTTATAAGATATCACTTTATTAATTTTTTCAAATATTAATTTTTTGACTTTCAAAGACTTTTTGCAAACACTTACAAATTATCAAAATCAACAACTTTCGATTACTTTCGACCACTTTCGGCACTTTCAACAACTTTCAAGCACTTATCGATAAGTTCAGCTATCCCAAACACCCCCTTAGTGGGTGTTTGGAGTAAGCTTTATTGATAAGTCTTGAAATCGCTAAAAATTCTTGAAAGCAAACTTTATTTAAAAATCGGTTAGTGTTTGGAAATAAGTCTTTGAAAGCTCGAAAGTGGGGAAAATAGTGTTTGGAAATATTGCTTGATAGAAGTAGCTTATTGTTACTTTTTAATAGAAATGTCTGTTTTGTCCTCAGTGTTACTAATTAATATTTATAATAAATAATAAAATTCACAAATAATTATTATTTAATATTTATTTTTTGCTTACAATTTCAATCTAATACTACAAAATACTAAATTAGTAAAATATATTCTCACAAAGTAGGGTTAGGAAGGTTAATTTTTGGAATTAAATAAAATTAGTAAGGGTAATTTCGTCCGAAAAATACGTAAGCTATAAGCTAAAAGCTCGAAGCTGGGGTGAAGCAGCTTCGACAGATTCTCTAAAATCGACCCCATTTTAGAGAATCTCGGCTTTAAGCCGAGACTTCCAAACACTACGACACAAGCTTAAAGCTGAAGCAGCTTAAAAAAAGCTTTTCCAAACACCCCCTTATTATTGTTGCCATTTTCATTCAGTTTTTTTAAGGTTATGTAAATAATTATTCTTTGTTCTGTTAAAGTTGTTCATTATATTTTTTTGAACCGTCTCATTTAAGTTGTTTAGTTTTTTTTAATAAATTATTACACACACTTTATTAGAGGATTCATAATTTTACATAATTCTATACACATAATAACTCTTCTTAAAAACTGCAACCATAATAAAGTGAACAACTTCAATGAAACGGAGAGAGTAATATACAACCATGTAAAGTTTCCGTATTAATATGGTTGAGTATCAAGCAATGGACTGCAAACAATGTCCGACACCACCTCGTGAATATGTTTAACATTCAGTACATTATTTAGGCCAATAACCTCCACATCTTTTTAAAGATGAAAGAACAATGTCTCACTTAACATGCGTTGTTACCTCTAAAACTTGCTCATCATCTTCCTTTCACTCTAAGACAAAGATTATCGCAGAGAAAAAGTGGGTGGCCAGGTTGACTTTCGTATTTCTATCAATTAAAAAAAAGGCAAATACGTTTGAGGAGTTAGAAAATAACGTGACCATGGTGGGAAATTATTCAAAAAGCAACCTTGTAATCACATGTGGCTTGACCAATGGGTGTTGCCACTTGACGTAACTTCATTGGCTCTTAATATTTATTTTATCTAAAAAGAAAAATAAGTATATCTTATAATATATATTATGAAAATAATTAAAAATTATACCAAAATTCATGATTTTTCATTCTCTATAAATAGAGCCCAATATTGCTATACTTATTCACATCTTAAAAACCTTAATTTTCTCTCATTCTATTATTTACTATAAATCTCAATCTCTCTTTTAATTATCATTGATCCATATAATAACTTCTCCAATTCCCAAAATTTTCCTTACTCTATAGATTACTATCCCAGTTACGAAAATTTCCAAAATTTCAATGAATTCGCATCACCGATATTTGATTTGAATTCGCAATTTTCACAAAATCCCACCCAAAACACCCCTCCAACATCTGTTGAAAATCCTCATAAAAAATCAGCCAACACTTCAAACAATTCTCAAGGTTGGAAAGAGATAGAAGACATGATTCTAATGTCTTCTTATTATCATGTTAGTGAAAATCCAATTGTTGGCACCAACCAAAGTAATGTCACGTTATGAAAAAAAGGTGAAAAAACTGTATGATAACGCTTCAGCTGAAAACCCGTTAATATCCGAAGAGATGTCAGTAGAGTCACTGAGATGACGTTTCAAACGCATTAATACGAACGTTATGAAGTGAATCGATACATATAAGGAGGCGTACATTCGTAGAGGGAGCGGGCCGGGACGAAGAGGGCTTAGTAGGGGTGGTTAGGGATCAATGATAAAAAAATAGAGATGGTTGATTTGAAAATAAAATGAAGTATAGAAATGAGAGATAAATTAATTAAATATTAAAATGATTGGGTTGATTGGGTACTTGGTGGTCAACGTTATTCATAATCTAAGCAAAATCATCCAATTTATACCATGTGAAAGTAACATAAAAATTAAACTCAATTTTATCACACAAAATAATTCCACCATATTCACAATTGTTAGAAGTAACCATCAGGAAGTGCACGCGCGCGTAAAGCACCAAATGATACTTTCACAAATTCGGATGTAGTTCGAGCCTTCGAGGAGGCTGAAAATGTTGACACAACTAACGAGCTCCACACTATAAAACACGTAAACACTCGCATACTACAATCACCCGAAGAAAAAAGAATAAACAAACAAAAAATCCTTCACCGGAGGCAACCTCTCGCGGCCGACGACGGCCATTTCTTCCGATGTCGAGAAACAACGAAAATTCTAGGGGATCATCAAACGGGCAATGGACGAACGAGAGGCACGTAAATTTCTTAAACTCCATGGAGGCCTCTTTTGTTCACTCCATGCTCGAAAATCACGGCGGATTCCCGCCGCTCGATCGTTATTTACCGGACACCGCCGATTCCACCCAGGACTTGGGGAAGGATCAACGACGAAGGCCCAACGTTGCAGGTAATATGATATGGATTTATTGCCCTAATTGGAGAAATAATTTGGAAAATTAGGGTTAGGATGGAATTGTTAAATGGGGCAAATGGATTGATTTGGCAAAAGAACAAGGGTGTCATTATTCATTTATTATGATAAATTTCTAGCACACAAATGTATAATTCATTAATCTCTACTTCATTAGGGTAATAATATAATTAGTTGGTGTCTTGAATTATATTATTATTATTATTATTATTATTATTATTATTATTATTATTATTATTATTATTATTATTATTATTATTTATATATATATATATATATATATATTATGGTGTAATAAATGTAGAAATTAAAACCTTGTAGATAATGTAGATTCAAGAGGGAGGAGGACAGAGAGAAAGACCAGAAATTTAGCTTATCAAAAATCTTCTCAAGATCAGGTTTGTCTTTCCTCTAATCTCAGTATGTATCGAAATTTGATTTTTCAAAAAAAAATTCGGGCTGTAACATTATTTCATTTAATAATTACAAAATCCCTATATACTATACTATACCAATAAAACTTTGGCTTAATAGTAATAATAATAATAATAATAATTATTATTATTATTATTATTATTGTTATTATTATTATAAAAGATTATTGTAATGTTAATGATTTTTATGGAAATTATTTTGCATGTGTTCAGGTGGTCCCAGAATTTCAGAACAAGAGAGATGATAAAGATAAAGATGATGATAGAGATGATGTCTTTCTTGGAACAGTCCATTAAGAAAGGATTTTTATCTATTTAATTAGTATTTTATTTATGTTTTTTTTAAAACTTTTTTTTAATGGAGAATTCAATCTATAATTAATGTGCTGATTAAATACGTATATGTGTTTCTTGTGTGGGCTTGTTTGCATTAATCTAACTATTCCGATCACTCGTCTTAATTGACAGTGTGGTCCCGATCCAAATCCAATTGTTAGAAGAATTTGATTTGTCGCTAATTAAGCAAGTGGAAGTCGTGTAATTAAAAATATCAAATATGGTGGTGGGTTGACACTTAATTGCTCCAAGCCCAACCAAATATTGCAGAAATGGTGTGGTCATGTGGTGTCGGTTAATATTTGATGAATCCCCCTACTTTGATTTTTTACTAAAATAGTAAATATTATCTGAAACACATAACTATTAAAATTTAAACAATCTATATCACATAATACTACTTCTGGATTTTCGCGCTCAAAAGAGACGTACTTTTCTAGTGGGGACGGAGTGAGTACTATCTAAAAGCATTAGATGATATTATATTATTATGATTTATGTAGTGATTAGTAACATTTTTACTTAATATGTTTGCTTTTTACTTAATTTGATTTAATTTGGTAAGATCACTACAAATGATCGTGAAAATATTGAAGCGATAGAAACCCGAAGAATTCACATAAAAATAATAATCCTGAAATTACCAACTTGTTAGGTATGGAATATTTAAAAACCGAATATTTAGGTATTTTTATTTTTCAAAATTACCGTGGCTTAGTTCAGAATACCGATGAATATTTATCGATGAAAAATTCGATCGTTAAGTATAAATTTCAAGAAGTACGATGTATTTTGTGATGATAAAATGAATTATTTAGTTTGTAGTGGATTAAGTTCGTCAAAATTTAAAAAACTTTTATTTGTGGAGTTGAGTGCTTGACTTAGCAAAATAAATTAATTTAATACATATAAACATAGATATATAATATATGTAGGAAATGAACCTATTGGAAGATAAATTCTACTATGTGCGCATGACTGACTTTTGAAGTTGTACTAAATTTGCAGCTGATTGGCCTGGAATTTTAGTCAATTCTGACTGAAGAGAAATCATAATTAAAAAAATATTAAAAAATGTGGTAGTTAATTAAATATTGTATGCTTTTCTTGGTTGGTCGCGCACAAGAATACTTTGGTTTATGACTTTTAGTTCTAATTGACTAAAAAAAATAGTTATTGTATCAGTGAAGAAGTCTCAAAATTTTATAAAATTTAGGCAAATTGGCAAATTTGGTCCCCAATGTTTGCCACTTTGGATGAATTGGTCCCTAATATTTTCTTTTAGTTTATTGGTCCCCAATGTTTGCTAATTTGGATAAATTGGTCCTTCTGTCAAATTTTAAGTTAATTAAGTGTTAATCATAGGGGTATTTATGGAATAAAAGTTTCAGGACCAATTCATCCAATTTTTAAATAAAACTTTAATTTTTTTTTTAAATTATGATTTTTTTCGAAAAAAATTAATTTTTCAAATAATTTTTTATTTTAAAAATTACTTTTTTTTCAACTTATTATTTTTTTCTTTTTTTAATAATTTTTTTGTTAAATGAAAAAAAATTAATTATTTTTTGAATTAACTTTTTTTCAAAAAAAAAATTATTTAAATAAAAATAAAATAAATTTAGATTAACTAATAATTTTGCATTTTCACGGTGAAGGAGGGGAGCGGATCAACACAACGGTTGGGGAATGTGTTATGTTCTTCGAGTAGAAGAGCAGCTGGACGACTAGGAGGTGGGAGGCCATAACTGGACGACTAGAAGCGGGTCGTCCAGCTGCTCCTCTCCTCGAAGAACATAACACATTCCCCAACCGTTGTGTTGACCCGCTCCCCTACTTCACCGTGAAATGCAAAATTATTAGTTAATCTAAATTTACTTTATTTTTATTTAAATAAAAAAAATTTGAAAAAAAGTTAATTCAAAAATAATTGATTTTTTTTTGTTTAACAAAAAAATTATTTTTTTTAAAAAAAGAAAAAAATTAGTTGAAAAAAGTAATTTTTAAAATAAAAAATTATTTGAAAAATTAATTTTTTTTCGAAAAAAATCATAATTTAAAAAATAAATTAAAAAAATTAAAGTTTTATTTAAAAATTGGACGAATTGGTCCCTGAAACTTTTATTCCATAAATACCCCTACGATTAACACTTAATTAACTTAAAATTTGACAGAATGACCAATTTATCCAAATTAGCAAACATTGGGGACCAATATACTAAAAAAAATATTATGGACCAATTCATCCAAAGTGGCAAACATTGGGGCCAAATTTGCCAATTTGCCTAAAATTTATTAAACATAATAAATAGCAAGTCACTATTCACTATGCTTCTCTCTACCGAAGTTTTTTAGATTTTCAAATTTATTAAAATATTACGTTATATTATCAATAATTCACATACTGTTGTAGATAAGATTTACTATATATCTAACAGCCTATCTTGTACTTTATAAATAGAAGTCTTCATTCTCATAATAATACACATCTATTTTGCGCTCTTCTCTGTTGTTCTCTCATTCCATATAATTTATAACACGTTATCAGCACAATCGTTCTAAAACAATGAGAGAGAATTACATTACTCATGGAATGAGGTTTCAAAAATTCTGTTGTTGCAGCCGCTTTGGATAATCAGATTGCGGTGGAAGGAGATGAAACTAAGAGCACCACCGCAAAGGATCTCCTCGTATGGCAGGTTCGTTATTCTATCTGTTTGATTTTTGTTTGTACAAGCTAGCACACAAATGAGTATAAAGCATTAAAACTCTAGAATAATGTCTGGCATGTTTTAGAAGGTTCTAATTCATTATCTTAATAGTATTTTGATTTCACCTTTTCTTGATTGTTTATTAATAAAAACTGGTCTTCAAGCAATGACTTGATATATATATATATATAGAAATAATTTAATTCAAATGATCAAATGAAAACCAAACTCTATATGAGAACTAGGAACTAATTTAAACCTTAGATTTATTTCAATCTATGATTATTATTAAGCTATCATTTAATTCATGATATTTAATGTAAAATATCTTAAAAGGTTAACAATGTAATTTATGTTGTTAAATTAAGTAACGTATCCTTTACATATTGAAATCTTACCTTTTTTGTTATGATCATTTATTAATTTTAATTTACATATTTAACTAGTCACCAAAACTAATCATTTATTAGGACCAATGCATAATTTATGTGATCTTATTTAACTAATCATTTATTATTTATTTACGATGCATATTTAATTTTCTTTAATTTCAATTTCAAAAACTTATTTCAAATTGTATTGAACTAATTGATTAATTCGAATTAAATGAAGTATAATTTAGTATAAATTTATGCAATAATTACAATATGTTTATGCATTATTTCGCATATTTTGATGCATAATTATAATAGTTATATGCATTATTTCCTATTTATTCATTCATTAATTAGAATACACAAATGCATAAAATATGTTATTGTAATATTATGATGCCGATGTGTAGTATTATTATGCATATAAAATATTATGATGTATATGTATAATATTATGATGCATATGTGTAATATTATGATGCATATGAAATATTATGATGCATATGATGCCTATGTCTAATATTATGATGCATATGAAATATTGTTGAAATGCATTAAATTGTAAGTTAATCTTAATGCATTTAAACTAACAAAGTTATGCATTAATAAAGGAGTATTTTTTTAATCATAGTTATTACCTTTTTAATAATAATTAGAGTAAAAAAAATAGAAATTCTCTTCCGTATTATTTTAATAATGACATCTAATTAAAATATTTAATTAGTGTAATGCATTAATTTTGACTATGTTTGATTGAAGTTACTACACATCTTTCCTAATTTAAGTGTGTAATAATATAGAAAATAATTGATTTTTACACAATCACCCTTACACAATTAAAGAAAATTAAAAATATCATAATTAATCTCTAGATCTGACCATTCATTCTTATAAGATCGGTGGTGCATAATGGTTCTTAGTTCTCATATAGGGTTTGGTTCTCATGAGAACCCTACCCTATATATATATATATATATATTGAAATAATTTAATTGGTGCTCCAGAAATAACACAATTTAATATTTCTGAAGAATATTACAGACTTTTAAAGAGTTATTAATATTATCTATGTATTTACTATATAACTCAGTTTTTTCCCTTGCATACTGATTATATTTATATACATATAATCTTATTTATTTGTTTTCGAAGTAGCACACAATTAATATTCCTGAAGAATATTATGTGATGAGCAATTCATATAATGTATTACTGATGGACGAATCTTGATTCTTGAATTGTTATTGTTGTTGCTCCAGAAGTAACACAATTGATTGCATATATAATTGGTAATTCTTTTCACTACATAGCAACGAAAGAGACAAGAAAGTAAATCACTGAACCAAATTCGCAGACTTAATAAAACCCTGAATAGAAACAAGATCAGAAGGAAGCTGCCTACAGAAAGATAAATCTGCAATTTTAGATAAATTAAAAAAATAAAAATGCAAATTTAGAGAAGATTCGAATTAACCTCTTGTTTTGTCCATTGCCCCTTTGTGGACCACCTTGTAGGCAACCGGTCCTCCTGCACACAGGGAGCAAAATGCCATGTATACCAATTCCAATCTTACAAGCCTTACACTTGCAGGAAGTTGAACTTCACAATCATGTATAGGTTATAATCGAAGGCTTGAAGCATTTGCATAATCTGTTGTTGTAATCCGGAGAGAACTGAAAATTAAAGGACAAAGTTTGAACCTCTAAGAAACATGAGGTAGTCCCACATCGTCTATGCAAACTAATGAGACCATATGCTGCCAATATAATAACCAAAGCTTTGCTAATAAATTCCATGCAGCCTCGCATTGAGCACAAAGCGAACTATTCTTTCGCCTTTTACTAAAGAATACCGTGTGCTCGTTGCATTAAAGAGGCATACAATAATTTTTGAAGGGTCTTACTCGTTATGAGATAGGACCCTATAATTAAGTTTCAAGTTTTGACTGGTCCTTTGTATGGTGTTAATAATTAATAATAATGATTTTCATTTTCATATTTATAATATCAATACAATCTAGTTTATCTCTTTATTGTCATCAGCTAAATACAAAGTGTAATCCTCTCTGATTCCTGGAAACCCACACAATGTTTTTCTGGCAATTAATTTTTTGTGTGTATGTAAAATCTTGAGGGCAATTAATTAAATTATAACTATTATTTGTTTTAAAATTGTAAATATTAAAATTTCCATTTTTAGTAGGAAGAAAAGAAGTTAATCATCTCCAATCATCATCAACTGTAAAAACTGACACAGCGCCTCCTTCGCCGGATACCCAAACAACCTTTCATTTGTATATCGAATTGCTCTCTATCTCTCTTGTATTCTGCTGTTTCTTTTTACTCATCCAATTTATCTCATTGAATTTTTCTGACAAGGTTTTAACGAGGCAACAATTTTTTTAGGGATAGTTCATCAAGGAGAGTGTTGTAGATAAGATTTACTATATATATGATGACCATATCTAAACCCTAACAACCAATCTTGTACTCTATAAACAGAGATCTTCATCCTCATAATAATATACATTTATTTTCCGCTCTTCTTTATTGTTCTCTCATTCCATATAATTTATAAAACATACCTTATTTTACACACATTATACAATTTCTTATATTTATTTTATATATGACTCTCATACCTTATTTTATTTGGTTTTTATATAGCTTTAGTTAGTGTTTGGGACAATTTAAATAAATTGCTTCTGAACTTTTTCTCCACAAAAGCATTTTTTTTGATGTTCGAAATGTGGATTTCTATTTTTCTGGAGCTTACAATAAGCTAGAATAAATAGAAGTGCATAAGTAATGAGAACTTTTAAAGGCAGAACCGAAAAAAAATTGAAAAAAAATTTATAAGAGTGTGTGCATTCCTATTTTTTCTAAAATTAAGTTGTCATTTTTTTTGTGTATAAATAAGTAAAAACTATTCAAAAAAATTATTTCAAACACGTCTTAATAATATTCTTCAATATACTTGTATTTTTCCATCTTACATGAGCTATGGTATCTAAGTAAATTAAGCTTGCATTTAATAGGATTTCTGTTAATTTCAGTCATTTTAGTTTTGTCATTAAGTCAAAAGATGTTTATTTAAGGGGTGTTTGTAAATGCTTATTTTAAGCACTTATCTTCTTATTGGCAGCATAAACATTTTTTTTGTGTTTAATAAATCTGCTTACTGCAGCAGCTTCTCTAAAATTAAGCAACTAAACTGCTTAATTAAGCAGTTTTTTTTAAGCATTTATTGAGATACTTTTGGGTGCTTAAAAGACTATAATTTATGAAAGACAAATTGGCATAAATGGTCCCCAATGTTTGCTACTTTGGGTGAATTGGTCCCTAATTTTTTTTTTTAGTTTATTGGTCCTCAATGTTTGCTAATTTGGATAAATTGGTTCTTCTGTTAATTTTTAAGTTAATTAAGTGTTAATCATAGGGGTATTTATGAAATAAAAGTTTCAGGGACCAATTCATCCAATTTTTAAATTACACTTGATTTTTTTTAAACTTTTTTTTTAAATTATGATAATTTTCAGAAAATAAATTAATTTTCAAATATTTTTTTTAAAATTAATTTTTTTCAACTAATTTTTTTTTCTTTTTTTTTTTCAAAGATATTTTTTAAAATTATAATATTTTTCGAAAAAAAAATTCAACTAATTTTTTTTCGTTTTTTTTAAAGATATTTTTTAAAATTATAATATTTTTCAAAAAATAATATTTTTATCAAATAATTTATTTTTTTAAAAAAAAGATTCGTAATGAAAAAATTTATCACAAAATTAACTATTAGTACTAGTTTTATGGACCAATTCATCCAATTTTTAAATTAATTTTTAACTATTTTTTCAATTAATTTTTTGAATTAACTTTTTTTCAATTTTTTTTATAATGAATATAACACATTCTCCAACCGTTGTGTTGACCCGCTCTCCTCATTCACCGTCAAACGTAAAATTATTAGTTAATCTAAATTTACTTAATTTTTATTTAAATAAAAAAAATTGAAAAAAAATTATTCAAAAAATTGGTCCCTAAAATTATTAATAATTAATTTTTTTTGTTTACCAAAAAAAATATTTGAAAAAAAACGAAAAAAATTAGTTGAAAAAAAAAATTTTAAAAAAATTACTTGAAAAATTAATTTATTTTCCGAAAAAGATCAGAATTTTAAAAAAAAAATAAAAAAAAAATTTAAGTTTAATTTAAAAATTAGATGAATTGGTCCCTCAAACTTTTATTTTATAAATACCTCTATGATTAACACTTAATTAACTTAAAATTTAACAGAAGGACCAATTTATCCAAATTAACAAACATTGGGGACCAATAAATTAAAAAAAAGATTAGGGACCAATTTATCCAAAGTAGCAAACATTGGGGACCATCTGTGCCAATTTACCTTTATGAAACTACCAAATATATTTGCTTTTTATTATTGATACCAAAAACTACTTGCTTTTGCTTAAAAGCAATTATTTTCAACTTTAAGCAAAAACAAATAAAAAGTGCTTATAATAAGCAGTTGCAAACACCCACTTAACGGTGTCGCATGGCAAAGACACGTCAGTTGTTATTTCCTAAATTATTTTACAGACAATTAATATAATTAATCTCATGCCTGCTAATTAATCTTTATAATAATAATCGTTAATTGCTCCCGTAATTGTTTTATAACCGTTTCTTATTTCACAACTGATTTCTTCTCATGAGTAAGTTTTATAATTACTTCATTTTTCTTGATTGTTGTTTGCAAACCATATGAAAGATATACACTAAAATTAACCGTGTAAAATAAATTGGTGCCGTTCGAGTTTATAATCAAAACTCATTCTAACACTATAAAAGGATGAAAAATATCTTTATTTGTATGATGAGGAAAACACGCAGCTACTACTGACACACACAATAGATCAATATATAAATTTAGTGATACTCCCTTTGTTCCACCCATCTTGACGCGTATTCTATTTCGGGACGTCCCACCTATCTTGACACGTTTCCAAAAAAGGAAATAATTTATCCTCTTACTTTTTCATTTCTCTCTCCTACTTTATCCCTCTCTTATACTTTATCATCCATTTTCTTAATTCCCGTGACGAAAAGAAATGCGTCAAGATGAGTAAGACAGAGGGAGTACTTAATAGATTGCAAGCCATAGCAAAAGTGAAAACCGTAGTAGGTGAATAATATGTCACAAAAATGATTAATAAAATTGTTTTGACTTTAAGTACGTGTTAAGTTTTAGGTATATAATCATTTGTTTGACTGTCGTCCCAATTACTAACAGTGATGACTGTGATGTAAACTGAATGACGACAATTTAAGCGATTAATTTAGCTTTCCTTTTTAAAAATATAGCCTATAGAACTTTTATTTATTTATTTTTTCACTTTTATGTTCTGTCGGTCTGTCATTGATGAGGACAAAGTAATGTCAATACGACTAGTTGTAATAAAATTTGGTTTAATTTGTTCGTCCTATGAAAGCTAAACATCTTTTTTAATTAGATGAAGTTAAAAGAAAAAATTATTCAAAATAGCGACGGCAACAACTTCCATCATTAAAAAGCAATGAAATACGAATATTTACGAGATGAATTTAAAGCATAGAATTACCGATAACGATTTTAAAAAAAACGTCGTTAAGATTAATGTAGAACAAAATAATGTAAACTAAACTCGAGACAAAGATTTAAAGAGTCCGAAAGAGATTGACGGCGATCAATGTCCGAAGTATTCTATTTAATACAAAAATTATTGTAAGGTCAATGAATTAATTAATATTTATTATAAAGCTGGCAAAAAACAGTATTTATTATACAAATATAAACTATTTAAATGTGACTATGGTACTTTGATCTATTTTGTAAAATTAGTAATCAACTTGTTTTGCGTGACTGAAAGAGTAACTACGATTCTGCGAACATAAAAAAGGATGCGAATATTTAATATTGCTTTGAGTTCAATGAACGGAAATTCTGTAATTTTTGAGTTAGTTGGTCAATAGATGCTCAATATTAAGCAGAAACATTAAAAATATATCATTATAAATTAATACATATATACTTGATACTTCCTTCCGTCTCATAAGAATACTCCCATATTATTGGACGCGATAAACATTATAGCCTATTCATTTGTGTGAGCATTAATTTCATTTTTTTAAATGACAAATTAATCTTAATAGTCTCCAATTTTTTTTTTATCTTTGGCTAAATTGATCCCTAATTTTTTATTTTTTTAATCCCAAAACTATAAAAATTTGGCGGAATTGCTCATTCCATTAACCTTTTCGTCCATCAACGGTTAGTCAACGATATTTTTAAAAATTAATAAAATATTTGAAGGGCAATTTCGGAAAATATATTTTCGACGACCAATTCGGCCAAAACTTACAAAGTTTGAGGACTAATTTCACTATTTTTTTATTCATAAAGTAAAGGCAAATTGGTAAAGATGGTTCACAAATTATGTTAGTTTGAATGAACTGGTCGTTAATCTTTCTTTTCTGGTTAATTAGTCCTCAAACTATGCAAGTTTGGATGAATTTATCATTCTGTTAAATTTCAGTTAGTCAAATGTTAGTCGTAATGACATTTACGGAATTAAAGTTTTAAGGATCAATTCATCAAATTCTTAAATAAAAATTTGACTATTTTTTTTAAATAAAAATGTTTAATCAACTTTTTAAAATTATTTTTTTTTGTAATTAAAAAAATTAATTAAAAAATTATAAAAGAAATTAATCAAAAATAATAAGTAAGAGTAACTAATAATTATGTGTCTCACAGTGGAGGAAGGGAGTGGGTCGGTGCAGCGGTTGGGGAATGTATTATTTTTTCAAGGACGGAGAAGAGCGACTGGACGACTTGGAGGTGAGAGAGGGGTGAGGATCCTCTACCCCATGAGGTGGACCACTACATGTCCCACCAATAAGGTGAGGACATGTGTCGTGTGGTGATAACTTGATGGCCCACCAATACAAGCGTAGCAGAGCGTGATTGGTGGGCCACCAAGTGGTCCACCATTATTTGGGATAGAGGATCATTTGCAGAGAGAGAGGTAGCTAGCACTGAAGGAGATGATGCAAAGGATGACATAGGCACGGAGCTAGGAGAGGGTGGTGTAGGCGAGGCTGGCAAGCTTGTAGAGTTTGCTATTGTGCAGGCGGGCGTGGCCATAGTACAGCTGCAGAGAGGAGATTTAGTTAATTTTTTTAATTAACTATTTTCTCCGTGCCAAAAAAATTAATTTGAAAAAAAAAGACTAAAATTAAAAAATATATATTTGAAAAAATAATTGAAATTTAATTCAAAAACTGGATCTATTGGAAAAAAAAACTAAAATTAAAAAACTATTTGAAAAAAACAATTAAAATTAAAATTAAAAATTTGATGAATTGGTATCTTAAGTTTTTATTGTAAATGCCCTTATGACTAATAGTTGACTAACTAAAAATTTAACAAAAGAACCAATTCATCCAAACTAATATAGTTTAAGGACCATCTGTGTCAATTTGCCTAAAATAAAAGGTTATTTTTGACATTTTACTTTTTAATTGACCAAATTAACTAATCGTAAAATAGTTTAAGGACCAATTCCACAAGCTATCAAAATATGGACCAAATTCGCCAATCAAAACATTTAATAATATTTCTTTATTATAATAACAATTACATAGACAATATATTATAGTTATAAATTCATTGTTTCATTCCAAAGTATATAGTCACAAATAATTTAAGGACCAATTCCATTAATCATCAAATATCAGGGACCATATTTATAGTATTTGAAAAAATCTTTCAAGTCTAAAAGTAGATTAAAGAAATTAAAAAAATAAATAAATGGTGAAATTAGTCTTCAAACTTTGTAACTTTAGGCCGAAATGGTCCTCGAAAATATATATTCCAAAAATGTCATTCAAATATTTTATTAGTTATTCCAAAATATCGTTGACTAACTGTTGATCTACGAAAAAGTTAACGGAATGACCAATTTCTCCAAATTTTCATAGTTAGGGGACCAAAAAACTAAAAATAATAGATCAGGGACCAATTTGGTTAAAGGTTGTGGACTATTAAGGCCAATTTGCCGTTATAATCTCTTAAAAATTGTAGTACTTAGGGTGTGTTTGCAACTGCTTATTATAAGTATTTCTTATTTGCTTTTGATTAAAGCTGAAAAAAACTGTTTTTAATCAAAACTATGAAGTTTTTTATATTAATATTAAAAAGGGATATTTATGATACTTTCAGAAATTATGGTGTTTTAAGCACCTCAAGATGCTTATGGATGCTTATGGATTTAAGCATATATGTGGTTTAATTTTAAAGAAGCTAACGCATATAACATATTTTTGCAAGCACTAAAAATCTACTTATACAGTCAAGAAATGTAAGCAATTAAAATAAGCTCTTTCAAATACACTCTTACTAAAAAAATGTAAATAATTTTAAAGAAATATCTCTTCAAGCAAATAATTAGAGATAGTTTTTTGAGTAATTCTCTTAAAAATTAACTACATTAAAAGGACCAATTTGGAAAAAACAACTTAAAATACATGCTTATGACATAAGCGTTGAAGTTAAATAAACTATTTGCATTTTGAATGCACATATTGAGAATAGTTCAGACAAAAGAATTTAGAAAAATGGGAGGGATCACTATCACCTACTTACAAATGTAAGTCTAAATGATCTTATAAAGAGTTTTTTATAAATTCTCCCAAATATGCAAGCGTAAATTCAAATAAATTGTTCATAAACTTTTCCAAACGAGACAAGACACATAGACAACATTAGGACAAGTAACTTAATTAATGAAACCGGCCAGATACGTAAAGATTTATATGGTTGCAAATTCAATTGCTTTTGAGCAAAGGGAAAAGTATGTAGGGCCGTCCAAGAATTTGAAAATTAGGAATTTATCAATTCTTTTTTAATAAAAGAGAAATATTACTTGTTATTTTAAGAAATATTTAAGGGTTAGGACAAGCCACGAGGATACATTTGCATCGTGTATATCAAACACACCAACTAATCAAACATACAATCCGTTATCTGTCCAACAAATCAAATATATAAACATCGTTTGAACAACCTAATTTAGCACTTCTTTATAGCTTGTTTTCGATCAACGGACAGTTTACTTCTAACGATTGGTTAAATCATATATGATTGGATTTTGTCAACTGAATTATTGCTCGGACATTCCTAACATCTTATATAATACGGATGAAATGAAATACGAGATCGCGATAAAATACGAATATAATACGGGACGTGTGCTCGCCTAAACAATAAGAATTATCCTCGCCACATTGATCTGCATTGCTAATTACTGTAACGAATGAGTTGTTACATGATAAATCTATATTAATTTACCTCTTTTTTTTTCTGAATAATTATTGTTCCTTAACTATATACTTTATATTATTTTTTCAAGAAATATAATTCTCCCATGGGGGGACCTCTAGAAGCAATTTAAAATGTCAAGTAGAATGAGTTATAAAATACTCAAGTTTTTAATATAATTTCTTTTAGTCCTAATTCTTTAAGCAAGAATGAGAGTCAGTAGATGCCAAACCTTTATTCTATTACACTAAATAATTAAAAAAAGAACTTGCCAACCAATCCTTCTTTAAATACTAAGGCAAACACAACCTCAAATTCAAAACACCATCTGTCCAAATTTCTTGTGCAGATTACACACATTGCTCATATATTCATCAATCTTGGCAGAACATAACAGAAAAAAATATAAGCATACCCTCATGCTCTAGCTATCCGAAAATGGGGTGCAAGTCGGAGAAGACGAAGCAGAAGCCCAAGAAAGGGCTATGGTCTCCAGATGAAGACATGAAGCTGAGAAACCACATCACCAAGTATGGCCATGGCTGCTGGAGCTCTGTTCCTATCAATGCCGGTAACTTCTTCTGCAGTTACTTACCTGCTCTGCATGCAATGTGAATATAAAGTGTTAGTTTTGTCTAGTATTGAGATAATTAAGGAGTTTCCAAGCTTTGTAAATGTAAGAATGTTGTTGCAGATGCATGAAAATTACCATGCCATTGTAGTAAAACATCATTTTATTACAGCAACAAACCTTGCAGAGTCAAACTTTGCCCCATGATTAGTTAATTGATTTGAACAAAATAAGCATAAAAGCAAAGCATGCTTATGACTTTGAACAATCATTGGTCCAGTGGGAATATGCTGAAGGGTACTAATTGGTCACAACCCTTTTAATATCGAACCCAACTGATCAGAAATATAAAAGTCTTGATTATTCTTGGCAGGTCTACAGAGGAATGGGAAGAGCTGCAGACTAAGGTGGATTAATTATTTAAGGCCAGGGTTAAAGCGAGAGGAGTTTAGCTTAGAAGAGGAGGAGGCGATTTTGACCCTTCATCGCGTATTAGGCAACAAGTAAGAAACTCATGACTTCTTCGACATATATGTGTAAGCATGCTTCTTCATTCTTGGATGAAATGGTAATAAATGGAACCATACCCTTTTAAGGCAAAAATTGATCTCATAAACTAGCCCACATCTATTATTATGTGTTTCAGTTTCATAAAACATTTAGTTTTTGTATATATCAGGTGGTCTCAGATATCACATCACTTACCAGGAAGAAGTGATAATGAGATAAAGAACCACTGGCATTCTAACCTAAAGAAAAGAGTGTCAAATATGGTTGAAGAAGTTGAGGGCAAAAGTTGCTCACCTTCTTCTTCCAAGTCGACTCCCCAAAACACGAGCTTCGGGTCTTCAGAAGGATCACTAATAGACACATATCAGTCTATGCAACAAATACAAGAAGCTCAGATGTGCAACTTACCAAAACTCCTCTTTGCTGAATGGCTGTCTCTAGACAGCTTTAACGGTCCGAACCAGGTGTCTTCAAGCGTTGTAACCGATTCCTACGGAGCTGCAAATTCTGAAGAGTCTTCAGTTCATGGCCAACAGTTCAACGAAGAGGCGATTTCTATTGATGATATCCTTCAATCACCGTTTGGCTTCGAGGATAAGAGTCTGGTGGATTCTTTTCCGGGAGATTTCAACATATACTGTGATGACTTTTACATATGAAGGGTGCTAATCAAGCAGCTCTTAAGTTCTAATTGCTGTAATAATAAAATTAGCTTAGGAGAAAAACAAGGTGTGCATAATTAGTGGTTTCTATTCATGTGAAGATGCTTTACAGAGGAACCTTTTTCTTGTCTGAACTGTAAGCTGCAAATCTTCATTCCGTAATAAGCTAAACTAAGGAGAAGATGTTCTCTCATTATACTATTCATGATATCAATGCAGACAGATTTATTACACCAAGACTTCCATCAAAGAAAAGCAGTTTTCTTTAACTAGTGATTTTAACTTCACTAAAAGAATCATAAATTCAATCTCATCTAATACAACTCGAGCTAGATCTCTCAGCAATTGTTAGAACAAAACAAGAAAACCGACTGCCCGAAGAACAAGAAACCAGTATAGAATAAGTCATCTGTACAAACTACTACTAAGGCTGGCCCATATGACTGTGGTTGTAACAACAAGAACTAGTCCTACTGGAATCCATTTCACAGCAATTATCTGCGATAAATCATAAAAAAGATGCAAATCATAAGCAGCCTCTCCCATGATAAGTCTATTTTTCACTCCAAGAATAAAAGTTCTTATCTTTTTCCATCAAACCATACTTAATACATACCTCAAGCCTTCTGGAACCCCAAATTGGAGAAGCATGTAAATGTGATTTACTAATACTTGCAAACAGTTCTGAAAATTGAAAAATATTGAAAATAAAATGAACCCCTTTCATCAACTACTTTACATGATAAGTAGAGAATTAGGACTCGATGAAAATCCAAATTCATACCGGATTTTCGCCTTCGTTGTACAATAACTGAGAAACTCTCAGACATTATATCTACATCTTGGGAAGAATCAGCACTAATCTTTGATAAGTTGGCTTGTGTTCTTGTATCAACATATTTCCTTCTAACATTTCCAATTATACCATCTGCATCCCATTCTAAATATTCTTAATACATCATTTTTCACGTTAATTTCACACAATTTATTTGCAGTAACAGAAATATGATTACCAAATTGAACAAAGCCATAAGGGCTTATAATTTTCTCAATCAGTCCCACATCGCCAAACTTCATAAACTCCTTATGTAAATCTTGTAAATAATAAAAAACTAGCTTTCTTGGATAGGTTGAATCACAGAGTGCCATGAAGCAAATTCCATCCTCAAGGACCTCAACAATGTAACTGAAAAACAGAGTATACAAAAAAATCATGATCCACATTCAAAATTATACTCCCTCCGTCCCATTATTTATGTCCCATTGGGATTGGACACGGTAATTAAGAATTAAGATAGTGGAGGTAAAGGTGTAAAGTTGTGGTGTAAAAAGTATAAAGGGGTGAGATCCACTTGCTTAGATTGATTGTGGTCCACTCATTAATTTCCTTATTTGGTATGGGACATAAATAGTGGGACAATCAAAAAAGGCAATGGAACGGAGGGAGTACATAAAAAGATACTAGAATTTAAACGGGAAAAAGAAAATATTACTTGAAGTAATGATGATCCAAGAAAATAGTCATCTTGGAAGGTGGCAATGCTCTTCTAGAAACTTCTTGGAGCAAGAACTCAGCTTGTTGCTTTTCACCGGATCACCTCGTCCCATTTACTCGTCTCAACCATGTCCCAAAGATCAAAACGACGTCGTTTCATCTTTTTTTTTTTTACCAAAGACCAAAACGACGTTGTTTTGGTGCTGGGACAAGATTGAGACAGGGTAAGTGGGACATGTGATCTAGAGCCATATATCTTGGACCTTGGGCTAAAGGTAGCCCATCACTAATCCTTCCAACTAGTGTTATCTTCAACATTTCAAATTATGGAAGAGGGAGAAAAGGAAAAAGTTACACTAATTTTCTTGAGAATGGATGGATGGGTGTTTCGCTACTTTGATTTGTCTTTGAATAAGAGAGGCCGAGAGCTGAGTTTATTTATTTATAATAATAAGAAGCCGTTTGGTAAGTAGGAAAACAAAAATGAATCAAAAAAGGAGACACATATAAATGAAAGGAATGATTTATTTGTAAGATCTTGTCATTCAAGAAAAGGAATTTAGTTTTTTTTAAATATTTAACTATACCTTTAATATTTGTTATATTATAAAGTACTATATTAATCGAAATTATATTACAAAGACTATTTATTTATTACAAATTTTAATTATTATAGGACAAAATAAAGCAACTTAGCGACCAAGTTATTCCGCATTGGTTTGACGCGGTTCAGCAAAGCAAAAGGTTTGTGGGCCCTATGGTCAACCGTCAACCTATTGGGTAAGCAATTGGAGAAACTTCATCCCCGTTGTAAAAAGTTTTTCCTTCGTCGCGTAACATGTGAATAGATAGGTGGATTAAAAAAAAAAAAAGTAAATGTAGTAACTATTTTTTATTTTAAATAATAAAATAAGTCAAACGGAATAATTAAAAAAAAAAAGATAAGTCAAGCAGAATGGATAAAGTAATAATATTAAATCAAATTTATACGTGATAAATCATAAACATGTATTTTAGTTAATACTACTATTTTTCATTTTTATAGGAGTGGTAAATAAAATAAGAAATACCTCCAATCCATTATTTATGTGGGGATTGGACATGAAAATTAAAACAGTTTGTGTAAAGATATAAAATAGTGGTGTAATTGTATAAACAATGAAGTCTACTCATTTAGGTGATTGTGGTCCACTTATTTGTATTTATTTTTGGAAAATGACATAAATAGTGGAACATTCGGAATAGCAAATGAGAATTAATAATAAGACGGAAGTACAAAGATTTCTATGTCACACTTTTATATTCTCTTGTATGTCACATTCCATACATGTGGCACATGACGCACAATAGTTGATTTTGATTTTGTTATTTAATTAGAATGTGTGCCACATGTTAAATATATATGGATGTAACATAAAAGAGAGTATAATTGTGGGACACAAAAGTCCACCCGAGATGGAAGGAGTACAAAACCACATGTGAGAAATAAAATATACTCTCTCTATCCCATTAGTAGTGCCCAACTTCTTCTTGACACCGTTATTAAAAAAGTAATATTTTGTAGTGTATTGTTTGACTTTTTGAATAGTTGATTATTGACCATATATCTATTACTCTTTTTAAAAATGATACACTTCTAATGAGATGACTGAAAGAGAGAAATGAGACATTATTCATGAGACATTGGAGTACTAAACTACTACAATACCAAAAATTAAAAAACAATTAACTCCTTAAGATTTTTATTCCTTTTTTCTTATTCTAAATCGCTGCATGATAATTTCATTAGCAACATTTACAAATAAACAATTACTCACATTTAGTAGTTTGTATTGTATACAATTGTTTAAAGAATGGTCTTTATAATTGAAAAAACTCTTCCAACTCATTATGTTCTTGAGAATTATGTCAATATTTAGTTGTTGTGGAACAAATTAATAAATAATAAATATGATCACTTCACCTGTCACTTTTTTACGTGAATCAAACAATTAAACGACCAATATACATGAGCCAACAAACCATCATTTCGTGTAGATAATATCAAATTTCTTTTAGAACACGCCGCGATGAAAAAAAGGTCCTTCACAATTTTAGTTTTATTTCAAAGTGATAATACAGTATAAGTGTATGTTTGAAATTATATTAATTTTTCTTTTTAATATTCTGTGTGCCCAATCCAATGTGCATGAAAAACGAAGCAGATTTCGTTGATCCGATGAAAGTTACTATTATTTAAAAATTAACAATCTTTCGTCATATTTTATATAAGAGCAAAATATGGCATGAAATCAGCTAAAACGAAAACATCACAAACAACGCACCAAAAGAAAAAAAAGCCCATCAGTTGCCCACTTTCTCCACTGCTCATTCTCGCTCTTCATTTTCTGGTAAGCCCCATCTCTCTCTCTCTCTCTCTCTCTCTCTCTCTCTCTCTCTCTCTCTCCATGCAACACACAAAGAGTGACACACAATGAGGCATGAGTGTTTAATTTTTCTTTGTTTTTGGTTTTGGAATTAATATTGAGAGATTCTTGAAGAAGTTTTTTTTTTCATGATGGGAGTCAAAAAGATGGGAACTTTATCTCTCTAGAAAAATGACAGAGGCAGGGGAGAGTACAAATATTTAATGCATGGAAGCAGCAGTAGCAGAGATGCAAGCAAATGAAAAATGGGGGGGGGATGGCTTGAATATCCGTGATAAAGCTTTTCACTCTTGTTTAATGTAATCCCCATGCATTTATTGCCTTCATATTCTCTTCCTCCCTCCCGCCTTATCCTCTCTCTCCCATCTCTTTCTCTCCCACTCTCTCATACTTAGATCTATTCTAGGCAGATAGACCTATCCAAGAAACCTAAACTTCAATTGCTTGCTTTTAGTTTCCTTCCCCCCCCCCTTTTTTCTTGTTTTACCTTTGTGCAGTTTATTTTCAATTGCTTCAAGATGGGGAGGAAGAGAGAGAAGGAGGAGGGAGGGAAGAAGAAGAAGGGTAGAAGGCCATGCTGTGTGCAAGAGGGAGTGACTAAAGGAGCTTGGACAGCTGATGAGGACAAGATCCTTGTTGACTACATTACAAAGAATGGCCATGGGACTTGGAGAAATCTCCCTAAACTTGCAGGTTTTCTTCTTAACAAATCAATAGTTTTGTCTAATAATTTTATACCCTATTTATGGTGTTGGCATGTTTTAGGCCTTTTGAGGTTTCTTGCTGCTGCAGATGTGGATTCACCATTTTGTAAATTTTTGTCTGTTTTGTAAATCTTATCCTTAAAAATGATTGCCCTAATTGAAATACTACAACCTCATAGTTCAGATTGCATACCGTATTCAACTGGGGTTTGAATCTTGATGACATTCTTGTTTCTAAGAAGTGTGTTTTATGTATACCCTGCATTCTGCATTTAGAGTGTGAAGAAACTGTATAGATTAGCATTTGTTTGATTACTTGTACATAGAAAAGCAAGTTTCTATAAAAGAGGAAAAACAAAGTTCAAGAATTGGCATTCTTGTGGAGTATCATGGTACAGACATATGCCTATGATTGTTCTTTCAAAATCTTACCAGTGATTCTCATTTTCATTGCGTTATACCGATGAGGATATGCACAATCAGAGTTGTGAACTCTGCAGAAACCTTCCCTTTGAAACGGAAAGTAAGAGGAATCTTTGGGTTGTGACAATTACAGGTCTCCTCCGGTGTGGGAAGAGCTGTCGTCTTCGCTGGACCAACTATCTCCGACCTGACATTAGGCGTGGTCCCTTTACACCCGAGGAGGAGAATATGATTGTTCGTCTGCATAGGGAGCTTGGTAACAAGTAAATTTATTGCACTTCCTCACTTCCCTTGTACTATGTTCTTATAACTTATAAGTAGCTAAACATGTTTGGCTGTGAATGATTCCTTGTACTGCATAAATTCATGACATATCATGGTGAAACATCAAACAACCTTAGTAGCACTGTAGGAGTAGGCCCCTTGACTCATATTCAACTCATTATTACATGTGTATGGTTAGATGCAAATAAGTAGCAGATAGTGTTTGTTTTCTTGAAATTAATGGCTTCTGGTTTGTTTAGATGGGCTGCCATAGCTTCCCACCTAGCAGGAAGAACAGATAATGATGTGAAGAACTTCTGGAACTCACATTTGAGGAAGCGGTTCGACAGCAAAGTTCTTGATCAGCTATCTTCATCTTCAAAGTCGGTTGATACCAAATCCGGTTCCTCCACCTACCACGTGGTTCAGTGGGAGAGCGTGAGGGTTGAGGCTGAGTCCCGTCTCTCTAGGGTAGGCAACGACACCAGAGGCGACTACTTCATACACCTGTGGAACTCCGAAGTTGGTGAGTCGTTTAGAAACATCAACGAATGTAACGGAGCTGCATCCCAAAGCCCAACTTCACAGTCATCATCATTAACCAAAGTTGAACAAGTGAATGACAAGAAAGTAGTGGAGGTTTGGAGATGCAAGAAGGAAGAAGAGGAGGCTGCTGCTTTCTCAGACACATCAAAGTCATACGAGGTTGATGATTCTTCAGATGCAATGATGAAGATGCTGCTGGACTTCCCCATTGGTGGCAACGACATGGCGTTTCTCGAAGCTCCCTAGTATACACCCCAAATTAGTCTCCCTAACTTGCTACTTGGATATAGCTTACATAGACTAACTTCATTTTGATCCAAGAGCTGCTTAGTTTTTGTAGTTTGAGCCTTTTTTTATCATGAATCATCTACGGTGTAACGCCTTTTTCTGTTCGTCTACTATCATATATGATATATCTAGTTTTATACATGAGCTTCTTTAGGTTAAAAGAATCATGTGAAAACTGCTTAAAAGATATTCATTCCTCCACCTTATCAATCAGATGGGATAAAAAATAACAATCCTACAAGAAAAACACCACACATCATACCTGGCAAGAAATAAATAGAAATCCAAAACAGAGCAAATGTACAAATCAACATCAGTTTCTCCAGCTTCAGAAACAGCCAAGTAGTTTCTCTGGACCAGTTCCGGTGGCGCGATACTTTGCTGATATCTCCTCTGCTTTGAGAAGATCTTCCCCGCGCTTTGCCTCTATCATTGCTCTCTTCTCCTCTGCTTCCTTGTGGACATGAGCAAACTTGTTCTTCGTCTTCTCAATGTATTCGGCTTTCTTCTTCTCCAGTTGCTCCTATCAGCCAAGTTTGTTTTTATACAGAGTAGGTGGCTTAACAGATCATACTCAAGAATTGTTACCTCTATCTTCTTCAGCTCTGCGTCTAGACTCGCTTTCTTGCTGTTCTCCCAAGCTAAGACAGTCGATACTTTCTTCTCAGCCCTGTAAGTTCAATTAACCAAACATGAGAGTTTGAAAAAGAACATTCTAGATCCCTTCAGATAGTCTAAAATCAAATGTGATCAAGAAATGCTTACTTGTTCTCAGCTTTTGATTTCTCACTTTCTTCCCATGCTTTAATCAAAGACAGCCTCTTCTCTGTTGCTACTCGGGTAAGCACAACATCTACATATATACAAGAGGAGTTAAGTATATTATCATATAGATCAAGAATTCCAGCAAAATAAGTATAGCTGACACCTCTGTCTATGGATCCCTCCGGTTTCTTTTCCTCAGCAGCTTCTGCTTCTTTTGCTGCGGACAGAGAACGTCCCACAAGTTAGGTGTGCGCATATACATAATATACTCATATAGTTGCATTGCAGTCTACATAAGATTCTACAAACAGCCTTTTGCAGAAAATAAATCAATAAGATATATTCACTACCTTCCAACTTAAAGAAACACAAAATTGAAAATTTCATTTTCTGCTCAAGGATTCTGATTGGCCAATTTCAGATTTTTTGGGAAGTAAAAGATATAAAACAAGAAAAGGAAAACAAAAAGAACCCACTTCTGCTTTATATAAATAGATCAGAAAACCACCTAAAAATCAAGCACACAAAAACTTGCAGAAAATGATGCTAAAATATGTTGATAAAAACCGTGTTTTTTTCCCGAAGAAGCAGAGAAAAACTACGGAAAACATCCTAAAAAGAACATAAGAGAGAGAGAGAGAGAGAGAGAGAGAAAGAGAGATAAAATTACTTTCAACTATGACAAGAGCTTTGCTATCGTCAGGTTTCTCTTCAGCCACATCTTTCGGCGGCTCAACCGGCGTAGCATCGGCGCAAGGTGGTGCCTCGACATTCTCGGCTACTTCCTCCTTTGTCATGACTGGAGAGAAGTTCAGCTACGTTTCACTTTTGAAATAGGAAATTTGAATGAACAGTAAGATTACTATATAGAGTTATGGACAGCTGGAGAGATAATCTAGAGAGAGAGAAAAGTTGGTTGGAAGGTAATGTATTCGGAAAATTCTATCCTGGACCGGTCCATAACTTAAACTATGGACCCTGTGCTTAACCTACCACATCATCCTTCTCTTTTCTAAACTTCTCTCTCTTCTCTCTCTCTCTATTCTCAAAAATCCAATAAACCTCGTTGATCGACTGATTTCTATTGAAATCATACAAAATCAATTAGGGAAAAGGGAAGTTTTTTCGAACTTTATCTCTTCGATCGATTGGGCTTTCTCTGACATGTCTTTAATGTATACTTTCTTCATCCCCGAAGAAGAAGAAGGCGAGTGGGAGAAAGAAAGATAGAAAAATATTCAAATTCTCACCCAATTTTCAGTCAACCACCCTATTTCCGATCGAGATCTTAATCAGCTGGTAAAATCTGCTCTTTTTGTTTCGTTGGTTACTTGATTTCCCATTACCCTCTCGATTTTGATTTTGATATTTTTTTCGCTTTCTCAGAGATGTCGACGAGCATAATAAACGAATCAATGGCGATGGCAGTTGGGCCCGAACTGAACGAGCCCGTGAATTCCCTGTCGGGCCAGCTCGAAGTCGATTTCGCAAAATGCAATTGCTGCGGGCTTAGGGAGGAATGTATCAGTAAGAAGGCGGAGGAGTTCAGAGAAGAGAGGGATGATGTGGCAGGTTAAGGACCACAGGGTCCATAGTTTAAGCTATGGACCCGGCCCAGGATAGAATTTTCCGTTTGGTAGCCTGGTTATATAGTAGAGTTATTTTGGCCTATCGGCAGCTGGCATGATATGCCTTACGCATTACCCACATATTATCGAAATCCATAAACTGAAATTTTGAAGGACAAAGACTACATTTATTTTTTATGGTCGGCGGATGTATTTGCATGAATTAAAAAAAAGTTCACTTTTGTGGTCATTGGATGCTTACACTTGTCACTATTCTATTGGTCACAAAATATTAATTTTATTCTAAATTTAATTTAATTATATTTTTTATAAAAAAAAATTATACCAATTTTTCATCATCTATAAATAGACACCAATATTGATATATTTCTCCACATTCTACAATTATTTCATTTTCTCTCCATATTTTTAACTACTATTCACTCTTTCACTATGGATCCCTATAACAACTTATATAATTCTCAAAATTTTTCCCACTCTAACAATTATTACCCTAGTTTCGATGATTTTCCTAACTCGAGCGAATTCGAATCGCAAGATGTTGGGTTGAAACCACAGTTTCTTGATAATCATATTCAAAACACCCCTCCAACTTCCTTTGAAACTACTCATCATGAAAAATCTCTCAACACTAAAAATAATGCACAAGGTTGGAAACCTGAAGAAGATATGACATTAATGTCTGCATGGTGTCATGTAAGTAGGGATCCAATTGTAGGCAAGAATCAAAATGCTGCCGCAGGTTTGAGCGTTTTATGAATGAGCTCGAAAGCAAAATCCAGAATTGGGTGAAGAAAGGTGAAGTGAGTCGTTGACACATCGTTACAGATGCATTAATGCAAATGTGATGAAGTGGATTGGTGCATATATGGCATCATACAGTCGTAGAAAGAGCGGAATGTCGAATGATGACATTGAGCAAGAAGTTCAACTATTGTACGGGAAAACCAAGTTTACTCGCCATGAAGTATAACAAAAGGTTATGAGTACTTATCCGAAATGGGAGTTGAAATTAGAGTCAACTGGTTTTAAACACCAGAGAGAACCACGAGATGAAGATAGTGTTAGAGAAAGTCGTACTAGCTCAAAAAGAATAAGGACCGATGAAGAAGGCGATCCTCCAACGGACTCCACTCCAGAAACTCATGTGAGTGATGCTTCAACATTTCGTCGCCCAATGGGGAGAGACAAGGCCAAGACTGAGGCAAAAAAGAAAGGAAAAGGAGTGGCATCTTCATCTTCGTCTTCTATAATACCTGATGATTTCATTGTTGAAATTCATGAACTGAGGATCACGCGTGACAAGGAGCTTTAGAAGCGTGACTTGGATCGTGAGGCACTTAAAGAAGAGATGGCCTAGAAGATGAAGACCTTTACACAAAATGCACTACTAAATAAAACTGCATTAACTCCATAAGAAGAGCAACTGAAATTGCATTTGTTGCATAAATTATTTTAGGATATCCTAGTTTATGAGTGTGTTGTTTAAGTATGTATATTTTTAATATTTTCTGCAAGAGTTGTGTGTTTGTTTATAGTTGTTTTATGTAATGTCGGTTTGGATATTGTCTAGTACCTATTATATTGGACTTGTGTGTTGTAATATATTTTCACTATCAATGAATTTTATGTTGTGCAATTGTATACATTTTTTCTTTTAAAGCATTCAACGCATTAATTCACTAAGCATTTAAAGCATCCACTTTGAATACAAATACATTATTACTTTGAATGTTTTCTCATCAATATGTCAGATCAATTATTACTCTCTCATCAATATGTTAAGATTGCATTATTCACTCAGTATTCAAAGCACCACTTTGAACACAGATGGAAATGTCGGTTCCATTATTACTTTTAGATCAATATGTAAGATGCATTATTCAAAATAGTGAACAACAACGTGGAAATTCAGAACAATTATTCACGCATAGTGTGGAGTTATTGTAATTGAAGTTGTAAAGTAATAACAATTCGTCACATGCATGTGACATTGTTCACATTCATGCATGGTTAGGATCAATCAAAATCACGCATGGTTTGGATATGTCACATCAATCAAAACCTTGCACAAGCGTGTAACAATGTTCACATGCATTACCTATAGTAATTGAAGCTGTCAAACAATAACAAGGAACGTGGCAATTCAAAGCAATTATTCACGCATAGTGTGGAGTTATTGTAATTGAAACTGTAAAGCAATAACAGTTCGTCACATGCATGTGACAGTTTTCTCTCTCTCTCGTCATTGAATTATTGAAAGGATCCAATATCTCTCTCTCTCATCAATGTCAGATCTAATTTCTCTCTCTCATCAATAATGTCTACAAAGCAAAAGTGCTACAGTGGTTTGTCGTTTACTCCTATAAATTATAATTTACATATTAGTATGTCATACGAACCAAACTCCACGAAAGATAACCAAATATCTCTCTCCCATTTGTTGAATATACCACCTCCAGAAATATTTTCAAGTTCTAATTTTGATATTCCAAATCTCCTCGAAGATGATGATTGGTGGAATGAGAGAGAAGCCATTTACAATCAATTAGCTGTAGAAGATAGCATTATCGACAAGGTTGTCGAAGAGGTTGCCGCTTGAGCCGAATCTTTTTTATTACAACCGATGAATCATACAACTCGATAAAGGAGGCGGTATATTGAACGAGGACATGAGAAGGGTCATGATACTGTGTTCGAGCAATTCTTCTCAGAAAATACAATCTATCTTAAAGATTATTTTCGAACAAAGTATCGCATGCGAAAGCCGTTGTTCGAATGTATAATAAATAAATTGGTTGCCACTAACGAATTTTTTCAACAAAAGCCGGATGTTGTTGGTCGTCTAGGTATGTCTGTCATCCAAAAATACACTGATGCGATGAGGGTGCTGACATACGGCACAACAACTGACTTACATGACGAATATTTGCGAATGAACGGTCAACTAATTCGGAAATCGCTCAAAAGATTCGTATAATGCATCATTTCCAACTTCAGCGATGAGTACCTGAGAAAGCCAACTGAACAAGATATGACATTTCTTCTGCAGCTAGGAGAACGACGTGGTTTCTCAGGCATGTTGGGCAGTATAGACAGCATGCATTGGGAATGGAAAAATTCTCTCTCTGGTTGGGCGGGCCAGTTTGCAGGAAGAAGTGGTAAACCAACTATAATCTACAAATAGGATTGCAAGCGTAGACTGTTAAATGAGAACTAAGTCATAACTTTGGAACAAAGAGGACATAAAGAGCTTCAAAACGATTTGATCGAGCATATATGGCAAAAAATCGGCCATGATAGCTGAATGAATTTCCTACTTCGTATTTGTAGTTGTGTGTTTTTCGTTGTTTCAATTTTTTACTTCATCAATTTGTGATTCGTCTTTGTTTTATTAATATTAGTTGTATTGATATTGAGTTTTTTTTCGTGTTTTCCGTTAATCGAAAATTAATTTTAATATTTTTTATTCAAATTAATAATATGTTGAAATAAATAATTATAAAAAATAATATGAACAGAATATTTTAGTTGGGGGTTGCTTTGGTTGGGTGATCACGGATAAACTATAAAAATTAGAGATGGTATAGTTGATAATATAATAGAGTATATGGAGGAGAGATGAATTGAAATGGTTGGGTGTTTGAGTGTTTGAAGTGGTGAATAAACAACGCAAAAACATATAACTGGCAACGCCATAACTCGCGCGGTTTTCCTGTCTGGCTCTTGCTGGCACCTTCCTAACTTCTTGTTAACGTTGTCACAACCAATACTCAAGGATGTTGTGTTGTATTTACTTGGCAATGCCCTTTAATAGGGTCCCTCTCTATGTTATAAACATTAAACAAGATCAATAATGGCAATAATTATTATTAATACTAGAAAAGTGTATTGCTTAAACCAATCTCCTTCTTGCTAGCCTAGCTACTGTTGTGATCTAGATCGGTTTTGCGATGAAGATGAAGATCATGATTATCGAGATCTAGATCTAGGAATGTTCTGGAATGAATTTTATTTCAGAAAAATGAAGTGTACGTACACAGAGGATACAGTCTGCTCAGTATTGTATCCCTAATTAACTGCCTAACCATCACAAAATCGCTATATCGTCATACGCGTTTTTATTAGTAAGTATTGAAACTCGTTTTATTCTTATCCGCATGATTCGCCAGCTCACGAGCTCGATCCGACGATCATTATTAGTCGAGAAATATAACCGTCTTCCTAACTGCCATCATCTTCTCAACCGCCCCTGCATAACCACCTCCATCTTTACGCCTCACCTTCCAGCACCTTCCAGTAACTTCGATTCACAACACCCCCCCTCAAGATGGAGACTATGGAGGTCCATAAGTCCCATCTTGGAAAGAAGTAACCTGAAACGAGGCCCAGCCAAAACCTTTGTAAATATGTCAGCAAGCTGCTGAGATGTATGAATATAGGTAGGAACCAAAAAACCATCCTTATAGCGATCTCGGACGATGTGACAATCGATCTCCAAGTGTTTTGTCCGTTCGTGAAATACTTGGTTCTTGGTTATATGAAGAGCTGCCGCATTATCACAATGTAATGGTATAGGGGTAGAGAATGGAACCTTCAATTCTCGGAGAAGATAGGTGAGCTAAACTAGCTCACGCACGGTTGAACTCATAGAACGATATTCGGCTTCAGCAGTCGAAGCAGAAACCGTTTCTTGCTTTTTGCATCGCCAAGAAACTAATGAAGAGCCTACAAAAATGCAGAAACCAGTTAATGATCTACGGGTTGTGGGGTAAGTCCCCCAATCAGCATCGGAATACGCCTTTACATCCACTATTGAATTATCAGCAGAGAAGAAGAGCCCCATAGACGGACAACCCTTCAGATATTTAAGGACGTGCAAAGTGCGGCCCCAATGATTTTCTCGGGTGAAGCCACAACCGGCTCGATTGTTGTGTGACAAATGTGAGATCAGGTCTGGTCAAATTAAGATAAAGAAGCTGGCCCACAAGCCGCCGATATTTATCTGGTTCATCCAGTAATGGAGAAGAAGTAGTGCTCAGATCAACACCCAAAGGGGAAGGGGTAGAAACAGGGTGACACCCTAACAGCCCTGCACTATCCACCACATCTAAAACATATTTTCTTTGATTTAAGTAAAGACCCTGCTCCCCTCTGGCCAATTCCATACCCAAGAAATACCTAGCAACTCCCAAATCTTTTATGGAGAAACGTTTATCCAGAAATGTTTTCAACTCCGAAATCAGATTCAAATCCGGACCAACTAGCAAAATGTCATCAACATACACTAATAAAGCCATGAAATGATCATCATGTCCAAGAGTGAATAAACAATGATCATGGGGACATTGTATAAAGCCAAAAACAGAGAGAGCCTTACAAAGTTCGGCATTCCATTCCCTTGATGCTTGCTTTAACCCGTACAAACTCTTAACAAGCTTACAAACTTTCCCTTTTGGAGCTTTTCTTTGTATCCTTCGGGGGGGATGCATATATATTTCATCTGTTAAAATCCCATGAAGAAAAGCGTTGTTTATGTCTATTTGGTGTAAATGCCAACTGTAAGAAGCAGCCAAAGCAAGTAATAATCGAATTGTAACATGCTTTGCCACTGGACTAAAAACTTCTTCATAGTCTACCCCGTATTTCTGCTTATATCCTTTAGCTACCAACCTAGCTTTAAACCTCTCAACAGAACCATCAGCCTTAAGCTTTACCTTGTATACCCATTTTGAACCAATGGCAGTTTTACCTCTTGGCAGATCCACAAGCTCCCAAGTGGCATTCTGCTCCAAAGCCTCCCGATTCGGCTCGCATAGCTGCAGTCCACTCAACATACTCACTGGCCTCCTTGTATGAGGAAGGCTCCTGAAGATTAGTCACCTTTGTGAGAAAGCTGGTGTAATTAGGACTAAAAACGGAAGAGCAAATATAAGGAAATGTAGGAGGAGTAAGAGTATGCGAGGGCTGGCTAGGAAGTGTCAATTCAACTTGACTCACAAAATCCTTGAGCCAAGAAGGAGCCTTTATGGCCCTTTTTGGCCTTATTATCTCTTCAATAGGATATTCAGTTTCTGAGCCAGACAAATGCTCATCTTCTGTATTAGTCCCTGGAACACTGCCTTGATCTGCATCATCTGTTGTCCCAACATCTTCTTCTGTCTGAATGGAATCCTCTCCAGGAACAAAATTAGTGGGGGAAGATTCAGGCTGTTTATCTACCATAGTAGAAGAAGTTAAATTGTTAAAAGGAAAATCATGAGGGAAAACCTTGACATCTCTAGAGATAAACACTTCTTTACTCTCTAGATCAAATAAACTGTAACCTTTATGTTCAGCAGCAAGCCCCAGCATAATGCACTTAACTCCTCTGATGTCAAATTTCCTCTTGTGAGGATCAACGTTGGCTGCATATGCCAAGCAACCAAATGGCTTCAACATGGAGAGGTCAGGAATTGAACCAGTTAAAACATAGTAAGGTGTAGCCCAGCCAAGTACTCTGCTAGGTGTTCTATTTAGTATCCATGTTGCAGCAAGAATGGAGAATGGCCAGAACTCTCCTGGTAAATGGCTTTGAAACATCAAAGCTCTAGCTACCTCTAACAAGGATCTATGTTTACGCTCAACCACTCCATTCTGTTGAGGAGTGTATGCACAAGTTCGAAGATGAATTATTCCTAGGGACTGAAACAATTCTTGAATCTGCAAATTTACAAACTCTGTCCCATTATCTGTCTTGACCTTCTTCACCCGATAATTGTACTGATTCTCAACCATCTTTAGGAAGCATGTTAAGACTCTGCACACCTGTCTCTTAGACTGCAGTAAATATGTCCATGTGGTCCTGCTGCAGTCTTCGACAATTGTCAAGATGTATGTAGATTCAGCTATATTATCTACATTGTAAGGACCCCATACATCCACATGAATCAATTCAAACAAGCTTGTACTTCTTTGCTCCAAAACAGGAAAGGGATTTCGGCATTGCTTAGCCTTATGACAAATCTCACAAGAACTCAGTACCTTCTGACTTTCTTCCTTGCACGACTTATTAAGCTCGGCATGTGTTGCGGTAGGCGTATGCGAGGCATGCCCAAGAAGGACATGCCAATCCATCAAGGCCTCAACTTCAGATTTGGAAATATGGTTGATCCTCTCCAATATTTGTTCTGAATCAATAATGTAAAGTCTGCCCTGCGCTTGCCCAACCATTATCACATGATCATTTGACAGTTTCTGTACCACACAGTAAGTGGGAAAAAACACACATTTTAACTGCAAAGCATTGTTCAGCTGATGTGTTGAAATCAAGTTGTGTGTAAATTCTGGAACCAGCAAAACATTCTCCAGTGTTAACTGGTCTGTCAACTGCACCTTCCCTATCTCATGTATTGTTTGCATAGCTCCATTGGGAAGAAATACTCCTTGACTTTTGAATATCCAGCATTAAATCTTTATTGCAACAAATGTGGCTGCTTGCCCCCGAGTCCATAATCCAAATCTTCTCCTTCCTTAAAGTCTCAATAAGACTAAAAGAATAATGTTTCTCGAGTACATCCAACGGGGTGTATGTCTCAACATTGTTAACACTACTTGTACTGCCAAGTCCCTTTAGTTGATTCAAAGCTCGTTCCACGTTCGAAATCAATTCCCCAACATTTTGATTCCTTGGCTGATTTGATATCGAATCTCCTAATGTGCTTTGTGAACTGTCCTGATGAACAAAATTTACTTGTCCCTTTAACTTTTGGTCCTTAAGCTTCTGGAACCAGTCAGGAATTCCATGTAATTTGAAGCATTCATGCTTCTCATGTCCCATTTTCTCGCAGTAACTGCATTTTAGCCTTCTTCTGTCTTCTTTACTCATTCTAGGCTTAAATGAGCCTCCACTTCCCTTCTCCTTGAGTTCTCCTCCTACTCCTTTGTAGTTTCCAGTCATCATATTCACACTTAGGGCTTCCTTATCCCTATTTTGTCCATTTCCTACACTCATAGCTATCTGTTCCTGTGGATAACTTTGCTTGGAAGTAATTTTTCTCTGTTCCTCTTCCCGTAATAAAGATAAAGCATAAGCTCTACTCACTGTAGGTAGAGGTTCTATTAGCAATATTTGACTTCGGACTGTGTCATAGGTGTCATTAAGACCTAGGAGAAACTGCATCATCTTATCCGTTTCATTACAGTTTCTGAGGTTAACAACTGCACCACATATACAGTTAACCGCAGCAGCACATGAACACACAATATTAGGCTGCAGCAGCCAAAACTCATCCCACATGACATTGAGACTGTTATAATACTTCATAATTGACTGATTTCCTTGTACAAACACAGACAAATCCTTTTTTAATTTGAAGATCTTTGCACCATTACTTTGATCAAACCTAATCTTCAGTTCATTCCACAATTGATGAGAAGTTTCCATCAATAAGAAAGATTCTGAGTATTCCGGAGCTATGCAATTCATTATCCATGAAGTAACCATAAAATCGACTTGAATCCATGAGTTATAAGTGGCATGATTCTCTAGAGGTTTAGGTATAGTACCTTGTATAAACCCTAGCTTATTTCTTCCAGCGAGCGCTCGCTTGACCGCTCTGCTCCATGCATAATAATTGGTTCCATTAAACAAAGCATTGACTATCTTAAGTCCAGGATGATCATGTGGACTTAGATAGAACACATCATTGATTCTCACGTGCTGTTCATTCCTCTCCATTTCTGATCCTTCCAGGTTTGGATTCTGTTGCCTTCGATTTGTTCTTCTTCTCCTTTGGTTCCTCGATTCACCTTGCTCGCTACTCTCTCCAAGTTCTTCATCAAGTAACACATTCCAGTCCGTGTGATGTAGCCGCACCATTGCGCTCTGATACCATGTTGTGATCTAGATCGGTTTTGCGATGAAGATGAAGATCATGATTATCGAGATCTAGATCTAGGAATGTTCTGGAATGAATTTTATTTCAGAAAAATGAAGTGTACGCATACGAGGATACGATCCGCTATTTATACTAGTTGCAGTATTGTATCCCTAATTAACTGCCTAACCATCACAAAATCGCTATATCGTCATACGCGTTTTTATTAGTAAGTATTGAAACTCGTTTTATTCTTATCCGCATGATTCGCCAGCTCACGAGCTCGATCTGACGATCATTATTAGTCGAGAAATATAACCGTCTTCCTAACTGCCATCATCTTCTCAACCGCCCCTGCATAACCACCTCCATCTTCACACCTCCATCTTTACGCCTCACCTTCCAGCACCTTCCAGTAACTTCGATTCACAACAGCTACTCAATAATCTTATAAAAAATAACATGAATGGACGAAACAAAACAAGAAAACACCCGGACACAAAAAAGTTTCGATTTTGAGCACGTAATGTGGTCTCCGACAATTTTTGATCATGTAATGAGGCTGCATCCATTTTTATCCCATTACTTTGAAACATCCGTTTTTGGTCTTCCAACGGTGAGTTTACTTTACTTACCCCTTTGGCATCACCTACTTTACCGACAATTTATTTGCATTGCCGTTAACTTCAAAGTATTAGTGGCTATACAACGTTAGACACACAATGTTCGACAGACCGAAAAAGGCCCGCGTGAGTAGACTTTCTAGCGGATAACTTAAAAAGGGCCGGGTGAGTAAACTCTCTATCGGATGAAAAAAAAGGACGATTATTCATATTACATGACAAAAACGAGCAGAGCCATGTTACATGACCAAAATCGAAATTCTTCTCCTCTATATACAAGAATGAAGTGAAGATCATATTGCAAATTGTACACAACATCTGGAATGCAAGTTCGAAATACAAGCGCAGACTAATCATAGGCTTCTGATGAACTCGACATTACATACCAGTATAACCCTGAAAAGAGCAAATAACCTGCGAATCGAGCAGAAGAAAACAGTTTTCAAATGGAGAGCTCTGTTTTAGAGACCAAAATACCATCAGTATCTGCATAAATCCATTCTCCATCACAAATTCTAGTCCCAGCAATATTGACAGCAACATGCTTCTCTCCAATCCCTTTCTTGTTGGCTTTCATTGGATGAGAGGCCAGAGCTCTCACTCCAATATCACAACCGTTGATTTCATCCACATCCCTTATGCAACCATTCACTATTATACCAGCCCAGCCATTGTTCTGAGCTTGGACAACCGGGTTACCACCCAATATCGCGCATCTCAAACTACCACCACCGTCGACAACAAGAACCGGGTGGATCAGACCGTTGTCTTCAAACACTTTCGGAGTAACAGCTGGGCCGGAGAAGACTTGGCGCCTACCGTATATCTGGAAGACTGGATGGAGTGCACGGAGCTCACCGCTTGCTATGAGCTGTGGATTTGCATCACACACTTCAGCTGCGGTGACAAGGGCCATCCCACACTAAGCTTCAGAAAAAGACACACCAATGTAAATGATTTTGTAATTGTCTAAAATTGCTATTACATGTAAGCATTCCATATCATGTATCATGAACAGATCTCCACGGAATGAAGAAGCTACAAAGGCGTATTTTGTCGTGTCATTTCACATTCAACCATTCATACACATGAATCAGACTAAATTGCTTGCAGATAGCCTGATATAGAGACAAAATCAAAGTAGCTGCAAGTCTGAAAAAACTCAAAACTATTTGCTGGATAGATGAATCAAGCAGTGCAATTATTATCATTTGAAAAATCAAAGGCCATTTTTTTACACGATTCAAGGAAACAGAACATGTCAGAGTGATCAAACCAAACAAATGGTCTAAAGTAAGGAGTAGGCAGAAAACAAGATCCCTAAAATACATCAAGATATTACCTTATTTCAAGCATGATGTATTTTTGAAATCTATTCATGAAATTCTCTTCTAAAATCGAGTCTTTCCATTCAAAAGCATTCTTTAATGAACCTAAATTCCAGAACCTAAAAAAATCTAAATTTATTTTTACCAAGCAAAAAAGTCAAATTAATAAACTCACCAAAGTTGAACAACTAACAGGCTTCCAGTTCCAGGTATCATTTCTACCTCTAGATTAACTCTAGACTCTTTTTCCCAGCACAAAAAATGAAGAGGAAGAATACTGACAAATTTAATATATTCGAGCTAAAACATCATCCGAGATCCGACGCGCCGGAACCTTCAATCATCTAACAAGTAACAATGACTACAAATGTAACTAAAGGAACATCTATTCGTGATCAAACTAACGCAGAAAAATTGAAGTTAAAAAAAACAAGATGAAGATCAAATAGTTCATCGAAGAAAGCGTCAAAGCAGTCGAGAGAAATCGGAGACTATTACGATGACAGAATTGCAGCAGTCGAAGGCTCAAAGCTATCGAGCAACTGCTCCAAATTAAACGAATAATTAAGCCTAACCTTTTTAGAGAAAAAACTCAAACTTGTATAGTTGATCGGATTTGGTAAGCTCTGAGCTAGTGGTGGATCTGAGGAAGACGGTAGCGATTGCAGGCTGAGGCTTGCAGCAGAATGAGAGAGTGAGAGTGTGTGTGTGATTTGGATTTTAATCGTTAAAATAATTAAATGATTTATTAGTATTATGAAATTATATTTCTTTTTTAGGAAATACACAAAATATTTATATCCTTTGAAATACTAACATTTATACTACACCTCCTAATTCTTAAGCCAGCCCGTTGATCCGCCGCCATCTCCATTCATCTTCCTCCCCTCAACAACTCCTAAACCGCCGCCGGCGCGCTTAGTGGAGGGACCGCGGCAGTGGTCGCAGTAGTTCTTACTCACAAACCCCTACCACCACCATCTCTATTGCTTCCAATTTCCAAAATTACACGGTAAAACCCTCACTCCAACTTCTATGCTGATTTCGATTTTTCGTTTTCTCGAAGATTTACTCAGCAATCAAATAGTAAATGATTATTCATATTCGTTGTCCAACAGGAAGCTGACATTGTAATGTTATGAAGTAAGATACTGTGGAGTTATTGAAACTCAAATGAAAGTAGTATGCGACCTCTAATTTGTCTATTTGATGGGAAGTTTTTCGTTTCTTGAATTATACATAGCTGAATTTGTTGTAGTTGGGTCTAGACGTAATTTGTTGGATTCCCTAGCTTTTTCTGGCGCTAATGACTTGCTGGTATAATGGATTTTTCCCCAAATTTTATTTACATATGCCATGTACTCTGTAGCTCTTTCCGGTTGCAGAAAGTTGAAGGGATTTTATGCTTTTGGTTTGGTGTCCCGTAATTTATGTAGTCGTATGTTTAGTGGTGATAATGCCGAAAATGGTTTTGAGCGGATTGAGGATTTTCTCAATGAATCATGGAAAAGTTCGAAAAATAAGTGCAGTTCGGAGGGGAGTTCTTCAACTTCAGATAATTCTTTTGAAGGAATATATGATAAGGGAAATTTCTCTGCAAGACAAGGTTTTATTGATGAAACAAGGAGCAATGCTGAAAGGATTTTTGAGATTCTTCATCAGGATGGACCTGGTTTCGATGTGAAGCCTGCCCTTAATGATTTAGGTTTGAAGGTTTCAGGTCTTCTTGTGAGGGAAGTTCTTACTGGAATCATGAAGACAATAAATCAAGCTAACAAAAATAGATGCGCGAAGTTGGGGTACAAGTTTTTTGTGTGGTCTGGCGAACAGGAGGACTACAAGCATACAACGGATATCTATAACTCGATGATGGATATATTTGCACAGTGCGAGGAATTTAAGGCGATGTGGAGGTTACTTGATGAGATGATAGAGAAAGGCTACCCAACTACTGCAAGAACATTCAATTTATTGATATGCACCTGTGGCGGGGCTGGATTAGCTAGAAAAATCGTAGAGAGGTTTATCAAATCGAAGACATTCAATTATAGGCCGTTTAAACATTCATTCAACGCAATTTTGCATTCTCTTTTGACACTAAACCAGTACAGATTGATTGAGTGGGTGTATCAGCAGATGTTGGCTAATGGTCACTCTCCTGATGTGTTAACCTACAACATTATCATGTGTGCAAAGTTTAGGCTTGGGAAATTGGAGCACTTTCATGGATTGCTTGATGAAATGGGCCGAAGTGGGTTTTCACCCGATTTTCACACATTTAATCTCCTTCTATGCGTCCTCGGTAAGGGTGACAAACCATTAGCAGCTATGAAGCTTTTAAACCACATGAAGGAAGTTGGTGTTGAACCGACTGTTCTCCACTTCACCACGTTAATTGATGGGCTCAGCCGGGCTGGTAACATGGAAGCTTGCCATTTTTTCTTTCATCAAATGGCAAAGCATGAGTTGAGGCCTGATGTTGTCTGTTATACTGTCATGATAACTGGATATGTTGTGGCAGGTCAGTTTGATAAAGCTCAGGAGATATTCTCTGAGATGACTAACAAGGGTCAGTTGCCTAATGTGTTTACATACAATTCCATGATCCGAGGATTTTGTATCAACAGAAAGTTTGAGGAAGCTTGGTTGATGTTAAATGAAATGGAGTCAAAAGGTTGTAATCCCAATTTCCTTGTGTACACTACCTTGGTAGGTTATCTTCGCAATGCTGGCAGATTATCTGAAGCTCACCGAGTCATAAAACATATGATGGAAAAGGGGCATTATACTCATCTGCTGTCAAAAATTAAAAGATATAGGAGATGCTAAGTAGGTGAGGTATCTATACTGGAGAATATCTTTTGTAACATTTATTGAATTGTGTTCATTCGTCAAGGTACTGATATATTCTCCTCCTGTACTTTACAAGCCTGTAAGTCTCCCAGTTTTGGCATCTATAAGTGGCTTTTTTGTGATAACAATAGAGATGTTAGCGTAGTTTTACTTATCAGCAGATCTGTTTCTCTATTCATGTGGGCTTTTCATTAATAAAAATCCCACGGTGCAGTATTTGCTACTGCAAACTATGGCAAAAGGCTTGATTAGTAGAATGTCTTTGTGAATTGAAATGGTTATCTATGATTAGCTGCTTGTAGTAGAAGTGAATAGAGAAAAAGAACATAGGGAAAGAGAAATACTAGAGTAGTTATTCACTTGTACCTTGTTGGATTATTAATTATACGCTGACTTAACGTCCTTATTAGCTGATCACGTCTTATTTAACTAAGGGTAACTTCTTGGCTGCCTTTGCTCCTGTTTGACTTAATGCCAATGTGCCTTTTGTGAATTAGGAAAGGGGAATAACTGAGTAGTTAAGTTACGCTCTTGAACCTTGTTGGATTAGTTCCAAATTAGCTGGTCATGTCTTATTAGTTATCTGCCCTTTGCTCGTTTTTGACTCCACACCAGTTAAATCCTTCATAATCACCTACTTGGCATTCTGAGGTTTCATTAAGCATGCATATTGATCAAGGGTTTTAAGTTAAGATGTGAATTGGGAAGGATTATGTATCCACCAAGATTACTCCAAATCATTCGGTAAGGTTTTATACGAACTACTGATAGGAGAGGTTGCTATTCTGTACATTTGTTACCCTAGTAAGTAGTAACAGAACGTATTTGGTGCATGCCTTGTATGCATATTTTAGATTCGTGGTTAAATTCTAGCTTCAAATGTATGATTGACTTTGATATCTGCGCATGGTATAATACAGCAGCATTAATTACTGCATTTGAAGAAACGTATTCCTATTTAGATTAGACATCGTAGAATCAAATAATTATTAGAATTATAAAATGAAGGTTGCTGGTTGTGGCAGCTTGGTGAAGGCATCTAGGCGTGTTTTATATGCTCATTCCCGCGTCATATAAGAGCATCTCCAACCCACACTATAATGGTGTTTGAAGTAGAAAAATCATCACCAACAAAACTCTATTTTCAACACTAAAATAACAATTTACCAATTTTCTCTCTTTTAGTACTCCATAAATGGTGACTACTATTCACCACATCATTTCACTTTTTCAAGTTTAATCATGGTTTTTATATAATATAATTATACCAATAATAATAAAAAATAATGAAATATGAAATACAATAATATATTAAAAACATTAACAATACTAGAACAATACTAGAAAATGCACAAATAATTTATTTATTTTTCATTTATATAATAAAAAATATTTCATATATAATTGTTGATTAAAATTGTTGTGAGTCTAATGTATAATATTGAGAAATATATATGTATTATTGTAAAAGTAGAAAAAATAGAAATAGAATATATGAGTTATGAGTCTAATGTGTAATATTAAGAATATTCTTTTTTAGGATGAATTTAAAGTTATGGGTTTGAGTGAGATTACTGTTTGATGTGACAAAAATTGTAAAATGATGTTAAAAATAAACATCTCGGCTGGAGATGCTCTAACTGACTATATTTGCAGTAATCTACCTGGATTTTGCTGCATTTTGACCCAACAATCTAACCAACTTTTCTTACCCCAAAGTTAAGTATGATATAATTTTCTTAGGTGATTTCTTATTATATTTTTTTGAGAAATCTGAAATCTTGATCTCAACGGAGAGAGAATTCTTGAACAGAATGTCAAAGCTTGATTCAATTCTTGGTAAAAATCAGAACAACTTATTTATAATTGCTGTAAAAAAAACAAAAAGATTTGAACTCCCGGAAAAAATGTTTAATTTGATGGCTTCTTTTCCTCTGGTTTCTTCTCCTCCTTCTTGCCCTCCTCTTTGTTTTCTTCTTTCTTCTCTTCCTCCCTTTTCTCTTCTTTTGCAGGCCCCACAGACAATATCTCCACCTTCCCCACTTTCTTCAATTTCTTCACTACTGCAACTGCATCCATTTCTCCCACCACTGTCAGCTTCTGACTGCTCATATCAGCGCCAATGAAGTCCACCCCTATTTCAGAGAGAGAGAGAGAGAGAGAGAAAGAGAGTCATTAGAGATCTTCCATGAATATAGTTTCATGAAGAAGGAAAATACTTACCAAGAACATCAGCAGCTGCTTCCATGGCTTTCTGCTTTGTTTTCTCATCAGTCATCGTCAAAACTTTCACCACCACCTTCTGTTATCATCAATACAAAACCCCATATAATCATAACAATAATAATAATAAAAAGAAGCAAATTAGAGAAATTGTATACCATAAATATGTATACCTGAGCCATTAGAGAAGAAGAGGTGGAGAAGTGATAACTTTTTCTCTTTTTTCCACTTGTGTAAGCCCGAAAATACTGTTGCCTTTGTGGAAAGATTTATAAGTGTGAATGGATTTGAGGCATTATATAATAATTGCTTTACATATTATTTAAATTTAGGTTGACATTATTTAATGAGACCTTTTTCTTAGATAAGGTAAGAAATTCATCAAGATTGCGTATTCAATTTAGTATAATACATAAATAATTTTATGTAAGACAAAGATTGATAAATTCTTTGTCCATACGAGTGAAAGAAGATACAGAAAAACAAAAGTATGACACATAAATAATGTTATGCAAGTCTTTTGTATGCTAGAAATCTTGAAAAGGGCCACTTTAGATTCACTTTAAAACCTTTTGCATCTCAAGATTCACAAACTTTTCTTGAAAAAGTACACTAACGAAAGAGATCAATAATTTTACATCCTAAAATCATTTTTCACATAACGGAGCATGCATGCGGATTTTCGTCGCTAAAGAGCGACGCTACGGCTTCGTCGGAAGCGACAGCGACGGAGTAGACGGCGGGGGTGTGGAAGAAGGCGTGGACGCTCGGCGCAGCCACATTTGTGGGCGCGTCGTAGTAGTAATGGTTGATGATGTGAGAAGGGTATTTATAGAATGAGGAGAAGTATGATTGGCCGGCTGGATAAGGCCATGGCTCCGCTGCTTTGCCGGCACGCTTGATGGCCTTCACCACCTTCTTCTCCTCCAATGCGTAGCCTCTCACCGTGATCTTCTGCACATCCATCTCCACCTCCACCTCCTCCACCCCTACCAAATTACCCACATAATTTGATTGAAAATTGAGAGAAAGAATATATATCAGTCTATATTATAAAAATGTCAAAAGTATAAATGTAAGAAAAGTTCAAAAATGACTTCTCCCTAATAATATAAATGAACTATACAAAAACTAAATAAGGCCTAAACAAATGGCCATCAATATAGACAAACGAACAATGTAAACTATAAATCATAATAAATCCGAAATAACAATGAAAATCATTCATAATCCGAAATCAGAAATGAGAGAGAGTTAGAAGTACCTTTGAGCTTGAATAAAGCTTTTCTAAGCTTCCCAGCACAACCCTCACAGTCCAAGTTAGGAACCCTCACCTCCACCACCTGCAATTTTATTTTTTCTTAATATATATATATATTTTCACACAAAATCTTTTCCCCTCTCTCTCTAACACACACAAACATAATCCACTAATCCTGTATGTACATGCAAATAAGAACATGCAGATGGATAGAGCAGAAGAACTTACAGACATCTTCTTGATTGCTGAGAGATTGGAATAGAAATTAATTTTCCTTAAATGAATGTTGATGTTTGATTTTTGAAATTTTAGAGATTTTTGAAATATTATAGTTAGCTAAAAGGTCTCTTCTCCCTTTGGATATATAGGCATTGGGGTTTGAAACAAGGAAAGGCAGAGCTTCACGCGTGGGCTAAAGTCATTACAATTTTCCCCACTCCCCAAAGCAGAAAGACTCTCTCTCTCTCTCTCTCTCTCTCTCTCTCTCTCTCTCCACCAAAGAAGAAAGAAGTGCAAGTATACCAGCTTTAGTCTTGCTGGTGCAAGTGTTGCATAGATATATGAAATTGCATAAGCATATAAATGGGGTTGATTTTATATGATACACTTACTCGGTTTCTGCGCTCATTATTGTCTCTTACTTTGTTTGTCTCATAATTTACAACCATTCTTACACTCCATCTTTATACTCCTTACAACATGCACGAGTCATTACAAATCAACTTTTGGTTAATTTTCAAGGGGACTTTATTGCTTTCTTTCTAGTTTCGTATGAATGACAACAACTTCAGTAAAATTTATGTCTACTTTAATTAGTTTTGAAACGGTATAATGGTCGGAGGGACAGAGATTCCTTCATTTAAAATGTTGAAAGTTTTCCAAGGAAAACAAGTCTACTAATTTTCAAAACATATATCATCATTTTTTATTTTTTATTTGGAACATAATAATCAAATATAGGATGATAATCTTTAAACCGCAGACATTACGGAAATCTCGATGTAATATATCAGACACAATACATAAATTTTAAAGTATTATGTCGGACATTTTAACATCATACGACACTCTCATAATATACCACCAACAACATTTATATGTTTATGCAATTTTAGTTGTTATTTTATTTATTTTGAATTCGTTGCTTCTATTTACACTTAATTAATTATTTATAGCCAATGCATCGTGTTCAAGATTTTAACTAAAGAATTATAGTCTCATATCGTGTCATGCGTTAAGTACTTCCTCGGTCCCACTTAAAATGACACGTTTCTTAAAAGAAAATAATTTTCAAAAATATTATTCTCTCCGTCTCGGATGAAACATCCTATATTCCATTTTGGATTGTCCCACACAAATGTCATATTTTTTAAAAAGAAAATAAATTTATTTTACAAAAAAATCACTTTTTTACGGGCCTCATTCACATCACTCTCTCTCTTAACACACAAAAGTACACACCATAAATTAGCGCGCCGAAAAGAAATAGGACATTTCATCCGAGACGGAGGGCGTACTAAATTATTTTCAACTTTTTTTATTTCTCTCTTATATTATCATTTATTCTCTCAAAACTCATTCATCTTCTCTCTCTTACTTTATCATTTAAATATCTCTTATACTTTATCATTCATTTTTTTAATTTTCATGCCGAAAAGAAACGTGTCATGTTAAATGAGACGGAGGAGTACTTTAAGTTTTTAAAGTTGTAATAATACATTTGTAATCGTCACAAAGGACTTCCTTGAATCCGATTTTCTTTCCCCAAAAGGAGAAGCGTTTATCAAATATCGACCCGACAAAAAGCGGTAAAGAGTAAGGGTACCTCCAATGGAGGTTTTTACCCAACTTCTTATTTTACTAAAAGTTGGAATTTCAACTTTTTACCATTGGAGTAAAAATTAAGAAGTTGAAAAAGTAAAACCAACTCTTGCAGTTAAGAGTTGGCTTTTTCGATTGACGGACTTGAGAGGGTGTTCTGCGTGGAAAGAACTCGCGACACCATTGGCCTCTGCTGCACACGAGCGCGTGTGGTAGATTTGGATGTAAAGCCATGCATTTATTCCTTTCTTTTGGTTTTAAAATCAAATTCTCATTTATTTTTCTTAATATTGCGACCCACTTTGAAAACATAATCTGATAAAAAAATATCATTTTTTCTCTAAAATCAAATTCTCATTTATTTGCTAATCACTTTTATTGAATTCCGAAAAATTGTGAATTTATGCTATCTCCTTTTTATTCTTCTTTTCAAGACAGAAATTTCTTACTATAAATTAAATTAGAAATTAATTAATTTGTACAAATTAAAAATTAAAATATAAATATAAATTAGAAATTAGAAATTAGATTGTATATAAATCATATTAATAATATTGTGTGTATATAGATAGATATATTTATGTATATATTTTAGTGGACCCATATAAAAGTTGATTTTGTAGTTATATGATTGGAGAAGAAAATATTAAAAAGTTAGTAGATTTTAAAAGCTGACGTGGCGGTTAAGAAGTTAGGTTTTTTGTTTTAGCATTGGAGGCACCCTAAGAGCATCTCCAAGAGATGCGTTAGAGTGGCGTTGAACGGCAGTTTGCCGTGTGAAAGTTCTCCAATGGAGAACTGTAAATGGCGGCACACAGGCGTTATCAAAATTACACACGGTACTACTACCGTGTTACTGTTCACACGGTAGTAGTACACAATTTTTTTTTTAATTAGTTAATTTAGATTAGTTTTATAGATTATTGTTATATTTAATTAATGATGTATTTAATGAAATGTAATTTATATTTTAATTTATTTAAGGTTTATTAATTATTATTATATTGAAATAAAAATATAATAATGTAAAAACATAAAATTTAAAACAAGTTGTTACATAAATTAAACAATACTATTAAAATTACACTAGCATAAAAACTCGACAATACTAAATTATGGAGACAAAGCAATCTAGTAAGCTCCAAAACCGCTATCCGAGCCTCCAAAGTCGTTTCTGGATCCTCATTTCCAGATCCTCCAAGATCTGAAAAATCACCTCCAAGGCTTGATTGTACTTCTCTTTTCATAATTATTTTTTCTTGTTCATTCTTGAAGTAATTTCGCCGAATAGGATCAGAAATGTTGTCGGTGTCTATCATTAAAATCTTATTATCTGATTCCCACCTTTGAAAAGCAAGAGCTCTATTCTTTGCTTCAGTAGCTTTGTTCTTTGCTTCAATCTTCTGCATTTGTAATAGCATAAGATTCTCTCTTCTTGTGGATGAGTTCTCCATTAATTCTCCAATTCTCTTATTTCCTTGTTCGATTGCTTTTAAAACACCCGACATATCTTCATGATTTTCCTTTTATTTTTTGTTTTTTTAACACCATCTGGACGTTGTGATGGTCCAGAACCACTACCACTACAATCACTTAAATTGATACTAAATGAGGAAGGCAACCCGTCAGGTGAGATAGGAGATTCCGGTGGAGTGTCTGATCGGAAGGAATACCTTTGTTTTCGAGAACTTTGTGGATTGCAATCAAACTTTGCAAAATATTTCATAATAGGCCACACATGCTCGAACTTAAATCCTTTTGGAAATTTATCATCGTCTGCCATCATTTGTTTTGCACGAGTAAGCTGCATAATTAATAAAAACGTGTTATACTTAGTAAAAGAAATAAAAAACAGGAAACCAAATAATGACTCGTCCTTACAATATCATGTTCAGAAGCTCCGCTTGGATTGAGAGCTTCTATATGTTGTATACAACATTTGAAAAATTTAACAGAGCTCGTAATCGATTGCATGCGAGTTTCAAGTGACCTAGAGCTTCGGTCAGCCATAATTGTTGTAGAGCTCCGTAATACGAATCCACAATTGAGTTGATTTTTGGTATATTCCCGTTACTGGATCTTGGGATATTTCCAAGTAACAACGACAAAGATGTTTATCTTCATCAGTTGTGTAATTGGGATTTCGAGATGAAGCCATATGTTTGTAAAGAGAAGAATTGAAATTGAAAAGAGTGTTGTGTGTGATTTGATTGTGTTGGAAAAATCTCATATATATAGAGGAAAATATTATTGTAGGTATGGGTCTCTGTAAAGTGTGTTGTGTGTGTGATATGAATGGATGTTGATGGGATGAGTCTCTGCATACTATTATTGTAGGTATGGGTCTCTGTAAAGTGATGGGAAGCCTGCAAAGTGATGGGCAGACGATGGAAGCCTGCAAAGAAATTAATCAACATCTCTCTCTCTCTCTCTCTCTCTCTCTCTCTCTCTCTTGTCAACATCATCTCTCTCTCTCTCTTGTCAACATCATCTTTCTCTCTCTCTCGAATTCATTTTGCAAAGTTGTAGATCAAGTTGCAAAGTGGAATCAAGTGGGATGAAGTTGTCATCTCTATTTAAGATGCTGTATTCTTCAACTCCAAAACATTCATCGCTTCATTTTGCAAAGTTGTAGATCAACTAGCATGACTACATTTTCTTCTTCTAGCTCGAGTTCATCAGATGAGCTTGAACAATTCATCACTGAATGCGATGATGAACATCAAATCATGGGTCAACATATTTTGAATAATCGCTTCATCGTAGCAAATATTATCCGATCACAAGCTGCAAGACGCCACGGAGGCTCAGTTCCTGGTCACAGGGTGATCCACCGTGATCGAGAAGGAGCAGCTCATCGTCTATTCAATGACTATTTTTCTGAAAATCCAACATTCAATGAAGGTATCTTTCGTAGACGTTTTCGAATGTCTCGGAGTTTATTCCTTCGAATTGTTGATGATGTCAAGAATCATAATAATTGGTTCGAGCAACGTCGAGATTGCACTGGAAGATGGGGATTGTCCACACTGCAAAAAATAACTGCTGCCTTTCGGATATTGGCGTACGGGATCCCTGCAGATGCTACTGATGAGTACATCAATATCGGTGAGTCCACGACAATTAAATGTGTCAAGAAATTTTGTCGTTCCATTGTGGAAATATATTCAGATCAATATCTTAGATCTCCTACTGCTAGTGATGTTGCTAGACTACTTTATATTGGTCAACAACGTGGCTTTCCAGGAATATTAGGTAGTCTAGATTGCATGCATTGGAAGTGGAAAAATTGCCCTACTGGTTGGGCAGGCTCGTACGCAGGTCGGAGTGGATCTCCATCAATAATTCTTGAAGTTGTCGCTGATTACGACCTTTGGATATGGCATGCATTTTTTGGTATGCCAGGATCCAATAATGATATTAATGTGTTAGAAAGATCTTCTCTTTTCAGGGACCTGGCTAGAGATATTACTCCACCCGCACATTATGTTATACAAGGTAAAGAGTATAATGTGGGGTATTATTTAGCTGATGGAATATATCCAAAGTGGTCCACACTTGTGCAAACTCTTCAAGAACCGCGTACTGCAAAAAAGAAGCATTTTGCAAAGCAACAAGAATCGTGTAGGAAAGACGTGGAACGGACATTTGGAGTTCTTCAAAGCCGATTTGCAATTGTTGCAAATCCAGCTCGATATTGGAAGAAGAAACATTTGGATCATATAATGAAAACATGCATTATAATGCACAATATGATTATTGAGAATGAGCGAGATTTGTCTGCACCAATTGAAGATACAAGAGAAGTGCCAACTCCGGATATTGAAATGATATCATCTGAAACATGTCGTTATCAATCTTATTTTGCACGATATAAGAAAATGAAAGACAAAACGGCACATCTTGCTCTTCGTGATGCATTAATTGATCATATGTGGGAGGAGTATTCAAATTCTGAAAATTATGATATGTAATATTAGTTTTTCTATTATATCATGTAATTTGTTGGATTTGTACTTTTAAAAGTGATGTGTATTTTTAGTTTTATTATTGTGGAAATAAATTAATTGTTTTATATTTATTTAAATATATTTTTAGTTATTTAATTTTTATTTAAAATTTTATATAGTGAGATTAATACAAAAATAAATATATTTAAATATATATAATATTATATAATTAATCAAATATTAATAAACATATTAAATTAATAAATAAAAGAATCAAAATAAAATATTCCATTGTAGAATGTAAAAGAACCAAACGAGGCCATAGGCCTCGTTTGGTTCGCAGGAAAGTAAAGTTGTCAGGAAATATGATTCTGTGGAATATAATTTCAGGGAAAGTAATGCAGGAAAGTAAAGTAGCCAGGAAATATGATTCTGCGGAATATGATTATGAGGAAACTAGTTTACTTACCTGTGTTTGGGAAGTACAAAGAAATTATTTTTGGAATTTGAATTTTCTTATTTTTAAATTCAAAAAAAGGTTCCATATTTTTTAAAAATCATTTAATATTTCTTATAATAAATTATTAAAGAGAATACCTAGACAAACCAACAAATTTACAAAAAACTTAATAATTATAATTTGAAAAAGAAATAGCATAGCATTAAAAATAAAAAATTAGTTCAAGTACTAAACGGTAAAAACGTATAAGTTCTAATTAGAAAACATCACGCAAACAAAAGAGCAAACAAATAATTTTAAACTAATTCCTAATAAATTCTAATAGAAATTTCTCCTTCTCAGCATCGCCATCGAATGAGAAAAAGTAATCCAATAAATCTGAATCTCGAACAAGTTTCATTGCAGCAACATGTTTTTGAGAATTTGTTAAAATCTCGGTTTTTTGCAATTCCTTATTAAGGTTGCAACGATTTTCCATCTTTTGTTGATCGACTCCACCAAAGCTGTCAACAAGCTCGGTCATGTGATCATCAGACTTAGCCACATAAGCAGTAAGTGAATCGGTCATGCGCTCCAAGCTAACAACCAAACCATCTATACTTCTCTTCCTCTTCCGTTCATAAGTCTTTGAACTGCCTTCCCCAGAGATGTAGTTCTCGGCGACACAATATGAGCATTATCTTCATCAGATGCTTCATCTCCTCCATTTAGATTTTGTTCTCTTTCTAAGTCATCAACCACATCAATTGGAGTTTCAGCATGTATCCCAGTAGCTCTATCCTTGCCCTAAACAAGTGTTAATTCATCATAATAAGGAAATGACTTATTTCTCATGAAAGTGCAATCCGAATGACTCTGCATAAACATAATACATATTGTTTCACGATAATACCAAAAATTAGAAGTACAAAATAAAATTAATAAACTTTGAATAATAATATAATAATTTTTACCTTCAAATAATCATCCCACACATCAGCACTTGCAGTAACACATTTTTTGTCATCATCCCAACCAAAACCGCTTAATTCTTCATTTGTTCGCACATCATAGATAGCATGATATTGTTTTTTCAATAACTTACAACGAGATTCGATATGTGGTTTTTCTTTAAGATCATGGCCCGGTAGCTTTTCCTTTAGCATTCTTTCTAGCTCTTTCTGATAGCCTTTTTTCAAACCACTTCCACTTTCATCATCCCAGTTCCCGCTTCTTTTCAACTCAACCATTGATTCTACTAGCTTTTTATCTTCTTCAATACTCCATACATGATTAGCTCCTTTACCACGACGAGACATCTAGATCAATAAATAATCAAACTATTAAAAGGAGTTACCAAATATACAATTCAATGATATAGAAGTTCATGCAGAAATGAAATATTCAAAGAATAAACTGATTTTACTGAAGTTGAACTAGAAGTTGTATAATATACCATTAGAAAGCTATCGAAGTCTAGTTTCCAACCAAAAAAACGGTGCTAAAAAATATTAACTATGCAGAAAGTTATGGTCTTTTAACTAGAGACTGCCAATTGCATATCTAGACGGGAATGAAGAAAAGTTCACACACTAATAAAAAAAAATTGTAATCTACATTAAACATCATGTCTACTTTGCATCCATTCGTTAAACATTTAGTTAGCTAAATTATATCTCCAATCTGTCCACTCTTGAGTTGGTTCAACTGAAGTAATTGAGTCTCCATCTAATACAACAGTCTCTTCTTCGTTCTGATGATTGTTGGTGTAACAAACTTCAATAAGATCAACAGGCATATTTTGTCTAATGTGGTTCTGAAGTAGACAACACGCCATTATGATTCTTCCTTGTAGCTTGATTGGATAGAAATTTGGATTTCTAATTATATCCCACCGCATCTTAAGCATTCAATAGCATCTCTCAATGACATTTCTCGCAGATGAATGTTTCATATTAAAAACTCTTCTGGGGTAGTTGGTTGATGCCCAGATCTCCATTCAGTAATTTCATCATGTTTCTTCTATTCATATGCATAAGTGTTATAACATATAAAAGTTTTCTCCTTTGAATTGAATTCAGTCGAGCCATCTTTTGGAAGGACCACCTAAAGAAAACTATTTAATATGTCAGTAGATACCGATTATCGTCATCAGAGCGCTCGTTCATTTGGATTCCTAAGCACTAATGAAATCATGAAATCGTTGAAATTATCAAACTAATTAGCACTTCATGGTTAATATAGTCTGACTCAACACTAAAAAATGTAAGTAATATAAATGCTAATATGCTTGTAATCAAATCACTAATGAAACCATATCAAGGCAAACAATAATTAAATAACTAAAATACGCTAATATGCTTGTAATCAAATTACTAATGACACCATATCAAGGCATAATATAGTTTTCTCCACGGCCTGATGTTCACAGTCGGCTATAATATGCCTTGTAGTCTGACCCTCTGAATAACTATAATATGCCTTGATACTTAACGCAATTTAAAACTCCAGAGCCGTGGTCCGACGAAATAAACACAATATGCTAATATGCTTAGGAATCTAACCACGAATAAACACACCACATAATTTAATATATTTGTATTATGATCTAACCTCAAACACAATTTATTATTTGTTATAATACAGACGATGATCTGATATAGGACGTGGAGGCTTTCAACCAATTACAAATATTTGATACTTACATTTAAAACGTACAGATAGACCAATTACCACGAATTATCAGAGCCGTGGTCCGACGAAAAGCGAAAACTTCCGGATTATCATATTTAACAAACATATACCATAAAAGAAAAGAAATGGATTAGATACCTTAGTAAATTATCGTGCCGATTTGAAGGGCAAAGTGAGATGCTCTTTGAGAAGGAACAACGATGTGAGTGTGAATTCTGGGGAAGAACGACGACTTGAGGGATTTTAATTTTGGCCAAACGTGAAAAAAGTTATTTATACAGATAGATTAAATTCCCCGTGTTTAGGAAAAAGATTACCTAGATGATAAAGGGGAAACAAAATCCGTGATTTATCCGCCAGATTCCTTCTTTATAGGAATCTTAATACATTCCTTATTTCATAAAAATTAAACCAAATATTGGAATTTTAATTTTCGGAATCATTTTACTTGCTTGAATTATCCAAACGCCGAAATTTAACAATTGGGAATAAGATTACTTTCCCAGCACAGAATCCTTGTCAACCAAACATGACCTACATTCGACTCTACAATAGCGTGGAGGACTCTACAATAGAGTTCCTCTTTGGAGATGCTCTAATACCCTCTGCCTAAACCCTTCTTCTCCGAAGCATTTTCAGTCATCCGCTGCTCTCTTTGCGCCTCTGTTTTCTTAAAAGTTCCGGCGAAAGAAACGCGAGAGAGAGAAAGAGAGATGGTGTGTAAACGGCAAAAATTGGCGAAAAAACGATTCAAAGAAGCTAACCCAGAGCTTTTCCCGCCGCCGCCACCGGCGGACCCAGATAAAAAGAAGAAGAAAAGCACTTCCAAACGCAAAAAATTAGACCCCAGAAATCCAAGCAAGTTCAAGAAACCATCGGGCAAGAAGCATCCGCTCAGGGTCGCCGGGATGAAGCCCGGTGAGAGCTGCTACATATGCAAAGCGCCCGACACATTGCCAAGAATTGCCCCAAGAAGTCTGAGTGGGAAAGGAACAAGGTTAGGTTTCTATAGTTTGATTAGCATAAAATGAATTTGGGTCATATGTTAGTTTTGCTGTTTGATTTTATTGAAGCCTCCCCTTCATAATCTTGACAAGGAATTGAACTAATAGAGCTTAGTGCTTCTTCTTTTTGGGTCTTGGTTACTTTATCAGGGTTTAGGGTTTCATTCTGGTAAAAGAATTTGTTTAGTAAGTGTACGGAAGAAGTTTATACTGATTTTTCAGCATTTTTACATAGTTTGGAAGATGAACACAATTTTCTTGCGAAGGTTGCATTTGACTCCATTTTAATAAAGTATGTGATAATTTGGTTTTTATGTTTGCTTAAGAAAGCACGAGATGTTGTTGATACTGATTATCTTGTTGGTATCATGTTTAGAAGATGAACTGTACACTATCTTGTTGATAATGATTATGTTGTTGGTATGATGTTGATAGATCTGTTTGTCTTGCCGGCAACGTGGCCACAGTCTTAAGAATTGCCCTAGCAAGAATGAGGAGTCCGCCGATGTGAAATTGTGTTACAATTGTGGAGAAATGGGACATTCGCTCTCTAGATGCCCCCAACCTCTCCAAGATGGTATCTTTTTTCTTCTTCTTTTGTTTTCAATCTTTACATTTGTATGCTTCATTATGTATCATCTTTCTTTGAAATATCCCCAAAACAGTGTACATTAATGTGGTATGGTTGTGTCAGTGGGGATCTCTTACTGGGTGAAATTTGTAAAACAGAATATTCATTGTCTTTCGATGATTGTAGAAGTTGCTTACACTGTGCTGATAACCACCTCAGTCCTCACTGTCATCGGTAGCCTTTCCCGCATTATTCGATGTAATAGAAGCAATAACAATGTACACTGATATATAAAACTGCTCAAAGTCTACATAATGGTTCTAAAAGTTGCTCAAGGTGATGTGGTGCTTCTCTGGTAGTTCCACGTTCATTTTGGGACTGTAGTGGTTTCCTTAATTAATAGCCATGTTACAGAGCTATCCCAGACTGGATTTGCACGAATTCGATGTTTTTTTTTTTTTTTTGGGTATTCAAAGTAATTTTGTTTATGCACAACTGTTATCCACTATGGCTATTCAAAACAGTCCCATTTGAAAGTGTTGGGGATGTTTGCATGAATTCTTACTGCTATGTAGTTTTGAAATTGTGAATCTTGTACCATGCATGCCAAATTGCAAATAGAAACTAAAATTCAAGGTACTTGTAGTTTTGTTAATGAGCTGCTCTGTTTTTCGTGGTGCAGGAGGAACGGCTTATGCCAATTGTTTTATATGTAATCAAACTGGTCACTTGAGTAAAGATTGTCCCAAGAATACCCATGGAATTTATCCAAAGGTACACCCTTACTTTCTCACCGAGTTTCTTATGCCGAGGCATTACAGAAACACTGCAAATCTTATTGATTTTCAGTGTAACGAGATCATTCTTCTGAACTTTACATTAATTCATCCTTGAAGATGTCTTAATTGGACATCAATTTGTGTGCTAAAACTTATCTAGGGTAGAAATTAGGTTTTTGCAGTTTCTCTTCTGCTTGATTCCTTTTCCCATTTGGTCAATTTTTTGCTCGTCCGGTTCTGCTAGAAAGGACGTTCTTATGATACGTTATGTAAATGTTTCGGGGAGGGTGTTGCAAAATTTGCGGAGGCGTAACGCACCTTGCAAGAGATTGTCCCAATAAAAGCAGCAGCAGGACCTTTGGTTCAGCTGGTATGGCTGGTCAATCATGTAAGTTCTGTCCTTTTTACATTTAAAAGAATGACTTCTTAACTTTCCATTCAATTATAATTACCGAGCTAGATGTTTCAAGAGTCATTTAGATCAACTGCTCTACTGATGTTGCTTTATTATATGAAGTGAATAAAGTAATTCCCATCTTTGCTTCAGCTTATGAAAGGCCTAACCGGATAACCAAGTTTTCGAGCGGCGACGACCTCGAAGATGACTTCGGTTCTGTGGTTCCGGTCACTGCGAAAGACGAAGATACAAAGAAGAAAAGACAAGGACCCAAAGTTGTTGATTTTGTTGCTTGATGATTCTGATACTTGTAATTCAGATTTGTTGGGATTGTAACATTTTTGACCTAACCGTATAAACTCCATTTTCTTCACACCAGATATACGCACATGATTTATTATATCTTGATGTCTTTTGAGTCTTCAGAGTAGCTTCAGCATATTTCTATTTCACTACTTTTACACTACTAGGCACAAAAACACAACTTTCTTAATTTCTTTATTGAAAAATATTAAGTTATTAATAGTGGGACGGAATTTATTGAAGAAACTAAAGAATACATAAACAGTAGTAACAAAACTATGATTTACATCAAAGATGGATGACGTACAAATCTGCCAATCTAGGAAAAGCTTTCATTTTCTTCTCCAAACGAAGAGAATCAAAGTTTATAAATCATTAATATGGCCGTAGTGAATAGAGGTTTTCATAATATTATCTAGAGCTTAAAGCTGTTGATCAATTAGTGAAAAGCAGATTAGGCTCCAAACTTAGGGACCTTAGCAGTAGATATCTGCGCAAGGAAGTGCTCAGAAACAATCCTCCTCTGGATTTTACCCGAAGCCGTTTTAGGGAGAGAATCAGTTAGGAACACCTTCTTCGGAACCTTAAACGCGGCCAGATTTTTCTTGCAGAACCTTGTAACCTCTTCCTCATCAAGGTTTGATCCCTCCCTTGGAATAACCGCGCAGTTAATCTGAAAAAACATAGAGAAAATACATTTATTAGATACACATAGGTTTTAGAAAAACATAATCGCCGTTGAAAAACTGAACGGTGAGGAATATTCAGTTTAAAATTGGGAGCACCTTCTGAAAAGTTAGAAAGTGAAATACAATTAAGTTGGTAAGAAAAGTTGAAAACTCAGCCACCGGGTGAAGCTAGATTGGTAGAAAGTGATTGGTTAAACTTGCATAAACGAAGGCAGGCGTGAGAATTATATAATTCGGCGTGAAGATTTTAAATGAACAAGTTGATTAAAGTTAACCCTACAGCGCTCGAATAGGTTACTTTGTCTAATCTCTTTACAAATGGGTAGGTATATGTCACAGATTCAATGAACAAAATGACGATAATAAAACAGTCATTGAGGGAGTTAGACAACCAACTAAATGGCCAGCCGTAAATTAAACTTTCCAATGAACACGAGACAAGATACATGGAAGGAGATGCATGATGAATGAAAACAAGAAGATATGTGAGAGGATCGGTGTAAGTTACCTCTTCGCCATATTTATCATCCGGGACACCGAATGCAACAGCTTGAGCAATATCGGGATGGGACAACAGGACTGCATCTACTTCAATTGGCGAAATCTTTTCCCCTGCATAAACAAATGGCTTCACCATCAACAATTGAAATGCCAAAGAAAATCGAAGTAACTTCGATGTACAGTTCAAATGCAATCAGTGGGCCGACAGCTAATAAGGCCATATCTTAAACTTGGGAACGAAATCAGAGTATGGATCCAAGAAAATCAATAATGGCATGCCACACAAAGAGGTAGGTATTATTCTCTAGTACCAGAACACGTGTAGTGCAGTGTCAAATTATTTTTCTTAACTTTGAATAAATGGACAAGTTTAGCATGTTATGATGCATTTTGTTAACATGTTAACTCCATTATGTTGAGACATCAAATGACAAAACAATCGTAAAAGAACGGGAAAGAGCTTATCAATAATCACAAAAGATTACCTCCACGGTTAATCAATTCTTTGATTCTGCCAACGAGATGCAAATAACCATCTCCGTCGAAGTATCCCAAGTCTCCAGTGTGGAACCATCCGAATAGGAAAGCCGATTTATTCGCCTCCAGATTATTCTTGTAGCCTTTCGTCACATTAGGACCCCTTATGCAAACCTCTCCAGTGGCATTAGGCCCTTGCACAACTCCACTCTCGTTCAAGATAGCCATCTCCTGGCCCACAGGCTTACCCACCGAACCAGGTTTGTGGGGCCCAGTCTCAGGCAACGGATTGGACGCCATCAAATGCGTGGCTTCAGTCATCGCATACGCCTCCAGCACTGGAGCGCCGAATGCCTCCTCCAACCGAGCCATTATAGCAGGGGCTAACGATGCGCTGCAGCTTCGGATGAATCTGAGCTTCGGATAAGCCGGCTCAGGCTTGCTGAAGTGGCGATCGAGCACGATTTGATGGACTGTTGGCACGGCGCTGTACCAGGTCGCGTTGTATTTGTTCATATCGGACCAAAACGTGGACGCTGAGAACCTACCGGCGGCTGGTAGAGTTACAGCTGCGCCGGCTCCGAGTGAGCTCAATAGGCATGCTAGCAAGCCGTGGACGTGGAACAGTGGGAGGACAATCACGGTCGAGTCTGACTCGCTTAATTTATATACGGATTTGATGTTTTGAACAGAGGAATACAGATTCTGCTGAGTCAGGGGCACGCCTTTGGGTCGACTCGTGGTGCCGGACGTGTGGAGGAAAAGTGCTGCGTCGGATGGGTCATTGGCGAGTTTAGAGAGCGAGTCCATGTCGATGTCCGCCGGAGTTGGCGATAGTGCGATTTCCCAGTCGCCGTCTGGCAGCGCGGCGGAAAGATGGGGAATATTGAGCTTCGCGGCAGCCGCTTGTGCCTGCTCGTTGCCTTCTTTTGAAGTGAGTAGGAGTCTCGACTCTGAGTCCGATAAGTAGAAGTCGAACTCATCAAATGTGTAGGCCGCGTTAAGCGGCGCCGCCGTGGCTCGGACTCGTATCACGGCCAGAAACATTATAACAAACTGCAATCAAATTAAAGCGATTTTTCAGCTTAGTCGTAATCACGACTTTTTCGTCAGAACATTTACTGATTTACAGCTATTGAATTAACTCGGCGTTGAAAACGCTCGCACTCGAGCAAAAACACACGCAAATAAGACCGTCAAAAACAAGAAAAATCGCATTGATCCTCTCGAACACTATTCACAATCAGAAAATTCCAATTAACCAGTTGAATTCGAATTTGATGGAGACAAATTCAAACATAAACTACAAATCAACAACCGATCATTCATAGAAAAACGAACATGTCCCCTACCTCAACGGTGTTAGGGAAGGTGAACGCGACTACATCGCCAGGCTTTACGCCGGCGGCGACGAGTTGAGCGGCGGCGCCGTCGACGAGTTGATTGAGGCGTGCATGCGTGAGATCGAACTTTCCGGAGACGCTGATGGCGCGACGGGAAGGAAATATTCCGGCGACGTGGTTCAACAAGGCGGTGAGAGTGGCTATAGCCATCGGAAAATCTCCAGAAACAAAGATAAGGATGAGGATGAAATTTGTATAGCAAAATAACGGAAGATGATGATACGTGAATAAATTTTCTTTTTAGAGAACAAATTTGAGGGAGGAGGTTATTTGCGTAGAGGTGATATATATATACAGGGGTGAGGGTTCCTTTTATGCTAGGGGTGGGCACAGCACCACCCCCGATTTTGACAAGTATAAATTCATCTCCCAACTCAACTCACTCACATCGTAGATGAATTTCACACTTACACTTGTCAAAATCTGAGGGTGGGAAGTGCTGTGCTCCCCCCTAGCATAAAACAAATCAGGGGTGAGGGTGTCCCCTTGGGATGGCAAAATTGGTGAAGGTGGTTGGCCCGGGACCGATAGGTCCTGGGTTCGAATCCCACTGGAAGCAACTTTGTGGAGCCTGTCACCTATGGTTAGCCTAGGGTGGTTGAACTCTCCTGTGTGGTTTGCAGGCTACTGCACAAGGAGCGGGGTTTACCCAGTGCGCATCGAAGGTAGCGGCTGCGGGTTCCACGTATAAAAAAAAAAAAAAAAAATCAGGGGTGAGGGTGGGGCGGAGGAGGAAAGGAGTTGGGGTTTTTGGTCATATTTGGCGTGGAGGCGGAACTGGGGAAGGTATATGCCACGTGGAATTACGTAATAATTTTAATCCACATTTTCGTATTTTATCATCTGAATGTGTCATTATATTGAGATATTATTATATTAATATTTTTGGAAATAACTAAAACGTAATCCGTTTTCTCTTAAACTATAAAAAATCATTATAAATTATAATGACAATTGACAAATGTATACTTATTACCACTTCTGTCTGCTTTCAATTGGGTAAACCTCTCTCTGACTCATTATAAGTGTACTCATAGGCGCGTGAAATCGGGTGCACAAACATAATTTTGTTGCGTAGTAGGGAATCTAACTCTTTTGCAGCCTCCTTGGAGAGATCACCCAGCCACGAGCCTCTTTCATCTCTGCAACCATCTGCTCGTACACGTGGCACTGCTGCCGTGTTGTCTGCCAGCTAATAAAAATGTTTTTCAATATGGCAAAGCAAATTGAAATTTTTCTGTCTACAAGACTTTGTGGTTTAGGATAGAAGTTGTGTTTTTTATTAATTTTTTTTTAACAAACATGTGATGTGTTTATGTTTTTAACCACCGGGTCTACAACTTAAGTTGTAGACCCGATCTAGGATAGAAAAATTCAGCAAATTGATAGATTCAATATGCATGAATAAATATTATTTTTTATTTATAGATAATGGCTTGTAAATTGAAAGAAGACGAATGAATTACATTATGAGCGATATGTTCGATCTATTAGCACATGCCTCGTACACGTACTGACAATTTCTTGGGAAATAATCTCTTCGTAGTTTATTCTATTAGTAGTGTCTGATTTCTTTCAAGTATGTAGATTAAGAAAATGATATTATGTAATACATGTTGTTTGATTTTTAATAATTAATTTATGGTCATAAATTATTTTTCCTTTTTTGAAATAATCACTACTAACGAAACACCTCTTTTAAGAATACAAGACACTACTAATGAGACGGAGGAATTATTACTGAGGAGGAATGAAATGACTTAGGACCCGATATTAACCAGAAAAAAGTAGGTTATAATTTGAAGGTTTGTAGCCAATTTGGATTTTGCTAGTTTGTGGATGTAGCGGGTAAGGTAACCGAGTCGGTTAGGGGTGGTAAGGCTAAGGCACGACCGGGGCAGGCTTATTTGGTGTACTTTTGTTTTTATTATTTTCCCATAAAACCACATCCATAAAATATATATATATATATATATATATTATAATCTAAAATGATCCTCAATTTATTTACTCATTTATCATATTTTATTTGCCCCCATAATACAATCTTCTCTTCTTCTCATTCCCAAATCCCAATCACAAATTAAACTAGTATTTGATATTTTTGCTGTAAAGGTTGGGACTTTCCACATGTCGAATTGCATAGCAAATAAATGCAGCGTGATACGTGGGCCTTCTTATAGTAAAAAAATAAATACTAATAACATAATTACGCGTAATGGTTTGTAGCTCTTTGCGTCAGCTCTTCTAACGCCCAATAATACAAAAATCACAAGCAAATTAAAATTTGTGCTCTTACAAAAATAAAAACATAAAATGCACGGTACAAAGACACGCGTCATGCTCCTAGTGGAGGATCCATATTTTTCATCATGCGACTCAATTGGTCGACTACAATTAATGGGTCACATATAGATTTCCAGCAATGATAACAACCTTTTCTTTTCTTTTTTTTTCCCAACCCGACCTTCAAATCCTCGTAGAGTTAAATTTCGATAAAATAATATTTGATAAAATAATAATTTTATTAAGATAATAATTTCTTTTGGTCCCGATATGGATCAATGCATTAAAATAATATTCGATAAAATAATAACCTCGTTAAATGAATATTTTTTCTCGATCCCAAGATTATTACTTTATTGAGGTTTAACTGTACCAAACATGGAAATTGGATCCGACTCTTCGAAATGACTGCCGGGTGTATATTAGCACGTATTTTTATTTACTTACAACTTTAGTTCAGTTTATTAACGACGTTTCTCCCATAACTTTTAATATAGTAGTTTTCGTCTTAATATAATTTATTAATACCGATAATTTAGGTCCCGCATTTTCATTTACTTGTGATTTATTGGTACCGTAACTTTTGTTGAGCGGTTTCAGTTTCATAACTTTTTAATACCATCAATTTCGATCCCGTACCTTATAATGCAATAATTTTGATCTAATTACAAATATATGAAAGATATAGGACCAAGATGGTTAGCATTAAAAATTTAGATGACCAAACTGCGAGTTTGTTATTATTTATAATATTGGTGTTGTTTGTCCTTTTTATGATCTTTGTAATTAACACACTAAATTATTATATTAGATGCTTCGAATCTCATTAAATGACTACTCCAACTATTACTTAGTATATTACGACAATTTTAGTCTGCCCGAGGGATCATAAATCTTAATATTTGGGGACAAGGGAATAAAGCCCACGATGACTTTTCACATGGATTACAAATAAACTACACAAGAAGATTCGAAGTTATACTGATTAAAGGCAAAGTACATTGTTCTAAAGTCTCCAAGAACAAAAGATTCTAGAAGGATATCATAATCATAAATGTATGTAAAAGACTTTCATATATTTAAGATATCTAAAAAAATAAGGAGTACATAATTGGAATGCAAAAAAATTGTTGTCCACTTAGGCGGTCGAGATGTTTGTCTAATCATAAGTATGGTTCGGATCTTCCCTATAGTTGTAGGTTATTGCATAAGAGTAAGAATTACTCAAAGCACTTCGAATTGTTCAATCACCAATCACGTGCTTCTTTTTGTTGTAAGATCGAGTGTTTTTAAGACACCTACTCTATAATTAGTTATATAATGTGTCTTAACGGTTTCTTGATGCGAATAAGAAAACATACACTAATTAAAGAATCCAAAAATAAAAGAATAATATAAACTAAAACTCAAAACTTAGTGGTATGTAAATCTAGAAATTAGTTGATGACTATTTTAATTAAAGGTCAATATAAATAGAAAATAATCACCATTTCTCTCAGTTCGGGGGCATTGGTGGGCCGGTAAAAGCTTACTCCGGCGACTCTGCTGCAGGTTTCGCAAATCCCGAACGTTTAATTCTCGCATTTTCTCGGTTTGCTTCACAAAATTTAGAAAGATCCACGCCTGCAGTAATCAACAATATAATATATTTATATCGCATAACTCTATACCTGACAAATCATAGAAGAAAAAACCGGACTGCGTTCTACAATTTTACTTAATTTTAAATTATAATTAATAATAATATAACTATTGGTTTGTGGATCTTTTTAAACATACATTTACATTTGAAACTATAGACTTAATATATAAGGATTATGTATAAAAAATATAGATCATATTCGGTTAGAAAATAAAGAATGTAGATTGATTCTCCATTCTTATGCAGATTTTTTTTTGGGAATTCTTCAAGCTTTAGCTGATGGTACGAAACTAGAATATTTTTTTCCGACGTACCTTTAGTAGCGGCGAGAGAAGAGTAGAGGTCGACGATGTTGGGGCAGTAGTCGTAACACCCGTTGGTGCAAAGGTGTTCCGCAACCAGAAGAAAATCGTACGAAATTCCGAGCACGCTTCTGCGGAGTCCGCACGCTTCCACGCATTCGTCGCTCTCCTTCCAGTTCTTGAAATTGACTGTCTTGATCTCCGACGCCTTGCACTCGAACTCGCTCTTCCGGCCGCGCCTCTCCAGCACGCACCGCCTCCTCTTCCACGACACCGCGTACGCGCACTCATCTCTGTCCAGCTCCTCGCAGTCAAGCCTCTCTGCACAAGTTAGCAAGAGCTAGAATTCTTAATTACTTTCTGAAAATATGTATCATAATCACCAACCTGCATCGATAACCCCGAAAACGAATAAAGTAGTCATGAGACCGATTATTACAAGCAAGACGGCGCAACAAGAAATTCTCAGTAGAATATCGCTTCGTGATGCCATGGAACAAGTTGTGTTAATGGAAGCCCAATCACGCAATTAGTGCTTCGGTTGGGCGATTTTCATGATAATTACCAGAGATTATGATGGTGTAGGGGTTTAGATAATAGAAAAGATTGGTGGTTTGGTATTTGAGATTTGAGGCAAATATTCCATTCTTGTTAGTCAATACTCCGCCTATTAATGGCCGGTATTTTGGGTTTGGGAAGAATTAGTAACATCATATTCGTTTTATTGTTAATAGTACTAAAGATTAATTATTAATTGTTATATACTGAGGCCCCGTTTGGTTGCACTTAAGGAATGGAATCAGGAATTAAATTAAGGGAATAATTTTATTTCAAGTGTTTGGTTCGTAAAATTTTCGAAAGGAATGAAATGCCATACCTCTCCCCATCCCCCTCTTGGGACTTTACTCAAACCCCTCCAAATCGAGGGGTTGAGAAAATGATACCGCTCTCTTCTTCTCCTTCCATTTCATTCTAATCTCTTTCCTCCAAAACAAAGCCAAATCTCTTCCCCCGCCGCTCGCCAGCCCGCCCTCGCCAACCTCGCCGGCCCTCGCCGTCGCGTCGCCGGCCCTCCCTCGCCCGGTCACTCGCTTGCCGCCGCTCTCTCGCCGCCGCCGCGCCCGCCGTCGCTGTCGCCCGGCCCTCCCTCGCCGCCGCCGCTCGCTCGCCCGCTCGCCGCCGCCGCTCGCTAGCTCTCCCGCTCGCTCGCCCGCTCGCCGCCGCCGCTTGCTCGCCGTAGCTCCGGTGGTAAGTCTTCCGATCTAAATCTTTTCATTTTGTTGGATTTCTTGCTCGGCTTTTCTCTGGAATTTTTGATTTCTCTGAATTTTGCTCGGCTTTTCTCTGGAATTTTGATTTCTCTGGATTTCTTGCTCGGCTATGTTGCTCAATGGATTTCTTTGCTCGGCTATGTTTCATTTTGATTTCTTGATTTTAATTTCCATTTTGATTTCTTAGTGGACGCTGGATAATGTCTCAAATGTTTGAATTTATCTTCATATAATAGATATCTTTTACAACAGAGATCTATTGTCGTTTGCTGACTTGCCGACTGGTTAATTTATGTCTTCTTTTGCTGACTTGCCGACTGGTTAATCTCTGGAATTTTGCTGGATTTGCGGATAAATAGCTTTGGTTCATAATATTTAAATGTTAAACTAATATTTAAATGTTAAACTAAAAAAAAAAGGAGAGCATTTTTTCATAATATTTAATTATAATATAACATAAAAAATATTTAATTAAAAAAATAGTTCATTCCATTCCTTACGTTAAACCAAACAGGAAATGGAATCAAGTTCATTCCTTCAGCAAACCAAACAGGTGATTCAGGTATCATTCCTTTCATTCCATTCCTTCAGGTTTGATTCCTGATTCCGATTTCATTCCTTTCTGTGAACCAAACGGGGCCTGAATTATGTGGAAATTTCATTATATCACACGCCATATGTGGCTATTAGCCTCATAACCTGTAAGGACACCGGACTCGAAGTGTGGATTCTGATTCTGCATATTACTTTCAAGACATTTACGTAAATATAAAACCTTTTAATTTGTAAAATTTGCATCATGCGAAGATTTTGGTTGTTAGCTGTTGAAAAATATGCATTAAAAGCAGAATTTGTGCTACCGATCAGTGCACTTTGACCACGATTTCGAGCACCTAAATTTATTATTTTTTTGAATTAAATTATATAGCGTCAAACTACGTTTTGAGTATATGATCGTAGTGTATTTCGTTTCTCAATTTCTATTTTTGGTTAGATGATCGTAGTGTATTTCGTTTCTTAATTCATATTTTCGGTGAGTAAGAAATAGTTGCTCGAAGTTGAGTGCGTAATGTAGTGGGGTGATCTATGAACTTCTTTATCGGGCTTGTTCAGTGGGCTTGCTTAGTGGGCTTGGAATGAGAATGGGTCATGTTTTGGTTCCATAAAATTGCTATTGAAGCCCACTATAATATTGAAGCTCATTATAATAATAATATAAGATTATTATAATAATAATTTGATTTTGGAAGAGTTTTAACTCCAATTCCTCCACTACTCTTGAAACCACCGACTTGAATGACCACCTCTCGTAACTGGTGTTTGTGTGATGATGATCGTCATCATGAGCTTTAATTCCTACAAGTGGAGAAAGCATATAAATAGATTTAAGGTGTAAGCATTTATACACACTTCAAGCATTCTCAATTCATCTCTTATATTAGCTAAGTTCCAAGATTTTGTCCTCGCCTTCCGTCTAGTTTGTCGGAATCCGTTCGTTTGCGGTGCTGTTATGCCGGGCTTGAAGCCGTTTTATCTTTGGAGATATTACATCTTAACCATGAGCACTACCGAGACGTATTTCTCTTGCGGATAGAATTTATCACAACTCGGCTTGGCATTTGGTTATGTTTTTCATTTCTCGTTTAAGTTGTATTTTTCTATTTCCGTTTCACGAGTTTTTATGTTCGACGGATTACGTATATTTGTAACATTAGCTTAGATACACAAATTAATCTCACTCAATATCTCATTCAATTTACGCCTTGATTCTATACATGTCGATTTAGTTCGATAATAGGAACACATGTAAGACAATTTTTTTTTAAAATTCTATAATATGTCTAATTGATATTAGGATCGTAAATAATTAGATGAATTCAGTGTTCTTAATTAATTATATTGATTTCAAATTTAATTGGATAATATGAACACGTACTAATTAGTAAATAAACAATCCAAACGTGAATACCCTATATTTTGTGGGATGATAAGAAAAGATGCCCTAATTAAAGAAAAATATAAACAAAACCAAAAACTTATGTAAAACATTAGACTACTCTATGAACATTTAGTTCGGGGCCATTGATGGACCGGCATAAGCATATTCCGGCGACTCCGCCTGAGGTAACGCACGTTCCGAGCTTTCAGTTCCCGCCTTTTCCTTTTCTCGGCTTGCTTCACAAAATCTAGAAAAATCCACGCCTGCCATCATCATCAACAATAAAACATCAATATTTCTATTTAAAAAATTTGGAAAACCCTATAAATTAAATTGAATTATAACAAATTATACAAACCTTCTCGGTCGGCGAGGTTGGAGTAGATGTCGACAATGTTGGGCAGTTGTCGTCAGAGGCGGATGTAGGGGTGGGCTGGGGTGGGCTCCAGCCCAGTGCAACACCGGCCCAGAAACTACATTTACCCGACTCAAATTTATTTTTTACATATTTCAGTTCACCCCAGATCAGTCTAAATGATTTGCAAATTTATTATAATTGAAATCCATTTCAACACAAATTCTAATTCGCAAGCCCAAATCCCAAAATCTAATTTTGACAGCCCCCATTTTTCGTGTCGATGCCGAATTTTATGTGTAAATTTTACGAAAAAAATATTTCGTATTTTATGAAAATTTAATATATTGAAGCGAATTTAAAAATATATTAGTTCAATGGCCCAACAACAATTAAATTAAATGGTCCAACAACAATAATTAAATTAAATGGTCCAACAAGTCAACAACAATAATCCTATACAACGAGAATTGAGGATAGTGAATTAACGACACTTCAGAGGACAGAGGAGGGATCAAGGAGCGAGAGTTAAGCAGACCGTATCCTAGGCGTCCGGAGTCCTTACTCTTGAGTTCCTTATACTCATTGTTACATTATATTTTGTCTAAATTTTTTTTTCGGGGGCTTCGCCCCCGAACCCCCAATAAATCTCACATCCCCCATCTATAAATCCTAGTTCCGACCCTCCAGACCCCCCAGTATACATTTCTAGATCCGCCCTGGTTGTCGTAGCACTCCTCGGAACAAACTCTTCTCGCGGTACTCGAATCGAACGACATTCCCATTTGACATGGGTGGAGCCCGCACGCTTGTATGCATGCTCCGCTCTCGATCCAGTTCTTGAATCTGTTGGCCCTCATGTCCGTTGTGGTGCAACCCGCATGCCTCTTCAGCATGCACCGGTTCCCCTCCGACGACACCGCGAACGCGCAACGGTTTTCACGCAAACCCTCGCACAACCCTGCACAAGTTGGGGATTAATAAGAGAGCTAGGTTAGGCTAAAATTAAAACACGATAACTAATTGACTTGGAGTGGAAAAAAATCGTTCACCTACCGGAATTGGCCAACGAGAAAAGGAATACAAAAACAAACACAATCAGAATGATAACAAAAACAGAGTCACGATCGGATTCCGTATTTTCACTTTGACGTAGGGGTGTAACGGTTTGGTTCGGTTCGATTTCTTATGCATTTTAGGAACCGAACCAAACACATAGAAACAGTGGCGTAGGCAAAGGCGGGGCAGTGGGGGCCAATGCCCCCACTGGAATTCGAGAATTTGTTCGGGGTAATTTCGTAATTTCCAATTAATTATAAAATTTATTAATATATTTAATATTCTAAATATGTTTTTCAATTTAAAATTTTTTGGGTGGCCCAACTGCATCCATTATGAATAACAACAGACCAACATCACATAATAAAATGTTTCCTATCTAAATGCATGAGGCCTCGACGGCTGGACAGAGCTACCAAACTGTGAACACCCCTACCAAACTGTACAGAGCTAGCTGACCTGGACGGTTGGACGCCTCGAGGGTTCAATAAACGACCGGAAGCAGTAATCTTGTGATTCATAAATCATAATACTTTTCGTGGCTCCATACAGTAGATATTATTATTCTTCATAATTTCCTCTTAACTAAATTTAGAGTGATGTCAAAATAGGATTGTGTATTATGTTTTTCGAATAAATATAAAAAATATATGAGTTATTCATGAAAGAAGAATATATCCTTAAATAAGCCATAAAGAGTAAGTATAATTAGATATAAGTAGAAAAATGTGCTAAATTTTTTTTTTTTTTCGGGGGCTCCGCCCCCGAACCCCCGTACAAAGAAAACTCAAACCCGATAAATTTTGCCCCCACTAGCTCGATTTCCTAGCTACGCTTATAAATGGTTTGGTTCGGTTTACCGGTTCACCTTTTTTATTTTTTTAATTCTAAATAATGCAAGAATAATAGTTTATAGGATGTCACTCGTTCCAAACTCATAAGTATAGAGTTGGTATTCATTTCTCTTCCTTTGTATAGATTAGAATTGATATTAACTTAAATCTAATATCTAAATCCAATAACATTCTCATATAATAAAGACAAATATTAAATAAAAAAATTAAAAAATCAGATATTGGTTCGGTTCGGTTCGAACCGTTCAAAAATTCTTGAAACCGCGAACCGAACCGAATGTAAACGGTTCCTAAAAAAATAAACCGAACCAAACCGCGAAGCCGAACCGAACCACATTTTTCGGTTTGATTTGGTTCGGTTTGATCGATTTCGTGGTTCAGAGCGGAACCACTTACACCCCTACTTTGACGTCGTGTTGCCATAGAAGGAATTTTGTCACTGCTCATAATTAGAATTGTAAAATAATGATACGAGATATTGTTTGTGATTTTATTGTTGAGGGAAGGCGTATATATATATAGTACAAATTAAAGTGTATCCTAATCTTAGAAGGAAAAGGAGACCTATTAGGAAACAGATATACAGGTAGAGACTAAATCTCCCGGAAATTTTAATTAATGCAATTGCATGTGATGCATGATGATAAAATAAGTCTAGTCTTAGGATGTTGAAGATAAAGACAAGATCATGACATTCTTCATTTTTATAATTGTTCTTTTTTTTTGTGATATATTTACTTTAAGAGGAAGACTTCTATGTGCCGGATGTATGTATATTTGGGTCGAGATTCAATTTTGACCACAAATGGGTCGTTGACTATCATTTAAAAAAAATTAACAAAAACTAAAACCCTACCCTCCCTCATTCTCCGCCTCCCCTCTCTCCTCCGCCTCCACCTACCGCTCTCTAATTCTCTGTCTCTCTCTCTCTCTCTCTCTCTATATATATATATATATATATATATATATATATCGCCACTCTCTCCAAAATCTCTCGCCTCTCTCTCCTACGGATTTGAGGATCGAATTTTTTCAGTATTCAACTGCTGGTTCAGAATAAGGCGGACATCACCTTCGACCCTACTTCGGTGAAGCTGGTTTGGTCAAACTTTGGTTTGCTCTTTGTTTTTTTTATTTTTGGCCCGAGCTAGTAGATATTCATGTAGAATTCTAGATAGTTGATATATTTGATATGAGTTAAGATGTTTGACTTGCTAGTTTTGTGTGTAAAGAATTGTGGAATTGTTTGAGAAGAATATTTATTCTGTTGTCAACATCTTTGATTTAATTATGTGGTTTCTTATGAGTATTGGATTAAAGTGACACGTTTCTTAATTATAATTGACACTTTACTTCAGTGTGATTGACATTCTGAGATAAATAACACTTTTGTTCGCTGCAATTGACACATTTATTCATTGTAAATGACCCTCTATGAGAATGTGACACTCTCCTCCGAGACAATTAACACTTTTGTTTATTACGATTGACACTTTGAGATAAATAATATTTTTGTTTGTTGTAATTTTATTCATTATAAATGATACTCAATAAAGTGTGACACTCTTCTCTGATACAGATGACACTTTTGTTCAATACAAATCAAATTTTTGTTTGAATCAAATGATACTCTACAAATGACATTTATTTTCATTAACAAATGACACTTTTGTATGAAAATATTATTGACAATGCCTTGGTGGTCCACCAAGGTATTGTCAATAAAAGTTGAGGACCACCAAAGTATTTAAGTGAATCGAATTATACTGTTTATTATGTGAGGATAATACAACATAATACCCTAATTAAAGTTAGGGAAGCTAGTTTACCCTAATTTCTGGTGATTTTAACACAAATGTTGTTTTAATTTTGGAGATTTAAAGTACTTGAGATTATCTAGAAACGAATAAGGAATTATATAAGTGGAATATGCATATGATTAAAAAATAATAATGCTGTTCATTGATAAAATTATGATACTCAAATCTGCTCCAATCTTTAATTTGACATTGTCACATTGGGTTGGGACTTTCTCACATCTTCAATAAATAAGCCTACTAAAACCAAAGTGCAAATCTCTTTTTCATTCGCAACAGAAATAAACTAGAACACTAAAAGATGCCTAGTTAATTCAACTAGTGGATACTAATAGTGAATATAAATTTAAATTCTGTTGAATCCAGAATATGTCAAATTGATTTTAGAATCATAAATGATTGAGTTCAAGTTTAATTCGATAATAGAAACACATTGATTAAAGAATTTAAGAACCCAAACCAAACATAATACATTAATAAAATGATGAAATTAATTTATGAAAGATACAAAATAAATAATCTCTCAGCTCGGGGGCATTAATGGGCCGGCATAGCCATATTCCGGCGACTCTACGGCGGGTAACACAGATCCCGAGCTTTTAATTCCGGCCTTTCGGTTTTCTTCAAAAAATTTAGGAAAATCCACGTCTGCCATCACCAACAATATAATATAAACATTTTCATTTAATTTTACAAAACCCTATAAAATTATATTAGGTCACTACTGAAAAAAAACATCTTTTTGCATTTCCTTACTAAAAAATTACTTTAGCAAGGAATTATACATTGATTAGCGAGAAAATGTTATATTCCTTGTCATATTCTCCTCGCTAATTTTTAAAAATAAAAAATTCTAAATTCCAAATTTTTTTTGCGAGAAACTTCGCCATGTTCTCCTCGCTAATAGTGTTGAACAAGAAATTTCAAATTTCAAATTTTTTTAGCGAAGAACTTCGACATGTTCTCCTCACTATTAGTTTTCAAAAAACAAATTAAAATTTTTAAGTATTTTTAGCGAGAAATTTATTCATTTCTCGCCATATTCATTCCTGCCCATATTATTCTCGCTATTAGTTATAGAAAAATAGAACTACAAAATCCCGTTAAATTTTACATCAATTTATATAATTATTCGCTAAATCTAGTTCTTTTTTAAAAAAAAAGTAATACTCATTGAAAATTGGTCAGCCACTTTTATATTTATCCTTTAAATCAATTGGTAAACACCGAGTTGGTTTGTTGGGAGATGATTCAGCAGTAGATCGGTTGATTAGTTGATTAGAGATTTGGCTGATCCCAAAACCCTATGTTGATTGGTCAACCATTCCCTTGTAAAAGTTAACATCTTCGTCTTTGAGTTTTGCAGACTCAGTAGACTCGTTTCAGCATGGTCCGGCTCAGTAGTTCCGTCTGCTGTCCTTCAGTAGACTATCCACCGCAGTGCCATGGAGTGAAAATTCAGTATGGCTGGACTCAGTAGGAGCAGCATACTGAAAGGTATTCAGGAGTCAGTAGAACTGGACTCAGCAGGAGCAGTTTACTGAACTCGAGTTTTGACTTTCAGTAGAGTTGAACTCAGCAGGAGTATACTATTGAACCTATGGGTCAACTCAACAACAACCTATCAGTTGCCTAACTGACAGTGGACTTCAAAGTCAGATTCAGTAGAGTTGTCCAAGGTCGTGCATCTGAGAAAAGTCAGCTTCAGTATCAACCTTGAAGTCTGAATGTCTCCACCACTTTTCTGTACCTCGACCAATGACAAGCAGCCAGCTGACAAAGTATCCTACAAAAGCTGCAAGTCAACCAATTTCTTCAAGGAAGCGGACTCTACATAATTCAAAGGAAGGAGTCGTTTGTTACCCATATAGAGTGACACGTGGACTGTTTCGTCTCCAACGGATCTATCCACGTTCGCTACTATAAAAGAGGGAAGGTCGTGATTCTTCAAGTCGCACTACACGATCACACAAGCGACCATACGAGAACTCAAGCATTCAAAGAATCAAAGCTCTAGAATACTTATTGTTTATTCAAGTGAAGAACACGAACCCAGAGTTGATATATCCTCTTTGTTCTTCACTCTAGAAGACTTTATCGTTCTCACCCTCTAACATTAAGCTCATTGTAATATCCATAGCTTAAACCGAAGGAGTTCATTTATTGAACTGTTCTTACTGTTAAGAACTCCTTCATAGTTGGAGATACATTCAAACATTCTTGTTTGACCATGTAAACTGAGACTTGCTCAGTATAATCAAAAGATAAAGTTTGTCCAGCGTACAAACTAGCTGAGATTAACTCAGTATAATAAAATAGTGTCATGTGTTGTTCAGGACGAGTATACGTAGGATCTTGCATGTTAGAACCACTTTAAAAACTGTTGTGTCGTTTAATTGTTGCATGATATAACTGCTCATATTGAAATTATCTTTACAAAATCATACAACTGTTATTTCAGTTCAAAGCTAAAGCATTGCACTAATCTACTGAACGACATTAGTAAACAAACGTTTTAGAATCAAACTAAATCGGGCCTACACAATTCCGCACGCTACTGAACCTCTGCTGAACGGTTCTGAATTCTGACATCAGTCAGCTAGCAGACCTCAGTACTGTCTGTTACTCTGTCCGCGCGATCAAGATCAGCTTGCTTGATCTACTGAATCGATTCAGTAGACATCTTTCGTGAAACAGACTGATCGCGTTTTGAGTTTGAGAAAAAGGTTTTCAGGTGTATTCCCCCCTCCCCCCTCCTGAACGTTTGACTCGATACCAACATATGAATTAATTTATTAACTCTTTTATAAATCTAATTGAAAGATTTGACCTTGGATATCTTTATTAGATAAATCTTCAAATAACGTGATTTGATCATGTTATAATAATTACAAGGAAAATAATTAAATTGACGATAATTAATTTTTTAATTTTCTTTTTACAAACCATTGTTCATGATATTTTCTATTATTTAATAATAAGTTGACATATTATTTTTGTACGGTTCATAAAATTTTCTGTTACACTCATTTTTTATGTTATAATAAGTTAACATGGTGTTTTACTTTTCCTATTTTTTATTAATAAAAATTTATAATTTCAATAACTGATTTTTGAAAATAAAAGAATTAATGATACTTATATTAATTTTTATTATTTATCATTAGTTAATATGATAGGTTATTATTCATAATTTTTTTATTTTTTTACTCATATTTTTTTACTAGTCACAACATTCTTTTATTTGCTTTTTAAGTTTTATTTTATAATAAATTTACATAATCTTTTCTTTTTCCTATTTTTTAATAATTCATTTAACATAAATACAATAATTATTTTTCCAAAGTAAGAATTATACATAATTAGAATGCGCGACAACCTTGTTAATACTAACGACAAATATGAATATACTGCTGATGATATATAAGCTATCAAAGTACATGTTGGTACATTATGTTATAATGCATAGATAATGTAAACCGACAAAGAACATATTGCTACCAAAAGCAAAAGGAATCATTCAACAGTTTCTCTAGTTGTAGTCTCTCAACATCATTTCTTTTTTCCTTCATTTCATTGAAAAGTACATACCAATAAAAATACATTAGAAATCCATAATCATCGTCCTAAGTATATATTTGTTACTCATTAGCTGCTCTTGACCCTTGAACTGAACTTGGTTAGACTTTTCAGAATTGGATACCTAAAAAAATAAATCAATCTTTGAGCTAAAAAGTCTGGGGACTAGAATATGTGCGAGTATTAATGAACTAGAGAAACAATTACCATCACAGTTGGTCTTGTGAATTTTGAATAGATCGGGGCAATACTTCTGAAACAGTGGTGCAATCTGCTTCTTCATACTCTCAAGTTCTTGACTTTTTTTAAATTTCAACCCGCGCTGCAGCTAATTCACCACTTTGGTGATCTATAATACTATGCAGGTTTGATCCACTGCATTTGTATGTGTCTTCCTTTGAAGTTTGACATATCCCCTTTGTCAATCGTGATTGTCCAATGACAACACCTGTTTTCCTAGTGACTTTATGTGAAATAGATTGTGTTCACCCTTTCCATAATTCATATGGTGTCTTCATGTGCATCTGAATCAATAAAGACCGATTCTGAGTGTAACAGGCCGTGTCAGTAGCTTCTGTCCAAAACTTTGATGGTAGACCTGAGTCTGCGAGTAACGTTCTTGCTGCTTCTTTGAGTATTATGTTCTTCCTTTCAGCAAGCCCGTTCTGCTGAGGTGTGCGTGCCGCTCAGGTTTCTTGCTTAATCCCTTCAGCTTCGCAGAAGTCTTTCATCATCGAGTTTAGAGACTGTTTTCCTCGATCTGAGCATATTCTTTGAATCTTGATGTCCTTCTCGATGCTCAGTCCTTTCAGTAGTTTCGACAGTTCGGTTTTGACGTCAAACTTGTTGGTGATGAAAATCACCCAAGTATATCTTGAATAGTCACCAATGACTACAAGAGCATATTTCTTGCCTCGATCATCATTGGAGAGACTGACCTTAATATGTCCATGTGGAACAGTTGAAGGATCCCATCAGCAGACGGTGACGAAATTGGCTGATTGCTTGATCTGGTTTACTTTCCCTTCATGCATGCTTCACAATTCTTATGTCTTTTGAATACTTCATTGGACAGTCCTCGGACTTTAGCATCTCTTGCTAGCTTGTTCATTGTTTTGAAGTTCAGATGACTTAATCTTCTATGCCACATCCATGTTGTTCTATCATCTGACTTTGTATGTGCTAGCAAGCATGCTTCAGGTTCAGCGGTATTCCAATCAGCATAATAGACATTTCTTCTCTGCGAGCTTGATAACACAGTTTTTCCTATAGATTTGTCAAGAACGTCACAAAAACCTACATCAAAAGTCACTTTATTGGAGTTATCACAGAATTGATTGACTGAAAGGAGATTATGTTGAAGTCCTTCAACATAGGATACTCTGGGAACTATGGCAGTTCCTATTGTCAGTGCTCCGTATCCCCTTGTATATCCTTTAGAGTTGTCACCAAACTCAATTCTGGCTCGTTCTTATTGAACGTAGTTGGTCAGCAGATTCTTTTGATATGTCATGTGTCTTGAGCATCCGATGTCCACGTTCTAAGGGTCCTTTAGCACCTGCAAGATAATAATAAATTCAGGTACCCTTTGGGTTCATGTTGGGTCCTTAGAGTGGACTTTGGGACTCAAATCTGTCTGATAACCCTGGCAATTTCAGATATCGTTTTGCCCTTGTTGTCAGCTGATTTCTCTGCTGAATCGGGAGATGCTGACTTCTTTGTCTTCTGAGGCTCAGGTTTCTTCTTCTTCTGAACCTTAGGGCTTTTGATGCTGGGCTCATAATAGTATGATCCATACTGAATTGGATGTGTTCGCTATGGGTAGCCATACTATTCTGCCCATCTGACCTTCTTGGTTCCCCCTGAGTTGGATCTAGGTGTTCTTGGGCTTGAACCTCGGGTCATCTTCTGGTATCTGAGCTGAGGTGCTTTCGATTTTTGTTTGTTCTTTGTCTGGGGGGTTGGTGGTTCAACATATTGAGTTCCCCCTTGGATATATCTGTCAGCCAGCTGATTTGAGCTTTTCTATCCAGAAACAGTTGCTTCATAGGTGTAACCAAGTCCTTCCTTTGTGGAGCATGGTCTTTGTGATCTCAACAACTTCTCAAGCTTTTCTTTAGCTCCTATGTATTTCTCAGTCATTAAGGTTCTCCAAACCGCATAGCTTTTTCTCAGAGCTTCGTACTCAGCTCTGGACTGTGCGAGTTTGTCTTTTAGACTGGCAATTTTAGTCTCTTTCTCAGAGTTGTCCTTGGTCAGAACTGAGATTTGTGATTCTTCTTGTTGAGACTTAGTCATCAGAGAATTAATCTCTTCCTTTTGTCTCAAGACAAGTCCTTCAGACTCAGTAGAGTCCTGACTTCTCGTTGAAATTCTCTGATTTTCAGCTCTCAGGAGTTTCAGCTCCTGAAGTGTTCTACTGAACTGAGTGCTCATCTGAATATGTTCTTCCAACAGATCTTCATCTGAATATGCTAGAACCACATCTAGAGGTTCACATGCAACAGAGTTAGTGTCGTGTGTGCGTGGTGAAGAGGGGCATATATTAGGATTATAATTTACCTTAGCCTCTTCTCCAGCCATAAGACACATTTCAGTATCTTCGGCTTTGATTGTCATGAAAACAACTTCATCATCAGATGATTTCATGAATATCTCTTTATCGCTCGTGCAATCGAATAGTTCTCCGGCTATATAGGCTTACCTTTTCTGATGAACTTATCTCTTCTACCTTGCCTTTTTCTTATGAGCTTATCTCTTCTGGCTTGCCTTTCAGCTCTTCCAGCAGCCGTGAGCTCTGGACATTCATATTTATAATGTCCAGTCTTTTTGCAGTTACAACACGTTGAGTTCCTACCTTCTTTCCTTGGTGTATCATTATTTCCAATTGAGGCAGTCTCAGTGTTCCTGCATTCACACCTTTCAGGTGACTATTTTCTCTCTTACCTTGATAGTTTTTTGAAGCTCTCTTCATCTTCCTGAGTTTGTCCTTCTCCTTTTGATATTTAACAACAAGGAGAGCATTTTTCACATCTAAGTTATCAGCTGTTGGGATCGTCATTAAGCTTCCAGCTGATTGACTTGTGACTGAGGGACTTGCTCCAGGTGTGCTGACTGTTGCCTTATATGCATATGATCAATGGCATTTCAGTATCAGCACTGAGAATATGCGGAAGATTGAACTCAAACTCCTCTGTCTTTAGTTCTGAAAATATATAATCAGGAGTAACAGAGCTTAAGGGGGTGTTTGGAGTAGCTGAAGCTTATTGATGTGTGTTAAAAGCTGCTTAAAGCTGCTGAAAGCAGCTTATTTGAAAATCAGTTAGTGTTTGAAAATAAGTGCTGAAAGCTGCTGAAAGTGGGGAAAATAGTGTTTGGGAATACTGCTGATAGAAGTAGCTTATTGTTACTTTTTAAAAGAAATATCTGTTTTGCCCTTAGTATTACTAATTATTATTTATAATAAATAATAAAATTCAAAAATAATTGTTATTCAATATTTATTTTTTGCTTACAATTTCAATCTAATACTATAAAATACTAAATTAATCTAAATATTATAGATATTATAAAATTATATCATAATAAATATAGTATACAAATATATGTCAAATACTATTTATTTGTATAAATTCATCATACAAGCAAAATACATAAAAATTCCTCCATAAATTTTATGAAGAATTGAGAGAGAAGAGAAGAGACGGGGCGGATGTGATAAAAATGTATTCTCACAAAGTATTAGGGTTAGGGATAGTTCTGGAATTAGATAAAATTATTAGCGGTAGTTTGGTCCGAAAAAAGCATAAGCTTAAGCTGAAAGCTAGAAGCTGGGGTGGAGCAGCTGCAGCTGATTCTCTATTTTCGACCCAATTTTAGAGAATCTCAGCTTTAAGCTAGGAGTCCCAAACACTCCCACACCAGCTTAAAGCTGAAGCAACTTACAAAAAGTTGTTCCAAACACCCACTAAGTCAGTTCTTCGCAAACAAGTAGCAAAAGAGTACCAATTGGGCCTAGTAGGAGCCCTTAGAATTTTAGTTTTGGTCTCCTTGTTGCTGAATATTTTTCCCAGTCCATTGATGATGTTGATCTGATTTGTGAATCAAACGCTGAAATCATCAATTGACTCTCCAGGAATCATTGCAAATGCTTCGAGCTTTTGCAGCTCCAACTCCAGTTTGTTTTCTTTGATCTGTGGAGTTCCTTGACTCAGCACTGCGAGAGCAACCCAAAACTCCTTTGCAGTTTTGCAGTCGTGCATCCTTCCGAGATAAGAGTCACTGAGCATTGTCAGTATCGCATTACGTGTGACTCGGTCAAGGTTGTGCAACTTTCTCTCTTCTGGTATAAAGAGACTCTTGTCCTTGGGAACCTTCTTGTCGGTTCTGGCACCTATTGCTGCCATAGTTGCAAGTTCAACGTTGTCGACCATCGGAACAATGGGTCCCTTCTCCAGGACGTCAGTCATGCAGCGACATTAAGTGCGCCTCCATCCTTACACGTTATACCGCTCAGTTTTCAACTGAAAACATGGGTATTGTCCTTATACCTGAAATATTAAACATGTTGAAGAATATGGTATAGGATGCTATGAAGAGATGCAAATGCAGAGAAAACAGTTTTCAGGATCTGTTTGAGTAGACCAGTATTCAAAAAATAATGATCAGAAGAACACCGCTCTGATACCAATTGTTGGTTCAGAGACAAGCCTTCAGGTGTAAGGGGGGGACAGGATGAATACACCTGAGTGCAGATTTCAACTCAAACGCGAAAGTCAGTGCTACTGAGTGTTGCTACTGAACTAGTCAGTTAGCCAAGTAAGCTTTCTAGATCGCCTGAGCAGAGTATCTGTCTATTGAGTCCTATCTACTGACTTATGTCAGTGAACAGTAATTCACTATAAGATGTGTGCGGAAGTGTAGGCCCAAAAATATGTTCGTCTTAGTTTGAAAACACATTTTATGCTGAGTGATTTAAAGTCAGTTTTATGCAGTATGAACAGTTAATCAATGCAACAGTAACACAATCAGTTTTTAAAGTGGTTCGGATTCGCTAGATCCTACGTCCATTGTCCTGAACAAAGCAGGAGTTCTTGATTACTTATACTGAGCAAGTCTCAGCCGATCTATGCACTGGACAGATACTCTAGTTATAGTCTTAGTGACTTTACAGGATTCAAACACGGGGTTTGATATTCTCCAACTATGAAGGAGTTCTTACAATAAGAACAGTTCAGAAAACTGAACTCCTTCGAGTTTTTCTAAGCTTATTATATTACAATAAGTCTGCTTAGAATAGAAAAAGACAACTAATGAATCTCTAGAGTGAAGAACTAAGATGATCTTTCTGTATACGAGTTCTTCGCTTTGATATGCTTTAAGTTCGCTAGAGCGTTTGTGAGCTTGAATGCTTTGGTTCTTGTGTCTTCTCTGCATGAAGACTTTTCTCTATTTATAGTTTCGACTCATGAATAGATTCGTTGTAGGGAGTCTAGACACGTGTCGAATACGACAAGAAAAATGGCCATTTCAATTTGAATGTCACTGTAGGGATTTCCTCTTTTTCAGTCTAGGAAGCATCTTTATGGCAGAGCAGGTACAGTGCTGGCAGCTTCTCATTGGTCGAGGTTAGAGAGTCTCCAAGAGCATGCTGAGTTGACTTCGTCTGGTTTCTCGGACCTTTTACTGAATCGTCTTCTACTGACATTCTTCTGAGATATTCTGTACGAGGCTTGAATTCCTTTGCAGATTCAGTGGGTTCTTACATTCCCAACTGAGTTCCTTGATGCTGAGTTCTTCCGGCTGACACCTGCTATTATACTAAACCTATAAGCTACTGAACTCTAGCTAGCCTACTGAGTTCCTAACATGCTGAACTCAACTAAGCTATTACTTATATAAGTCTCATCATTCAACTAGAGTTTTGGGACTTCAAATCTTATCATACTGAATCTCATACCCAACACAGGCAAAAGGAATTCTGTTATTTACAGAATAAAACTCCCATCAAATATAATTTCAGGGGTTATCAAGATGCTTTCTATAAAGTTTTTTTATTTGAAAAATCCCAAAAGAAAATATTCTTGGTTTATTAAAATTTGTTCAGAAGTTTAAAACTTCGACATACCTATATGGTTTATTATATGGTGGCAATATTATGGCACTTCGATAAGAATCTTACCTGATTATTTTAAAGAAAAATTTGAAAGATGGGTGGATATTTCACCAAGAATTCTTGAAATTCAAGAAAAAGGCTTATGTATGGAAGGAATATCCTCTCTATGTTTCTTTACAGAATTTTCAATTCCTTGGATCTGGAAATAGACTTCAGAATTTGGTTATACTGAAGACATGATCCCCTGTATAAAAAGGGTCTCACATTCCAAGTTCTAGGAAAAAATGATAAAATAAAACCAAGAATCAGGACACATTTTTGGCATTGATGCTATGTGAAGTATTAATGATAGTCTTGAGAAATATGATGAGCAGATCAAGCTTAAACTAAGGAATGAATCTCCTTCTCCATTTGAGCATATCTCAAGAAAATTGAGAATAAAGTCCAGGGTTATATCCAAGGAGAAAATGATTGAGGAATATCTTGATGAAGTAAAGAAGGATTTGTTGATAACATTCAAAGAAGAAACTATGTCTTAAACATCTGGTAGATCAAATATTTCAATGTCTTCAGCAAATCAAGACACTGATTTTCAAGAAGCCCAAGATCCAAGTAAGGGAGCTTCGATTGAAGATATTTTTAAAGCCATGAAAGAAGCTTTAGTTGAAAATTTTAAGAACAAAGAAGAATCTTCTGCATCAAAATAAAAGCAACGAAGATATCCGAAAATAATTGAAGACAACTGGCAAATTCACATGGGGACATCTTACCTCAAGAGAAAAATTTCTCTTCTGACAAACTCATTTCATTTGTGGAAGACCAATATATAATTTGTCATTTTGTTTGAAATCTTGGTAACAATAATTTGTCTTTTGATATTCTAGATTGTACATGTAGGTAGTAGGAGTCTACTCACTCTCCACTCTACTCTCACTATTATAAACTTTCTCCCCTTTATAAGCTTTATCTCCAATTTTTTATATTCTTGGAAGAAAGAGTACGTAGTAGAGATGGCAATTTTGCGGGTCGGGGCTGGGTAGTATAGTACCCGGACTCGTCCCGCAAGTTCGATTCAGAGACCCAGATCCAGACCCAGACTTGTACGGGTCCAGAAACTCAGAACCAACCTCGGACCCGCACGGGGCGGATCTACCCGGCCCCAGACCCATTGGCGCCGTTTCAATTGCTAATTTTGAATTATTTTATTTTTTAATTATTAATTTTCGTTAGTGAAAACTTTTTTTTTTGGATTTTCTTATTATAGTTGTCAGCTATTAGTATCTAAAAGTATGAATTGAAGAACAAGAAAATTCAAATAACATAAAGTAAGATTACATAATAAAATTAATAAAAAAAATTAGTAATGCGGGTCTGAAATGGGGTTGGGTGGGGCGGGGCGGGTAGAGAAATTGGACCCGGACCCGTCCTGGACCCACGCGGGTTGGGTCCAGACCCGCCCCGTACTTCTACGGGTCTGGGTATTACCCGCCCCATCGCGGGGCGGGACAGGTCGGGTCCGACGGGTCCAGTTCCAATTGTCATCTCTAGTACGTAGCATATATCTTGTAAGTCTCTTCTCTTTCTCTCTTTCATTTAGTTTGTTTATCTAGTTTGCTTATTTTAGTTTTTGTATTAAATTATTTAAATATGGTTAGCCTTATAGGCTAAATTCTTATGTTATAAATTATGTTTGAACTATATAATTATCTTACATAACTGGATCAATATTACGAAAGATGAAACATATATTATGATAAGAAATGATCTCAAAGTAGGTACTAATTGAAATATCTGGCATGTTTAGAACTTTGTAAAATCTGTTATCCGTATTGTTTCGTCCTATTTTAGGCTTTTTAATTGAAGACCTTTTAGGGAATATCTGGTGCGATGTGTTGACCTGTTCTAAGTTGATGATGGTTATTCCAATTATACAATTAGAAACATTTGTTATATTCCTCCTAATTCGGTATTAATCTTCTTCTCATACACCGGTAGTAATAATAAAAGGAACATGATGAACAGAGACTATGAATAAAAATAGCAATACAATAATAATTTGGAGAAAACAAAGCTCAGAAATGATGAAATAGCAAGACGGCATCATCTAGATTCATCAAGGAACGTTCCAAGGTAGCCCTCACTATTCTGTACGCCAAATATTTGTCTTTTGTTTCACCAACCAGCTTATTAGCAGGTACCTCAACAACCTGCACACATCAAATGGACTATTAATTAATTAATTAATTAATAAGGTTAATATGAAGCAAATTTTGAATCTTGTATAAAACTTTCTTCCATGAACACAGCCAACAGTTTTGTTATTGATTCATAATGATTCACTAATGCTGATTCGTTATTAAACAAGTAATTGTAAAATATATTTGCATAATTGCTCATGTAAATCTACCTCTTTTCTTATATCTTGCTCGTGTAGGATTCTCAGTTTCAAATTTAGAACAGCACGGTACATTTCATCAAGAAATGTTTGTCGGAGGCGCTGCTGTTCGACTTTCCACAGAAAAAACGCAGCCTGCTTAGCCCCGGTTGTCGATACTTTCTGCAAGAAGCATAACACAACTTTTAAGGGCATTTTTTCATTTAATCATGTAATTCAACAAGACTACATAAATGGAGTTGCATGTGTATCACATATTGATCTAAATGTGTATGTCATATTTTGCACATTGCACAACATACTTGAAAGCACTACACAAATATACCACATTCTTTAGATCAATATAAATTAGGCCAACCTTAGGGGCATTGATAGTTTTATGTAGGGGGTGAATCGAGGAAATGTTTGTCTATCCATGAACATCTAAGTCAGTTGGGCTGCCTACGATTAGAGAAAAGCCCGGACCCAACCATACACGACGTGGTTCTTGGAATTATGATAATACAGTAGAAAATACCTCCATGTGAATATATTCATCTTTCCAGAACGTGAAAAGTATCTTCATTGTCTCTGTCCTCTCGACAAATGTAGTGTCTGAAATCTGCAGGAATAATCTGACACTTTAGGTAATGTACGAAAGCAATTCCATACAATAATTAATATACACTATTTACACTATCATTTCTGAGTCCATTGTTTGCACCCAGCATCATGTGAGCACGGCAAATTGAATTACAAGGACATTGGTAATTAGAAGTAATCATCACTGCAAATTAAAATTACTAGCACCTTCACTGGTAATTCACTATTAAGCTGCATCCACGTCTTCAAAAAATTCATTAAGTTTTACAAGACAATCAGCTGAAAGGTAATACTAACAAGAAGGGCAACAATATATTTTCACAATGTTGTCGAACTGCTAAGAGTTACCTTGCAGTCTCAACAAGTCGACCAGCCTTTAACAGTAGCCTGAAAATCCTGTATGCCTCCCTCCCGTACCTTTTCAAAATCATAGACTCCACCTAAATAGAATGCAACTGAAATAAGATGCTGCATAAATAAACATTAACAGAGCACAATAGAAGATGTAAGAAAAAGTATGAACCTCTTCATTTTGAGCCATTTGAATAATGCTCTTTATATCTGGAGACAGGGAGAAAGAAAATATTATATAATTTAGAACTCAATATGTGAATGATGTCTTGGTAGAAAATTGACATTTAACTGTTGCATTAAGATAAGAGGCATGGGGATGAAAGTACCAACACTATAACCTTCATCGGTTTCTGTTGATTGGGTTTGACAACCAATCTGGTCGAGTGAAGTTCTGACACGCTCAAGATTCATCCCAACACCACCATCGTTTTTTATGACTTCATCATATATATCATTTATGGATAGATAAGCTGGAAATAACATTTGCAAGTCAGGTAAATGTTGATGAGCCAGAGCATAATTGAATTACAAGAGAATAGGTCTCAGAGGAGACAGAATAATCATTTAACAATATGCTTATACCGGTAAACAAATCCTTCATGTTCAGATTTTTCATGGAATGTCCCTCAAGCTATTCAGGTATCTCTAACAAAGAGTTATGGCACCTCACAGGAAAACTAATCAACTAATTCGAGATGAAAATCTAAGATGTAGATTAATCTAAAAATACATAAATGAACTAACACATCAGATTGATATCAATCGCCATCTAAAGCCACTTAAATATTGAAATGGTGGATTAGATTTCCCAAAGACAATTTTTACCCACTAAAGCACTGGGGAGTGACGAGTTTTGTTGGTCCGGAGACGAAAAGTCAGGTGTAGAGGGGGGGGGTGAATACACCTGAGCTCTGTTTCTTTTTCTCAGTGAAGGTCAGCTGAAGCTGATGTTTGCAACTGATGAACAGTGCCAAGTAAGCCTTCGATCACGGGGTCAAAGTGAGTCGGCTTCGAGCTCTTCTACCGACCGATGTCGGCATTACGAAACTCCCGTCGAGACCGTAGTGCGGATAAGTGTTAGGCCCGAGTCGTCTCTTTTGAAAACGCGTTTTTGCAAGTTAAATCTTTTGGTGTGCACTTTATAAAATACGTTTTATGCAAACTTATGATTTTCAAGTCGGTTGAATGCAATGCAATAAAACAATGAAATGAACACAAGCGATTTAACGTGGTTCGGATACGCAAGATCCTACGTCCACGGTCCCGAACAAGGCGGGAGAACTTGTTGATTATTCCGAGCAAGCCTCAGCGGGGATACCGTGCTTGGACCGGATGTTACCTCTAAGTTATAGTCCTTAGCGACTTTACAATCCAAACCTAAGTTTAGAAGGGAGGGAATATTCTCCAACTGAGAAGGAGTTCTTACAACAAGAACAATTCACTAAATGTGAACTCCTTCGGATCTAAGCTATGAATCTAGCAATGAGCTTAGTCTAGAGAAGATAGGGATCAAAGTGCTCTAGAGAGATGAACTACAAGAAGTGTTCTATGAAAACTAGTTCGTCTCGGATAAGCTTGAAGGTTCTAGAGCGTTGTGAGTTTTAATGATTTCCCTTGATTTCGCATATATTCCTCTTTTTGAAATCTTCAAATCCTTCTCTATTTATAGTTGTGAGTTGTGACATATGTCCGTTGGAGACGACGATGCCACGTGTCACAAGCGTCCAAAGAAAACGGCCACTATTCAACTTTGTTGCAGCAGGCGCTTAATGCACCGTTCATGAGAGCGACTTTCTTGTGTAGAGTAGGTAAGCGTTGTCGGCTTCTCATTGGTCGAGGTTTGTAGTTGGTGAGTGTCGAGTTGACCGTTCAAACTACCTCGTATGTCTTCTGCCGAACATTTGAAGGGACTTTAAGTCTTTGGGTCGCTTTACGTCGGAATACAGACTCGAAAGTCTGTCTTCTTCGGTGAGTCGTCGACCGATAAAGTGAGCTTCGATAGTCGGTTGGTCGATCGCGAAGGTATATCTGCTTGCACTTGGTTCTTCTACCGATGACCATCGGCTTGTAGAGAATGCTTCTACCGAGGTCCGGTCACTGATGCGGGATCTTCAACCGAGTTTGATATCGACCGGCGACGAAGAATGCAAGCGATTACACCGATGACGTGGGGTTCGAAAAGTATCTTCGGTGAAGATCGGTTCAACAACTACCCCGTACGGGACTTAGACAAAAATAATAAGCATTACATCACGTCTAACCTATACATCGCCTAATCCTATCGACACACTAATCTACCGATATCGGCTCGGTTTTGGGATCTTCAATTCCATAGTACTACTATGATTTCCCCCAATTTCTTTTAACCCTAGAAAGTGAGTATCAATCTACCGACTCATATCCAACAATTTCCCCCTAATTGATGATGCCAATACCTCTATACTCTAATATCTATTAAAGATCTTGTCCCTATCGACAACAATTTCCCCCTTAAAGCATTCGAGGAAAAACCGATAATAGTAAATGAACTCCGGCAGTGAGAGAAAGGCAAGATCGAGAAACCGATGTGAGTGTGTGTCGATCACTTGGTGATCGGTAGTGTAAACACAAAGTAAAAGGCCGAAAGACAATGAGTAATTGTCTAGCAAGCGAGAGGAACCGATATATATATCAAGAATTACGAGTTCCTATGCTATTACAAAAGATGAGGAGAAAAAAAATCACTAGCTGCTCGCTTCTTGAACTTGCGTTTTCTTCTTGAAGTCGGTGGATTTTTCCTCGGGGGATCCAGGTAATAGTATTTATACACTCTAGCTCGAATCTCCCCGGATCTCCAAGTTATCATCCGCCTTTCGGGAGCAAGGCTCGGATCGTAGGCGGCTTCCTCCACTTCTCTTTCTATGTCCTTAGTGCTCGGCAGTCCACTAGCAAGTCTCGGCGGTGGAATACGTCGGAAAGTCGGGGCACGGAAGGTTACATTCTCGTGATTCCATGAATTGCTTCGAGCCGTTCACCGAATTCAACATTAAATCTCGTAATCAACTCCTCAAAGAGCTGATCGGCCGGGCGATCAAGTGGGTAAATGCGCCATACGTAGTAGCCTTTGATAAAAGTTTCTTTCAATCTCTCCCAATGTTCATTCATATCAGCCGGCACCCACTTATCCACATCTTTGAATCGGTTGTTGCTTGATGTGGGGGCCCCGATGAACTTAGATCCTCTCGGGATCCGCCTTCTTGGATCGGGCCTTTGGTTTATCGAGATAGGCTTTTCATTCTTGCCGGGTCGGCCATCCTTTTCTTCTCACGGAGAGCGGCCGCTCTAGTGTCTCCTCGTCCGAGACTCGGTCCTTGCGGCGTCGCCTCCCGTGTCGTTTGATCTTACGCTATCCGCTCGGGTGTAAGAGTAGATATGGGAATACTACGAGCAAGTAGCTTTGATTTCGATCGGAAGAGCCTTAGCAAATTCTTCTTGGGCTTTCTTCTTTTGCTCTTCGACCGTATTAATGACCTTTCTCTTTCCTTTGCCCCCTCGACGCCTTTGCCCTTAGGCTTTTTTTGCTTCAGTGCCTCCTCTAGCCGACGCTCCCTGTTCCCGGCTTGTCTTGCGGCTCTTGGGCTATTCCGAGGTCGAATGCCTCTTGCTCCGCTTTTGATTTAAACTTCTTGATCGGGGAGGAAGGAGTAGTGGATTCAGTAGCGATTTCCTTCCCCAGACCTCTGCGGCGGCTTTTGAGACTCTTCTTCTTCAGTTGCCTCTTCAAGGAATTGAGCGATTTCGTCTATGTGCACGATGAAGAGGAGATGGGGGTGGCTTGTAGTGGGAAATCAAGGAGAAGGACCTCGGTAGATGTACCTTTCGATTAGTTGGTCCCGCCTCCGGAGCCTGTTCCCCCCGAATCTCTGCGGTGAGGGCTCTGCCGCCGAGGAGGGTCCGCCTCCCGAGCCTGTCCCTCAAGGATCCGGACGTCGACCGTATCCGTATCGAGGTTCATCTTTCACAATATCTTCCCCCTTTTTGGCATCAGCAATATTCGCTAGGGAGGTGCGGATAGCTTTTACGTCCTGCTCCAGATTGTGCACAGAATCTTTGATCTGGGTAACTGTGTCATCAAAATCACTGACCAAGTTGCGGTAGTTTTCCCAGTCTTTCTCCCGATCGGCTCTAGATTTCTTCAATCGGCGGCCGACTCTCGACGGAGTTTCAAGCAGAGCTTGATCATTTGATTCGTCATTTCTTTACGAATGGCTTTTAAGGCCTCGATCCGTTGCTTGATGGCCGTTTGAAGAGAGGTGGTTGCTATCTTGTTTCTCTCATCAATGAAGCCTTGAATTGTTTTCATCGCTTGAGTCACCGTGCTCGAGAAAGTTTTATGCCGAGCGGCAAGCGGTGCCGACTCGTGGCCGTTAAATCGGCCTTTTGAGCACTTAGGGCCTGCTCAACTATCTCCTTGAAATCCGGGCCGAGAAGCCTCTTTAGGGGGTGGAGATGTCGGCGCCAACTTACTTAGAGCTTCGTTCCGAGCCTTGGTGTACTTCTCCCATTTAAAATGAACATCTTTGGCTAGGAGTCGATTTTTCTCACCTTGGCGTTTGATAGCCCTGTTGACGTAACGTGAGGACACGGAACCGATGGGTTGTATCGATAAGAGCCGGTTCCGAGCCTCGCTCGGAGAACGAGATCAATCGCCTCCCCTACCGTACTCCGGAGCGGTTGTAGCCTCACCGAGATGTGACTATGGGTGGTGTTGGGCTCTTCTCTTGGGGAGTTTGTCCCTCTGCAGATTCTCCCACTGTCCGCTTCCTTGGGTTTGCCATCCATCTCCTCATCTTGATCATCATTATCGCCTTTATCGGAAGGTGGAGATGGGGGCGGAGCTGTTTCGATCGGAGCTCTCAAGCTCGGTAAATAGAGCATTGCGGCTCTCAAATCTTCGAAAGACGCCACATCGGTGGCTCTCCGAATCCAAGCTTGGCTTGGAGCTCTTGCTCCTCTCGTCGGCAGCTCATCCGGTGATCGCTGGGATTTGGCAAAGTCAATAAGAATGTCCCGGTGCGAGAAACCTTAAGAGCATCGAGCTCTTGTCCTCTTGCTATTTCAACCGGATCTGCGTGCTCAGCAATTTACGGTATCTCTTGCTGAATCTCGACTGCAGCACGCAATCGAGTGGTGTCGGTTGTTGTCCACTCAGCATAGGTTCGGGTGACGGTTCCCTCTTGTCGGACTCTGTTCCCTCGTAGCCGATCACTTGGACTTTGTCCTTGATCGTCGCTCCCTCGATTCCGATATACGAATCGAGTAGTTGCTCCTCTTGAATAGAAGGAGGAGCCGGCTGAATAATGGTAAGTGGCCGAGCCAGCTGTGACCTCAGCAGGTCGATTCTTAGCCAACCTCCTCTTCTTTGGTACTTGGACGAGTTGGGGGCGGAGCGGACGCCGCTCTCTTCGGTTTAGGTGGCCCCTTGCCAATTGACTTTTTCTCGCTCCGGCCTTTGTCATAAATTTGATAGACTTCTTGTCAAAGTACTTGGAGTCCTCAAAGGCTGAGTTCTCAACGTTGAGTTCCTCACGAACTATGCATTCTATCGTAACGTACATCTTTGTTCCGAATAGAAGTTTACCCACACCGGCTATCCTCCTCTCGCCGGTGGGTAATGTGGTGAACTTCCGAGCACGTGCCTTCATCTCGAGTAGTATAATACTCGGCCCGGTTCACTTCAACCCCATCGTCTATTGCCATCATCAGTGAATCCTAGGTTTGGACAGTTGATCATATGATCCAGTGAACTTGTCGGAATGTGCGATACCACGTAAGCTAGACCTGCATGCGAGGTAGCAACATATTCCTCGGTAAAGCTGTTTTGAACGCCACATCCTTGCGTCCACGTAATTTCGCACATATGCATTGATCTCCTTCTCCTTGTATCCAATCGGAGAAATGCCGGAGTTGGGAAGATCGAAAGAGAGAGCTAGAGCATCTTGAATATCGAAGGTAAGAACAAGTGACTCCCACTCATCTTGATCGACTTCCTTCGATAAGAGAAGGACGATTCCTCTCCTCCCGACGCTAGAGATTTCCGGTTGAAATAAATTTCGGCGACATTGTCGAGGGAGAAAAACACGGGGGTGCTTCGAAACCAGCATCTCCAACCCCCGAACGCTCCAAAGCGTCAAACACGGGTTCAAGGAAAGAGATCTCCACTTGGCGGAAGGCCAAGGTAGGTTCAAACGAGAATCCTGGAGGCTACAATCTCCTCAATGTTGTCCGGAGTTTGAACGTTCGCCATTGAAATCCGCAAAACAACATATTAGCACTTGAAAATAGAGTAAGTTAGTAGTTGCTAGCAGACATCTGATACATTACCGTGAAATAGAGCTTGAAAAGAGATATAGCAATGCAGTTTGAATGAGGATGTAAGGAAGGAAACCGAATCGCTAAGAAAAAGCTCTAAGATATGAGAATGGCGAAAAGTGAGGAGTTGATAGAAGATGAAAGATTTTGTATATTGAGTTTGATCTTTAGTTTGAATCGCACGGTTCAAATTTAATCTTTCAAAATCAAGGGGCGGCTAAGATTAAATGTTATAAAAGAATGATTACAATAGCCGCCAAAAATATAGATATACGTAATAAAGCTAATGGAGAAGACATGCATTAAATGCGCAACAGAGAGCATTAATTACGCAGGCGAGGAGTCCTGCTGACCTTTCCTCAAACCTTAAACATAATAAATGGTAAGGAATAAATGCTCCTAGGCAACTGAATGCAAGCGACTGATGCATTAAATGCGGCATGCTTCTGAACAAATTAAGTAACGATACTACGCAAACCTCTTCAGCTGAACTTATCGGTGGTTACCATCATTTATCGGGAGGATGGTTGTGCTTGATGACCATGTTCTCCCTTGTTGTGTACAGGTGTGCATCTCCCAATGAGTCACTGTACTAAGTTTTTCGACTCGTCGTGCCGATTCCATATTGATACACATTGTTGCTAAGTATATTATTATCGGTAGTCGGCTTCTACCGACTTGTCTCGGTAGGATCGAGCGGACCTAGCTCAACCGATAGTTCTCCCGAACTTTGTTCTCGGCTAGTGGTTTGGTCGGTATATACGCCCTTTGCTTGTCGGTATGGATTTTCTCCATCCCGATGTCCTTCTTTTCGACATGGTCTCCGATGAAGTGGTGTCGGATGTCCACGCGTGCTTGCATACGGTATGTAGAACCCGGGTTCTAAGTTATAGCTATTGCCTTTGGTGGAGTCACGGTAGATGGGCACTTCATCCCGAGTTATACCATAATCTCTCAATTGTTGTCGAAGCCAAAGGATTCGGGCACAAGCAACTTCCTGCAGCCCATGTACTCGGCTCCGGTAGTGGACGTAGCTACCGAGTGCTTGTTTCTTTGAAAACCACGATATCGCCTTGCCGCCTAGGAACCGACATGTTCCGGAAGTTGATTTTCGATCTATCCTACATCCTGCGTAATCGGCATCGGAATAACTGTCGGTATTAGATTATCATCGGCAGGATACCATAACCTTGACCTCGGGTGTTCCTCTTAGATATCGCAGAATCTTCTTCGCCGAGTCTAGATGACTTCGCTTGGGATTCGCCTCGAAATCTTGCGCATACACCTACAAAGATAAGTTATGTCGAGTCGGCTAGTTGTTAAATAAAGTAAAGAACCAATAATAGCTCTATAATCGGTAGAGTTAACGTAAGCTCCCTCTTTGTCTAGATCGATTTTAAAGTTCGTGTTCATGGGGATCTTGACCGGTTTCTTTGGAATCACACCGAATCTTTTGAGAAGATCTCGAGTGTATTTGGCTTGATTGATGAAGATTCCTTCACTGATTGTTTTACTTGAAATCCAAGGAAATAATTCATCTCTCCCATCATGGACATCTCGAATTTCTCCTTCATCATCTTCTCGAACTGGCCGACATATAACTTCGTTTACGCACCGAAAATGATGTCGTCCACATAGATTTGCACCAATAGAATGTCATCTTCGACTTTATGCTTTGAATAGGGTGCGATCTATCGTCCCCTTTTGAAAACCTTTTCGAAGTAGAAAGTCGATAGGGTATCATACCAAGCCACGGGTGCTTGTTTTAACCCATACTGAGCTTTCCTAAGTCTCGTACACACGATGTCCCCTATTGAAAGCCGGGCGGTTGTTCCACGTAGACTTCTTCCTTCGACGCCGTTCGAAAAGCCGACTTCACATCCATCGATATACCTTAAATCTCTCGATGTGTTGCATAAGCTAGGAAAAGACGAATGGCTTCCAATCCGGCGACCGGAGCAAATGTTTCATCAAAGTCAATTCCCTCTCGCCCGATTTGTATCCTTTAGCAACTAGTCGAGCTTTATTTCGACAATGACGTTGTTTTCATCTCGCTTGTTCTTGAAGACCCACTTAGTTCCAATCACGTGTTGATGTCAGGTCCGTCGACAAGCTCCCAAACTTCATTTCGACGAACTGGTTCGACTCTTCTTGCATAGCAATGACCCGGCCAAGCATCTTTAAGTGCGTCCTCTATCGATCGAGGTTCTTACGTAGACGAGAAAACAAGAGTAAAGTGAGCTTTCTCCTTGAATTAATCTTGATCTCGTCCTTATAGTTGCTGATGGATCTCCAATGATAAGATCGAAGAATGAGCATCGAGCCACGAACGCCCGAGTCGGGCTTCTTCTTCGATACCACTTCGCACGATCGGTAGGTGTATTAGGCATTTCGTAGTACTTGTTTTGTGACCGTAGTAATTCGGTAAGAAGGTTAGGATCTACCGAGTTTCCGTGTTCGGGGCATTCGGCTCGGGAACATTAATGGTTCCCCCCCGAGTTTATATTCTCGGTAGAGGTCTCGGTTACCACGGGGGCTTCCTCATCGATCGAAGTTACCTGTTGTTGATTACGTTCGATAGAATCAACTAGGTTAGCTACATTGCTTGTTGGCCGAGTCCGAATTTCTTCATCTTCGACTCATCATCCCAACAATCTTTGGATCTTTTCGACTTTGTCATTTAGTTCGAGATCCCGTAGCTTGCTGCCGACATCCTCGGTACTTGACTTTGTATCTTTCCTGTTCTCGGTAACAAATTCATCAAAAACAACATGAGGGCTTTCCTCCACGCAAAGAGTTCGATAGTTAAAAACTCGAAGGCTTTATCGACTTGGGAGTATCCTAAGAATACTCCTTGATCGATTTGCTATCAAAGACCTTCAACCGATCTTTCCCATTGTTGTGGATAAAGCAAGGACAGTAGAAAACATGAAAATGAGAAATAGAAGGAATTCTCCCTTTCCACGGTTCGTATGGCGTCTTCATGTGTTCTTTGTGTCGGTAGTGATCGATTCCCGAGTGTAACAGGGCGGTGTCGGTAGCATCGGCCCAAAACTTTGAGGGTAGTCCGAGAATGCTGCGAGGAGCGTTCTTGCTTCGCTTCTTTGAGAGTTACGTTCTTACGTTCGGCAAGTCCGTTACGTTGAGGGGTGCGCGCGGTGATGTCTCGTGCTGAATTCCCTCTTTATCGCAAAGTATATCTTAACTACCGAGTTTAGAAACTCTGTTCCTCCGTCGAGCGTATCTTCTTAATCTTGATGTTCTTTTCCACACCGAGTTTCTTCGATAGATTAGGTAACTCGGTCCGAACATCGATTTGTTGGCGATGAAGATGACCCAAGTATATCTCGAGAAGTCGTCTATGACGACGAGGGCATACTTCTTGCCTCTTATAGTCACCGGAGAGACGGCCCGAATAAGTCCATGTGAAGCGGTGAAGGATTCCATCGGTGGAAGGTGACGGAATAGGTGGATTGCTACTCTTTGTTTGCTTTCCCTTCGTGCACGCTTCACAATTTTTCGTCTTTGATAAACGATTCGTTGGGCGGTCCTCCGACTTTAGAGTTCTTGACAAGCTTGTTCATGGTCTTGAAGTTCAAGTGGCCGAGTCTCTTGTGCCATAGCCTTGACGACTTGTTACCTGATTTGAGTACGTGCGAGCAAGCAAGCCTCGGGTTCTGCGGTATTCCGGTTTGCAACATAGATGTTCTTCCTCCGCGAACCCGATAACACTCGTTTTCCCTGTAGATTTGTCAACAATATCACGAAACCGGTGTCAAAGATTACTCGTTAAGATTATCACGACAATTCGATCGAAAGGAGATTATGTTGAAGTCCTTCAACATATGTTACTCTTGGAACGGCGTGGCGGTCCCAATGTTCGGCGTTCCGTATCCCCTTGTGTAGCACTTTGGAATTGTCACCGAATTCACTGCGGGACCATCTTCTTGTACGTAGTTGGTCGGCGAGCTCTTCCGGTAGGTCATGTGTCTCGAGCGGCCGTCCACTATCCACGGGTCCTTATGCACCCGCAAAACGAGGCATTTTTAGGTACCCTTTGGTTCGGTTGGGTCCTTACGGGTTAGTGGGTGATTTCGGAACCCGGATCTGTCTCGGGACCTTAGAAGTTCCGAGACTTCTTTTTTCGAACCTTATCGCCTTTCTTCTCCCAGAGGACTTGGAGATACCGACTTTCGCTAATAATTTTGGGTTCATGCGCTTTCTTCTTCGAGTCTTAGCGCTTCTCCCGACCCCCGGGCTCATAGTAGTACGAGCCGTGCGAGCCGGGTGCTCATACTGATGGCTCCTTATGCGTTACGCCCATCTAACCTTCTTGATTCCCCCCGAATTTGATCGCGGTGTCCTGGGGCTGGAACCTTTGGTCAGTTGCTTGTTGCTACTCGGCTGAGGTGTAATTATTTTTTGTTTGTTTTTCGCCTGAGGTGTGGTGTCAGCAGCTTGCACCTTTCCTCCGACGAACCTATCGGCCCGGGGTTGCTTCGAGCTTTTGGAGGTAGAAGCTTCGTGTGTATAGCCCAGGCCTTCTTTCACAGAAGTTGACCGTTGAGCTCTAAGCATGCTTTCAAGCTTCTCCTTAGCTCCCAGGTATTGTTCAGTCATCAATACTCTCCAGACTTCGTCACTCCTTCTGAGTGAGTCATAGTCATTCTGCACGTCCGTGAGCTTCGATCGAGCTTGGCTATTTCAGTCTCTTTCTCATAATTGTCCTTGGTCAGAACTGAGATCTGAGTCTCTTGAAGCCGAGACTTAGTCATAAGAGATTCAATCTCTTCCTTGAGTCTCGCAACTAGATCCACTGACTCAGTAGAGACTCGACAATCGAAGAAAGTCTCCGATTCTCGGCCTTTACTGTTCAAGTTCCTGGATGGTTCCTTTGAACTCTCGCTCGGTGAACTGTTCCTCTAACAGTCGTCGTAGGCTTGTACCACATCTAGAGGATCATTCGTGACCGAGCACGTGTCTTGTGTCTTTGTGTGAAGAAGAGGTAATAATGCGTTTAGAATTTACCTCGGCCTCTTCTCCGGCCATCGGACGGTATTCGGCCGACTCATCGAGAACTGTCTTTGCGACCTCAATCTGCGACGAACGCGGCTTCGTCTTCGAAGAATACATGAATGTATCCTCCTCAATTGAGTTATCGGATATCTCTCCGGCTATATAGGCCGCCGTCTCTCGGCGAACTTCTTCTCTCCGGCTCGCCGTTCGCTCTTTGAGCGGTACGAGAGTTCGGGACAATCGTGCGATAGTGTCCCTCCTTCTTGCGGTTGTAGCGAGGTAGATGTTCTGCTTTGCTCTTACCCGTGAGTCTTTAGATGGGTCGGCAGCAGACTCCGATTTCCCGCATTCGGTAGAAGGATTAGATTCTTCTTTCTTATGATAGTCTTTCTTACCCGAGGAAGAATCTCGGTTGTATTTCCTCGGCTTTCGACTCTCTCCTTTTCCTCTCGATATTTGAGAGCCATCGGTGCTAGGCGATCGGAGCCCGAAGTCTCGGAAGACTTTGCTGCGATGTGGCCACGGCTTTGCTTGAGGAAATAGGCTTGGCTCCGGTATTGCCGATTGTTGCCTTGAAGGCGTGGTCGAACCGTGTGTCATGGAGCGCTTAAGCACTTTTGGGGTAAGGCTATGCTCGAACTCCTCCGATTTTAATTTCGTCAATGGTTTCAGTAGGCTCCATTGCAAAGGCGTCGAACTTCTGAAGCTCTAGCTCGAGCTTGTTCTCTTTGATCTGAGGGGTTCCATGGCTCAAGATGCCCAAGGCGTCCCATAGCTCTTTCGCCGTTTTGCAATCTTGTACCCTTCCGAGATGTGAGTCATCGAGCGTAGTCGGTATGGCATTACGTGCAACTCGGTCAAGGTTGTGCAACTTCTTTTCTTCGGGCGTGAAGCGAGATTTGTCTTTGGGAACCTTAGCACCGGTTTGTGCTCCCACGCCTCCTCCAAAGAAGCAAATACTACGCTGTCGATCATGGGAATGATCGGTCCCGACTCTAGGACATCGACATGCTTGTCGTGGAGTGACGTTAGGTGTGCCTCCATACGTACGCGCCATACCGTGTAGTTCTCTATTAAGAACATCGGCACCATCCTCGATACCGACATATCGATACATTGTAAGAGTATAAGGATGCCGAGAAGATGCTTATGCGGTGAAAACGGTTTTCGGGATCGGTTCGAGAGGACCAAGTATTTCGTAACCGGCGATCGGTTGAACACCGAAAGCTCGATACCAATTGTTGGTCCGGAGACGAAACGTCGAGTGTAGAGGGGGGGGGGTGAATACACCCGAGCTCTGTTTCTTTTTCTCGGTGAAGGTCGGTGAAGGCGATGTTTGCAGAATCGATGAACAGTGCCAAGTAAGCCTTCGATCACTGGGGTCAAAGTGAGTCGGCTTCGAGCTCTTCTACCGGCGATGTCGGTATTACGAAACTCTCGTCGGAGACCGTAGTGCGGATAAATGTTAGGCCCGGAGTCGTCTCTTTTGAAAACGCGTTTTTGCAAGTTAAATCTTTTGGTCGTGCACTTTATAAAATACGTTTTATGCAAACTTATGATTTTCAAGTCGGTTGAATGCAATGCAATAAAACGGTAAATGAACACAAGCGATTTAACGTGGTTCGGATACGCAAGATCCTACGTCCACGGCCCCGAACAAGGCGGGAGAACTTGTTGATTATTTCGAGCAAGCCTCAGCGGGGATACCGTCTGTTCGGACAGTTCCCTCTAAGTTATAGTCCTTAGCGACTTTACAATCCAAACCTAAGTTTAGAAGGGAGGGAATATTCTCCAACTGAGAAGGAGTTCTTACAACAAGAACAATTCACTAAATGTGAACTCCTTCGGATCTAAGCTATGAATCTAGCAATGAGCTTAGTCTAGAGAAGATAGGGATCAAAGTGCTCTAGAGAGATGAACTACAAGAAGTGTTCTATGAAAACTAGTTCGTCTCTGGATAAGCTTGAAGGTTCTAGAGCGTTGTGAGTTTTAATGATTTCCCTTGATTTCGCATATATTCCTCTTTTTGAAATCTTCAAATCCTTCTCTATTTATAGTTGTGAGTTGTGACATATGTCCGTTGGAGACGACGATGCCACGTGTCACAAGCGTCCAAAGAAAACGGCCACTATTCAACTTTGTTGCAGCAGGCGATTAATGCGACCGTTCATGAGAGCAGCTTTCTTGTGTAGAGTAGGTAAGCGTTGTCGGCTTCTCATTGGTCGAGGTTTGTAGTTGGTGAGTGTCGAGTTGACCGTTCAAACTACCTCGTATGTCTTCTCGCCGAACATTTGAAGGGACTTTAAGTCTTTGGGTCGCTTTACGTCGGATACGAGTACTCGAAAGTCTGTCTTCTTCGGGTGAGTCGTCGGCCGATAAAGTGAGCTTCGATAGTCGGTTGGTCGATGCGAAGGTATATCTTGCCAGCTTGGTTCTTCTACCGATGACCATCGGCTTGTAGAGAATGCTTCTACCGAGGTCCGGTCGCTGATGCGGGATCTTCAATCGAGTTTGATATCGGTGCCGACGAAGAATGCAAGCGATTACACCGATGACGTGGGGTTCGAAAAGTATCTTCGATCAAGATCGGTTCAACAACTACCCCGTGCATGGACTTAGACAAAAATAATAAGCATTACATCACGTCTAACCTATACATCAGCTAATCCTATCGACACACTAATCTACTGATATCAGCTCGGTTTTGGGATCTTCAATTCCATAGTACTACTATGATTTCCCCCAATTTCTTTTAACCCTAGAACAGCTGAGTATCAATCTACTGACTCATATCCAACAAGTTTCAACCATAGAACCTCAATATTCCAAGGAAAGTGTAAAAGAAGGGAAGCATTACACGAATATTCCTTCATTTGAGCCTCTGATTGTCGACTTAAATCCAAAATTGCAGTCAGCACAATGCTTGCTTCATTGTTAATCCTTGTTTTCACATATGAAATACAAGCCTGCATTAAAGACAATGGATCATGGTTATAGATAAAGCTTTTCACGGAATCAAATACAGCATATCAAATCAAACTAGGTATAACCAGAAGCAGTCATAAATAACTATCATACTGAACCTTATGTAGCAGGCGCCGCACAAATTCTTCAAAATTAACACGCCAAAGAACCTCTTTCTCTCTATCCAATACATTTTCATCTGACTTCGAAACATCGTGCTTGCGCTATTAATCCAAAAAAAGAGAGTCCATAAACTCATAATTCTGCTGAAAGGAAACTTCAAAAGAAATGCAGCTCCAACCTTATCGCCCACTTTTGGGCTACAATCCATGTCGTCTTCCTTAGAGATGTCTCCCATTTCCATTAAGAATCTCATTGACTCCACCGGAGCAGCAGCTGCCAGAGCACGCTGCTCTATTGTCTGTTGTTGTATCTATTAAGGGAATGATCAGTTCTGCAGTTAGTTATTTGATAATAAATATAAGCAGAGGCTGAAGAACCAGGGGAATTTGTGAGCTAGTAACAAATAAGGAAGTGAACAAAAGACACACCTGGTAAAAAAGAAAGATTTCCCCCTTCTTCATAGTCATGTTACCACACAAATCAAGAACCCACCCCACCCAAAGGAAAAGGTTCCAATTTCTCCTTACATCTAAAATTGTACTCCCTCCGTCCCGCTATTTGTAGCTCACTTTCCCGAAAGGGGTGTCCCATTATTTGTGCCCACTTTTCTAATTTGGTAAAAAATTACTCCTACTCTATCATCTTCTCTCTCCTACTTTATTACATTCTCTCTCCTACTTTATCATCTTTCTCTCATACTCTCTCATTATCTTACTCATCTTCTCTCTCATACTTTATCATCTACTCTCTCTCTCATACTTTATCATCTACTCTCTTAATTCCCGTGCTGAAACCAATTGAGCCACAAATAACGGGACGGAGGGAGTACATCATAAGAACAAAAGTAAGAATTGAAAGTTGAAACAAACCTAAGAAACTACACCTCCAATCAGTCCTATTACTTCTGAAACTTTATACACTTAAATTACTAAAGGGAAAGATTCATGCATGAAAAATTTTACCTTTGCTGACTTTGCACCTCGTTTCTTGGCAGCAGCAGTTTCTTCTTCAGTAGGTGGTGGAAGGAATGGCTCGGGCGCAGGACAACGCTCAATGAAACGGGCACTCAAAAGTCTCCTGAAGCTATTATGCACAACTTGAACATCAAAACTACCTACAGGAAAGAAGAATGCACTGAGAGTTTCCAAATGCAAACCAAGGTGAATCCCAAATAAACAGAACTGGTTGTATGACAAATAGTATAATCTAACTTGATGAGTTAACTGGATTTAATTAGAGAATTTTGACCTCTAATGGCTACTGAACATACCTATTCTCAATCAGACTATTTATTGTAAGACTATAGATCATATCTGGATCCGACCGAAATGAGAATTTCATGAATTCTAGGAACATGTATTCAAATATGTTTATTCCAGATTGTAGTACCCTTTCCCAGTCCCTAACTGCTTCTTACATGATATTTGTACATAATTTCATAAAATCACATCTCTAATCATTGTGCTTTTGATGATGTCAATAAAAACATTTATTAGAAAACAAGAAGTACATTCCAGTTGCTTGAAAAAATTACAGTAGAAGAGAGGACTAATATACGCAAAACAAAGAAAAAGTAGGTCCAGAAAAGATGCTTCGGTTTTCGACATATTTTACCAAAAAAGCATTGCATATAGCAAAAGTTCCAAGTGAATATAAGTAATACCTGTTTTCTGCTCTACTCTATCAACAATTTGACCAATCGAAAGCCTCCCATGTTGAATCAACCCCTGAAATATTCCTAGACACTATACGAAAATAAAGAAAAAATGGAGCAAAGGTAATCAACTTAAACATGAAATATCACAAGTGAACGAATTACAAAGAGCCAGCGAACTGAAATTTTAAGACAAAATTCTCACATCTTCACCGAGCTCCTCTGATACAATATGCATAAACTTTGGGGCCCTTAATTTGTGTATAATGCTGTCGAATAACGCCATATAATGGATAATAATCCTTGGTGCCTCGCCAAAAGTATCTACAATCCAATTGTATTGCCAGCAAAAGAAAACCAGTTATACGGGCTCAATAGTCTTTCCGAAACTTTCACAAGAATAATTTTTACGAAACCCAATCTCATAAAAAATCATTACTTATTCATATTGTCCGTTAAAGATTTTACAAACAGCCGGGCTTCAAGCAGTTGAACCAACCACCCAATTCCAGAAAACTAGCCACTCGAATCAAAATACAAGCAACCAATCACTTTTCTGTGCACAGCCATAAATTCAATTAAAGTTAATAATTCACCTTCTTGCTGAGTGGCGAAGGCTTGTACGCAGTTTTGGTGTATTAAAACCCGTAAGCAATTGACGACATTTTCTCTGGAAAATTTTGAGTTTCCGATAATATGGCTTAGGGTTAGGGCTCCTCTGCGGAGGAGACATTCGCATACTTTCTGCAGCAGCCACATATTCGTAATTAATTTCTAAATAATAAAATCGGAAATAATTAATATGAACAGAGAGCCGGGACGCGTTACCGAGCAGAGATCGCCGTACAACGTGGAAATCGCATGGGTGGCGAGTTGAATACCGTGCGGAGACACCATTACTGGTTATTTTTGTGCGGGATTTTGGTTGAGGGCGGAGAAGAGAGGCGGGAATATTAGGGATGGTACTGTTAATGTCCGTCAGTTCGTGTATGCTACTCGGTCCAGTGGGCCACCTCATAAAATTGAATTTGATCGAGTGAAAGAGTTAAATTAGCAAAAATAGTGTGAATTTTACATAGTATTTGGTATAAGAAAATTTTGAAATTGAATAAATAGAACATAAAAGAAAGTTAAGATAATGAGACTAACAGACACGTTCATTTTTAAACCGAAATCGGTTCAAAAACCGAGATTTAAATCAGAACTGGAACCGGCATAAAGCAAAACTGGTGCAAACCGGAACCGTCTTAAACCGTAAAGCGTCGGTTTGCGGTTCGATTTCGGTTTACTCTTATTCAAACCGTGAAACCGTCGATTTCAAAACCGGGTGAAACCGACGATTTCACCCATTAAAATTTTCAAATATCAGATATCTAATGAATTAGATAAATGAGTTTTAAATTAAAAACATTGTTGAAGATCTAAATCTTCTAATTTTTACTTATATTTCAAACAAACTATCATTTAAAATATAAAAATCCTACCAATTTTGATATTTTAAAATAGTATACAAAAGGATAAAATTTATTCTGTATTTAGTATAATTGCAAATGGATACTAACGTTCCCTAAAAATATAGAGGGATAAAAGTTGTTCAAATTTTATCACTGAAAAACATAGAATATTAAATATTATTTAATAATTACTACACGACAAATAATCGAAAACAATGATATAAAATTTATTTCTAAAACAATGATAATAGTGAAGAATCAACAGTGAGATTGTATTAATATATTTAATTATTCAATTCTTTCGTGAGATTGTAAAATTTATTTATAATTTATTACTGACTTGATTCGAAACCGAAAAGGGTATTTATTTTTTTGAAAAAGATTAATAAAAAATTAATTCAGTAATTAAAATAAATAAAATTTATGAAAACTGGAATCGGAACCGGCGGTTTTAAACCGGAACTGTCAACCGTTTATATACGATTCGGTTCGGTTTTAGTTTTTGACAAACCATAACCGGCGATTTCAAATTAGAACCGTAAATGAACATGTCTATCGAAAACCTTATACTTTGGAGTAAGATGCAATTCAATTGGAGGTAAGATTATAATTCAAATAAATTTGTGCAACGGCTCGGCCGTACTTCATTTATTTTTGGGTCCAAAATTTCAGTAATATTGGAGAACACATGGACCACTTCCAAGACATCTTATTATTTAACATGGCCTACCACTCTACCACCCTCTCAATTAACTGCTGCATACTATAATACAACTTAAGTCGAGCCAATCTACAAATTTAGTGATATGAATCTTTAATTTCGGGGGGAAGATATAAATCTACAAATATATGGGCGTAAATTTATAATGTAAGAGGTGAAATAGCACATGTTCAAAAAAATATTTAATAAAAAATAAATCAAATCAAATTTATAATTTGATGGTCAGTCTGTAGAATTCCGCCCATGCACTCACATCTGCACTTTCTCATCTGCACCATGTCTAATTACTGTACTTGAAAATTAAAAGGTTTAACGAGATCAATTCACAATTGTTATTTGATGTACGATTTTTGACTAGGTAAATTAAACAATAGCAACTAGCCATGAAGATAGTTGGAGAAGGAACTTCATCACATGATCTGTATCTATAAAATCACTTCAAAAACAATTAATCAGAGTGAGAGTTTTCAAATACCAGAAGATCATGAATCTAACTGACCTAATATGTTAGTGAAATATTCTCTATAATAGTATAGTAAATTACTAATCCAACTGAATTCTGCCATTTCAAAACCCTAGCATGCCAGTTAAATCATATATAGATTACATAGAAAAGGAAAATCAAAGGAGCTGATCATTAACCATAACCTAGAAAGGATCAGAAACTTACATGAAATTCTGTCCAATTCCCTGCTGAAGCTAATAAAGCGGTATGATTTAGTTTAGTATGACGGAGAATTCCGAAAGGATCGCATGATCCGAAGACAACAAAAATAAAAATCGGATCAATGCGATCCCTTTGGAATTCTGCAACTCACACCAAGTATCGGTCGATTAACCCGTATAGCTGCAAATTCTATCCACTAAGATTTTTGAAAATTATTGAGACATTTTTGGGCGAAAATATGGATTTTGGAGGGTTGAAAAGGGAGAGATGTGTTTGTTGTACAGTAATAGATGCCTTTGGTTTGTTCATTTATATTCACTCATTTAGTGTGAGAAAGACATGAGCAGAGTTAGTTAGGGATTGTAGACATTGCACTATTCAACTATAGCTTCCCATACTCTAAAAATAATGAACTAGCTAGCTAGCTTTAAATTTACTCTCTTTTTCCATGGTTCCCCCCTAAGCTTAATCCAAATTGGTTTCGATTATGGTATCATACAACCCATCTTGATATATATATATCATAACTCATAAGAACGAGGTCACTACCCTATTTTAAATTAAAAAATTAAGCAATTTCAGATGTATAAATGAGGTTTATATATGTGTACATTTATGTTTGAACATATTCATTAGTCAAACGTACACATTATTTTCCAAATGGTTATATATGCAAAATAATACTCCCTCCGATGAATTAGAAGGATCTTTTTTTTTTATTTAGCACAAAAATTGAGAAAATTGTATTATGTGGTCTGTATTATTTAATTTTTGGATTGATAGTTATTGACCACATATTCTTACTTTTTTTAGAAACAAGAAGTTTTAACTAAGACAATATCCAATAAGAAATACATGACATTTTCAATAAGACGACGGAAGTATTAATTAATGGCAGAAAATGAAACCTCTTTTAATGGCTTTTCTCCAAAAAGCAGATAATAGTTGCAATCAAAACAGCTAGGCCATGAATAGTAAATCAAAGTAGTTTGCTATATCATCGGAACAGTATTACTTTGTGATTCTTCATTTTTCATGTGTTCATAAACATATTATGCAAATGTGTTGCCTCCATTTCCTAACCTAATTTCTCCCTCTACAGATATATATTACCACATCATATTCAATTTGTATGATACATCTATATAATTTAAGATTATTGCCTCAAATATTTCAAGTTTAACTAGAAAGAAATTCCCTCAAAAAGCAAATTACAAATTTTATTAATAATGTAAAATTGGATTCTCTCTCCTACCCCCACACACGTGCAAGCTCATGTGGGATGCTGGTGTTAGTTAAAGAGTCCCCCACGCGTGCACAAATTTGACACTTGATTTGCATCACTTATAGGACGCATACTGGGGACACCCTTGTCTCCATAAACTAGTTAACACCAAAATTATTTCCTTATTACTCCATGCATATTGTTTGAATTTTTATTTATTTATTTATATTCTTTATTTATTGAATTTTTATTTATTTATTTATATTATAAGTGTTCTCTTTTTTTTTCAATACGAAAATTAAGAAAATAATATTTTAGATGTATATTGTTTGAATTTTTATTTATTTATTTATATTCTTATCCTTTTTAAAAAAAACATTGTTAATAATGTGACAATTCAATCAGAAAAGAAAAACACCTATAATTGACGGAGGGATTGTTATTCACTAATGTTTAAGATACTCAGCTTACATGAAAATTGCTCCTCATATTTTTTTTTCCCACTCTTTGTGTGTAACGTGGGCAAAATTAGACGACTTCTACCTTTTTTTCATGGTTGCATATATAGAGATCTATTGTGGCTGTACTTAATTCATTCATAGACTCATAAATCATAATCTCATTATCAATTTTCCTAATTAAAAATGTAGTCGTAATTCGAATAAATTTTATTTATGTGTTACAGTTTGTCAATTATATAAAACATATAAATCTTAGTTAAACATTAATGTTTAATATGTTCACCGTCCACGTGGGCGACTTGAAGTGTTGCTCACATATTTTAAAATGTTTCAAATAAATAACGATAATATTATAGATAATGGGCCATGATTGAAATTTATTCAAAAGATGGGCCATAATCACTAAAATGATAATCAAAACCTTCATTATGGGCCTCCAAGAAAATGTTGGTAGTACTACTTTATAGAAGTTGCAAGAAACCTCGAGATTTTAATTTTAAAAACTTCATGGGTTTAGACCATGGCCGTCCTAGTAAAAATTAAAGAATGAGTTTACTTGGTGGTAATAATTTTGAGATATATGATATATGTGATGATTTTTAAGGTGGATAATAATGAAAAATATACTACGGCAATAATAGTCACCCTATAAATCAAAATTGAAATGTGATTTGAAATAAAAGTTCCATGTGAATTCATTAATAGGTGACGTATGGTCGGTATATTAATTGCTAGCTACACGATCGAGCTCCATGATGACAAGGTATACTTTAGTAAATTATACTCCTTCCCATCTCACTAATCTTGCAACATTTTCCTTCTCGGGTCGTCTGGTCGGGCACGACTTCGTCGTTAAATCGGTTAGTTTAAATCAAAACGCCATTCCCCGGCAACGACGCCATTTTGGTCGGGCACGACTTCGTTGTTAAAATCGGCCGCGAACCAAACAAAATTTATAATTACACCTGCGACAGACAACTAAACTCATACAAGCACAGTTAGCAAGCAGGGATCGAATCCACAGGGAATGAGTTGATTTAAGCTATTTATCTCTACAGACCGAAAAAGGGTTTGGTTAGTAACCACCATTAACTTTGAGTTTAATTAAAACTAGACAATGATCATAAACTGCGCAATTAAAAACAGGGGATGAGAACAAATATTAAATGCGACTCGGCTTTGGGCAGATCCACACTAATCGGCATCCAATCCTCGATTCTAAGATTAATCGGTTTCCTAAGGTTGCCCGATTAAGATGCCGTGTTGAGCACGGACGCACCTAAATCTTATTCTTGAAATGGAGAAGGAATGTTGAGCATTAACCTACTCCCTACCCTAGTGTCGATCTACCATGTTGAGCATTGCATAGATCTACAACTAAGGAGCATTAATATCCTAGAAACCGAACTAGCAAAGCTACCCATGTTGAGCATAAAAGTAACTCCACCATCTCCCCTGCATGTTCAATACCAGCCCAGTTAACCTCGGTTGATCAGTCCTAAGTTATCTTAAACAGGCATCTACACAGATCTGGACAGAAACACTTAGCTAACAAATTTTAAGCACATTAAGATCTCATGGAAGGCAAGGATCGGGTGTTTCACTGCCCTAGCCGAATCTAGGGCTTAGCTACACATATTTAAACTATGAAAGCAAGAAAACATGCAAGAGAAAGACATCATAAATGGAGAAAGCTAACTGGAAGAACAAAAACTTCTAAGCCTTAAATAAACAGAAATAAGTGCAGAATTAAATGAACGAAACAGGGCAGAAAACAGAGAACATACTGAGGCAGATCTTCGCGAATTAAATGCTTGAGCAGAGGCGATAATTAAAGAGCTTTTTACTATCTAACTTGAAGATTGAAGAACATGAACTAAAATAGAGAGAGTTTCGAATTTAGAAAGAGAAAAACTAAAATAGAGAGAGTTACTAGAGAGTTATCTAAGGTAGAGAGATAAAGTCTAAAGAGAGTTATGATAAGTTGTGGGATATCTCCCCTTACATAGCCAAAATATAATAATATCACAAAAAGTAAGTCTTCATCAAATCATGCTTTCCTTCTTGAGCCTCTCCATGCATTAACTGCAGCATGGGCGGATTTGACCAGACTGGGTGGATGTTGATGGGAGCAGTTCGGCTGTGAGAGGGACTCTTGCCAGGCTGGGCGGCTGTGGCAGGAAAACATCATGTCATTGGACTTTCTGCACCAATTCCATGTCACAGCTTGTAGCTCAACCAAAAGACCTTCCCTTCATTTTCTGCCACTATAGATGGGCTGAGCTTCATCATTTCTTTATTCAACTCATTTCTTCGGCCCACTTATGCTGGCCCAAATGGAAGGTCCAAATCCTGCCCAGTTTTCGTCTAACAATCTGGCCCAAAACTCTTTGATCACATAAATCATGCATGCAGCTTCCAATACGCACATGGGCAACATTCACCACCTTTTCGCCTATTATCCACCTCCTACATGTATAAACCCGAGACAAACAAGCATAATATCGGTAATATAAATGCAACAATTACGTGCTTATCACCGTCTCACTCATCTTGCAACGTTTTTAAAAATAGAAAAAAAATGAGTAGACCACAATCATTCTAAAGAAGTGGACCACATTATCTTTTACTTTACACCACTACTTTACAACTTTACCCGAATATTTTAAAATCCGCATCCAATCTCAAATGTTGCAAGATGAATGAGACGGAGGGAATAGATTATAAACCTCAAACTTGTCGTTGAATGTTATTGGGGATAGTACAATGATAGTCTGATCACCGTCAGCCGTGAGGGGCGAACTCGGGCGACCGTCCAGGATCATAAAACTCTACGATCCTAAAATTCTCAAATTTAAATACTATAATATATAGATAATATGGAATTCGAATCTACACCTCTTAAAAATTCATATATTTTCATATATTTTTTATACAAAACAATGAATGTATAAATTTGAGGGTCCAAAAAATCCAAATTCGAATAAAATGTAGGCAATATAAAATTTGAATAATAAACCTGTTGTTGTAAATAATATTTACCGTATATAGATTGACCACATGTAAACCCCAGCAACTCATTAGCCCATCTTATGTCGGCCCAAGAGCCCATCTTGTACTCTATAAATAGAGGTCTCCACCCTCATAATAGAATACACCTTAATTCATTCTCTCTATTATTCTCTGCATTCTTTTCTAGTTTATAACACGTTATCAGCACGACGGAGCTCTCAAGAAAAATAACACCATTCCTTCGGTTGAGCACATCACGTTGAGGTATAAACATTAAGATCATATTTTTTTTAGTCAGTTTCATATCTTTTCTTCCTTTTAATTTATTGATATTAAAAAAAAAAAAACCTCAAGCATGATTAATATTTTAGCACAGTGCATGATTTGAAACATGTAAATTAATTACATGGTTTTGAATATTGCATGTTATTCGAAGATATGAGGTTTGGAAGGGTAAATCAATTACTCGTTTTGAATCATGTATTTTCCTTCGAGAAAATCATTATATTTATTGTCGCTCCAGAAGTAGCACAATATACTAATATTCCTGAAAAATATGACATGCTCCTGAAGAACAATTGAAAAACATATTTTCAACTTGATTTGGTGCTCCAAAAGTAGCACAATCAATATTCCTAACGAATATTACATGCTCTTGAAGAGCATTTACTCTACGCTTTTATTTATTTATTTATTCGTTTGTTTGTTTATTTATTTAATGTTAAATTACAATTGTTGCTCCAGAAGTAGCACAATTAATATTCCTGAAGAATATTACAAGCTCTTGAAGAGCATTTACACATTTTTACTTACTTATTTAATCATTTGATCATAATTGTTGCTCCTGAAGTAGCACAATTTAATATTCCTGAAGAATATTACATGCTCTTGTAGAGTAATTTATGATTTAGGTGATATATGTTTATCCCTGAAGGAAAGCATAAGTCTTGATAGACATTGATAAAACTTTTTCCCTTGTGCAGAGTTGCGCACATGGCAAATATCACCAAACTTGAGTTCATTGCACTTGACATGTCTGGCAAAAACTATATGTCATGGATTGTTGATGCCGAGATCCATCTGATCTCAAGGGGTCTGGGAGAGACTATAGAAAAAGGAAACAACGCATCCCCGCAGGATCGTGCAAGGGCACTGATTTTCCTTCGTCACCATCTTCATGGTGATCTAAAAAATGAGTATCTCACCGTCAAAGATCCATATGAATTGTGGAGCAACCTCAAAGAGAGGTTGGATCATCAGAGGACGGTTATCCTTCCTAAAGCTCGATACGATTGGTTACATCTTAGACTGCAAGATTTCAAATCTGTGAGTACATACAATTCTGAACTGTTCAGAATTAGCTCCACAATGAAACTATGTGGAGAAACAATCACTGATGAAATGATGCTTGAGAAAACATTCTCTACATTTCATGCTTCAAATGTGCTCCTACAACAACAATATAGGGAGCGTGGTTTCAAAAAGTACTCCGAGCTTATATCTTGCCTATTGGTTGCCGAGCAAAATAATGAATTGCTCATGAAAAACCACGAGTTAAAACCCACCGGTTCCTCTGCAATGCCTGAAGCCAATGCAACAAATCGACATGGTCGTTCAAACCAACGTGGGCGTGGGCATGGTCGTGGTCGTGGGCGTGGTCGCCGACATCGTAGTCCTGACCACGCAAACTTGAGCAACAAAAGGTCTAAGACATCCAAAGATCACAATTCATCCAAAATGGAGGATAATGTCATCGGTGTGGCATGAATGGGCATTGGTCGCGTGCATGTCGTACGGCGAAGCACCTTGTTGATCTGTATCAGAATTCAATCAAGGGAAAAGTAAAGAATGAGACCAATGTCCTTGACTATGACGGTTCGACTGCTACTCTAAGTCACTTAGATGTCTCTGATTTCTTTGAAGACCCAAACGGCAACATTGATGGCTTGATTGGTGGTGGTGTGTTAGAAGACAAATAATGCAGTTTTCGCATATTTAGCTTTTATTACTTATCGTTGTTCTGAAGTTCATTTGCTTACAAAACTCTTGTATTATTATCGTTTTTTTTTTACAATGTTTTTGGACTATTGTTGATTATTTTTAACTGATTATAAACTTATTTTCTTGAAAAACAATGTCTCAGAAAATGCAAATGAATTCTTGTGATATCTGTTTAGCTGATAGTGCCACCACACACACCATTCTCCAAAATGAAAAGTATTTTCATACATTAACATTAGCTAAAGAAAATGTTAATACTATATCTGGTGCATCGAACATCATCGAAGGCTCCGGAAGAGCTTGTATCATTCTACCAAATGATACTAAATTAATTATAAAGCATGCCTTATATTCTAGTAAGTCCAGAAGAAACTTACTAAGTTTTAGGGATATTCGCTGCAATGGCTACCACATTGAGACGATGTCAGAAGGTAGTAACGAATATCTATGCATAAATTCTTTTGTATCTGGCCGGTAGCGCATCAAAGAAAAGTTATCTACATCGCCATCCGGAATGTATTACACATTCATAAAAGCAATTGAGACAAATCATGTCACGAACCCGAAGTTCAATGACTCAAAACGCTTTTTGCTTTGGCATGATAGGTTTGGACATCCGGGAGCAACCATGATGCGCCGCATTATTGAAAACTCATGTAGGCATAATATATACGTAACCGTAAGATTCTAGTAACACATGAATTCCCATGTGATGCTTGTGCGCAAGGCAAGTTAGTCATTAGACCATCCTACCCGAAGGTCAATATAGAATCTCCATCTTTCTTGGAAAGAATACATGGAGATATTTGTGGACCTATACATCCATCATGTGGACCATTTCGATACTTTATGGTATTGATTGATGCTTCCTCTAGATGGTCCCATGTATGTCTGCTTTCTAGTAGAAATGCAGCTTTTGCTAGACTACTTGCTCAAATAATCAAATTGATAGCTCAATTCCCAGACAATCCAATCAAGAGGATTCGTCTTGATAATGCTAGTGAGTTCCAATCTCAAGCATTTAATAGTTATTGTATGGCTATTGGGATTAAGATTGAACATTCGGTTGCTCATGTTCATACACAAAATGGTTTAGCAGAAGCGTTTATTAAACGTCTTCAACTTATTGCTAGACCATTACTTATGAAATCAAAACTCCCAATTTCGGCTTGGGGACATGCCATATTGCATGCTGCATCATTAATTCGGATTCGGCCGATAGCCAACCAACAATACTCCCCAATGCAAATTGTTTTTGGTAGAGAACCTGATGTTTCTTACTTAAGAATTTTTGGTTGTGCTGTTCAAGTCCCAATTGCACCCCCACAACGTACGAAAATGGGTCCCCAACGAAGGCTTGGGATATATGTTGGATTTGATTCGCCCTCGATTATAAAATATCTTGAACCTTTAACGGGCGATTTATTTACTGCACGTTTTGCAGATTGTCATTTTGATGAAATGACATTTCCAACATTAGGTGGAAATAACCTACATCCAGAAAAGCAAAAGGTAATCTCTTGGAATGAAACAACCTTATCACATTTTGATTCCATAAGTAATCAATGTGAACAAGAAGTTGAAAAAATAATTCATTTGCAAAAGATTGCAAATCAAATTCCTGATGCCTTTATAGATACAAGAAAAGTGACACTATCCCACATACCCATTGTCAATACACTGCTAGAATCGGTGTCCCCGAAGGACAAACAAAGAATGGTAGCAAATGAATCTAAAGTCCGTCAAAAACGTGGTCGACCAATTGGTTCCAAAGATTCACGTGTCTAGAAAGAGAAAGGCACACGACACGAACCAAACAATGACGGAAATTATTGATCAAAATAATGTAGTTCCTGAAGAACCACAAGCGTCCGAAAATCACGAGATCTCAATAAATTACTTATCTTCTAATAAGATAATGGAGAGAGAAAATATCGCCGTGGACGATAAATTCGCCTTTAATATGGCTCTTGAAGTTCTAAATGAGGATCCTGAACCGCGGTCTGTTAAAGACTGTCAAACTAGACATGATTGGCCAAAGTGGAAAGAAGCCATACAAGGTGAACTAAATTCCCTTGAAAGCCGGAAAACATTTGGACCTGTAGTTCAAACTCCGAAAAATGTTATCCATGTAGGATACAAATGGGTCTTTGTTCGAAAGAGAAACGAAAACCATGAAATTACGAGATACAAAGCCAGACTCGTAGCACAAGGTTTCTCTCAAAGACCGGGAATTGATTATGAAGAAACATACTCTCCGGTAATGGACGCGATTACATTTAGATTTTTGATGAGTATAGTTGTGTCCGAAAGACTTGATATGCGCCTAATGGATGTAGTAACTGTATATCTATATGGTTCACTAGATAGTGACATATACATGAAAATCCCAGAAGGATTTAAATTGCCTGAAGCATATAAGTCAAAACCCAAAAGCATGTTTTCAATTAAACTGCAAAAGTCGTTGTATGGGTTAAAGCAGTCTGGCCGTATGTGGTATAATAGACTTAGTGAGTATCTCTTGAAAGAAGGGTACAAAAATGATGATGTTTGCCCTTGTGTTTTTCATTAAGAAAACAAACAATGGATTTGCAATCATAGCAGTTTATGTAGATGATCTGAATTTAATTGGGACTCCTGAAGAGCTCAATAAAACTGCTGAATACTTGAAAAATGAATTTGAGATGAAGGATTTAGGAAAGACAAAATTTTGTCTTGGTTTGCAAATTGAACATGTCCCTGAAGGACTATTTGTTCATCAATCATCATATACAGAAAAAGTCTTGAAGCGGTTTTATATGGATAAAGCGCATCCATTATCATCACCAATGATCGTTAGAACACTTGATGTGTATAAAGATCCATTTCGACCTATTGAAGATGGTGAAATGATACTTGGTCCTGAAGTACCATATCTTAGTGCAATCGGAGCATTGACTTATTTAGCTAATTGCACAAGACCAGATATAGCTTTTTCTGTAAATCTTCTCGCAAGATATAGCTCTGCACCCACTTTAAGACATTGGAATGGTGTTAAACACATTCTACGTTACCTAAAGGGTATCATTGACCTTGGGTTATACTACTCAACAGGTTCTGATTTTTCTCTAGAAGGGTATGCAGATGCTGGTTATTTATCCGATCCACATAAAGCCAAGTCACAAACTGGCTATGTTTTTACACGTGGAGGAACTGCTATATCTTGGAAGTCCGTTAAGCAAACTTTGACTGCAACATCCTCAAATCACTCTGAAATAATTGCAATCCATGAAGCAAGTCGAGAATGCGTGTGGTTACGGAATATGACAAGTCATATCCAAAAGTCGTGCGGATTAGCTTCTTCAAAGGACAATCCAACGACGTTATATGAAGACAATGCCGCTTGTATCACGCAATTGAAGGGAGGTTACATCAAAGGCGACCGGACAAAGCATATTTCTCCCAAGTTTTTCTTCACACATGAACTTCAAAAGAATGGTGATATCGACGTTCAACAGATACATTCAAGTGATAATCTAGCAGACTTATTTACGAAGGCACTACCGACGTCAACATTCAAGAAGTTGGTACACAAGATCGGCATGCACCGTCTCAAGGATTTACAATGATTATTTTGAGGGGGAGCAGCTGTACTCTTTTTCCTTCGACCAGTTTTTATCCCATTGGGTTTTTCTGGCAAGGTTTTAACGAGGCAGCAATTTCTGTTTAAGGATGGTCAATTAAGGGGGAGTGTTGTAAATAATATTTACCGTATATAGATTGACCACATGTAAACCCTAGCAACCCATTAGCCCATCTTATGTCGGCCCAAGAGCCCATCTTGTACTCTATAAATAGAGGTCTCCACCCTCATAATAGAATACACCTTAATTCATTCTCTCTATTATTCTCTGCATTCTTTTCTAGTTTATAACACCTGTTAAATTTATGTGTTATTTTTCACTTGAATCTAACATTTTCTTGTTTTTTCTATACTAATAAGTATATGCATAAAATTTGTGGGCCTCATTTTTCGTTAGATTTCATTAATACTTCTACATCGAGTTTGTTAGACAACGATTTATGTCTTTCTCGGAAAAATCCTATATTGCTAACCATTATTTAAAAATCCCTTAAAAATCTATAAAGAGCTTGAGGGGAAATCTAATTATTGAACTAAAAATTTAATTTATGAGCATATGATAATTTTAAAATTAAATTCAAAACATAACCAAAGGACGGACCATGATATCTTTTTTCTGGTTTAATATGTATACTTGTTTATGCATTTGCATTAAAAAAAATATATGTAATTTTAACGAATTTTATTTAGAATTATACTCCCTCCGTCCCATTGGAAACGTCTTGTTTCCAATGGGCACGGATGTTAAGGAAATGATAATGTGTGGTGTATATTGTTTGACTTTTGGATAGTTAAATCTTGTCCACATATTCTTGCCCTTTTTAGAAACAAGACGCTTCCAATGGGACGCCCAAAATGAAAAATAAGACACTTTCAATGGGACGGAGGGAGTATAATTTAAGTGTTTATAATAATATATTATTCTAAAGTTTAATTGTGATCGTTGACTCGGGCGCGAAAATATGTGGCCGGAACTCATAGTATCTGAAGCAAAGTCACTATCCAATCTGAATCTTCCGTTAGAAAACAGAAGAATTGATTTATTTAATCTTTTTTTTTGTGTTGGGGGGGGGGTTCGTTTTTCGTGTGGAGGAAAAGTCAGGTGAAATTTACGCTTTTTGTGCTACGTCATTACATACGTTATAAGTTTAGGCAGATATGTAAAACAGTAAAACTGTAAAACTAATCAATTGTTCTTCTTTTTTATTATTTCACGACTTATATTCATATGTAGATTAAAAAAATATTCAATTAATTTCCTGTAATTAGAATAATTCCCAAACATAAACGCGATTTTAATATGATTTATTTTTCCTTTGTTGAATTTAGGAGGCATTTAGTAGGAGAGTTTCGGAATGAAGTGCCTAATAAAGTGTACTTGATATAAAGTGGTTTAATGAGAAATCAAAATTTTATTCTGATATGATAAAAGTACCCTCATAAATATTTACTTTTTCTAACAACAAAAATCACTTAAGGACATCATACAAGGCATAGGGCAAAGTCACCATATAAAAATATAATTATCAGAATAGATCCACGATTAATTTATAGTCGAATTAATTAGAATTTAGATTTTCAGATGTGCGGATATTCAATCTCAAGGAGCGAATATTAACTTTTCAAAAAATATAGATAAGCATTCAGATTTTTGTAGAGAATTTAGGAGTGTGATGTACATAATGAATTGAACATGAAACTATATAGTTATGTACTTATGTTACTCATGCGATACTTATGTGATTTATATATGATACATAAAGTTATGTTACTTATGTACCACAATTAACCACGAACATAATGCTGAAAATTTATCTATTTTGGAATAATATAGTGGTAAAGTGAGTCAACCGAATTCCAAGATATTCTTTTTTTTTTAGTGGAATGATAAGAATTCCAAGATATTCTTATCATTCCATAATATTTGTATAGATCAAATCTATTGTATATGATTATAATCTAATACGATTTACTTTTTATAGGACTAATTTGCAAGTTTATATCAATTATACAAGAGCAACATTCACTTTCTATTAACATAATAAAGATATTAAGATATTTAGGTGGGTTGATTTTATATAATAAAAGTGTGTGATTAATATAAATAATGAATTCTTTAGAATTAGTATGTGAGCTAAATGTGTGAGACTCATATAATCTTATAATTGTTTAGAGTTGATTTTGAGTTGGTAAATGTGTGGGGCTTATTTCTTTATTTAGATATTGGACAAATAATACGGAACGGTTCGAAAAAAAATACTGAACAAGTATAATAGAATGGAGGAAGTATAATAAAACTTGAAATTTAGAAATATTGTGTATGTAAAGTGGAAAAAACATTTGAGAATTTCTTGGGTGCATATGCATTAAAAATGTTCAATCTAGTCAATGGTTTGACAGTCCTCCATGTGTTCCTATTTAGGCGGGTTGATTTTATATAATAAAAGTGTATGATCAATATAATTAATGAATTCTTTAGAATTAGTATATGAGGTAAATGTGTGAGACCCATATAATTATATAATTGTTTAGAGTTGATTTTGAGTTGGTAAATGTGTAGGGCCTATTTCCTTATTTAAAAACTAGACAAGTAACAACTAGAAAACGAATACTGGATAAGTATAATAAGATGGAGGAAGTATAATAAAACTTGAAATTTAGAAATATTGTGTATGTAAAGTTGAAAAAACATTTGAGAATTTCTTGGTTACACATGCATTAAAAATGTTCAAACTGGTCAATGCTTTGACAGTCCTCCATGTGCTCCTATAAATACCCTCTTCATTCCCTTCATTCATCCACACACACATAAAACCTCTACAAACTCATCATCATCACTTACAAAAAAATAACTACAACTACAAAAATGGGGGCATCACTGCAACTCTTGGTAACAATAATCTTTTCCATTTCTGCCTCTCTTCTGATTATGATGGGGAAATTACTGCTTTCTTGGTGGGTTTTCCCTTCTTTGGCCTATAGAAAGCTCAAAGCAAATGGCTTCTCTGGGCCAAAACCTAGCTTCCCTTTTGGAAACTTGAATGAAATCAAAGAGCTGAAGAGGATAGCATTATCGTCTTCGTCTTCGCCGCCGTCGTCGTGGTTGAGTATATCAAATGATATCCATTCTACTGCATTTCCGTACTTCTCTCTGTGGCAGAAATTATACGGTAAGAAATCTCACTGCATTTACGCATGCATGCATCATGCATGTATTAAGAGCTTCTAATTAACAATGGCGGGATTTTGGTTTTGTAGGGAAAGTGATGGTATACTGGCTGGGGACAGAGCCGTTTCTTTACATTGCAGATCCTGAGTTTATGAAGGAGATGACTGCAGATATAAAAGGTAAAGGCTGGGGAAAGCCAACCGTCTTTAAACATGATAGAGAAGCCATGTTTGGCAGTGGACTCGTCATGGTTGAAGGTGACGATTGGGTCAGACACCGACACGTCATCACTCCGGCGTTCTCTCCGACCAACTTAAAGGTACGGCAAATACATTATACATATATACATTGACGGACCCGAGGGGAAGCGTAAACTATTAGCTCCCATCTTTTTTAAATTGCAAATTTCACCCGTAATTCATGTACATATTAACAAATTAAATTCATTTTAATCGGAATATAATGTTATAATTATACGTTATTTTGGAGTTGTGGATTTTTTCCCGTAATTATATATTGTTAGATTTAATTGGGCCCTATTATCTCGAAATTAAATAAAATTAATTTTGGATTCTGTATATTAAGCTTATTTTTTATTTGATGGGAATGTAATGTTACAATTATAGGCTATGGTGAGCCTAATGGGGGAGTCGGCAACTGATATGGTAGACCGGTGGGCCGGCCTAGTAAACTCTGGCGAGCCGGAGATCGACGTGGAGAGAGAAATCATACGAACGGCCGGCGAAATAATCGCGAAGACAAGCTTCGGAATAAGCTACTGCAACGGTAAGGAAGTGTTGGAGAAATTGAGAGACGTGCAAATGACCCTCTTCAATACCAACCGTTACGTTGGAGTACCGTTTGGGAAGTTTTTGAATCCCGAACAAACCCTAAAAGCCAAGGCACTTGGTAAGGAGATCGACGGCCTTCTCTGGTCGATAATCGAGGAACGGAGGAGGAGGCCGCGGACCGGGGAGTCGGAGAAGGACCTACTCGGTTTGCTCATGGCGGAGAGCGCGGTGGATGGGCGGAAGAAGAGGGCGTTGACCACTAAGGAGTTGGTGGATGAATGCAAGACTTTCTTCTTTGCTGGGCATGAAACGACGGCGTTGGCGCTGACGTGGAGTTTGCTCCTCCTTGGTGTACATCCGGAGTGGCAGAAGGAGTTGAGGGAGGAGATTGAACGAGTGGTTGGTGATGATGGGGTGATTAAGGATGCTGCCATGCTTGGTGGACTTAGAAAGGTACGTATGTTCTCGTAATTTCGTCTTAACACGTTTATATGACGACCGCCGCCGCAGCACAGCCACCGTCCCCATGCGCGGCGGGGGGCCGTCAACACTACTTTACTATGTCTTTGAATTCGGTTAGATAAAAAAAACTGCTTTCTTTCTTGCTTTTAATATATGGAGGACAATTTTGTCCCTACTCCATGCAAATCTCATTTTCAATCAAATGATGATTTTCTCATTCCCCACCATTTTTGTCTCTTGTTTGTTTCTACAGATGGGATGGGTGATGAACGAGGTTTTACGATTATACCCTCCGGCGCCGAACGTGCAGAGACAAGCGAGGCAGGACATCCGAGTGGGGGAAGTAGTAATTCCGAACGGGACCAACATGTGGATCGACGTCGTATCGATGCATCACGACGAGAAACTATGGGGTAAGGATGTGCATGAATTCAAACCGGAGAGGTTTGACAATAACGTGTACGGAGGATGCAATCACAAGATGGGATTCTCGCCGTTCGGATTTGGAGGAAGAATGTGCGTCGGTAGGAATCTGACGGCCATGGAATACAAAATCGTGCTAACCCTAATTCTGTCTAGGTTTTCGATTTCGGTTTCTCCAAATTATCGCCATCAGCCAGCTCACATGCTCTCTCTTAGGCCTATGCATGGCATGCCACTCATCTTCAAACCTCTATAAATTCTCTCTCTTACCGATAATAATGTGTAGCTTAGTTGATATTCTCATTTATGAGTAGATGATTAATAGAATATTCAATTCATATTAAACCCATTTAATAATAATATTCATCCCTCTCTTCTCTCTTACTTTCCCTTTGCTATCTCATTTATAAGGGTCCGGTGTAAGTTGTTATCCCTCATTAAATATTTATTTCGTGGTGTTATAGGATATTTGTAAATTTTTTCGTCCAAATATGGATATATTATGCCTTTTTTACATTAAAAAATGCTGATATTTTTCAGTATTAGATTTGTTGTCCAGTTTATGTCACTAATAAAATTATTACACTCTAAAATATTTTTTATTCGGAGAGTTAAAAACAATTTTCAATTATGATTTGATTTTTAAATAAAAAAGGGTCATTATTATATTGATTGACACAAATTAGACATCAATTGTACTTGCATGAAAAAATTAGACAGGTAATCCACTCTCATATTTTACATAGTTAGAGATTATTTCATTCGTTCCACTTCAATTATCTTATTTCCTTTTCAATACGAAAATTAAAAAAAAATTAATTATATGTAAAATAATAAGTCCACTATATTATATTATAATATAATTTTAAATTGAATATGAAAGTGCACAGATGGAGTGACAACAAAAAAAAAAAGGAAAGAATAGTAAGTCAAGTGAAGTGGGATAGAGGGAATATAATATTTTATATTAAGAATCGTATTTATTTATTTTTGGTTGAACAAGTCTTGGAACCCATGCAAGACAAAATATTGAGATTCGTTATCTTTACGGTCTGTGCTAATGAAAATGACTCCAATTATTGGCTTAAAGCCGAATTATGTCTCTGAAAAAAACCAACTGATGTCCATAAAAATAGTTGAGAAAAATGTAAAGATACACTTCAAAGACAACCTGGTCTAGGATTTATTTGGGAATTATTCCTAGGAGTGGCGTAGAACTTCAGAAAAGAGGTAGACTAGGAGGGAATAGGACGCTCATCCATTGTTTCTCGTATGATACCAGATGGGCCCACCCAATTTGCTCCAACAGCGAAAGCTTCAGATCATAAAACTTCTTCTTAGGAGGCTGCCCATCCTCTCCGATCATGTCATTCAGAACCTGCAGTGTTAAATCACACACATTTAGGTTTCTACTCATCTATTATGACCAAATGGATGCCCAACTCAATAAAAGAAATACCTTCAGTGCAATTCCGAGCCGCCCTTTACGTCTCTCGCGTATAATATAGAGGGTACCGTATCGGGAGCATTTCACATCTACCCACTTTTGGAGTTCTTTGAAGTTCTCTTCAAACAGATCCGGCTTACTGCTGGAGTCTGGTGTGTCCACAACTTCCTCACCCTGATATTATTGTAGATTATGTCAAACTGTGAATCCGCAGACATGTTGCTTGTTTGTTTATTTAATAAAACTTCAGTATAATAAGGGGTAATGCAGAAGCTCATGGATATGAATTCTGCTGTATAAGTTAATAGAATTAATGAAAGCGTACCTTTGGTGATTCTTTTTCTGCTATAGCTAAACCTTTCTGATACAGTGCCTCAGCTAATTGGTCGCGGGTTGTATCCATTTTCTTCTTCAGTGTCTAGGTTATGAAGTAAAATATCATGAAATGATTGGTCTTAAATGACATAAGAAAGGATGAAAATAATAAATAGATGAGATGGGATACTAAAGACTTACTTCTGCACCCTCATCTTCAGGATCACTTTTAATTGAAAGATATTTGGCCAACTGTTCTGTATCAATGCTTTCGATAACTTCATTTGCAGCAGCAATAATCTGCATGAAGTGTACTTAGCAACTACAACTCAAGCAGATATTGATAATATCTATATTATTGCTACCTATGAGATGACTCACAGGAAATTAATTAATTGATCGTGTTGTAATTGTTTCCAAGATTATATTGGATTGCTATAAAATATTGGCAGTAGGTAAATGATCAGTATTACCTCTTCATAATGGTGAGTTTTGTCTTCAATGTTGTTCTGAGATACCAATGCTTCCAATAATTTGGCAAGCAGGGGTGTGTACTTTGGGTACTCTGACTGCCAAGTGCCAACAGGTGATGATCAGAAAAGGATTAGCATTCAGCGGTGTGGAAAGCATGGGACTGAAAGTAGTAGGGATTACATATATTCTCATGCACCAAGAAGACACTTTATTGATGGAATGGATGCAATTCAAAGTAAAAGATGCGTAAAGGAGCAACATGGTGGAGAATGATTACCTTTAGCTTGGATGATAACTTTTTCCATTCAGAACGTTCCTCATCAGTGGTTCGTTTTAGGTTGGAGAGGAACCTTATTTTGGCATCCCGGATCTGGTTGACAAGATGAGGAAGTTTTTAAATTGCTTAAATGAGAAAGTCGCAGCTCTTGATGTTAATGAAGATAATTAACATTCTCCAATATTTTAACTAGAAAGCATATAATCTTTGAAAATCTAGAATGACGGAGGCAGGGATGGGTTCGACCAAGTGGCTTATCTTTGAGCTAAAAATCGAGACATTTAATAGTGATTTAAATAAAACTTTTCAACACATACATTTCAAGGCTTCAACTCAAGATTCAGGAAATCTAAGCTAATCCAGAAAAAAAGGAGCTCTTAGAAAAAAATACACTAGAACAGTGGGACCTTTTCTTGCTATATGAAACTGGGTAAATATACTAATAAAAACATATACCTCTTCCTCCAATTGTTCCGTCACGCTCTTGGTACAACCTGAAGGAGAGCTTTTTCCTTTGTCCTCATCAATCTGACAAAAAGACACACAATGTCACGAAGCGATACCCCGCACACATACGTACCAATATCAAATGTTCATAATAATCATCAGAATAACTCTCTATCCCCAAAAACCAGAACGAGATAAATTCAGAAGGATAAATGAATGAATTTATAACCTGCGCTGGTGGAACTATATAAGATATGCTATAGGACACAGGGTTCTTCTTTGGATTCTTCTCGTTATTATTGACCCCAAAAGATACCTTTCCATAAGAAATTGAACCAACCAATACAGATCCAGGTGAAGCACCCTGCAGGAATTTGAAAAGATAATAAAATTAAAAAACTTCCCACGTTCTGCTGAAGTGATTGAAAATTTCTAGTGGATTCAAACCTTAGGAAGCTTGTCCTTCGATGGAGGGCCCACGTAAAATGCTTCTTTTGATCTATCATCAATGATATACAAGAATTCAATTGGTTTTATTGAGGAACTGAATGATGAAAAATTAATTGAAGTACTAAGATATAACCAGAAATAACATACCCAGGAATCAAAACTGAAGAACTAAAGCTGTTGTTACCCAACACTGGTCCATCAGGTTGTGTATAAAAGCTCAACCGAATTGCTTCCTGTGTTTAGAAGTTTTCGGAGTGTTAAAGAAGGTTTTTAAACAAAAACATAAGGCATTCTGAAAGACAAGATTACTAGAATTTTGTCACTGCTAGACAAGGAGCCAGTAAACATGTCACCTATCAGTGATTATATTCTCTATGAAGGTAAAATACCTTTTCATCCAAGTTTTTTTCAATGAATAACACCAATTGCTTCATCTTCTCCAAATATTGCATGTTATCATGCCTGAAACAATGGCCATATTAGGATTTAATCATAATAATCTGAGTTTCTTAAGCTCCTATACTTGTCAAAGCATCTCATATCTCGTTCATTTTTGGCTTTTGAACTTCAATGCATAAAGAAATATAATTAAAAAGAATATAACTTTACCACAATCCAAGAATAGGTTTATCTGTTAAATGTACCTTAGGTAAAGCTGCAAGGTGTATTCACCCTTGGGAAGTTTGGCAGTATCTGGATAAACATCACCCATTGCATATACACGCTGCATATTACAACCGAAATGATTAGGCAAGAGAAAACCAGCAGAAGAACCAAAAGACATAAGGCAAAACACTTGCGAGACATTTTCAATTCGGGTCCATTTGAAAATGAGATCCCACGATTATTTTACTAGTAAGCACACAAAGACAAACCAGGAAACACGTATTTAAGTCCTTTTCCTGATCTTAAATTGCCACTGAACAAAGATATACAGACTGAAACCTCATGTTTGTCGCCAGGATGTATCTCCACATTAGCATTTGCTTTTCTCAGTCATAACATTTTACTGGCAACTACGACGTAGGCAATATTTTGCAGCTAAGAGATTATTGCAAAGCATCATATAGAAATGGTCCAATAAACCTCCAGATAACAAGACCAGTATCTTTTACTATAAAATTATGAATTATTTGTTGCTCTTCCTAAATGTTTATTTTCATTTCTCATAGTAAATGCTTGAGTTGTATCATTGCAGCAGCATCATGTCTTAGATTCGTCAAATGCTCTGATATATCATTCATGATCTATTCCAATTTCAATAACTCCATCTGAAGAACATTTGTAATGTTCTGTAAGTATGTTTGGAATGATTGTTCTAATGAGGAAATTAATACAGGCCTGCTCTCAACATATAGAGGCACATATTTATAAGGGGGTGTACAATAAAAGATTGGTTGCATGAAGCAGTTTAAAAAGCTCTTCTATCTGTCACCATTAGAATTATTAATACCAATATATGAAAGAGCAAGTAGCTCACATTAAAAAAATAATAATAAATAAAAAAATAAGGCAAAGAGGGAAGATATTTCCTATCATGGAGAGTTCATACTATCCTTTAGTAGAAGTATAAGGCAATTGCCTGTACTATTGAGCGTAACTTCTCACTAACACAAAAGGCCAGCTTTTAAATAAGAATCGGTTGGGGAAAAGTAAGAAATTACTATAAGATAAATAAAATGATTGCCTTAGGTGTGAAAGAAGACAACTGACCTTGTTTGTATCTGATATCATATAAAATTGAGCCTCAAATTTATTATCGTAGATTCGATTGTTTAGTAATGGGATTTGGGGTTTTATTTGAGCACCTTCTTCAAATTTAATCTTGTAGCTGCAACATCACATGAAAAGATTTGTCGAGTATTTCATAACCCAGTAAAAGAAACATAGAAGTCTATTTGTAGTAAAGAAAACCCACGTTAATAGGAGAGCAAGTATCAGTTTGCCTGAGGGCAATTTGTCCCTCTCTGCTGAAAGTGTGCTCAGTTTAGCATCAACAGGCCGATATGGGATTCTCACCTGCAAACTTAAGCATGAAAACATGAAGAAGAGCAGAATAGATAAACAAGAAGAAAAGTGAAAATACAAAGTTGATATCAACTATGCAAGAATTTATTCAAGGTAGTAGCCAATCTCGCCTTATTTAGGGTAGCTGCTGGGGCAAGATTCTCCAAAGAAAGAAGAGCCTCAGCATCAATACGTATGGGTGCTTCACTCCCATCAAGTACTATTTCCTCTTTGTTGATACTGATACCATGAAATGCAATCTGGGAATTGCATAAGATCAAGTCAAAAATAAACATTTCATTATTCTTAACTTAATGAGACAAGATATAAAGATTATCACTTAAAATGTAATACATAAGATCAAAAGAAACATAATAATCTTGATGCTATAGTACATATGACAGAGGAAGATAAACCTATTCTCAGAATGAAACAAACAAAAAAAAAAGGGTAAACCACCTCATATGCAGAAAATACAAATTAAAGCCAGAGAGTAGGGAATGATGATAGACACATGAAAAACAAAATCAAAATAGCAGCAACTCAAATCGTGCAAGATAATATACCCATGGAGTAAGGAAAAAGGCAGAACAGAAGATTTTTAGGTCAACCCGAAGCATCTAAGATACAGACAAGTTTTACCTCAAAATCTACACAAGTTGTATCTTGGCTTCCTACACCACTTGACCAAAATTGAGCCAGCGCTAGTTCCATTGTTCGGCCACCCTCAACTGCAAAGCAAAAGCTCTTTGACGAGGGAGAAGAAAATGTGGCTACGCTTTCCCATTTAATGGGTCTTAGCAGTGGAGAGATCTGTACATGATAAGCAAGTTAACATACTCCAAACTATGTCTTCTTCAAATATTGAGGCTAAGAGAGAAACAAAAACTCAAAATAGCATGCCATACATATTATTACCTGAACAGAATCTATGAAAAATCTCCGTGCTGAAGAGAAACCAGATGCATTCATGGTTACCTCGACCCAGGTAGCACCAATTGGGACTTCCACAAATTTGCGTTCAATGTGGCCTACATCAAATGGAACTCAGTCACAAATTTAGAATAACGTAAAAACTTTTTCTTTCATAAAATCAAGGAGAAAAGGAAATAGAAATTAAGTTACTAATTTCTTCTTTGAAAGACCAATAGCCTGGAAGCTTGTATTTTCTGAAGAGTAAAAGATCGTTGAAACTTCGAACAAGGTCTCACTTGAAAAATACTAAAAGAATTATATTTCATTTTTTTGACTTTTAACATAAAACTTGAAGTAAGTTATGCTTGGATAAGTATAAACAATCATTTAACGACAAGATCGGCGTGTTTCCTTTCACTTAAATGTATAAGCACAAACAAATATGAGGCCAAGGATACTAAGTTCTTTTTCAGAAATTGAAAAAATCTATTATAAAGAACCTCACTGCATTGCCCTGTGGTGAATTACTTAGCTTGGATAAAAGCCTTTATGGGAACACATCATTTTACAAAATCTAAAGTGCATTCCAATATTTACATGCTATTATGACCAAGTTAGCTCCCCAGTGCCCAAAACAACACAATTAACATAAATGCAACAATGCATAAACCTTGGCAACAGTCTCATAAAAAGAATGCCTTAAATAGTCATTTTCCTGAAGGAAAGCTCAGTTATCTTGAATGATAATTGGCTATATAAGCATAACTAGCTTTTCCATTACCCTAAGAAGTAAAGAATTCTAATATGTTCTAGCGGTGACTAATATTAGCAAATAGCTCAAAAACCATCATTTCAACTCTTCTGATTGAAAAGATTGCAATTGACAAGTCACATTCGAAAAGGCTAACGAGAATGAAAATAACGTTTCGCGCAGAGAAACACAATAACACGGTAAGATTTTTGTACAAAATTGGGCATTCAACTCCCTCTTATACAAGCAAAGAACATCATTCGGAAGCAAACAATCAGCGAGAACAAAGAAGTAAGGATTTTAAGAGAGTTCTGACACTATCATTTACAATTACACATACCCGGTACAAATGACATCCCTTGGAATACAACAACTGGAGGTCGGCTCTTCACTGTTTGGGGCTTGGTAATAGTAACAGGAACTCTGAACAGAGGACCACGCCATGGAGATTTACAGTCTAATCCATAGACCTCAAAATAGTGCAAACCATCACCAAGAGTCGTAGGATCCACTATTATGCTGGAAAAGGAAAGAAAATGTGTGCACTTATTACAAACTAAGACAACTTGCAGTAGTATCAAAACAAATAAATACACTAAAATTGTGGCTACTTAGATGTTTACACTAGGAAAATCATATGCAGGATAATAGAAAAAAATATTTAACAACTAATAATGCTATTTTTCAGATTTACAAGAAAATACAAGTCTTTCTGCTAGCATACTGAAAAGTATTGCCATGCACTGGAAGCCTCGATATAAATTACCCTCATTAGCAATAATGCGTTTAACACCTTTGAATGAATATATCATTCTCAATCTAAGATTCAAAAATAAGCAACAGATTGGTGTATGAAACTTATTAAGCAAAAAATGTCAAATGGAATTTGAAAGAGCTTTCTCTCACTTGTGATGTGAATCCTGATTTTCCTAATAAACTGGGATATGATACACCATAAGGAAAAAAAATGCCTAGCTAATTGAACACTTTACACATTGCCATGCTATAAAGAAAATATACGAATAAATACATTAGAGATTCTTAAGCATCGGATAATCTAAACCTAATGAAACTAACTTGAATTCACGGCCATTGTGAGTTAGGAGGACAAACTCTGGAGCTCTCACCACTCCATCTGCTGTAGAACGTAACTGTATGACCTCTTCAAAAGGAACAAGTTGATCTAAGTTGCTGGCATCATCATGGAACTTTGGTTCCACTTTCACTGTCCACTAAGAGATCAAAGATAGAACCAATTCAACAACCATGAATCTATAATTAACTTTGAAGACACATTTCATTCTTCAAAAATTTGAAAAGAAAAAAAGGCTATTTATTTGAAAAGAAAAAATTACAAAAATGGAAACCAAAATTACCTAAGAAGATGAATAAAAAACAGAATGTTTTCAATCTCTACCAATGGGACGAACTTGTTCAATGTTGAACCCAAAATAGACATGGAGAATCAGAACCTTTTGGAACAACAAAGTAATTGGAGAATTTCTAATTTAATAAATTTCATAGTACTACAGAAGGTGAAATAGCTGGTAAAACCCTTCAACTCTTATTGTTATATAATCAACTATTCCAGGAATCATTCTTTAACATCTAGAGTGTTTGTAGACTCAAAACATTCACCAACTTTTAGAAGGCATGCGATTTGGTCATGTGTTACTTAAATGCATGAAGTTGATGAAATCCAAATGCTTTGCCACAAAATATAAACAATGGAAACATCATAGAGCATCATAGCAGCAGAACATAAGGATAAGTTGGTCTCATGAGTAGAGAAAATGTTTAGAAATACAAGCACGGTGAAATAAGTTACAAACTCAAATGAGATGTCGGAATTAATATACAAGATCTAGCACAATGATACATGCAAACTTGAACCCATAGACTATGTTCCAAAAAAAGAAACAAAATCTAACGAATTAAATATTCAAACTTTGGTACCGTGTGAACTGGAACTTTTATAGATGGGCTTTCTCAAAAGTTATTGCTTACCTCAGTTGACTGTTGACATGAATCAGCCTCTCTGAGGTAGACACCCCGTGAGGTAGGTGCTGTGCAAAAAAGAGAATATCCATGGTCACTACTTGCGAAAATAATCACAGACCTCAAAGCTTTGCATGAATGATTAGGTAACCAATAAACAGAACTTGCCAGGTACCTAATTATGTTAACAAGGGTTCCATATGCAATCTACCTAAGCATTGTGATCCATAAGGAGACTATCTTTAGGCGTGATATATATGCACAAAAGAATGGTTTACCCACTTGTCTTTCCAGATTGATTGATCTTTATTTGATACCGAACACATGGGACACCACACAACTTCTGAATGTACTCATAAGCCCTGCATCCAATCATTAGAAAATCTAATCAAGCCAGTATCCATAAAACTATTGCATGTAAAGGATGGTACCTCAACGTACTAAATCTAACCTGTCAACTTGCATCAACCCTTGTCCAGCAGATAATTTATCTTCGGGAGAAGCCCCAATGGGAATGCATGTGTTTTCAAGAGCCTCCCGTACACTATAGGGGCTAACAGGAATTCCTTCAGCCTGCAAACTTTTGAACCTTCATATTCTGAATAATAAAAGATTACCAATATGAAATGTTCAATCTGCAGATTAACACAAAATAACCTTCATTGCGCTGACAAGAAGAGCAACCCCTCCAGTAGCACATGGAGATGACATAGAAGTTCCATTCATAAACATGCGACGTTGAAGAGTCCATGTAGGAACAGGGGCCACAGCACCACCAGCAGCACTTATAGAAACACCAAGATCCCCATCAACTGTTGGTCCTCGACTTGACCTTCATCAAATTCAGCTAATGAGTTGAAATATACACCATACTACATGAGTCAGCAGATTGCTATCATTTACTAATTCAATAGATGCAGGTGACAATTGGAAAAAAGTCAATGATAAAATGGAAAGCAATTGAAAATTAGAATATGAAATACCATGTATACTCAAGACCTTCAGGAGGAGCTTCAACCAAGTTGTGAGCTCCTGCTGCCATTGCAGGAGACACATATGCTCCAACTCCTATTATACTTGATGTTGTGCCGCCTGGAGCACCCACAGTGCTCAATGCTGGCCCATTATTACCAGCACTACTGATGAATATCAGCCGATGTTTGTTTACCACCTAAACAAATAAGAATCCATATAAATCATAGCATATACAACACACACACAAATAACTTAGTAAGCTTCCAATTAAGAGAAACTGAAAAATGTACCTCATTTACTAAGTCTACAAATCGACCATAATCTGGTAGTAGAGTAGGCTCCCCATAACTCATGTTTATAAGATCACATTTGTGCTGCATATAGATTAACATACCTTGAGAAATGGCATACTGGAGATGTACTACAAATACACAGGCTAAGATCTCAGAATTAGAAGTAAACAGCAAAGTTAATAACTTTACTGTCCGTCTCAATTTAAATAGAACTTAAAGTAGAACCAAGATGTCTATATTCCGCAGTTACATGATAAACAAAAGTTTTATATTCTAAACAAAAATATTCAGTAAGTGAAACATACCTCCACAGCCGCAATCAGAGCTCGAACTAAACCTGTCCCAGTTTCCATAGAACCTAAACGTGAATCTCCAATCTTACATGAAACTATCTGAGCTCCAGGGGCAACCCCATTTAACAGAGGCTCCTGGTGATGACAACTTGTGTGAAAATGCAATACAGATTGAAACTGACTGCATTGTTTACTATGATGTCTTTAGTGGATTACCTTAGGATGGTAAGCAGATGTAATACCAGCAACATGAGTACCATGAGGAGAACTGTCTGTCACAATACTCAAAACATTCCCTTCATTGTACACATTAAGGACACATGTGCATGCATCTAATTTGCTGAAGATGCCATACTTACGTTCAATCCTACAGTAAAGACCCAATAGATAATTCTAACTTACAGATGAAAAATAGCAACTATTAGTTTAAGTGCTTCCTCGTGATATTATTAAAGAAGCTGGACCTGGTAGGAGTAAATAATGAACTGCAGTACACAATGAACAAGAGAAATTTATTATATGCTAATGCTATGACATAATTTGGAGATATACATGCAAAGGATGTCAAAGAATATTTCACAGGAACAATAAAAAAGAAAACATGTAGCTAACCAGAGTGTTCAAATTAATAATAACTGTTTGGTTGTTTCATTAATAACTGAATTAATTTTCTAGAAGCGTGAAAACAATCTCGTAAAGAAATTATATGCAAAAAAAACTCTTAAAGATCCAAAATACCTATAGTTAGTAAGAGGAACAAAGTCAGCAAGTTTGCCACATCCTGCTTCATCCTCAAAATTGTGGGTGTCAAGAGCAGCTCTCCAAACATCTCCATCATGCCACACAACAGCATCTATAACAGGCCCCTTATCATCATAGTTCTAAGACATACAAAAATAGAGAGACACTGTATAAATGATACAATCTTGAACACAGAAGGAAACAGGGAAACAATTGCAGTAAGAGACATTTACATCAGCCTGCTTGCGTAGAAGGTCGACTCTACTTTGTAGATCTTCCCGTTTCCTTTTCAGGTTCGTGTCATCAACATTTGTGTGTTTCTACAGACCAGTTACAAAATGGATGAGCAAAATCATATACATTGAATCTCACTGAGAATCTTTCAATGGAAGAAAATGAAATGACTGATCATTTGCACATTTACTTGAATTATCAGTTTCACCATTTCAGCTTATGTATTTGGATTCTACAATGGGTGAGGAATTGGAGAAACAGTTAATGTTTCTAAAAGCTAAGATTTTGATATGTAACAAGTGATTAATGTCTTATCATATTCATTTTGGAAAATAATTTTATTTAAATTCAACAGATTTAGCCTGAGAAAGTTATGTTTTGGCCTAATATTGGCTTGATCCATATTAGGGGTGAGTTTCTCAGCTAATGGAAAACCCAATATCAAGTTTGGACCATCATATTTACAACAGCAATTTGGTAATCTTAATTTCCAATAACTTTTGACCTATAGTTATTTGTGTGGTATTTATAAACTGAAGTAGATTCATTATTACAAGAGATGTGTTATAAATAATGAACTCTCTGATTTTTTTCTCACAATATGAACAAAGCTGCAATAGAAACAAAGAGACAGATAGACCATATTTACCTTGTCAAAATTATCAAGCTGTTTTACAGCCTCAGCTATTGCCTCCTGATTTTTCTCATCCCACATTTTTTTCCTTTCTCTCTGCACAAGAGTTGAAAATGTTAGAGCACTGAAGCACCTAGCCAAATAACTATCAAACGTTAATAGGAATGTAACCATTAATCAGAAGATTACCTTTAGTCGATCTGTCAGTGTGCTTGTAAAGAGCTCATAGACCAATTTGCAGCCAACATGCCATTCTCCAGATGGATTTTTCCATGATGAATTGACAATCAACGAATTCCCTGAGTTTTGTTAAGTTTGCATACGCGGAAAAGAATGATCAATAGGATATCCAAAATACCGATGTTATAGGAAGTAGGAACTGCATAATCAAGTAGAGTTGTGAAAAAAATTGTGGATCAAAAGCACACACCGGATGTCCCACGAATGCAACCATTATCATCTGCCTTAACAATAGTTGATGTATCAACATCTCCACTTCCAGTACTACCAAAGAGCAAATCAAAATCTCATTCCATAGGCAGATAATTAACCGAGCAAATTTCTCAGAACTCATTGTATAAGGAAAGACCAAATGCTCAGTAAAATCTGAAAATCACTAACTAGACAACACGAGCCTCTACAAAATTAAAAAGCATTAATCGTCGCCATTCCCTCCCTAACTTTCAAATAATATAGTCCCGTTGAGATCACTTAATCTTATCCACATACCAATCAATCACATCTAACACTTTTGGCTTCCCGTCTGAAGTCACTTCCAGCCCAGCAGCCGCAGGGTCCACTCCAGAATCTAGCAGAGATCAGAATAAATAAACAATTAGAACCAGTCCTATATTGACCAAAATCAGCAATTAAATCATTTTTCCGAAGCAACGGACCAAAAATAGCAACAACTACGCCACGGCCGTCGTACTCGGGGTGCTCCTCGATGAAGCGATCGGCGGCGATTTCCTTCTTCGGCATGAGCGAAGCTAAAAACGTCGATTCGTTCAGCTTGAAATTACGCAGAGCCCCATTGTCGTCGCCAGTACGCATCGCCCTAGTTTCGAGTCTACTACTACTGCTGAGCTTCGGAGTAGTGTCAGCGCGCTTTCTCTCTCTAAGCTTTGTGGGGTTTCTGGGTGTAGTTACGAGGAAGGGTAGAGGGAGGAATGATTGGGTGCTGCGGTGTAATTGGGAATTGACAACATTTGCGTTTACAATAAGTAGTGGGCTGCGCATCAGTTCAGTGATTGGTCAATAAATGAAATTATTCGGTAGGGTTATTTCGGGTATTTGAAGGACAGATGCGGATTCCGGTGAGGCGTCGCGGTGAAGATATTTGGAGAAAGTATTGCAATTCGGTGTTGGGGTGGAGATTTCGATGCTGTTCGTTGGTTGGTTCCGAACTGCCTACTTTTACCCTTGCATGGAGATGTATTGACCAACTTGACCCTACTAATCTGTGGATAGGAAATTGACCTTTCGGCTAAAAGATGAGAGCCTGCGAACTGTCGCTTGAAAACAAAAGTAGTTTCATGTTCTCAATTTCTTATATTGGTAGGTTTCTATGCCATGCATAATTCGAAAAAGTAAACTCTAATGGAATGACACCACAATCATGTCTAATATTGAGTTTAAATAGAAAGTTGCCATAATGAACTCTCAAAATTTTAGCTATAAAGAATTGTGATGATGATGATGATACATAATTCGAAAAAGTAAACTCTAATGGCATAACAAAACCACAAGTTTGGATCCAATAGAAGTATCTATTTCTTCTTTTCACCACCGCCAGCAGCCCTGCACAAATAGCAAAACAGACAAATTAAACAAAAGAAAGAAACATCATTTGACCATTTCCCAACTCACTATGTTGTCTTAAATCAACGAAATGGGATTATAGCTTCTATAAAGGAAATGCAAGAATAATCACAATGGTGTCAATTACCTCATCTTTCGGAGTGCGCCGGACATCTCCTCTCTCTTCTTCTTTGCCCTCTTGTGGGTGCCCAATTTTCTCTTCGCTACCTTCAGAGCTCGCTTATCCTTACCAACTTTTAGAAGCTCGGTGATCCTCTTCTCGTAAGGTGCAAATCCGGCGACCTCTCTGATCAGGCTCCTTACAAAATGCACTCTCTTGCTCGTTTTCTGTAATAAATCGTATATTTAACACATAGACAAGGTGAAAGATTTTGATAAATGTGGACATTAGTAAACAACTCATTCAAATCATCTGATATCATCTAGTTCTCAATCGACCATCCTAACTAAAGGGAGCCTCTAGAAATACCACTCCTGAAAAGATCTTAACTCTTTCACAGAGTTTGTGTATAACCAAGCTAAGTATACGAGGTGAAAGAATGGATAAACTTGGATCGTTCGACTGCTTAATAAACCATCTGACTGGTTTGTGTGGTCTAGACAAAAATACCAATCTAACTAAAGGAAACCTCTAGAAACATTTATCCTACAAAGACTTTAACTCTTTGAATCAGCTTATAGACTTGTGTGTAACCAATGTAAGCATATACCATACGAAAGAATGGAACTGTTGCAACTACTTCTCTCGCGGCGTAAAAAGAAATTACCAATAGAACTAAGGAAATGAAGCTCTAGATACACTATCCTCCAATAGAACTAACTAAATTCGACAAACCTCGTGCAATAAGACATTTATCAAGTTTAATGTTATAAAGTAAGAACACATGTATCAGCAATGAACATAAATTGACTCAGAATCACAGATTTGAGCAGGTAACCGATAAACCAACTACATGAGATTGGTAACAAAATCAGAAAAAGATACTACTCATCAACAAAGCATTCAACTCACTCCTTTTCTTTCTGAAGGACGCGGCGCTAATTCCTTGGGGGTAACCACATGCCCTTTCTTCAATCCCACAAATAGCCCACTGTTTGGCTGCTTTGGAGTCATCACCTAGATAAAACCAAACAAAATTCATTTCAATTTTTAAGCAATAAAAAGGAAAAAAAAAATCATAAAAATCTGCTACTATACAACTATAAACACAAAGATAGGCAACGAAACGATCACTCAATTGTATATGATTAACTTACCGCTCTTCGATCTGCTTTGAGCCTGCGAAAAAATTTACGAGAAAACGAATTAGGGTTTTAGAAGAGTCGTTTTTATATACGAGATGTGTGATACAGCTAGTTTATTGATGGAAGACTAAAACTGGGAATTCTGAAGGGAGTGTTGTCGATCTAGGTTTGGGCTATCGAAGGCTGACTTGGGCCTTCAGCCCAATCAAGCAACCGATGTTTAACTTAAATTTTACTTTTTTCTGAAATTCTCCATTTCAGTTTTCTGATGTTCATATTTTCATTTCATTTTTTTTTTGGCGTTTATATTCCATGTATAATATACTGATCCTCAGTAACGAGAGTTCTGATTTATTTGCGGGTATATAGTATAATTTTTTTTATATAATACTCCTTCCGTCCCAAAATTTTTATCCATTATTCCATTTCGGGTTATCTCAAAATTCTTGTCCATTTTTCTTTTTTAGTAAATTATTACATACAACTTTTTGTGGGATCCACAACTTTACATCACTCTACACATTACTAACAATTTTTCTTAAAAATCATGCAAAAAATTAAGTGGACAAAAATTTTGGGACGGAGGAAATACTAAAAGTATATTCCCTCCGTCCTGCTATTACTGTCCTACTTACCTTATCGGGTTGTCCCGCTATTATTGTCCCCTTTTCAAAAAAAAAATAATTAAACTTAAACATAAAATTAATCTGGGCCTACTTGTAACTTAATTACCCACCCCACCTACCCCTCTTCTCCCTGACCCACCCAACATAAACAAAACATTTCTCTCTCCATACCTCTCCCTCTCGACTGTTCTTCGAACCATAGATCTACATCGGCTCCATTGTTGCCCGAAGAAAGCGTAGTCCAGTTCATGCGCTGTGATGAATTCCCAAGAAAGAGCAGAAAAAACTTTGACTTTACCTCCCCCTTGCCTCAAACAGCCATCCCACGAAACAGATACTCTGGATCTTGGGTCAGAAATGGGTGACAACGGGAATCTGAGCGCCGCTATGTCCGACGCCTCTGTCGCGGACGAGCTCGAGTATGTTTGTCTATGTCCGGAGCTCATGTTTTTTCCTTTTAAGATGCCCACTTTTTATTTGCCGAATGAGGAGGAAATGGAGGAGGACGCCGATCGGGAAATGGCTAGGAGGTGGGCACGTTAGCCATGAGTGGATGAAATGATTCGATTATGGCTTCCAATCTACTCTCCAGATCGGTTAGATCTCCTCCTACTTGGTCGTTCTTTCCCTATTATATGGTTTTTGTATTGGCTATCTTGCTATTGTGAGTGGTAGTGGTACGTGAGTTGGGGGTCTGAAATGGTGATTAGCATGCTCACTTGTTTGTTGAGATAAGGTGAGATTTTAATCTACTTTTTTTATCTGCCTTTGCTTCTGAAACTTTTGTTAGCTTTAGATTGGTTAATTGAGATAGGGTCAAGCATTGTTAGAAGGTATTTAGTCTCTTTGTTATGTTTGTTGTCCTTGTTTGAATCTTTCGATTAGCCTTGTCTGAAGGAATTTGTTATTTTTGTTTTGTTTGTTGTCCTTGGTTGAATTTTCTGATTAGCCTTGTCTGAAGGCACATGTTCTTGTTTGTTATGTTTGTTGTCCTTGATTGATGCTTGTTGTCTATGGTAAGGTGATTAGGACTGAGGTCTTTCAGGGTTGATGCTCTTGCATATGCAACATTCATTCTGGTTTTGTATTAATTAACTTGAATACAACCAGTATAGATGCCTTTACATATGGGATTCGAATCTAAGGGACCGCTTTGAGTGAATCTCTTTTGAATAGGTCGCATATATATCCTCCTGCATTTTTTATATGGCTAACAAAATAAAACTACATTTTACAACTACATATACCAAAATGTACAAGAGCCCCTTATAATAACTAATAGACTGCACAGTTGCAAAAAACATTGAAAATCAGCATACCTTCTTCCCTTCCTTCAATAATTGTTTCTTCAAAGAGTCCAATCATCTACTCTCAAACCCAATCTGTTCTCTAGATCTTCAAGTTTATGCAAGCTACCGTTTTCAAGCATATAAGCAATACATTCTATCACCAAGGTTTCAGGCACTTCTAAGTCCAATGGAAGAGCTCTTGATCATACACCACACAATACAAGTTTCTTTATCTCCGTGCCCTATAGAAAGAGGACACTTTCTATCTCTATTGTGCCTACTGTATAGATGCCTTTGCATATGGGTTTCATCTCTATTGTGCCTACTTACTGTATTGGGTCTGATCAGAAAATCAAAGAACATGCCAGTAGGCACAATAGAGATGAAACCCATATAGTCAATAACAAAACAAGTCATCAATGAATGCTTGATCAATCAGCTATGGAAATGTAGCATAATATGTGTGGAATGCATGAAGTACCTGTATTTATTTGAAATGTATTCATTATAATTTTGATTCTAATGTGTATTGCATTATTTCATAAATAATGTCAGATTGTACCAGCAATAAAAGCAAAATGGCCCCACATGCAAGCAAACTGATATTTATTCAACAAGATAATGTTAGACCTCATATTAAAGACAGTGACCCAGAGTTCAGAGATGTAGCAAGTCAAGATGGATTTGACATCAAGTTAATAAATCAGCCTCCAAACTCTCCAGACATGAATGCCAATGACTTAGGTTGGTTCAGATCTATTCAAATAGAATCTTCATGCATAAATGCTCATCAGCTAGTCAATGCAGTGATTGCTTCTTATGAGTAGCTATCTCCAGTTACTCTAAATAAAGTTTTCTTGAGTTTACAAAATTGCATGATGGAGGTGATGAAAGTTAGGAGACAAAATTCTTATAAAATTCCCCACATTTAATTTTGATTTACACATTGTTTTTTAGAAACATGACACTTTCTATGGACAGCCCAAAAAAGAAAACAAGACATTTTTTATGGGATGGAGAGAATATTATTTCTTCAATACTTTTCACAGTGCTGGATACGGTGTCCAACATTTGACGTTTGCGCCAGTGGGTGCTAATGTTTGGTACCAAAGCGGATCTTCTGTCCCAAAATGGGAAGAACACTCGGTGGCTCACCAATCACGCCCCGCCATGCATACATTGGTAGGCTTCACTCAATTAAATTAATATTTGATTTTAAAAAGGTGGCCACCAATTCACGCGTGGCGGGATGTGATTGGTGGGCCACCGAAGGGCCACCATTTTTTTGGCCAGAAGATCCTCACGGGTTTGGTACATGTGCAGGCGTTCTTTTAGAAAAGATTTTCCCGATGTAAATTACTTGAATTCAAACCAGTGTTTACCTTTACTGACGTGTGATTTGTCCTAGAAATGTAGTTTTTGCAAGATTATGTTTGCTAGGTTGGATATTAATGTCAATTTGGTTATCACTTATCAACGTTTTTCTTCTTCTTTGATTTGTAGATCTCCCTGGTTGGCCCTTGCTGATTCCTGTGAAAGTTCAGATGCAAAAGTGCAAGAAGTGTTCCCGGGAGTTCTGTTCTCCTATTAACTACAGAAGACACATCCGGGTTCACCGCCGCTCCTTAAATATCAACAAGGTTGTCAAAGTTTTCTTTAGCTCCTTAAGAAACAAATACAAAATCGATGGCCTGTTTCTTTGAACGTGAAATTCAAGATTTTGTGCATACTTTACTTTATCTATTGATTGCTTCCTTGCTGGTATCTGCTCAATATTACTGTTTCCAAGTCTCCCATCCTTCTAACAATTCTGTAATTGTTGACGTATTTTACAATTTAAATCTGAAAGAATTATCTGACAGTGCAGTTTATACAACTTCTCCCAGATCTTTTATGCGTATATTTATTATTATATATATGTTCTCTACTATGAAAAATCTAATTTATAGTAAAGGAAATGTATCTAAGGGTTAGCAGAAAGGAATAAACTGTATCTGCAGTGGAATTATGTTGGAGAAAGCTCTGTTTGACTGCAAATTTTATTGAGAAGGCCTTTCAATTGAACGTTGCCTCCCGTGTGGGAAGCATCTATTCAAGAGTTCAAGTTGCGCTTTTTATACTCTCTCCGTCCATAATAAAAGTCGTCAAAATTTTGAGACTCCCAATTAATTAATTAATTAGGTGCAAAAGATGGTAGTTATTATTTTGTACCTCCAATATCATATGCACATGATTTTATTCTGATTGTTAATCATCCTCTCAGGATACTCCTGGATCATCTATAGTAATGACCTTGGCATCCTCTCTCCATAAACCTTCCGCAGGCTTATGTGAAGGCCGGTGCCGCACTGCTGGTGAGAAGGCATCATTTATTTTTACACAGTTCACTTTGTATGGTTACTGCGACATATCATGACTACTTATTGTTTCATGTAGTTCTTTCATCATCTCAGGATATCATCCAAGCTAAGCTTTCTGGATTGCCAATATCCTCACAGGAACTGTTTAGCATCCTTGATGATGCCAATGAGAGAACATTTCTATGTGCTGGTACTGCTGAATCTGTGCAGAAGTACATTTTTGATGGAGAAACTGCTAAAAGTAGCCTCGAGTTGAAGAATAGAACCTAGTTGCACTTACTAGCTGTCTCTTTGAGCAACTATTGGTATTTGCCCTCATTTTTTCTCTCTTTTTTCACTCAGTAGCGAAGAGTGGTCCCTCATTTGTCGTAATTATAGTCGGGCCCGACGCTGAAAAGAATTTATATACATGTTCCATTTTATTCAGGCTTTTTGTTTCATACTATGAATGCATTAGCTATTTGCTGGTATAATTTAGTAAATTTGTAAAAAAAGGCGATCATGTGAATGCTACTTTACTTATATTATGTATTGTCACACAACTTTGATGAGGCTTTCTGTGTTTCTGTGAAGCTATTCCTCAAGTGGTTAGAGTTGAGACTTATAAAACTGGTCTCAGAACACTATGGGTGCAGCGGAGATCTTAATGTTTATGATGATGCAGTAGATAGGACTGCTTCAGCTGAAGCATCCAAACTTTCATCCCCATCCGACTCTATTTCAAACTTACAAGATGTGCCTACAACTTTAGACTCCGTCGAGCCACAAGATAAAGAATCAGATGAAGATATCGAAGCACAGTTTGATGTTAGAAGTGAGCATACGAAACAAGGGGATTCCCCAGCTGTTGAACTCCAGATGGTTGGTGCAAATGGTCATTGGCATGCAGCCACCCACAACTTGCAGGCTCCAAAGTCACAAAGGGGTGACCGGTATGGGCATGGACTCTATTCAAACTCAAATCTTCAGACATTAAAACCTGAACCTACGCACAAGCTTGGCCCATCCAAAGACCGAAGCCAACAGAATGGAAAGAAAGTTTGGACCAAGAAACTCAAAACTAACAATGATGACAGAAAACCGAGGCCTCCTCCATCGCAAGAAGTGATCAGTCACAAGATAGAACAAAAGAACAGTGAGGTGATTATTGGTTCTATAGCTGTGGCACTAAAGAACTATTTTGATCAGCTGCAAGGAAGTCCAAACGAAACACAAGATACTTTCAGCTCGGAGCATGTTGTGCGTAAGAAGAGAAATGTTTCAGAAAAGCTTGCGAAAACTAATTCTCTTCAGTCCGAGTGGCTTCTAAGCATTGGAGGCCCGTTAGCCGTGGTGAACCAAAGAATGTTCCACCTGTTGTTAGAAGCAATGAGGATCCTGATAACGGTGCTATATTGAGTGAGGCTCATGACCCAACTCCCTCCATTGAAAGATTCTCAGACAGCGATGGTTGTTACGCGAAGCAATTTGATGTCGAACGAGGATTTGTGCCTTTCTCCAGCGAAGCTGCAAAAGAGTTTCTTGCCATGAGTATACCTACTGTTACCTTTATCCACTTCTATGTTATGTTTAGATAATACTTGTATTGCTTGGTTATTGAGCTTTATAAAACTGATATCTTGCAGGATGAAAAGAGGCTATATCTGGAGACCACGTAAAGTTAGTAGTTTCACCAGATCCTGCGAGGAGCAACCCTCCTAACCGTGGTGATAACCAGTTTGGGAGAACCATTCAAATCCATGTAAGGAAGCCAGAGAAGAGTGTGAAATTCAAATACACACCGAAACAAAAAGCTGCTGCGTAGGTATATTCGTTTCTACAAAATTGTCTAGTTTAGTAGTACATTGCTTCAATTTCTCAGCAGAGTTCCAGTTTTACAGTGGTCTTCTGTTGCACAACTGAAGGAAGTTTTGTTTTTCTTAAGTCATTTTCTTTTCAGATTTTTGAGAAGCTTGTAAAGTAGGAAAGGGAAATGAGGGGGGGGGGAGAGAGTATTATCCCCGTTGATACTTTTTGGGGGTATTTTGATATTCTCTTACATGAATGTATGAATCATGCACCTATTTATAGCTGAATATAAGAATTTAAGAGTCATTTCTTTAATGCTATATAACGATGAGAACTATATATGGAACAATAGTTTGTTTCACTGGAATAATACAACGATTGAGATACTTAGCTTGTGGTCGAAAATTAATAATTTAAATATATGAATTAGTTACTAATAATTAGTCTTAAGGTAACTTATCTCCTCTTGTATCATTTGTGGGCTATTGTAAAAAATGAATTTTAGTTAGTCATATTTTTTTTCAATGAACAGAGTCATGAAGTTATGAATTTTTTTTCTAATTGACACCTGTCGCACAAGAGTCTTGAAGCTAGTAATACGTGTAGCAAATACAAGGCTGTCCAAATCCTATATCAATGTAAGCTGCAGCAGAATATATCCCTACAGAAAGAAGATCGCAGAGAAAAAGAGTTGAAAATGCAGACGTTGAAGGAAACCGCCGCCACTGTCGCCGGTGCCGCCAAATCAGCCATGGAGAAAAAGGACAGTTCGACGGAGAGAACAAGCGGCGATGAGAAGACCGCAGCGGATAAGCCGGGCGAGGCCGCCGGAGGCACCTACTCCTATTCCGCTACAACCGGGGAGAAGGGGCAATCCACCGGCGCCCACCAGATGTCGGCGTTGCCGGGCCATGGTACGGGAGAACCCGCAGGGCAGGTGGTGGAGGGGACGGTTCAGTCTCACCCCATTGGCCGAGGCACCGGCACGGGACGGACGACCACCGCGCATAACACGCATGTCGGCCCCACTGCCGGCCAGGGGTATGGCACCGGCGGTGGTTATAGCGGTTAGTCGAAGATCAGTATTTTGTATGTATATTAACTCGCAATAAATGGCTAGATTTTCAACAGTGGGATTTAAGAAAAATCGTAAAACAAGTCAAATACCGATAACGTAAATGAATATTAGAAGACATAAACCTAAATACTCATTTATCCGAGATCAGTTAAAATACAATAGACCGTGTAGAAAATAAAAATTATAGGCTAATACACACAAGGAAAAGTCACTAGGTCAGAGGGAATAGAATCAAAGGCGGAAAAACGATTTATTATTAGTAGCTTTAGAATTCGGAGGATTGACGATTATTATAGAATCAATTTTGCTGCCTTGAACAGCCACAACAAGAAGGAAAGAGAAGCAGCCGCTAGAAATGTGCCACTACCACCACCGGCTATAGGCTCAAGGTCTTCAGGAGGATATTCATCTGGACTTGACTCTTCTGCTAAAAAAAGAAAAGATCTTGCAGGAAATCCATCTTCACCGCTTGAAAGAGCTTTCAAAATTCAAGCTCGGAATACGTTACATGCTTTAATAGCTGGATTCTTTTATGTATCAGGGTTGCCATTTCATTTGGCAAAAAACGCGTATTATACACCCTGCTTTTGGTTCGCCACTGAAAATAACTTGAAGGATTATTTACCGTCTGACTATACTATGTTGATAACCACGTTGCTTCAATGGGAAAAGACCAAAGTGGAGAGATTATTGGATCCAATTAAAAGTACATGGAGAGAAAATGGGTCTATGTTTATGAAAGCAGTGGATTGTTAAGACCAAAGAATTTATCTTTGGCTTGATGTATGAAGTGGTTGAAAAAGTCTCAAAGCGTGGTTTAAATGATCACAGAAAATGCAAAGAATTGTGTTGGTGCTGGAGCTTTGCTTGATGGGACGTATCCTAATATTGTTTGGACACCGTGTGTGGTGCAACATTAAATCTTGCACTGCAAAACATCTGTGCAGCAAAGAACGTGGATGACAATCGAGAAGTATATGATCAGCGCTCGTGGATTAGTATTGTCTCCTCCGAGTTTACTATGGTTAAGAATTTCATCATGAACTGTAGTATGAGATTGTCAATGTTCAACAAATTTGTGCCTCTCAAGTTTCTTAGTGGGTGTTTGGAGTAGCTGAAGCTTATCGATAAGTGCTGAAAATTTTTGGAAGCTGCTGAAAGTGGCTGAAAGCATATGAAAGTTGTTGATTTTGATAATTTGTAAGTGTTTACAAAAAGTGCTGAAAGTCAAAAATTAATATTAGAAAATATTAATAAAATGATATCTTATAAAATAAAAATCTTATTTATTTCTCACTTATTAAACAAATTTAGAATTTTTACATAAATAAAATTTAAAATTTATTTCCACTCATATAAAATAGTATTTTAATAATAAATATTAGTAAAATAAAAATTAGTAAAAAATTATGTATAATTAATATTATTAGTTAAAATCAAGAATAAAAAAGATTATAAATTATATTAATAGAACAAATATTTACTTATTCTTTATTAAATGACAAATAGAAATTATACATATAAATAAGCAATATCGATCATTAATTAAAAAAATAGTTATAAAATTATAATAGAATGTATTAACTAAAAAAGTTAAAAATTATAAAAGCTATAAGCTATCAACTTCAGCTAACCAATACCAGCTTACGAAAATTCTCTATTTTTGACCCAAACAGCTTTCAACATCTTTATAAGTTGGATTTTCCAAACACCAAATCCATTTCCCGATGCAGCTTTCAACTATAAGCTGATTCACATAAGCTATCACAAACACCCCCTTAGTGTTGCTACTTCTAGGTTTGCTTCAGTACTTGTGATGTTGAAGCGATTCAAACTTATTGAGAGGTCTTGATGAATATGGTAGTTAGTGAGGAATGAAGTTATTATCGAGATGATGATACTGAAAAGGCTACATTAATGAAGAACTTTGTGGTGAATTGTTGTTGGTGGGATAAGATTGATTACATACTCTCATTCACAGCTCATGTATATGATATGTTTCACATTTGTGATACTGAAAAGGCTACATTAATGAAGAACTTTGTGGTGAATTGTTGTTGGTGGGATAAGATTGATTACATACTCTCATTCACAGCTCATGTATATGATATGTTTCGCATTTGTGATACTGACAAGCTATGTCTTCACTTAGTGTATGATATGTGAGACATATGATAGAGAAGGTGAAGATAGCAATATACAAGCATGAATGGAAGGAAATCCATGATGTGCCATCTCCATTCTACGAGGCGGCCTATGGGATTTTAGTCAGTCGATGGAACAAGAATAATACCCCTCTCGATTGTCTTTCTCATTCACTCAACCCAAGGTAGCTTATACATATTCAATACATTTAACTTGTAGAATATTTTATATTTTCAATTATAACTCTCCATTTTTTTTAATCTTATTGAAGATACTATACTGAGCAATGGTTCAAAGAAGATCCTGCTCGAGTTGCTCCACATATGGATGTTGAAGTTGCTACTATGAGGATTCAATATTTGAGAAAATATTTCTTAGGTGGCGTGGAAAAGGTAAGAGTGAATGGCGAGTGGGTGCTATTTACCAACAAGACAAGAGCTTTTGGAGATTCCGACTCGATTCGTGATCGCTATTATATGGATTTGAAGTCTTGGTGGTAAACTTATGGTGCAAGTGCACTATTGCTTCAAGGACTACCTTTTAAACTACTTGTCCAACCATCATCTTCATCATTTGCTGAGAGGAATCGGAACACTTACTCATTTGTTAATTCAGCTAGAAAAAACAAATTGACAACCAACCGTGTCGAAGACTTGGTTTTTGTTCATAACAACCTAAGGTTGTTATCAAGACAAATCCCCAAATACATGAAGGGGCCGAACAAAATGTGGGATATTGCAGGAGATAAGTTCAGGACATATCAAGATGTTGGAGACCTAGAGATAGCATAATTCTCCGTTGGTGAGCCGGAATTGGAGATAGTGATATTTGTAGATGATGGTGGTGCACAAGTAGGAGGTGTCGGTGGTGGTGATGAGAGTCGTCCTCTAGAACTTTAAATATTGTTGTTTGATTTATTTTGTTGAACTAGTAGCTAATTGACTTTTATATGACATTTGTGACTTTTGAGGATCTAAGTTGTGTTATTATGGGAATTTGGACTTTTTGAAGTACTAAATTGTATTATATATACAACCTAAGGTTGTATATATATATATATATAATTGAAATTTAAAAATGAAAAATATATTTCAAACACATCCGTATCCTTTTTTTTTAAATGGTGTATCGCCGTATTCGTATCCTAATGTATCAGTATCCCCATATTCGTTTTCGTGCTTCATAGCTTATCAATAAATTATGTAAAAATTGTATATCTTCGGTTGTATCCATTTTGTATAACATGCATCTATTTGTAGCTCGATTACGTATTTCAATTTTTTGTATTTTTAATCTTCTTGTTATCTTCGGTGATAGTAATTTCGATTTATGTTACAATATTTATGTAATCTTCAATTTGAGCAACTATAAACTTTTTATTTGTATGTTGATATTTTTAAAATCTAATTAGGAGTTTTAAATAGAATTTAAAATGATATTTTAAATTTAATAAAAAAATATTATAGATAGTAACTAGTTAAAAATAAATCAACAAGAAAATTAAAGTTAGATGGGTTTGGTATTAGATGGAAGTAGATTTTAAATCAGATAGTGAACTGAGTGTTATCGATAGGTTTTGAAAACTTTGATTTGATTTTCAATTATGCAAAATTATAAATTCAGGTTCTATTTTGATATGATTTTTCTGATCGATTTAGTGTGTGTTTGGAGTAGCTGAAGTTTATTGATAAGTGTTGAAAGCTGCTGATTTGGGAATTTGTAAGTGTTTGAAAAAAAGTGCTGAAAGTGGGGAAAATAGTATTTGAAAAACTGCTGATATCAATAGCTTATTTTAACTTTTTAAATAAAATGTCCGTTAGTGTTATTAAATAATTATAATTTATAATAAATAAATAAAATTGAGAAGTTTTTTTGCATTATAATTTCGATTTCAATTGATGAGTGGTTTTTATACCATCTCATCATGTTCTTTTTAAGCTTGTTTACATCGTTTTCCATTCATTTTTAGCTTTTGTTTTGCTTGGAATCGTATACTTTCGATGGTTTTTGGTTTTGTAAGTTTCTCGCGCATTTTAAGCATATTTGGTGGTATTTGGCACCAAAATAAAAGAAACCATGACCATTGATGCATTTTTGGCAAAGATGGAGTTTCTTGGATGAAGAATGGAGAGGATTTGAAGCCGAATGTTGAAGAAATCGTGTTTCGGAGCTCCTGTATCAAGGCACTTGGAAAATCATGTGGCCGATGGATCTAACGATCTTAGAATCCGATCTCCACCGTCCACATCGTAGTTCCATGTGTTAGGAACATCTTGGCAAAGTTTCATGGCGATCCAACGGCTAACGAAGGAGATATCGCATTTTTCCCAAAACGCGACAGTGTAGAAAAACTGTTCGGCCGAATTGTTAAGGACCGCGGTCCGCATTTGTGAGGGACCGCGGTCCGATGCGTTCTGACCCAAAAAATTGCAAAGTCAGTAGGGGTCGGACCGCGGTCCGCCTTTGCACTGGACCGCGGTCCGCGTCGTCTAGAGCCCAAAATCAGTCTTTTTTCGGCCCGAAACCTATATAAACCCTTCCGGACTTCTTTCCTTCGAAGACACACACCATAATTCCGATTTTTTCCACCCTCCAAGGCAGAGAAACACCCAAGGCATCCCTCCATTGAAGATTCAAGACGAAGATTGAAGACCACAACCCGAGAACCAAGCGCGAGGATCAATCCGCTAGATTCTAGGTTGTATTATTCCTTCTCAGTTTTGTTTAGGAGTTTTGATACTTGAATTCTATGGATTATTTTTGCATCTTTTGTGATTATTTTCCTACGAATATGAGTGGCTAAATCCCCTTGTGTGGGGGTTTAGCAGGATCTATGTTTTTGATGAATTGATTCAGGCCCTAGTTTTTCAATGAATGAATTGTTTTGTTTCTTAATTGTTGAGCCTGCTTTTGATTTCTCTATGATTCTTTAATGTGACTGGCCATCATCTTAGATAATTATAGAGAATATAGGTAATAGATAATACGGCGCATCATACCCGGTTATTTATTTAGACCTGCAATTAAGTGTCTAGATTGTCACCATTGATTTGGGATAGTTTAGATGGTTCCTTAAATCCTTGAGCATGATACGATCCTTAGGTTCATGATATGATCACTTGATTGACCCTTAGGATTATAAGTTAGAGATCTCCCGCCATCATACGGAATCCCTAGAGCCTTAGTGGATGAACCAACAAAATAAATTCATAAATGCTAGCTAGAGAATGGGAATGAATCGATCATCTTAGGCATAGTGATTGCTAAACCTCAGCACTCTTCATCAATCTTGAAACCACACCCATTAATCCACTTTGCTTCGCTTTTACTTGTTTTCTTACTTTCTTGCTATTTTAATTCCGTAGTTTTAAATAAATCAAACCCAGTTTAGGACCAAGTAGATAGCGAAATAATTAGGATAATTAGAACCCAACTGAGTCCTTGTGAGATCGACCTCGGGAGTTGCTAGATTAGGTACTATACCGATTCGTGCACTTGCGAGAATTATAATTTGTTCATCATCAATATTACAAAATATTAAATTAAATAAATTTTTATATTATATAAATTTATGATATATCATATTAGCATAAATATATCATATTTTTATATTTTATATATCAGTTATTTGCATAAATTCATAGTAATAATATTTTTATATAATTTTAATAATTATGTAGCTAAGAAATAATTATCATTAAATAAAAATAGAAAATTTTTAATTTAAAATTTAGTTAATCTATATTTAATTTTAATAATAAATATTTCATTAAACTTGTAGAATTTATAAATATAAAATATAAAATATTTTTTTATTAAATTACTAACTAATATATTAAAATACAATTATAATTAAATTTATAACTAATAAAAATATTAATTTTGAGATTAATGGTTTTTGAGAATTATTAAAATATTTAATGGATAAAATAGTCAAATAAATTAGATAAGCTGTAAGCTGCAGTTGAAAGTTGAGTCATAACAGATTAAGCAACTTCTCTATCTTGACTATATTTGGTAGGAAATTTCTGCTGAAAGCTAAGTGTTTCAAACACTCCAGCTGCAGTTGAAAGCTGCTCTAAACACTGGACCGAAAATCTTTTTTATTTTCTTAGAAAAATATTTTTCTTACTTATTTTTCACAAAACAGCCGGTTTGATCAGCGGTTAACCAGCCAGGATTATTTTTCCAGATTTTGATCGAAAATTGAATCAGTTTTCCGGTTTAATTTTCATTCGTGCTAGGGGTGTAAGTGATTCCGCTCCGAATCGCAAAACCGACCGAACCGAACCGAACCAAACCGAAAAATATGGTTCGGTTCGGCTTCAGGTTTGGTTCGGTTTATTTTTTTAGGAACCGTTTACATTCGGTTCGGTTCGCGGTTTCAAGAATTTTTGAATGGTTCGAACCGAACCGAACCAATATCATATTTTAATTTTTAATTTAATATTTGTCTTTCTTATATGAGAATATCGTTGGATTTAGATATTAGATTTAAGTTAAGATCAATTTTAATCTATACAAAGAAAGAGAAAGGAGTAACAACTCTATACTTATGAGTTCGGAACGAGTGACATCCTATAAATTATTATTCTTGCATTATTTAGGATTTAAAAAATAAATAAAAAAATAAAAAGGTGAACTGATGTACTGACCGAACCAAACCATTTATAAGCGGTTCGACTCCAATATTTAGAAACATATTGAACCGAATCGGACCGAACTATTTCTATGTGTTTGGTTCGATTTCTAAAATACATAAAAAACCGAACCGAACCGTTATACCCCTACGTGCTCTCACAAAGCCGAGAAGGCCCATTCTATTGACTCGGGATGGTAATGGACCGAATTTGGACCGGATCCTCCTCGGTCCAGATCCAGATTCGGGATTTTTTACTTTGGTCCAAATCCGGTCCAGATCCATTGGATCTCAAAAAATGAGATCCAGACCCAGATCCATTGGATCCACAGGGTCTCGGGTCTAGACCCGGATCCATAAATTTTTTTAGCTAAAATTAAAAAATTATAAATCAATTAAAATTTAACTAATTTAATTAGTTCTATAATAACACGATAATCTTTAAGAGCATTAGTATCATTAAAAAAAATCAAACTACTCATGATATTATAAAAATATTACAATCATCTATAAAAATATGATCTTCTCTCTAAAAAAAACTTCCAAATTCGTGGACAGTGAGTACTCAATCTCCTCCCTCTTTTCTATTTATTAGATTACTAGTTAAGTATTTCAAGCTCAACAAATAATGTAACGTGATATTTTAAGTAGAATAATATAAATATAATATTTTAGATATGATAATAAAATAATATTTTAGTTATAAAAATGGCGGATCTGGACCGGATCCGGATCTCAGATCGTAAAGTCCAGATCCAGATCCATAATTTTTAAAATCAATCCAAATCCGATCCAGATTCAATGGGTCCAATTTTTATGGATCTGGATCCAATGGGTCCAAATTCGATCCAGATCCATTTTTATGAATCTGAATCCACGGATCTGGACCGGGTCCAAGATCCATTGTCATCTCTACTATTGACCCCTTGACGGTAATTTTTTAACCGCTAAAACTCTGCTTCGAATTTTTCTATCCTAGACCGGGTCTACAACTTAAATTGTAGACCCGGTGGTTAAAAATGAAGACACATCACATGTTTGTAAAAAAAAAAAATTAATAAAAAACACAATTTCTATCCTAGACCACAAGGTCTTGTAGACCGGTCTAGGATAGAAAAATTCCTCTGCTTCTGTATTCGACACTGTGGCCGTAGAAAAGAATGTGGTTATTCAGCAGAAAAGGGCCTTCTGGCTTCTCCGCCACCTCCACAGCGGAGCAAGTCACCCAAGGGATTGATGGCACGGGTCTCACCGCCATCGTTACAGGTAGTTATTTATTATTACCTCTATGCTTCTTTTCTTTTCTGTGAGGGTTTTCTAACATGTGCTGCCAATTTATCTAGAATGTGCAAGCATTTTTGCTTGAAACCACAATAGGTTTCTTGTGGAATTAGGTTAATCTGTTGATACTTGAGTATTCGGTTCCTGTTCTAGAACACTGACATTAATTTCCTCGAATTGCATATAAAAATGAGGCTCTGTGGTATTGTATATAGTTTTGACTGGGGGTTGTTTTGTATTGGTTAGTCTAATTGTTTGTTGGAGGACTCAAATTTCATTCATAAGCAGATTAGATGACATTGGTGGATTGAACTTATTTGTAGATCAGTTCAGTAGACAGATTACTATCACAATTAAGTAAAACAAAGTATTTATAATGAGTAAAATATAACCACCTTGCATTGCTTCTGTTGCAGGAGCTTCAAGTGGTATTGGGGCAGAAACTGCGAGGGTACTTGCACTGCGCGGGGTCCACGTAGTTATGGGAGTCAGAAACCTTGGTACTGGGCAGCACTGCAAGGAAGCAATCATCAAAGAAGTTCCAAACGCGAAGGTTGATGCAATGGAGCTGGATCTCAGTTCTATGGCTTCAATCAGGAAATTTGCATCAAACTTCAATTCCGCGGGCCTTCCGCTGAATGTGCTCATGTTAGTATCATGTTCACATACAAATTGGAAATTGCTAGTTTGAGCAATGATTCTATAGCATACTTTATAATTGAAGTTCAACCGGTGTTTCGCTTTTTGCTAGAAACAATGCTGGGATAATGGCAACACCTTTCATGCTTTCAGAAGACGACATAGAGCTGCAGTTTGCAACAAACCATGTAGGTAAGGTTTCAGCACTTGTATCACCAAAAACTATAGACTTGAAACTTTTGCTATTGTTCTGCTGCTTGAGTTTGTTTAGGATACAGGTAGAGATGTTCACTTATTGATGAAAAATCGTATTAGTTGTTAAGAGTTCCATTCCTATTAATGCATCTTGTTTTAGACCAACTCAGTTTTGTCATTTTACAGGACATTTCCTCTTGACAAATTTGTTGTTGGAAACCATGAAGAGAACAGCTTACAAAAGTAAGCATGAAGGCAGAATTGTAAATGTATCTTCCCGAAGGCACAAGTTTTCATACACTGAAGGGATCCGCTTTGATAAAATTAATGATGAACCAGGGTATATTCACTTGAAACTGAAGAAACTTGGTTTATATATCTGTTGCAAATCATTTTCCCTCACCTGTCATCAGTTATGGGGTATTTAAGATGCCTTTCTGATAACGAATGAGAGTTTAATATGCTTCAGTAAAGTTGAGGCTACTCATTTGTAAAAAATATTTGGTGATGGTCTATAATTATACTAAAATGATTGATAAAGAAAACCAACCGTCAGATCTACCGCTGTGATTTCTCCAGTTTTATTAAATGATCTTTGTAGTCGATGCACAGGTACAACAGCCTATCTGCATATGGACAATCAAAACTTGCTAATGTGCTGCATGCTAATGAACTTTCTAGGCGTTTGAAGGTAATTGGTTTGCCTTGAGGGTTTTATTAATCTAGTCTAAACGTGCATTGTTCACTATCTTGTTGAGTGAGTTTGGTCTTATTTCTTCACATGCATGACTATACAGTTCAACAAAAGTTCTGCTTATAGTTATCTTAGACTCAATTAGGTTGGTGACACAGATTGAGTTCTAATAATCGACTCCCTACTCTATAGTTCATGTATAGTTCTACCCTTACGGTACTCACAAGTTTTATAGTTCCTGACTTCCTGATATAGCAGATGCCTTTCCCGTAATAGCATAATGATTTTAGATATTTTTTTTTGTTTTTTTATTTTTATATTTTAAAGGAAGAGAGGGTGGAGATAACAGCTAATTCCCTTCATCCAGGAGGAATTGCCACCAATCTTTTCCGCCATCACAGCTTTATAAACGGTAACATCTTGCCCTATTAAAGTCATCTTATGCATGCCCAGCCCCCCCTCCTCCTGCCTGAGACAACAGGATTACTTTGCAAACATTTCTTATACAGTTGCAGAGGATGTGTTTCACTTAAAGTATCCAGTCCAATTCTCTTTTTAATAGTCATCTTATGCATGCCCAGCCCCCCTCCTCCTGCCTGAAACAACAGGATTACTTTGCAAACATTTCTTATACAGTTGCAGAGAATGTGTTTCACTTAAAGTATCCAGTCCAACTCTCTTTTCTTTGGGTTATTTTAGGTCTTGTTGCAGCTCTCGGTAAGCATGTGATGAAAAATGTGCAGCAGGTACTGTATCTTGTAAACAAAGCAGTCATGTTATTCATATTTTTCAGTTTCTGTTTTAAAATAAGTTTTAGGGTGTTAAGATGACACGAAAACATATGGAATGTTGCTGTTTCCTGCACAAGTGTGTTTGCTTTCTGGTGGTAAACTTTGAATGCTTTTGCAGGGAGCAGCAACGACCTGCTATGTCGCATTGCATCCAGATGTCAAAGGCACATCTGGCAAATACTATGCCGACTGTAACTTGGCTGAGAAAAGCTTGCAAGCTAAAGATCACGAATTAGCCAAAAAATTGTGGGACTTCACCAATAAGCTTGTAGGCAAATGTAAAACTTAGCCAAGATTTTCCCGTTGTACAAGCAGCATGAGTCTTATATTATGCCCTTGTGATGAAGGACCAACTTCAGGTAATCAATGTAATATTTGGAGAAAACAGGTAGAAGTTTTATTATGGATCAAAGGGAAAAAAAAATGGTTAAAGTTATGAATAAGATATAAATTCTGATGAGGTCTACAAGTTCTAAGAAATTCGGTACGTACATTCTATGTTGTATTTACTTACCAAAAATAAACCAAGTTCTTTTTAGTTATGATAATGACTGCTTTCAACTTCTTCATATACTCCAGCATCGATCGACTTCTTTATATATTGGTCGACTATTGTCATCTAAGTTGTGAAACCTCCGTATTAAGTCTGTCAGACCTTCTTCATCCACTTGTATTCTGTGACTAACAGCTGAACTGACTCTCCAGCCGATGGAGAGGAGAGACCGATTGAGCGATGTGTCCCACTTCAAGTTTCTCTCAAGACACCATGAGCAGCTATTCCAATTGGGAATGATCATGAGAATCTAAACACTGCTTGGAGAATGTTGGGATCCCAATAAGAAGGGCTACTGATCTTGGATTGCTTTGCCAAAGTATGAGAAGCTTCTTGCAGAACCGTAGCTTGATTTTGATGAGGAGATTGGATTGAACCAATCCCACCAATTATGGATTTGGGAGGACCAGACATCTCTCCTTTTAGTTGTTGACGCGATGCTGGATGCAGAAGTGGACTCCCGACTGGAGATACAGGGGCCGATATATTCCTTGGAGTATAAATATTACTGAAAGAGAGAAAGGTTTAGGCCTTTGGCAAGAGTTTTTGATTCAAAGATTGGTATGAGAAGCAGAGAAGATGGGAGATACCTCGAGTGGAAGGTAGATTTTGAAGGCATGGAAGAGTGTACAACAGCTTTCCCCAAATCCAACGGATAAGGGCTTCTAGCATAATCGCCCTGCAAAGGTACCTTAGACTTAACAGCCTTTGTAACCAGCATTTGCTTTCCCAAAGGTAGCTTCGTCGTTCTCACAAAAGGGTGGTCCAAGAGCTGAGAAGCCGTAGCGCGATGCAGGGGATTCAATTGCAAGCAGCACCTCAGGAAGTCCTTACAAACATCTGAGAGGTAACCTGGAATTACTGGTACTTCCGTTTCACATGCAACCTTGTACATGGCCATTACCTAATATGGAAACAGAGTCTTGAACTGAAGAAAGTTTGTTTATCATAACATGGAAATTTTACTGTTATAATCACAGACCCCTTTATACTGGCTTAGAAGTGGTTTTGCTGTAGCCATTTCCAGAACAGTGCATCCAAGGCTCCAGATATCACTAGCCAAGCTACGCTTACTGGAGTTTGTAATGAGCTAAGCATATATCGGTAGCAATTTAGGCATCTGGGAAGCAATCTTTAGTCTCAAAAATATAGAGAGAAACATACCTCAGGTGCCATCCAGTAAGGGCTATCCAAGGGAAATGATTGATCTGATTTTCTTATAATCTATAGAAGCACTTGTGTGAAAAACACCAAAATGAACTCTGTTACAAATTAAGTCTGGTTGGAAACAGAGAGGAAACTTACATGCTTTTCAATGAGGGAGCTGGACAGCTTAGCTCTGCCCTTTGGATCAACAAGAATTGAGGCTGCTTTGATATTCCTGCAACACTTCTGCATTAGAAGCAGTCTACAGAAAACATGTTCAAATATGGATTTGTACCAGTGTCCAATGTCTTTGGAGTGCAGGTATGCTAGCCCCGCTAAAATCTGCTGAGTGTAGTTACGGATGGCTGATTCGCCTAATCTTCCGTATTCTTGGAGAATTGAACGGATCGAATCACCAGATAAGTATTCTACGTATATGTAGAAGTTATCACCCACCTGATCAGCCAAACTATATTGTGGATTAACATTCATAGATCAATAGTTTTTCTATAACAAAAATGGCTTGGTAGTAGAAGTTTCAACTGACCATTTCAGATCCAAGATAGTGCACAATGTTAGGGTGCTTCATGTCCCTCAACAGTGCAATCTCCTGCAAAAGACTGAATCTTTACAAGAACAACAAAAAGGCATGCAGAGAGAGAGAGAGTAGCTAGAAAACTCACCTAACAAACAAACCTCCTTCATGGCACACATTTCACCCTTCTCCCTACCAATAAAACCAAGAAACAACTTCAAGAAATGAATTCAGCCAAAACCCACAAAACCCAAATGAATTTCAAGAGACATCATAATTCATAACAGCATTGCCCACGTATTAAAACCAACATATATGTTTCCCAATGGGCCTCTACCAATCAACCTCCCTTTCTTCCAAGGGCTCCCAACATTTTCAACTCTTACAGGACTAGGTGAAAGTGAAGGTGATTTTGAATTCGAAATTGTCGGAGAGACCGGTGTGGACTTTGACAATGTTACCCCTGGGGGAAGAGGCAAGGTTGTAGGAGAAACCGGTGTGGATTTGGGCGTTGCTCCTTGAGGAAGGGGAAGTGGATAACTCTTCTGCTTTGCATCTTCAAACCACTTAGATTGCATCCCTCCACCTCTTGGACTATCCATTGGGCAACATTCTTGGCTAGACAAAACATCTTGAACTTGGAGTTTTGGCACTTCAATCTTTAAATTCTTCTTCCTTGATTGTTTTTTTGAGGCGGGATTTCTAATAGGAGGGATGTTCTCAACATGGGGGTGATCAACAAGAATTCTTCAGCATAAAAGGGGAAAAGGAAAATCAAGAATTAGCCACACAACATGAAATCTTATGCATGAGTAATGAGAAAAATCTCACCTTGGAGGTGATTTGGCGCCAAAGAGATCTTGTTTCTGATCAGGAGGAGGAAAGGAAAAGGAGGCATCGTCTAGTGAAGAGGTCAAGTGAGTGAAGCTGAAGCTGGACGAGTCAGAGGTCGTGCTGATGCTGGGACTCACTGAGTCGGAATGGAAAAGTTGCCAAAGCTGCTCCTTCTTCAAAACAGCATCCACCAACCTCTCCCACTTGTCGTAGATAGCAGACATCTCTCTCTCTAGTCTCCCCCTTCCCTCTCTCCCTCTCTTCTCTCTCTCTCTCTCTCTCTTCAAAGTTGAGAACAAACCGGTTCTGTTGGGACTAGACTCCATATCATAGACGTCATGTTTCGTGGGTCAAATCAACCGCAAACTTAACACGCAGCCAGTTTCGCTAGAGTTACACGAAAATGAAGTGTGAATGCATTTTGAAGATAATAATATGAAATTTTGGAAGGGCTGCGAGAGTCCACGGCTAAGAAACTTGACTTGCTTAATATAGATATCATAGATAGAACAAGAGAATGTAGTAGAAGAGCTCTTGAATTCACCTCATATGTTCCAAATCATGAGATCAAGATCCGGTTTTCGGAACTGTTTGATTAATTGTTAAGGTTACTAAAGTGGGTGTTTGCAACCATTTAAATTATTGAACTTATAACTTAATACTCCCTCCGTCCCGCTAAAAACGTCTCAGTTGACTTCGGCACGGAGATTAAGAAATTTTAATTTAGTGTGTATTTTATGAGTTTTAATTGTATAAAGAAAATGACATAGTTTTCGAGGAGTGGTTGGTGGAAAGAAATGAGAATTATCTAAATTTTTGCAAGGCTAGTGAAAGGCAATCGATTTTTATTTTTTATATTTTTTTATATTGTATTTGAAGAAATAATCTAAAGTTTTCAAAAAGATAAAAGTCATAATTTTCTGAGTTCGGAGCGGAACATAATTGAGTGAGAGATAGATTTTTGAAGAGAGAGAGTATAAGAATGTGGGGGGTTGAGTAGTGAGTAAGGGGGATCCACTTCATTTTATGTTTAAAAATAATTTTTACTATTTTAGGAAAGATGACAGAAATAGCGGGACAGAGGGAGTATAATTTAAGGAAAAGTTATTTTTTGGTGTTCGCAACAACTTAAATACGAAAAAATTCTCTACAATTAAGTTGAATAAGTTGAAGTTGGTTAAGTTGGTTTTTACCAACTTCTCCAACTTAATGACATATTTTGTAATTTCGGATAAGCTATGATTTGACATTTTACTTATAAATCACAAAAAAAGCTACTACAGTATAAATTTTGCAAATACTATTTTTTTAACTTTTTTCTTCTTTTAAACAGTTTTTGCAAACATACCCTAAATTCTCTAATAAGCCACTTTTACCAACTTCTCCTTAATTTAAGCACTTAAAAAAAGTTTAAACTATTGTAAACACGCCTAAGAAGAATACTCTCACTCTTGTATTCCCGATTTAATTGTCTCATAATATTATTTTATTTCTAAAAAAGAAATTGAGATAACACTTAAAATATAAAAAAAGTGGTGTATAAACATTATTTCACATAAAAAATAGAACTTCTTAATTTTTGTATTAAAAAAAAACGATATTATTAAAACGGTAATAGCAACCCAATGACTTGTAAAACCGACGTATAAAATGTAAAAAATATTATCTTGGTCAACCCAACGTACTGTAGTATTGCAATATTTCAACCTCTGCAGTTAGTAAGATTGGGTCCGCGTGGAAACTTCCTAGAAGTCAGCTATTTTCAGCGGTTTTCCTATTTTCTTCTCCATCTCATCCAATTTTTGAAAAAAAAAAAAAAAAAGTTCATAACCCTCAGATTGAATGAGTTCTAAAGTTACAAAATACTCCATCAGTTTCATTTATCTTATCACATTTTTTTAATATTATAAAAAATAATTATTAATTGTGTATAAATAATTGGATCTCATAATATTAATAATTGATCTATACCTTCATTCTTTATCATTCTTAAAATGAAAAAATATCGATGGGACACTAAAAAAAACGAGACTAGATGAAAAGTTGGGAAAAAGAGCACTTTGAACACATGGGCCAACTTAGCCCAATTAATTAATATAATCGAAAGTCCAGGCCCAGTGGAAGAATCATACTTTAATTTATAAAATTGGGCCTAAAGTGTATCCCATTTCCAGTAAATATTTTCACCTACTCTTCAAGATTTCATTAAATTTTGTGCAGAAAATAATCATAAAATAACTAAACATTTTCCACATTGAAATGGAGCAGAACTAAACCAATCAAGCCAAACACCATCCCTGCCAATTCCATCTCTGCAAGAACCTCCAAAAATTAAGCTACTTTCTTGACTTCCAAATGACTACGTCCATGTCTATTGCTATATCCACTCCCACATCATCTTTATTGTATTCATCATCATCTTCTGGTGGGAAGATCTCATCTCTCTGCTCCTCGAATTCCGCAATTCCAGTCCCTAAAAATGCAATCTTTGGGCATATTAAATGCGTTTCCCAGTTGAGTTTAACTCCCTTTTCTCAATGGAGTGGTCTGAAGAACGTAGGCATTTCAATTTCACAGTATTCAGTGAAGATGGGTAATCCCTCTTTTTGCATTTTATCAGCTTTTGCTGTTTCTTTGATTTTGGATTGCTGAAATATATGTATATGTTTAGTATCCAGCTTGGGGGAAACTTCAATTGAAGTGTCATAATTATTCATTTTCTTGAAACTCTTGAGCTTTAGGTGTAGTTGAATATATAAGTGTTTGTTTTGCAGAGAGGAAGGGGAAGTGTAAAGGCAAAGGAGTTTATGCTTCTTTATTTGGAGTTGGGGCTCCGGAGGTTTTGGTGATTGGTGTGGTGGCTTTGTTAGTTTTTGGGCCAAAGGGTCTTGCTGAGGTTAGTCTTTGCTTTTACTTTTATGTGCTGGGGTGTTGTTTATGTATTGGAGTGTGATTCATAAAGTTCAATTTATTTCTTGATTTTATTGTTGGGACGACTTCTAGACCTTAACTTGCACCTGCAAAATAATAGGAATTGGAAGTAGTTAATTTATTCAGACTTGGGTTGCTCTGCATATTTATGTAATTCGGTTCCGAACAACTACTAAGTTAAAAGGGAAGACTATAAAGGTTTTTTTTGCAATGGGATTCGTGAGTCTCGAGTGCCTCTAGCCTCAAGAATCTCATTGAATTATGTATCGGGAAAAAGATAATAAGAATTAAGGTACATCTCTACTATGTAGAGATTTTGTCGAAACAAATTGGTTAGAAGTGTTCGTCTGAGTCAACTCAAGAAGTGTTATCCAATAAGTTTACCAACAGAAAAGAATGACATAGATGTAATCCTAGGTCTGAAACAAAATAAACTCTTCACCTTTAGATGGTAGATGTTGCTTGCTTTAAAATCCTTATTTTTATTCTCGTTGTCCTAACTTTGATAGAAAAATAGAGAGAAGAGACTGATAGGGTAATAATTTTTTTCCACTCCTATATTGTTTGCATAGTGATGTTTTTGGTATGTCATAAGTGTGGTTTACTGGTGTGGAACAAGAAAAGGAGAAACTCATAAACTGCATCAGTATTTTTCGATATGTTTTTCTTCTTCGTTGTTTTGGTCTTGGGAGTTCGGTGGATGGGTTTAGGGAAACAAAGTTTTACTCGAATGAGACAATCATACGAAATTGGAACTTGTTCGTTTGTTTGTCCTAGGTCGTGAATGGATTTATCAATGCTGAACTCTGTAATAACTTGAGACGTTGATTTTCCTGGTGGATCTTGATTCTCAAGCTAGATGCTAGGACGATTGATATTTCAGTATTTCTTCAATTTTATGCCCTATCCGTTTCTTTGGTCGAAGATTCTTCAATTGAGTAAAGCTCCCTCATGAATTTAGGTTACAGAACCTTTGCATTACTGCTCTCTTTTAGTCACTCCATTAGTCATACTTTGTGGTGACAGGTTGCGCGTAACCTGGGAAAGACTTTACGTGAATTCCAACCTACAATCAGAGAACTTCAGGTAGGTCTTTGCTTTTTCATTTAAATTCTACTATGCTGAATGCAAATGTGTTTCTTGTGATGTGTAATCGAGTTATGATAAACTGCCAATACCTTTATCCTAATAGGAAGTCTCGAGGGAGTTCAAGAGCACTCTTGAACGAGAAATTGGCCTCGATGATATCGACAATCCAGTAACAAAACGTCCCACTCCCACCACAACTGAACCTAATCCAGGGACAAATATTGAACCAAGTGAGTATGCATCAATCATTCTTTTTCAACTTTGGCAGGTGTTCCGCACGTGTCAAATTACCATGATACCCCTTGGATTCTTATTCAGTCTCTCTGAATGAGTTTGTCCTAATTCTAATCCGCATACGAGATCCATTTCTTGCAGACGGATCCTCTTCGGAAACTAAAGAAGTTTCAACCGATCCCACCTTAAAGATGAGAGCCGACAAATTTAGAGGAGCTCTGACAGCGCTGAAGGAAGAGCAGGAGGAAGAGGAGAGGCTGAAAAAGGAAGAGCAACTTCAAGCTCAAGCCGAACAGGAGACTACCTCTGAAGGTCAGTAAACTACGGTTACTTGCTACAGTTACGGTTATTTGTTACTATTTACGGTTATTTGTTACTATTTTCAGTTACTCCTGAAGCTTCAGAAACTCCTGAAACTCAAGAAAGTCCAGAAGAAGCCTCGTTGGTTACTCCTCCGCCTGAGAATCTGCAAAGCAGTGCACTTCAAGAAGCTGCTGCAGTGGCACCGAACGGCTCAGCTACTGCCACTGAAACACAAAGTTGAAGGTTTGGAACGATTTGTTTTTGAATGAGGAGGATGTTGTAGAACATATAGCGCGATGATAGTCCGTCCTTAAATGTCTCGACTTTGAGCAATAATGAGTTGTTGATGTGTTTCTGCCATTCGTTTTAGTACAGTTAGTAGTATTTGCACTTTTGCAGAAGTTAATTTTTTCATTGTCATAAAGTTCCAAGAATTGACCATTTGATGCTTTAAGTTTATTATTACATGTTCCTCCAGTAGCGAGAAAAACTCGATTTTTGTCTTCTAATGTGACTTATATTTTTTTTGTTATATGTATATGTTTGATCCATACCATACCATAAGGGTATTGGTATGTGGTAAATGTGATCCACTTTTTTTAACGAAAAATTTCACATGTCAATACCCTTGTGGTGTGGTACATACAGTGGTATAGGAAGGTGGTATATACAAGCCGCTCCGATTTACTAGAGGACTAAAATAGGATATTTGTAAACAGGGGCGGAGCCAACAAGGGGGCAGGGGTGGCAGTGGGCCCCCTGGCTTCAAAATACTTCTAGGTCTCAATTTTCAAATACCAAAATTCATCATTGGGGCTTTTTGTTGTTAATGGAGATTTAGGTGGTAGTGTGCAGTGGGTTGTTCAATTGATTCACGGCTCAGTGCTCACGGCTGCACGGTGCACCCACGCTGGTGACTAAGATAATAGAGCATGTGCGTAGAGCTTACTTATTAAAGGGTCCATGTCAACCTCGCAATCATAACTTTCCACAAAAAATTGAAGCAAATAGAAAACGGAGATTTGTTCCCTCATGGTTTGATGAATACAAGACGTGGTTGGAATATAGCATAGCAAAAGATGCAATTTTTTGTTTACATTGCTATCTTTTTTCATCGGGAAGTCGCGAAAAAGGGCATGATGCTTTTACAACTGGAGGATTTAGTTCTTGGCGTAAGAAAGAAAGATTGAGAGATCATATTGGAGACCATAATAGTGATCATAATAGAAGTAGATTGGCATGCCAAGATTTGTTGAATCAAGCTCAACACATTGAGGTATCTCTTACAAAGGTTTCAAAACAGTCAAAGGTTGATTACCGATGCTGATTAAATGCATCTGTTGTTTGTCTCCGCTATCTTATTATGCAAGGACTGGCTTTTAGAGGAAATGATGAGTCGGAAGAATCCTTGAATCAAGGGAATTTTATTGATGTTGGATATGAGTCAGTAGATTGATACTCAGCTGTTCTAGGGTTAAAAGAAATTGGGGGAAATCAAGATTTGTTGAATCAAGCTCAACACATTGAGGTATCTCTTACAAAGGTTTCAAAACAGTCAAAGGTTGATTACCGATGCTGATTAAATGCATCTGTTGTTTGTCTCCGCTATCTTATTATGCAAGGACTGGCTTTTAGAGGAAATGATGAGTCAGAAGAATCCTTGAATCAAGGGAATTTTATTGATGTTGGATATGAGTCAGTAGATTGATACTCAGCTGTTCTAGGGTTAAAAGAAATTGGGGGAAATCATAGTAGTACTATGGAATTGAAGATCCCAAAACCGAGCTGATATCAGTAGATTAGTGTGTCGATAGGATTAGCTGATGTATAGGTTAGACTTGATGTTTTGTTTATTGTTTTTGTCTAAGTCCTGTACGGGGTAGTTGTTGGACTGATCTTCTGCTGAAGATACTTTTCAGAACCCCATGTCATCAGTGTAATCGCTTGCGTTCTTCGTCAGAAGCTGAATGCTAAACCTCAGCTGGAGACAGCGCATCAGCTTACCCGATCTCAGTAGAAGACATTATCAGCTGATGGTCATCGGCGGAAGAACCTATGCAAGCACAATACCTTCGCGATCGACTAACCGACTATCGAAGCTCACTTCATCGGTCGACGACTCGGTCGAAGAAGACAGAGACGTATTCGCCCATCACGTACCCGACGTAAAAGCGACCCCGCACCCGAAGTCTTTTCGAATAGTTCGGAAAGAAGACATACGAGGTTGTTTGAACGGTCAACTCGACACTCTCACCAACTTACAAACCTCGACCAATGAGAGCCGACAACGCTTACCTACTCTACCAGTAAAGCTGCTCTCATGAACAGTGCATTAACTGCCCTGCTGCAACTAGCTCGAATTTATGGCCGTTTTCTTTGGAGGCTTGTGACACGTGGCATCGTCGTCTCCAATGGACATATGCCACAACTCACAGCTATAAATAGAGAAGGATTTGAAGATTTCGAAACTGAGAGGAACAGAGGAATATACGCGAAATCAAGGGAAAGCATTCAAGCTCACAACGCTCTAGAACCTTCAAGCTTATCCAGAGACGAACTAGTTTTCATAGAACACTTCTTGTAGTTCATCTCTCTAGAGCTCTTTGATCCCTTTCTTCTCTAAACTAAGCTCATTGCCAGATTCATAGCTTAGATTCGAAGGAGTTCACATTTAGTGAATCGTTCTTGTTGTAAGAACTCCTTCTCAGTTGGAGAATATTCCCTCCCTTCTAAACTTAGGTTTGGATTGTAAAAGTCGCTAAGGACTATAACTTAGAAGGATCCGTCCCTGCGTACGGTTTCCTTTGCCGAGACTTGCTCGGATTAATCAACAAGTTTCTCCCGCTGAGTTCGGGACCGTGGACGTAGGATCTCGTTATCCGAACCACGTTAAAAATCGCTTGTGTTATTTCTTGTTTTATCACATTGCATTTAACCCTGTTTTAAATCATCAGCTTGCATAAAACGTATCTTAAAAAGCGCACAGTCAAAAGACTTTACATTGCGAAAACACGTTTTCAAAAGAGACGACTCCGGGCCTAACACTTATCCGCACTACAGTCTCCGACTGAGTTTCGTAATACTGACATCAGTCAGTAGAAGAGCTCAGAAGCTGACTCACTTTGACCCCAGTGATCGAAGGCTTACTTGGCACTGTTCATCAGTTGCAAACATCAGCTTCAGCTGACCTTCACTGAGAAAAAGAAACAGAGCTCAGGTGTATTCCCCCCCCCCCCTCTACACCTGACTTTTCGTCTCCGGACCAACAATTGGTATCAGAGCACACGGTGTTCAACTGATCGCCGGTTCTGTAATACTGGTCCTCTCGAACTAATCCCGAAAACGTTTTCTCTGCACAAGCATCTCTTCATCTCATCCCTATACTCGTTGCAACATGTCTGATATGTCAGGTATTCGGATGGTGCCGATGTTCTCCGTTGAAAATTATACGGTTTGGCGCGTGCGTATGGAGGCACATCTTACGTCACTCCACGACAGCATGGCGGATGTTCTTGAAACAGGACCCATAATCCCCATGATCGACAGCGTCGTATTTTTCGCCGGAGAAGGCGTAGGATCACAGACAGGTGCAAAGATTCCCAAAGACAAATCTGCCTTCACACCTGAAGAGAAAAAGCTGCACAATCTAGACCGAGTGGCACGAAACGCTATACTGACTACGCTCAGTGACTCACACCTCGGCAGATTGCAAGATTGTAAAACAAAGAAAAGAGCTATGGGATGCTCGCGGCATGCGAGCCGAGGAACCCCTCGGATTAAGGAGAACAAGCTCGAACTAGAGCTTCGGAAGTTCGACGCCCTTACTATGGAGCCAAATGAGACGATTGACGAGCTCAGTGTTAGATTCACAAACCAAGTCAAAGTCATCAATGGGTGGGGAGGATGTTCACCAATAAAGAGATGAACACCAAGATCTTAAGAGCGTTACCTCGACAGAAGTGGCTTCCATTTGCTACTTATCTAAGACGTTCTGATCTAAATTCTCTAACTCCTGATGTTATCTTTTCAGAACTAAAAACGGAGGAATTTGAGCATAGCCTACCCCAGAGATGCTCCAGTGCTCCAGTGACACCCACATTGATCATGCCTTCAAGGCAACCGTCAAAAAACCGGAAACAAAAATACTTCATCGAGCAAGGAGCGTGCTTGGTGAAACAAAGTCATCCGAAATATCTACTGCTGATCAGCTCGCGCTGATGACTCTCAAATATCAAAGAAAAAAAGAGAGAGTCAGGAAGCTAAAGAAGTATCACAAAGATTCACCCTCAGGTAAAAAAGATTATCAAAAAAGGGAAGAATCTAATTCTACACCTGAATGCAGGAAAACAGAGCATAAAGCTGCTAGTCCTTCAAAGGACTCGGTCGGAAAAAAGCGAAGCAAAGCAAAGTCTCTACATGCTATAACCGCAAAAAGGAGGGACATTATCGCACGGCGTCCCGAACTCTCGACCGCTCAAAGAGCAGAACGGCAGGCCAGAAGAGAAAAAATTGCCAAACGAAGGCAGGCCTACATAGCCGGAGAGATATCCGACAACTCAATTGAAGAGGATACTTTCATGTATTCCTCTGAAGACGAAGCCGCATTCGTCGCAGTTGAGGAAACAAATACAAGTCCCGAAGAGTCGACCGAATCTCGCTTGATGGTAGGAGAAGAGACCGAGGTAAACTCTAAACCTAAAACAACCTCTTCTTCACACACACACACACGACACATGTTTACGTTACGAGATGATCCTCTAGACGTTGTGCAAGCGTATGATGAACTACTAGAGGAGCAGATTCAGTGAGCAGAGAGTTCAAGCAGAACGATTCGGGAACTTGAACAGGTAAAGGCTGAAAATCGGAGACTTTCTTCGATTGTCGGGTCTCTACCGAGTCGGTGGATCTAGTGGCGAGACTCAAGGAAGAGATTAAATCTCATATGACTAAGTCTCGGCTTCAAGAGACTCGGATCTCGGTTCGACCAAGGACAATTCGAGAAAGAGACCGAAATAGCTCAACTCGGTCGAAGCTCTCGGACGTACGAAGGATTATGATTCACTCGGAAGAAGTGACGAAGTTTGGAGAGGACTCGATGACCGAACAATACCTTGGAGCTAAGGAGAAGTTGGAAAATATGCTCGAGCACAACGGCCAACCGCTCGTGAAGGAAGGCCTTGGCTACAAACATGAAGCTTCCACTTCCAAGAGCTCGGACTTGCCGACCGATAGGTTCGTCGGAGAGGGAAAGTACAACCGTTGTCACTCCACCTCGGGCGAAGAACAAACGAGAAAATTATTGCACCTCAGTCGAGCAACCAGAAGAAGCAGCTGACAAATGGTTCCAGCCCCAGGACACCACGATCAAACTCAGGGAGAACCAAGAAGGTCAGATGGGCAGAACAGTATAGAAAACCATTGTATGAGCATCCGGCTCAGTACGGTTCATACTACTATGAGCCCAGGGGTCGGGAGAAGCGCTAAGACTCGAGAAGAAGAAAGCTCCACGAACCCAAAGTCAACAAGAAGTCGGTATCTCCAAGTCCTAAAGAGAGAGAAGCTGACAAGGTTCAGAAGAAGAAGTCTCAGACTTCTAAGGTTCCTAGGCAGATCTGGGTTCCGAAATCACCCACTAACATGTAAGGACCCAACTGAACCAAAGGGTACCTAAAAATATTTGTTTTTTGCGAGGTGCATAAGGACCCTTGGATAGTGGACGGCGGTCGCTCGAGACACATGACACATCGGAAGAGCTTGCCGACCAACTACGTACAAGAAGATGGTCCCGCACTGAGTTTGGTGACAACTCCAAAGGCTACACAAGGGGATATGGAACACCGAACATTGGGACCGCCTCGGTCCTAAGAGTAACATATGTTGAAGGACTTCAACATAATCTCCTTTCTGTCAGTCAATTCTGTGATAATCAGAGAGTTATCTTTGACGCTGGTTTCTGTGATGTTGTTGACAAATCTACAGGGAAAACAGTGTTGTCAGGCTCGCGGAAGAAGAACATCTATGTTGCAAACTGGAAAACCGCAGAATCTGAGGCTTGCTTGCTTGCACAAACTAAATCAAGTGACAAGTCAGGCTGGCTATGGCACAAGAGACTCAGCCACCTGAACTTCAAGACTATGAACAAGCTCGCAAAGAACTCTAAAGTCAGAGGACTGCCCAAGGAATCTTTTATCAAACATAGAAATTGTGAAGCATGCCTGAAGAGAAAGCAGACAAAGAAGAGCAATCCACCTATTCCTTCACCTTCCACTGATGGAATCCTTCAGCTGCTCCACATGGATCTTTTCGGGCCAGTCTCTCCAGTGACTATAAGAGGCAAGAAGTATGCCCTAGTAGTCATAGACGACTACTCGAGATATACTTGGGTCATCTTCATCGCCAATAAGTCTGATGTTCAGACTGAGCTGCCTAATCTACTAAAAAAGCTCAGTGTGGAAAAGGACATCAAGATACAGAGGATACACTCAGACAGAGGAACGGAGTTTCTAAACTCAGTAGTTAAAAAGTACTGCGATAAAGAGGGAATTCAGCACGAGACATCACCGCACGCACCCCTCGGCCAGAATGGACTTGCTTGAACGAAAGAACGAGAACACTCAAAGAAGCAAAGCAAGAACGCTCCTAGCGGACTACGGACTACCCTCAAAGTTTTGGGCGGATGCTACTCGACACGACTGCTACACTCGTAACCGCTCACCGCTTACAATGCAACACATGAAGACGCCTTACGAACCGTGGAAAGGGAGAATTCCTTCTATTTCTCATTTCCATATTTTTGGTCGTCCTTGCTTTATCCACAATAATGGGAAAGATCGGTTGAAAGTCTTTGACAAGCAAATCGATCAAGGAGTATTCTTAGGATACTCTCGGGTCAGCAAAGCATTCAGAGTCTTTAACTATCGGACTATTTGCGTGGAGGAAAGTCCTCATGTTGTTTTTGATGAGTTTGTTACTGAGGACAGGAAAGATACTGAGCCAAACATCGAAGATGTCGGCAAAGCAAGCTACGGGATCTCGGACCGATTGATAAAGCCGAGAAGATCCAAGCATTGTTGGGATGATGAGTCGGACGATGATGAAATTCGGACTCGGTCAACAAGCAATGTAGCCGACCTAGTTGATTCTCCGCAACGTAATCAACAACAGGTAAACAAGGGTCGATGAGGAAGCCCCCGTGGTAACTGAGACCTCTATTGAGAATATAAACTCGGGGGGAACGTTAAATGTTCCTGAGCTAAATGCCCCTGAACCTAGAAACTCAGTAGATCCTAATCTTCTTACTGAATTGCTTCGATCGCGAACAAGCACTACCGAAATGCCTAATACTCCTACCGACCGTGCGAAGTAGTATCGAAGAAGAAGCCCGACTCGGATGCTCGTGGCTCGATGCTCATTCTTCGAGATCTAATCATTGGAGATCCGTCGCCTACTATAAGGACAAGATCAAGATTAAGTCAAGGCGAAAGCTCACTTTACTCTTGTTTTCGTCTACGAGATGAACCTCAATCGATAGAGGATGCACTTAAAGATCTTGACCGGGTCATAGCCATGCAAGAAGAGCTGAACCAATTCGTGCGAAATGAAGTATGGGAGCTTGTTGACGGACCTAGACATCGGCACGTGATCGGAACAAAGTGGGTCTTCAAGAACAAGCGAGATGAAAACAACGTCATTGTCGGAAATAAAGCTCGACTAGTTGCAAAAGGTTACGGTCAAGTCAAGGAATTAACTTTGATGAAACATTCGCTCCGGTCGCGGATTGGAAGCCATTCGTCTTTTCCTAGCATATGCAACACATCAAGGTTTTAAAGTATATCGGATGGATGTGAAGTCGGCTTTTACGAACGGCGTCGAAGGAAGAAGTCTACGTTGAACAACCACCGGCTTTCGGTAGGGACATCGGGTGTACGAGACTTAGGAAAGCTCAGTATGGGTTAAAACAAGCACCCGGGGCTTGGTATGATACCCTATCGGACTTTCTACTTAGAAAGGTTTTTAGAAGGGGACAGGAGATCGCACTCTATTCAAAGCATAAAGTCGGAAGATGACATTCTACTCGGTGTAAATCTACGTGGACGACATCATTTTCGGCTGCGTAAACGAAGTCATATGTCGCCAGTTTGAGAAAATGATGAAGGAGAAATTCGAGATGTCTATGATGGGAGAGATGAATTATTTCCTTGGATTTCAAGTAAAGCAATCAGTGAAGGAATTTTCATCAATCGGGCCAAATACACTCGAGATCTTCTCAAAAGATTCGGTGTGATTCCAAAGCAAGCCGGTCAAGATCCCCATGAACATAAACTTTAAAATCGATCTAGACAATGAGGGAGCTTACGTTAACTCTACCGATTATAGAGCTATTATTGGTTCTTTACTTTATTTAACAAGCTAGCCGACCGACATAACTTATCTTTGTAGGTGTATGCGCAAGATTTCGAGCGAATCCCAAGCGAAGTCATCCGGACTCGGCCAAGAAGATTCTGCGATATCTAAGAGGAACACCCGATCTTTGGGTTATGGTATCCCCGCGATGATAACTTAATACTAACGAGCTATTTCGATGCCGATTATGCGAGATGCGGGATAGATCGAAAATCAACTTCCGGAACATGTCGGTTCCTAGGCGGCAAAGAAGCGATATCGTGGTTTTCAAAGAAACAAAGCACTCGGTAGCTACGTCCACTACCGAAGGCCGAGTACATGGGCTGCGAGGAAGTTGCTTGTGCCCGGCATCCTTTGGCTTCGACAACAATTGAGAGATTATGGTATAACTCGGGATGAAGTGCCCATCTACCGTGACTCCACCAAGGTCAATAGCTATAACTCGGAACCCGTTTTGCATACGAGATGCAAGCACGTGGATATTCGACATCACTTCATCGGAGACCATGTCGAGAAGAAGGACATCGGAATGGAGAAAATCCATACCGATAAGCAAAGAGCGACATACCGACCAAACCACTAGGCGAGAACGAGGTTCGGAGAACTATCGGTTGAGCTAGAGTCGCTAGATCCTACGAGACAAGTCGGTAGAAGCCAACTACCGATAATGATATACTTAGCAACAATTGGTATTAGTATGGAATCGGCACGACAAGTCGGAAAACTTAGTACGATGACTCGGTTGGGAGATGCACACTCATACCGCGGCAAAGGGGGAACATGGTCATCAAGCACAACCATCCTCCCGATAAATGATGGTAACCGGTGATAAGTTCAATTCAAGAGGTTTGCGTAGTATCGTTACTTAAATTGTTCGAAGCATGCCGCATTTAATGCATCGATCGCTTACATTCGGTTGTTAAGGAGCATTTATTTCTTACCATTTATTATGTTTAAGGTTTAAGGGAAGGTCGGCGGGACCCTTCGCCCGTGTAATTAATGCTCTCGTCGCGCATTTAATGCATGTCTTCTCACTTACCTTTATTACGTATATCTATAGTATTGGCGGCTAAGTAATCATACCCTCTATATCATTCAATCTTAGACGTCCATCGATTTTGAAAGATTAAATTTGAACCATAGGATTCAAACTGAAGATCAAATCAACTAATACAAAATCTTTTCAACTTCGATTACTCCTCACTTTTCGCCATTCTCATATCTTAGAGCTTTTTCTTAGCGATTCAGTTATCTTCCTTACATCCACATTCAAACTGCATTGCTATATCTCCTTTCAAGCTCTATTTCACGGTAATGTATTACTATCCGCTGATAGTTACTAACTTACTCTATTTTCAAGTGCTAACAATTTGTTTTGCAGATTTCGATGGCGGTAATACAGACACCCGAGAATTTGGTTGAGATCATGACCATTCGGACTCAGTTTGAGCCGACGATGGCCTTCCAGCAGGTGGACCTTTCATATTTGGAGCCGGTGTTTGATGCCCTTGAGAAGTCAGGGCTGGCTTCGCTTGTAACGAAGCACCCCCGTGCTCATCTGCCGAGACAAGTTGTGGAGGCTTATTTCAATTGTAAATCATTAGCCTCAGGAGGAGAAGAGGCATCCTTTGGATACAGTCGGGAAGTGGCCCCGAACAAGTGGAGGGAGACTACACATTCTTTTAATATATCAGAGGCTTTGGTCCTTGCCTTCAACCTCCCTTCAGCTGGTATTTCTCCCATTGGTTATAAGGAGAGGGAGATAAATAACTACGTGAAGAAATTCTGTGGACGCAGACGACCTTGTATTCAAGGCTGCTGCCGCCGAGGAATCTGTTGCTACCTCGATACGAGAGGTTTAGCGTATGTGGTATCCCACATCCTCGACGAGCTCCGTGGATCGTACGATCGGCTTTCTAAGCCGAGGATACAACTCATGATGGCTATCGATGATGGGGTACAAGTGAACCTGGGCGATTATTATACTACTCGGTGAAAGCCCGATCACGAAGTTCACGACTTTGCCTGCGGTGAGAGGCGGATGGCCGGCATGTGCAAGCTTCTATTCGGCACGAAGATGTCGGTGCCGATAGAAAGCGTGGTTCAAAGGAACTCAGCATTTGAGGACTCCAAGTTGTTCGACACCAAGGCCGATAAAATTCCAAACTAAAGCAAAGCAACGGAAAAGTCAATTGGCAAAGGGCCGCCGGAGCCGAAGAGAGCAGCTCCTGCCTTGCCCGCTCACGTTGAAATTCCCAAGAGGAGGAGGCTAAATAAGCCACGACCTGCTGAGGTCACTGTAGCTCAGCCACTGACAGTTGTAGAGCCAACTCCTCCTCCACCTCAAGAAGAGCCACCCTTGGACTCCGATACTGGAATAGAAGGAGCTATGATCAAGGACAAGGTCCAAGTGATCGGCTCGAGAAGAGACCGAGTCGGAAGATAGGGAACCGGCATGCGGAGGCGCTACGAGTGGACAACAACCGATACCACTCGATCGCGTGCTGCGGTCGAGATTCGACGAGAGATACCGAGAAATAGGCTGAGCATGCGAGATCTCGTTGAGATTACAAGTAAGGACAAGAGCACGGATGCTCTTAAGATTTACGAGCTGGGACATACCGATCGATTTTGCCAAATCCCAAGCGGTCACCGGATGAACCATGCGACAGAGGAGCAAGAGCTCCAAGCCAAGATGGATTCGGAGAGCCGGCCGATGTGGCATCCTTCGAAGATTTGAGAGCTGTAATGCTCTATTTACCGAGCTTGAGAGCTCCGACTGAAACTGACTCCGCCCCCATCTCCACCTTCGATAAAGGTGATAATGATGATCAAGATGAGGAGATGGATGGCAAACCCAAGGAAGCGCACCGGGGAGAATCTGCGAGAGGGACAAACTCCCCAAGAGAAGAGCCCAACACCACCCATAGTCACATCCGGTGAGGCTACAACCGCTCCGGAAGTACGTAGGGAGCGATTGATCTCGTTCTCCGAGCGAGAGGCTCGGAACCAGCTCTTATCGGATACAACCCATCGGTTCCGTGTCCTCACGTTACGTCACACCGGGCTATCAAACGCCAAGGTGAGAAAAATCGACTCCTAGCAAAAGATGTTCATTTCAAATGGGAGAAGTACACCAAGGCTCAGAACAAAGCTCTAAGTAAGTTGGCCGCCGACATCTCAATTCCTAAAGAGGCTTCTCAGCCAGATTTCAAGGAGATAGTTGAGCAGGCCCTAAGTGCTCAAAAGGCCGATTTAACAAAGACAAAGTCGGCGTGCTTGCCGCTCGGCAAGATAAAACTTTCTCGGAGCAGTGACTCGAGCCATGAAAACAGTTCAAGGCTTCATAGATGAGATAAACAAGATAGCAACCGTTTCTCTTCAAACAGCCATCAAGCAACAGGCTGAGGCCTTAAAAGCCATTCAGAACGAAATAACAGAATCAAATGATCAAGCTCTGCTGAAACTCCGTCGAGAGTCGGCCGCTCGATTGAAGAAATCTAAAGCCGATCGGGAGAAAGACTGGGAAAACTACTGCAACTTGGTCAGTGATTTTGATAACACAGTTACCAAGATCAAAGATTCTGTGCACAATCTGGAGCAGGACGTAAAAGCTATCCGCACCTCCCTGGCAAATATTGCTGATGCCAAAAAGGGGGAAGATATTGTGAAAGATGAACCCGATACGGATACGGCGACGTCCGGATCCTTGAGGGACGAGCTCGGGAGGCGAGACCCTCCTCGCAGCAGAGCCCTCTCACCGAGAGATTCGGGGGGAACATGCTCCGGAGGCGGGACCATCTACTCGTAAAGGTACATCTACCGAGGTCCTTCTCCTTGATTTCCCACTACAAGCCACCCCCATCTCCTCTTCGTTTGCACACATAGACGAAATCGCTCAATTCCTTGAAGAGCCAATGAAGAAGAAGAGTCTCAACAGTCGCCGCGAGAGGTCGGGGAAGGAAATCGCTACCGAATCCACTACTCCTTCCTCCCCGGTCAAGAAGTTTAAATCAAAAGCGGAGCAAGAGGCATTCGACCTCGGAATAGCCCAAGAGCCGCAAGACAATTTGGACCGGGAGCGTCGGCTAGAGGAGGCAAACTGGCAAATGAAAAGCCCGAGGGCAAAGCTATCAAGGGCAAAGGAAAGAGAAAGGTCATTAATACGGTCGAAGAGCAAAAGAAGAAAGCCCAAGAAGATTTTGCTAAGGCTCTTCCGACCGAAATCAAAGCTCTTGCTCGAGTATTCCCATATCTACTCTTACACCCGAGCGGATAGCGTAAGATCAAGCGACCTGGGAAGCGACGCTGCAAGGACTGAGTCTCAGACGAGGAGACACTAGAGCAGCCGCTCTCCGTGAGAAGAAAAGGATGGCTGACCTGGCAAGAATGAAAAGCCTATCTGATAAGCCAGCGGCCGATCCGAGAAAACAGATACCCAGAGGATCGAGGAACAGGAGGACTACTATCAGAACTCCTCGTATGAAGCTGATTCCTGCACCTCATGTGGACAAATGGGTACCTGCTGATCTGAATGATCAATGGGAGACTCTCAAAGAAATGTTTGTTAAAAATCTGTATGTATGGGGCTTCTATCCGAAAGACATTCCGTCGATCAACTGTTCGAAGAGTGTTTTAATGAAGTCTTTCCGAACTCGGAGAACGGTTCTTTGCCGCCTATCATGAAAGAACCGAACATTCCTGTGAAAGCACCCGCATTCGGAAGATATCCTCCTCCCATGATCGCTAAAGGCATTATCATCACAAAGTCTATCGAAGAAGAAATCGAATCTGCAGCCCTATCGGCATGAGTTACATCCGCATAGACCAGAAGATCAAGAGGAAATCCAGGTTTTGCGCAAAAGGATTTATAAATTTTCTGCCTGGACCCTCCAGCTGATCGCTCGGTGGATTTCAAGAAGAAGACTCAGAGCTTTAGACGACAGCAGTGATTTCTCCTCTTTGTTTTTGATAATTCTTTGTAATAGCATAGGAACTTGTACTTTGACGATCTATATTTAAGAGTTCCTATCGCTTGCTAGACAATCGCTCATTGTCTTTAAGCTTTTTAGTGTCATGTTTTCACGACTGATCACCAAGTGATCTGACACACACTCACATCAGTTTCTCTGATCTTGCCTTTCTCTCACTGCCGAAGATCATTTACTATTATCGTTTTTCCTCGGATGCTTTAAGGGGGGAAAATTGTTGTCGATAGGACAAGTATCTTTAATAGATGTTAGAGTATAGAGGTTTTGGCATCATCAATTAGGGGGAAATTGTTGGATATGAGTCAGTAGATTGATACTCAGCTGTTCTAGGGTTAAAAGAAATTGGGGGAAATCATAGTAGTACTATGGAATTGAAGATCCCAAAACCAAGCCGATATCGGTAGATTAGTGTGTCGATAGGATTAGGCCGATGTATAGGTTAGACTTGATGTTTTGTTTATTATTTTTGTCTAAGTCCCATGTACGGGGTAGTTGTTGGACTGATCTTCTGCGAAGATACTTTTCGAACCCCATGTCATCGGTGTAATCGCTTGCGTTCTTCGTCGAAGCCGAATGCTAAACCTCGACGGAGACGGCGCATCGCCTTACCCGATCTCGGTAGAAGACATTATCGCCGATGGTCATCGGCGGAAGAACCTATGCAAGCACAATACCTTCGCGATCGACTAACCGACTATCGAAGCTCACTTCATCGGTCCGACGACTCGACCGAAGAAGACAGAGACGTATTCGCCCATCGTACCCGACGTAAAAGCGACCCCCGCACCTGAAGTCTTTTCGAATAGTTCAGCAAGAAGACATACGAGGTTGTTTGAACGGTCAACTCGACACTCTTACCAACTACAAACCTCGACCAATGAGAAGCCGACAACGCTTACCTACTCTACAGTAAAGCTGTTCTCATGAACAGTGCATTAACCGCCCCCGCCGCAACTAGCTCGAATTTATGGCCGTTTTCTTTGGAGGCTTGTGACACGTGGCATCGTCGTCTCCAACGGACATATGCCACAACTCACAGCTATAAATAGAGAAGGATTTGAAGATTTCGAAACTGAGAGGAACAGAGGAATATACGCGAAATCAAGGGAAAGCATTCAAGCTCACAACGCTCTAGAACCTTCAAGCTTATCCAGAGACGAACTAGTTTTCATAGAACACTTCTTGTAGTTCATCTCTCTAGAGCTCTTTGATCCATTTCTTCTCTAAACTAAGCTCATTGCCAGATTCATAGCTTAGATTCGAAGGAGTTCACATTTAGTGAATCGTTCTTGTTGTAAGAACTCCTTCTCAGTTGGAGAATATTCCCTCCCTTCTAAACTTAGGTTTGGATTGTAAAAGTCGCTAAGGACTATAACTTAGAAGGATCCGTCCCGCGTACGGTTTCCTTCTTGCCGAGACTTGCTCGGATTAATCAACAAGTTTCTCCTTGAGTTCAGGACCGTGGACGTAGGATCTGTTATCCGAACCACGTTAAAAATCGCTTGTGTTATTTACTGTTTTATCACATTGCATTTAACCCTGTTTTAAATCATCAGCTTGCATAAAACGTATCTTAAAAAGCGCACAGCCAAAAGACTTTACATTGCGAAAACACGTTTTCAAAAGAGACGACTCCGGGCCTAACACTTATCCGCACTACAGTCTCCGACTGAGTTTCGTAATACTGACATCAGTCAGTAGAAGAGCTCAGAAGCTGACTCACTTTGACCCCAGTGATCGAAGGCTTACTTGGCACTGTTCATCAGTTGCAAACATCAGCTTCAGCTGACCTTCACTGAGAAAAAGAAACAGAGCTCAGGTGTATTCACCCCCCCCCCCTACACCTGACTTTTCGTCTCCGGACCAACAATTGAGCTTCTAAAAGTGTTGGCTTCTTCCAATGAAGAGATATCTAAAGTAGTGCTAAAAAATTCTCCTGACAACCTGAAACTTACATCACCGGATATTCAGCGTTATATCATAAATGCAGCTGCGGTTGAGACAACAAATGCTATTGTTGATGATATTGGAAATGTTTTTTTCTCCATACTAGTTGATGAGTGTCGGGATATATCCGTGAAAGAGCAAATGAGAGTTGTTGTACGTTATGTGAATAAGAAAGGATGTGTCATTGAGTGGTTTCTTGGTCTTGTCCATGTTAGTGACACAATTGCAACCTCATTGGAGAAGGGTATTGATTCTTTATTATCTACTCATTGGTTAAGCATTTCAAGTTTAAGAGGTTAAGGATATGACGGTGCAAGTAACATGAGAGGTGAATTCAATGGATTGAAAAGTTTGATACTTAAGAGGAATCCTCAAGCTTATTATGTCCATTGTTTTGCTCATCAGCTTCAGCTTACAATTGTTGTTGCAAAAAAAAAAACACAAAAGTGTTGATTCTTTTTTTAATACTATCTCTCGTTTATGTAATGTTGTTGGATGCTCTTGTAAGCGTAGAGATGTATTTCGGGAAAGCCAAAGAAAGAGGATTCTTGATGAAGTTGCAAGTGGTGAGATTATGATTGGATCTGGCTTGAATCAAGAAATGTCAATGAAGCGGCCCGACGATACTCGTTGGAGTTCTCATTACGGTACTCTCATCAACTTCATATGTCTATTTCCTTCTGTTGTTGATGTGGTTGAATATGTTGGGGATCATGGCAATGATGATTCACAAAGAGTTGAAGCTATAGATTTGCTAGAAGTTATAAGTCGATTTGAGTTCGTGTTTGTGTTACATGTTATGAGGCAAATCTTGGGGATCACACATGAACTATCCCAAGTGCTACAAAAGAAGGATCAAGATATTGTTAACGCAATGAAACTTGTTACGGTAGCGAAAACACGCTTGCAAGTAATGAGAGATGAAAGTTGGGAAATGTTGGTGATTGATATTTCTACATTTTGTAGCACAAATGAGATAGGTGTTAAACATGGAAGATGCATATGTAGCTCGAGGAAGAGGAAGAAGAAGAAGTGAGATAATGACGAATCTCCACCATTATCGAGTTGAGCTATTTTATAGTGTGATTGACATGCAAGCTCAAGAATTGAATCAACGGTTTGATGAGGTGAACACAAACTTGCTTTTACATATGTCATGTTTTGATCCTAGAAATTCATTTGCTGCATTTGATAGTAAAAAACTACTTGGTCTTGCAAAGTTTTATCCATCTGAGTTTCCTGAAGCTACTTTATATGAACTTGAAACGCAACTTCAAAGTTTTATAATTGATGTGCGCATGGATGAAAAGTTCTCAGAACTATCAGGAATTGGAGGTCTTACAGGTCTTGCTGGGATGATGGTTTCTACAAGGAAACATGACGTTTTTCAATTGGTTTACATGTTAGTTAACTTGTCATTGACTTTACCGGTTGTCACTGCTACCGTTGAAAGAGTTTTTTCATATGAAGATTATCAAGAATTCTCTGCGCAATCGTTTAGGAGACAAGCTATTAAACGATTGCTTAGTACCTTACATCGAAAATGATGTATTTGTAGATGTCACTAATGAAGATATTATGGAGCGGTACAAAAAAATGAAAAATAGAAGAGAAATTATGTGATGTTTCTACATTTGCTTTTGAATATTTAGCTTGACATGTGAATGTAATGGATACTATGACTGTTTTTTAATCTAGTTCTTAATTTTGTTTCTAATACATGACATAAAAATGATTTTGATTTTGGTATGCATGTGGCATCTCATCTTACCAATTTTGACTCATGTAACTTTTAAAAATATTCTTTTTTGTCATGTAACTTTACAATGGATATGATTTTATTTTTCGATGAAAGTGTAATTCACGTATTCATTTCAATTCAAACCCAACTAAAATCGGGTACGATCATAATAAAAAATAAAAAACGAACAAAGACCCTATTAAAGAACTAAAATAAATATTTTCGATTAGTTCGGTTACATAGTTAAATATAATCATTCAATTTGATTGTAAGAATAGTAAGATCAGTAGGCCATTTAGAGAATTTCCTTATTTAGTAAAATTCAAATTAAACCCATATAATTCGTCTGAATTCCATACAAACCCTAATAGCAGGCCAAACAAGACACCAAATAAACAGAAAACATAAGAGAGAAGAGAGGGAGTGAGAGAGAGAGAGAAAGAGATGTTAAACACGATCAAGCCTCCATCAAGAACTCCTTATCTTTCTCGAGCTTCTCCATACACTTAGCTTCCAAACTGAGCTCCACATCAATGCTCCTTCCGCCGCTCTTTCCCGGGTACAAATAAACCATCCCATCGAACCGGTTGTTCAACCCGCTCCGAACACTTTCCGGGCTGCCCCACCCGAAATCAACTCCATAAACCTGGAACCGCGGCGAGCTCCCCACGGCCACGCAGTTCACTCCGGCGTCCTTGTATTGGAAAATCACCGGCTTGCTCTCCCACTCCTCGTTCCTCTTGTTGATCGCCTCCGCGTTGTGCGACTCGATCGCGCCGCGGATCAGACCCGCCCCGAACTCGACCGGGTTGGCGAGGATCAGACCCGCCCCGGTCACGGTAAAAATCGCTTGGATCAGGTTCCCGAAGTAGCTCTCCGGCATGGGCGGGTCGACCCGCTTCCGGCAGTCCGCGAACACGGTGAACACCGTGTAGTCCGTCGGGCCGAGCTCACGTGCACGCGTGACGGCCTGCCACACGTGCGCGGAGAGGGACTGGAAGGTGGAGAAGGGTTTTGACGAGTCGCTGCCGGCGTTGACCTTTGACTTGATCTGGTCAATGACTGACTCGGAGAATTTGAAGACCTTGCCACGTAGGAGGGGGTTGACCGGAGTATCGCCGTTGGATGCGGTGTTGGCGTGCTCAGGTGCGTCGGATGGTTGGGAGAGGTCGAGCTTGACTCGGGTGTTGCGCGCCTTGGTCCGCTCGAGGAAGGGTGGGACCGAGACGGAGGTGGCCCCACTGCAGATGGCAGCCCATGAGCTCATGAAGTGCCACGTGGAGGTACCGTCAAGGATAGCGTGATTGAAGGCGCAACCCATTACCATCCCATCCTTGAGTTTAGTGAGCTGTAAAATTAAATGTGATTAGTATTTAAAACTAAAAAAAAACATTTCTAGCTAAACTTTATTAATTAGTACCACTACTTTAGAATTTAATACAGTTGCGAAATTACGGGATATGTGGGATCACTGTCCATCAAATTGTGTAACAATATTACGATTTTATTTATATTTTCAAAAACCAATTATATATTACCTTGAAATTACAAATTTCACTGCTCTTACTCAAAATTCGGAGAAACCACATGAGATTATGGTATCAAAGAGCAACATTATTTTCATTCCTCATTATACATTATGGGTCCGAAGATCTTAAAAATGACTTATTTCAACTTATTCTAAATAATAAGTTATATTGTATGTATTTGAGAGAACTTATCGAAATAACTCATTCTACTATATAAGTTACTTTTGATTTTTTTATAAGTTAATATTTATAAATTATGGATAACTTATAAAGAGTTTATACAGAGATCCACCATCATATCCTGATATCTACAGTTTTTTACATTAGAGTTTTTAATTTTTTGATATGTATAAGTGATTATTAATGTGTGTATCTAAACACAAATAACTTATTAAATTTAAAAACTTTTATCATAATTTCTTATATAATAAATAATTTTGACTTATTTAAGTTATTTTTCAAAACGAGGCCACAATCACCTGCCTCATTAAAAGCGTTATATTTTTTGTCTTTTTTTTAAAAATGGCACTTTAAATAAAACAAATCAAATAGAAAAAAAGAATACTTATAATGGGATGAAATGAAGTATGTAATAATATATGGCCAGATCTAGGGATGCATACAGACCAACATACACAAATCACATAAAATCTAAAAATTCTGTATGTTTTTTAAATAATTATTATTTAATTTTTGAAATTCTATATTTTATCTACTCATTTTTAATCATGGACACAAATTCTTAAATTTGAAAAATATTTTTGGCTAAAATTGTAAATTTAATTAGTAACACTAATTTAGTCGGTGAAAAGCATGGGCCCGCAATAAATTCAACAAACATAAATTCACTCTCACCTGCACCGCCAGCAACGGCCGCTGCAGTCCCTCGAGATTCAACACTCCGTTGTACGGCAACAGCTCCTTGAACTTGGAGAAGCCCTCCTCCGCCGTGATATCCGCCACCTCGACTCCCTCGGCGGCGGCCTCCACCACCTCGACGCCCTCCATATCATCATCATACACCACCTTAAACACACCATCCTCATCCTTCTCAAGCTTCCCAGCCAGCTGATGGAACTCCTCCAGCACCACCGCCAGCCCATCCTTCAACTTCTCCACCGCGCCGTAGAAATCATCGCCACCGTTGTAGATGAGGAGCTTCTGGTTGTAGTAGAAGGCGAGGTAGGGGAGATCAAATGTGACCAGCTGGCACTCTTTCCTTCCGATTGGCTTCTTCGGCTTGACGTATGTTGGGTTGAAGGTCTTCACACTTCCCACTTTCTTCTCGTCATTTGCAACTTCACCCATCTTGAGAAAAAATAATTAGAGATTAAATTTAACAAAATGGGGAATTTGATGTGTTTGGGTTCGTGAATGGGTTATTGGAGATGTGTACGTATTTATAGTGTGATTTTGTGAACTTTGATGTGGTTGGGATTGCATTGAATGATTTTCATGGGTGTAGTTGTGGCATTTATTGCGTTTTCCTTTGCCAGTTTTTTTTGGTGGAAGTTGATGAATAAAGATTTTTTGTTACATTGCCATTTAATTAGTTAGTTGTGTGCTCAAATTTACATTTTATTATTTATATTAGTTGTAATATATGGTCTTTTTCTGTAACGCCCCAATTTTCATAACTTTTTAAGGGAGGTCACACATGCAAAGCTTTATCTTTAAATTTATTTATAAAAATGATGGTTTTAAATATATAAAAATCAGAAAGTTCCAATGCAATTCCATAGACAGTGGAAATCTTAAAATGAGAGCATAAGCAACTACTAGTTTTCGGGAAATAAAATGAAGCATGAGTTATAATAGTTCATGATAAAAACTAAATTAATGCAGTAAGAAGTTTCATTATTTCTTTCTAATATAAGTGTGTGACCATCACCATCCGCCACTTCAAGCATCTGCCGTAGTGAAATATAGAGGGGTGAGTACGACTACTCAGTGTGGTCAAACATTATCCAAATTATAAACTATAAAGAATTTAACATGAGAAATTACACATGCAATCCCGGAGGCTTAACCCGAAGGTTTTACTGCGTGAATTGCCCGAAGGCTAACCCGAAGGTTTTACTGCATGAATGCCCGAAGGCTAATCCGAAGGTTTTACTGCGTGAATTGCCCGAAGGCTCTGCCTGTACTGAATAACGCATGAGAAAAACTGTATAGTGTATAATAAGGATAAAAAAAACCCACCTTAACCTTTTGAGTGAATGAAAAAAAATTGATATCAATGTTTAAGTCCTGCGCGCCGATCCTATACATGAAAATTTAACTTAATGACTCTATATGGAATGTCATGCATGCACCAACAATTTCAACAATTCATAAATACAAATAGATCATAATAATCAAACAATGCATATTATACATAATCTACTTATTAACATGCATTTTTAATGATCTCACATAGTAATAATCTTAAGTGTATTAAACACAATCTTATTTCTATTCAAAATTCATTCATGCATCGAGTAATTCGGCAATTCGTGAAATAAATTAATAAAATCATAAAAGTATTGTCCTAAAATTATATATCTCTAACATGAACAACATAATACATGTTCTATCACAATAAAACTTATCATGATCAAGAATTCATTTAATAGTAATCTAAAAACTTTTATGTTTTTCAATCTATATGCATGTTGACAAAAGATTTTGGCACATCAATAAACAAATTAACACATAAATAACAAACGTATCCTAAAAATTCTATATTTTTAAAATGAATGACCTAACATGTATTATATCTCATTAAAATTCAGCATGGTCTAAAATAACATAAATAAAATATGAAAATCAATTTTTCTATCAAGCTCATGGACATGCTGTCAAAAACTGGCAGGTTACGAATAACATTTTTTAACAAATACTTATCATGCTTGTAAAATTCTAGAAAAATAATATGGAATACTAGACATACCTAGGAAGAGGATCCTAAATTTTCACAACGATATGACCGCGGGAAGATGTGTAAATAATTCTTGAAACAGTTCGCAGATATGCTAGCAGATTTTCGAAAATTTTATGGGATGCTATATTATGAGCAACTAAGGGTATTTATAGGCCTAGATTAAATTATATAATGATCCCTAATCCTAAAATGTATAAAATATATTTTATCCATAATTATTTTCGTACTTATATAATTTAGATAGAATTTAGTCTATCACCTACCATATAAGAGATTCAATCATAGTTGGATTAGGATATAAACACAATTAAAATTGATCCTAAAATATTAATATCACACATAAAATATCTATTTTAATCATAAAATATAATATAAAATTATCTCCTAATAACTTAATACAATAATAAATATTATATCCTTTTATGAATCCTAGTTGGTTTAGGAAATCCAAAATAAATAAATATTATTCTTGCCTAATAATTCTAATATTATTTATATCTCACAAAATAATATAATCATAATATGATATAAATAAACATATTCAAAGTTCAAAATAAATTTACATAATAAAAATGATTTAATAACAAATAAGATAAATGCTTTAATTTTCATTTAAATTTCTAAGGCGCGACTTACAGAACTAAAACACTTGATAATATGCATGAATAGATATGCAATGTATTTTATATTTAAAATTTTGGGGTGTTACAGTTTCGACTGGTCGACTCAAGTGTCTGAACTCGGGTTTCTTGGTGTCTAGCGTGATTTGTGTACCATCCTTGCTCATGGGTTATGCTGATCTTTTCAGCCTCGTTCCATTAATTTATCGTATGTCCATGCTAATCCTCTTTGTATCATTTTAATTTTTATTGAATATATTCTCTTCTCATACGAAAGTATCAAACACATTTTATTTTTTAGGGTTTAAAGTATAAACCCACACAAGCACATAGGCTAGGCTAACACTAACAGGGTGTGGTATCTCTAAATAATTTATCTTTAATTTATTTTTTACTAATTATGTACTCTATTATGGATTGTCTCACACAAATGTTTTATTTTCTGAAAAGAAAATAAATTTATCAAACAAAATGTCAACTTGTTGTGGGTCACACTCACACTACTATCTCTTTTAACACACAAAAATCAAACGAATAAATTATCGAGCCGAAAAGAAACAAAACTTTTCATACGGGATGGAGAGAGCATACTACACTCTGACTTAAAAGTATTGGTGGGATTTAGAATTTTACCCACTTTCCTAAACTGAATCCGCGGCTAATATAATTCAGAGATGAAAAAGCTTCAACTGTGTCCAATAACCAACCACAATTCATAAATGCATATGCATCTTCTCGTTCTTTACTTTCATCAGACTCAGTACGTCGATATTAATAGCAACTGCATCATATATAATAATGCATCGTAAAAAAAATATATGTAATCGGGTCTAATTTAATATCATGCATCCTATTTCCATGAAAAAAATTATGAACGACAACTAGGTCTACGGTAATTAAAATTATGATAATTTAACTTAATTAGTTCTTAGGGTATTAGGCTCTCAACAAACTGTTTGACTCGAAGTCAACCAATCTAGTTGTCATACCCAATGGGTAGCATGTAGCTAAAAGGTCATGGGTTCAAAACTCACTAAGACCGCTATGTGTGAGCATGTCACATATGGTTAGTCTAGGGTGGTTGAATCATCATGTGTTGTTTGCAGGTTAGAACACATGAGCAGGGTAGCGACTGTAGGTTATCCTTGTCATCCAAAAAAAAAGTGAGGTTGTACAATAAGATTGGCTACTCTCAATCATTGTTAAACATTATGACATACATACATATTTTAGTATAAGTTTTTTTTGTACGTAGCTACAAAATTTAATTAGAGCTAATTATCAACTTGAGGCAGCGATTTTATTGATTCATATTAGGGCACTAAATTCGATGTCTAGTCTCATGCATGCAAATGCAACCAACATGGGTGGAAATAAATAATACCACAACTTTAAATATTTGGGAAACAAATGTTTAATGAAACTTCATCCTAAAATGTAATGGGATGTGACAACACGAACATAAATTTATCTATATGTATAATATAAACATGTATATGGCAGATGTTTATCCTCCCACATTAAATTGTTACAGATGGTATTGCATGTGGTAGGTTATCTGTGACCTGCATCGCCGAACTCTCACGTTTCAGGGAGAGATATTACTCTTTGGGCCTCAATCTAAATTAACGATAAATAATTCTTAAGTTTTATTTTTCTTTAGTTTAAATTAGGAATTAATAAAATATTGCTTCATTCAAAGAATGAATAATATATTTAGTGTTAGACTGAATTATCTTATTGTCACGGTTTCATTAGTTTGGATTTGTTTGTTTTATGGATTATAAAACATATCGTACATAATTATTTTAATACTCACAATTTATGATTTATTGATTTATGATACTTCCTTTTCTTGAATTACTGCGTTTATCCGAGTGATCCACAAACAACGAAAATTATGAGCTGAAACGAAAGCTCTTATTTTCTGTTATCGAAAACTTGATACAAATAAACGAATTTTTACTTGTACATTTTCGAGCTATATATCCGTGTTTAACTCTAGTCATGAAATAAATAGAAAATAAAGTATTATGCAATATATGCAATACCAGAATTTACTAATACAAGTAAAAAAGAATGTTGGGTTTAAAGCTGAGTGTCGATTGGGCCTGAACCAATGGTGGAAAATCACCTTTGCTTTAATTGGGCAGGCCAGTGGGTCCGTTTCCAGACTGGGCCAAAGATATAATGCCCAACAAATTGGTAACTGAAAAATTAGAACTACATTATTGGTGCTCCCAAGTCTATAGAAGCACTGTTACATTTACAAACTAGCTAAACTATCCTCAATTATAACATCAACTCGTTAATTAAATTACCACATGCCCCTTAGTCTCTTGTGATTTATCTCTACAATGCCTTACCGCTTATAATTTATTCCCTCAATTCTATTCATATTATCTTGTATACTATATACGGTTGTTCCATTGATACCATCTCCTTTTCACACAAGGAAAATACTACTACAAATCACAAAAAATTATGTGGACTCGCATCATTTACACACAAACATCAAATTTATTAAACTCCGTTCCAAAACTCTACAGAATAATATGAATGGAACGGGAGGAGTACTATACATGAATAGATTTTACATAATTTACATACCACAAACCACTACGAACTTTTTCTTTAAAAGAAGAGGGTTAATTAGAATTGACAAGTTAGCCAATGGGCGTTCTCACTCCTATTTGGTAGGCTTCCTAAGTTAGCCACTCTTGTACCTATACACACTTGATTCCAATATCTAACCTCTACTTACACACACTAGTGCATGACCGAACTTTTTTCTTTCACTTTCGCCCCTCTCAAAATGTGCCATTTATTACCGATTTTAGTTTTAGTGTGTGAATTTTTCATGATATTATTATTTTTTATCATAGAATTAATATCTTCACGAAAATGTGACGTTCAATCTTAGCACATGCAGTTGAGACTATTAATATTCCTACAAAAGATTATGCAAAGGGAAACGAATATTCTCGAGCACAATGCTGCAAATATTGCTTTCATTAATATTTTTAAATACACCGGAAACTCACCTCCCTTGATTAGGAAAATAAAAGGAAAAAAAAAAAAGTAAAAGGAGGAAGAAGAATCCGGTTCCTTGAGCCAACCACAGACTAATAATCCTCATCATCGTAACCCAAATCATCTTCCTCCACTTTATCCGCCACGTCATCAGTAATATGGTCCTCCAGAGCATCTACACCCTCCGCCAGTGCGAGCCCACCCAACACCCCTGCAGCCGCACCCACAGCCAATCCCGTCCCCATCCCTCCGAACTTGCTCTTCTTCTTCTCCTCCTCCACGTAACCCTGCCCGCCATCCTCGGACTGACCCTGCCCGTAGTAACTACTCTGCCCGTACGCCGGCTGCCCGTAGCTTGGAGGAGCGGCGCCGTAAGCCGGGTACCCCGACGGCGGAGCCGCGTACGCCGGCTGCGGCGGCGCGCCATAGGGACTCGCGTACGGAGAAGGAGCTGGATAGTCCCTACTCCCCGGCGGAGGCACGCCGTAGGGCGGCGCGTAGTAGGGATCCGGCGTGCGGTTGCTCGGCTCGCGGACGCTGACGGTGACCTCGAGCTTGCCTTGCGGGCGGCCGGAGGGGCGCTTGAGGTCAAGCGTGCTGTCGGCGCGGATCCCCAAGCCGACGTCGTCGACGAGGTCGTGGAGGGGGAGGCGCGCCGAGCCGATGAGCGGCTTGGTGTCCTCGTCGGCGCCGGCGTGGACGATGTCGACGTGGAGGGTGGACTCTTCGATGGGGGAGTTGAAGGGGATGAGGAGCTTTTGGTCCCAGTAGGGGGAGGTGTCGCCGGCGTCGTCGACGGGGGTGGAGCACTTGGATTTGGGGTCAACCCAGACGACGGCGTAGGGCCTGAGCTTGCCGTGGCGCCAGTTGACGTTCTTGAGGTCCTTGGCGGAGGTGATCGTCACCTCCACTTCGTAGCGCGACGCCATCTTTTTGGGATCAAGAAAAGAAAGACTCGATTAGCAGTGTTGAAATTCGAAAACGAAATTCTTGTCTTCCCAATTATGGTGTATGTGATTCTGTGAAGAATTTTGTGTCTTATATATATTGGTGGGAAATGGAGATGGGCATTGGAGTATTGTGCTCGGATAGACTTTGATGTCACACAATTATATTCCATTATATGTCACATTCATAAATTATTTGACATGCCGAATACATTTTAATTAAATAATTAAATTAAAATTAATTATAGTGGACTACATATGCCACATGTCAACACCTTATAAAGTGTGACATACAAAAAAGTATATTGTGTGAAACACAAATCTTTCCAAAGAGGCCATCTTACCCCCCTATTACCAACGATTCCTATTCCATCATCTTCATGTTCTCTAATACCAACCATGTCTTATTCCATCAAGGGTTTGAGAATCATTATAAACTTTGTGTATTTATTAGATCGGTTGAAACTAAGATTTTAAAATCATATTAAAAAGGTTGGCCTATCAACCCTTGGTAGTATAGTAGATTTATAAAACCTCATTTTCAATTCTTAATGAATTTTAAAAATCCAAATTTATTTTTAGATTGCGAGTCAAACACCATTAAATTTTGACATAGTCAATATAGAGGGGGGCACATTAAGGGGGTGAGAATGTAGAAGATGGGAATAGTGAGTAGGTATTCGAGGAAGGGTTTTCCTAGTAGGACTTATTAGGATTTTATTTGTTTTTCTTAGAGATTTGCGAGAAATGCTGAATTTTGGAGTGTTGATAGGTAATATCTATACGCGGCCACAACACGGAGTCGATGTTTGTTCCTTGCCGTTTCTTCAAGTTTCCTGCATGCCTCTCTTGCTCCTCGCTTTTCAATAATTGACATTCGATATGACTCCACTCTTGGTTCTTGCCTTCAAATAATTTGCATCTTACTTACATGCATTTAATTTTATATATTTACACAAATTGGTCTCACTCATATACACGGACGGATCCAACGCAATGGAAATGGTTGTAGCCCACCGCTCCTAAACTGTGCAGAATTCAAAACTTTTACATATTTTGCTAAGAAATTATTATTTCATTATTAAAATTGCAAATTTCGGTCTCCTCTCTTCCAAAAGTACATATTCTTTTCCGGAACTGTAATACTCGGCCGCTACCAAAATTAACCAGCATCAGTGATATTCAAGTAAATTTTATTCCAGAATCTATGCTAGTTTTTCAGGCATTTGACTCAATACAATATGTATATCTAACTCAAAGAAACAATGTAACTACCACACCTAAAGTGAGACATATCAATAATGATAATCAACCAATCTTTAGGCACTTCCTGCCTTCATAGTACACATCCAGCCCTAAAGAAAATCATCAGATAAATAAACAACGGAAGGTGGGGAAGATGATACACATCGACGCAGTCATGTGCAGTTGGAGCAAATGCTGAGGGGCTACATTCTGTATTACAGAGGAGGCAAAACTGACTGGCTTTGTATTGCATGGATCAAAAGCTAGCAATGTTGTAGAACTGATATAGATGGTGAGTTCAAAATGGTTAACGCTTGACCCATTGGAAGCTTTTCCTAGCTTTTGCTTTACCGGGCTTCTTCCTTTCCACCACTCTTGGGTCTCTCGTCATAAAACCAGCTGGAAAAAATGAACCAAACATAGGATTAGAGGCAACAACTCTCATCACTAATGAGATTGCATAATGTTGTATGATGGCTCAAGTCTGGCAATCAGTACCAACTTTGGCACACGAGATATCGATTCAATAATAACAGAACATGCACATGGCCAAACTTAGTATACAGCATAGAAGTTAGACCTTGTTTTAGAGGAGGGCGCAGTCCTGGCTCCCAATTTTGTAATGCTCTGCTTATGCCCAATCGGATTGCTCCAACTTGACCTGCAAGGTTCTTGAATTCGTTAGTCTACAGCAAAGTAACATGAACTCTAAATTAAGAGTCCCCCAAAAGATAAATTAAAAACAAAATTGATTGCAGGGCTGGTTGCCTGAGAACAACATTTTTCATTTATAAAATAACATTCAATTGTCAATGAAACTTGGTAAAACTCATATGCACTAACTTTATAGCAGAAATACCATCATCCAATCTTTACTAACCAACAAACTCCTAAAAGTTTAATCAAAAGACGAGTTTTAAATTACCAGTGGACAATACAGCTAATAAAGATCTTTAACAGGAAACAATCACATGATGCAGGTGATAAAACAGCTCTAGATAAGATCTTGATAACCATTCCGAGCTGGTATGGAAGCATCAGATGCAAAATCTAATATTTTATGCAGAATCAAACTTTTTCTTGAAGTATAGGTTTTGGTCTCATGTGAACTCTTCTCCCATGCTCATAATATAAAATGCAGAGGAATCAACTAGAGAATGATGTTCAGTTGCAAGCTAGTGCTTACCGGTGGTGCCACCTCCTTTAACAGTACATTTGACATCCCACATGCCCAATGTTTTTGTTTCAGAGAAAGGCCGAAGAAGAGCAGCACGGTGATCAAGCATTGGGAAGTATACATCAAATTCTTTGTCATTCACCGAAAACTTTCCAGCACCAGGCTCAAGCCAAACACGGGCTATACTGCATTTCCTCCTTCCTGTTCCGTAAGACCTTCCCTTCTCATCTACTTTTCTTACACGTGCCTTGGCAGCCTCCTCCTGCTTCTGGCGCTCTATTTCAGCTCTCCCCGACTTTTTAGTATTCTTCTCATAACGCTTCTCTTCTATTTCAGATAGAGGTGGAAGTCCTTGAATGCCTTCGAAGTCTTTCAGTGCAATTAAACTATCCAACATCTCATCTGTTATTCCAGATGCCGCTATAAGGTCACCAAATGCACGATCAGGACCTGCAAGAATCAACGAAGTTAAGCAAATAATTTTCAGAAACTTAAATATACACCAAATGCTGTAGATAATTTTTATGAACTTAGTCTGTTACCAAGTTACAAAAATATGTACCAGTTTAAGTTATTCATCAGTAGTTCCCACCAAGAAGTACACACTACACATCAAACCATTTTCTTAATAATTTCCGTCTTTCCTTGGACCAGAATGACTGAAAGTGCATTCAGCAAGACAAGATTGGAAGAACATTCAACCACTTGAACTCGCAAAATGTTTTGACCGTTTAAGCTAAGTCATCTTTCTTAAAACGATGGGAAGTTAGAACCAGATAGATGACAGCGCAGGCATAAATGTGGCGGTTAGACATTGTTCAATCAAGATTAAATACCTGCAGTAATTTTTCTTGAGCTGAACAGACTAATTACAGTAAACTCCAACTTTAGAAGTATAAATCAATAGCAATACATCAACTGGCATGTTACAATAGTAGAAGACTGATTACTGAAGTAATTAATAGACTCTCGATTGCAGGAGAAAAAGTTATCACAGTTAATGAACAGTTCATACCAAAGACAAGAAGAGTGCACACTGAACAGTAGTCTAACCATGTAAAGGAATCACATAAATTCCTTTCAATAGAGAAATAACAGTGTATAAACTTTGATTTCTCAATATAAATAAACTCAATCAAGCTAGCTGGATTCCTAGAACAGCATTTACTAAGATAACATAAAATCAAGTCTCAAGAAGCAATATATAAAACCCGAATTTAAATCTCAATGTTTTAAAACAATGTAATTAATTTGCCGCACCTTTGAGAATGGCAGTCAAAGCTTTCTCCTCCTCCTCGAGTTGTTTCTTCTCACTCTCATCAATCACCGATCCTACTCCATCTCCTAAATTATCTAACCCCATTCCTTCGCCGCCGGCTTTAACGCCGTGGAACAAATCACCTTCCTTCTCCTCCTCCTCCATACTCCACGGCGTATAATCTTCAGCTGCCCCCTCCTCATCCCCTCCACCAGACTCCTGCGCCTCCACAAAAATATCACCACCACCACCGGCATCCGAGGCTCCCCAATCACCACCACCGTACACATCACCTCTTCTCCCATCACCACTTCCCCTCACGTCGCCATTCCCATCGTCGAATCCCGGTAGACTCCCAGGATCCATCGAGAAAACAGAGTGGATGTCTTCGTCAGCTTCCGACGACATTTTCCACAAATCGGTAGTTGATGTGGGTGAATCATCTCCTCCATTATTCCCTTTCGTGGAGAAGCAAGAAAATTGAGGAGCTTGCGGGGACAGAAAACGATTAGGTTTCGAGATTAAGGTACTTGGGGCTACAAAATTGGTGTTAGCGAAATGAGTACGCGAGGAGACTAGGGTTACACATCGATAAAATTGTGAAGATTTGGGAATTAACCGTGAAAGCATCGTTGTCTTCAACGCAGATGCAGTAGTGTGGGAACTGAGAAGCAGAGGGTTTTCAGAGGTTTTGCATAAAATGGGAATTTTGGGAATTTATTTTATGGGCCGCTTGTTTTTCTATTCTGTATGTTTTCAAATTAGCAAACAAAAATACCAAAAATTCGATACCAAAAAACTGAAGTTTCAATATATTGGTTTTTGGTAATGCTGAGCGGTACAGTAACTTATGGTAAACCGTAAATATACGATGTGATAAAAAAAAGTTTGGTATATCATATTATTATGCAATAATTCGAACTCGTAATCTTGTTTGTCTTCCTACAAATTTGCATTCGTGGAGTAGGGAGGGGTGGGGTAGTGGGGCCACTGACTCCATTAAGTTTGAGATATTTAATTATAATTTTTTATTAGAAATTAAACTTTGATCCAGCGGTAAGATAATTGGATAATATTTATAGTTTAATATAATTTTATATTTATAATAATTATATTTTTTTCTTAAAAATTATGCATTTTAATTCACATTTATTTTTCTTATTTCTCTCTCTTCTTCCTTCATACTCGAAATTGTGTATAATTTTTTTTTTAAACTTGACCAAGATATAACTTTATATTTATAATAATTATGTCTTTTCTTAAAAAATGCATTATTATTTTTTATTTAATCCCACTTTTTTCTTTTACTCTTCATTTTTCTTATAGTTTCCTTTTCTCTTTTTCCCCTTAGGTTTCTTTTTCTCTATCTTTTTCCTTCTCTCATTTTTATGCTTTGTCGTCACTTTTTTAGTTCACGGTAGACCACAAGTGCATAATTATTTAGCCCCAACTAATGTAAATCTCTGGCTACGCCACTACTTGCATGGTCCATGTTTTGTTCACAATTATAGCCTACTCGTTTGAGATTAAGTGGGTGTTTGGAACAGCTTTTTGTAAGATGCTTCAGCTTTAAGCTGGTGTGGGGTTGTTTGGAACTCCCAGCTTAAAGTTGAGATTCTCTAAAATTGGGTCGAAAATAGAGAATCAGCTGAAGCTGCTCCACCTCAGCTTCTAGCTTTCAGCTTATAACTTATGTTTTTTTCGGACCAAACTACCCCTAATAATTTTATCTAATTTCAGAACTATCCCTAACCCTAATACTTTGTGAGAATACATTTTTATCACATCCGCCCCGTCTCGTCTCTTCTCTCTTTCAATTCTTCATAAAATTTATGGAGGAATTTTTATGTATTTTGTTTGTATCATGAATTTATACAAATAAATAGTATTTAACATATAATTGTATACTATATTTATTATGATACAATTTTATAATATATATAATATTTAGATTAATTTAGTATTTTATAGTATTAGATTGAAATTGTAAGCAAAAAAAATAAATATTGAATAACAATTATTTCTGAATTTTATTATTTATTATAAATAATAATTAGTAATACTAAGGGCAAAACAAACATTTCTTTTAAAAAGTAACAATAAACTACTTCTATCAGCAGTATTCCCAAACACTATTTTCCCCACTTTCAGCAGCTTTCAGCACTTATTTCCAAACACTAACTGATTTTCAAATAAGCTGCTTTAACCAACTTTCAACACTTATCAATAAGTTTCAGCTACTCTAAACACCCCCTAAATACTTACCTTTGACAATTGACATTCACAAATCACAAACCACAAATTATACATCGAAAAATTGAATTTTCCATCACAATTTGTATTTTGTTCTCCAGAGTTTTATTATCACTCTATATAACGCTCGCTATTGTAAAAACAATCAACATTTACGAGTTTCTCTCATTCTAAAAAAATATTTGTTTGTCAAGGCAATACGTTAATGGGGCTCGACGTGTCGTGGCCTCCCCACTTCTTAATCCTCTCAGTCGTTTCCTCAACCTGCAATTTAATACTATATGTTAGCAATTACAAATTTCTCTCGCCATACAAATTATATACATGTAAGTGCAAAAAGGAGGAGGACGAGGGGGATGACGAAAACGAACCTCCTTGTTCCAGTTGGTTTTATATAACAGCAGACAGAGCAGCAGCGTCTGCAATCCAAGGCCAGCAATCATGCCACACCATATCCCCTGCACACAACAACATCAAATCACTCCTCTAATTAATCCACAATTCCTTTCTTACATCTCCAACCACTTGTTACCATAACTCCCATCTTGCCCGCATAACCAAGAAGGTATCCCAAAGGCAGACCAAATATGTAAAAACAACCCAAATTAATGTACGCCACCAAAGATTGCCAGCCTCCTCCTACCGCAACACCTGCACGTACACTATATCTTAGGTCAAAACGTAGATTTTTCGAACAATTTAGTACAATAAATCATACTAGGATAATCATACATACCCGATATTACTTGTTGGACACTGTTGAGAAGCATTGTGACCGCTAGAAGGCCCGAGAGCTTAGCCACAGCACGAACCATAGCTGGACTATCCGTGAAGATCGCAGCAAAATGATCCCGAGTGGCTAGGACAAGGACCGCGCACGCGAGTCCGATTATCAGCGACTGGAACAATGTCACGTATACGGAGTATTTGGCCGTCCGTGGACGCCCGAGGCCCAGCTCGTTCGAGACACGAACACTTAAAAATAAGATAGCATAAGCAAAAACACCGGAATGTAGTAGGGAAAACAGCTAAAAACGTCCATTTTCACTAAAACTATGATTTTATTGCAAAAAATATCATTGTATTCATGAATAAAGTTTCACCCAATAAATATAAAGACAATTAAATAATTTCATTTATACATAGTTGACAAAAAAAAAATTGTGTTTCATGCTTATATATGAAAATTGTAGTAATTTATAGTTTAGTTTAAAATAACATTCCAGTCCGTTTTATAATAACTTTCCAACCTTCTCCCTTAGCAATTTCTGGATCTGCCTTTAGTGATGTAATATTATAGAATTTAGAGCGTTAAATTAGACAAATTTGGTATAATTTATTATCGAACTTGAAATTTTTTACAAAAATCGAATTGAACACAGAATAGTTTTAGGCCGTTTCCCATCATCACTAAGGCTAATATTTCTCACCTTATGGCAGCATTCACTCCCACAAACACCATGGTTTGCAACCCATCAAGATTCATACTGAAAAATCATGATCCACATGAATCAAACATAAACAAAAAAAAAAAAAACTTAAAATTGAAAATAATAAAAAATCTCACCAGATAGAAAGAGAGCCAACCGAAGTAACCGCATCATCAAGATTCCCAGCAAGAACAACAATACTCATCACATACCAAATCTCCAAACACAACATAACCGCCGAAGCAACCGACAGCCTCACAAACGCCCAAATATCCCTAAACGCCGCCCACGAGAACCCCCTCCAGCTCTCCCCACACCAACCAACCACGTAAACAAACTGCGCCGCCGCCGTCATCCAGCTCGTGAGGTCGGTCGCCACAGCCGCGCCGGCCCCTCCCCAGCCGAACACGTCCACGAAAAGCCAACAACAAAGAGTGTGCGCGGCGAGGCAAAGGCCGGAGATCCAAGCGAGGACGGCGACTTTGCTCTGCGCTTGCAGGAATTTTTGGGCGGGGAAGAGTGCGGAGAGGGAGAAGAGGTGGGGGATGATGAGGAGGGCGTAGCGGCCGGCCAGTTGGGCGATTTCGTCGGGCTGGCCGAAGAGTTTGAGGATTGGGGTGGCGAATAGGTAGAGGGGTAGGAGGAGGAAGGAGGAGGCGAAGAGGACGATCATTGAACGTTGCATGTAGATGCCGAGCATGTGGACTTGGCCGGCGCCGAAGGCTTGTCCGCATAGGGTTTCCACCGCACTTGCAATTCCGAACTGCAGATGTTTTTGCAAGATTTGTCACGTTCGTCTTAATAAATCAAGAAAGTCAAAAATATTGTTGTTTTAGAAAGAAAAAAAAAAGTAGAAAAAAAAATGTTTTTGAGTAAAAAATTAATGCTGTAAAAAGTAAATTTTTAGTGCTTTGGGTAAATAATAAGAAAAGCACTTGATTATACAAAGTTAAATCTGAAATTTGCCCTTTTACTACATGAATCCGTACCTCTTCTTATGTATCAATAAAAAATTAAAAGGAAAAAACTATATATAAACTATAATAATAAGATCTGTATAAACCACTATAAAAAATGAGTTATATGTAAGTTTTTTCTTTTTAATCTCATTCAACTATGACTAGAGAGAGAGGGTGACATTTTAGTAGGGTAATTATATATATGAATTCTGGTATTTTTAAGCATAAAAAACATTTGAATTGATATTTCTAACTTTACTTTTACAATGATTGTTGCTTAGTTTTAGAAAATCTACCACACAAGTAAGTTTTTGAAAATGTTTATACAATTAAAAAATATATACTCCATTCGTCTCATTAATAGTGTCTTGTATTCTCGAAATGAGTATCCCTTTAGTAACATCTTGTTTTTATAAAAGGTAAAGAATTTTTTGCCACAAATTAATAATCCAGAAGTCAAAGAACAAGCACCACACAATATCATATTTCTAATCTCCGTATCCGAAAGAAACCGAACACTACTGATGCGAGTGTAGGAGTAAAAACTTTGAAAACCTATTTGCAAACACTCCCTTTGTGAGAAATTAAGGGAGAGTGAAATTCAACTTACTTTGAATGCCTAAAAGGCTAAAAGTGCAGAGTGGACTAACCATGAATCCGAAAGCGAAGGTTCCGATGACGGAGATAGCGATAGAGTAAGCGGAAAGTTCGACGTCGCCGAGGTGGCCGACGAACATGGTGGCGACGGAGTTGATTGCGTAATTACATATAATCTGGAAGGCTATCGGGCCTCCTATTGCCCACACTTTGGTTGATTCTTTGCAGAATACTTTCCACCATGACGCCACCCCTCTCGCCGGAATGTAGTCGCCGTCGGGCCCGACGAGATCATCAACATAGCCGGACCTCCGTTCGAGAAGCGGCGCCTCCATATATTCGGGCGCCGGTGTGGTGCTAAGACCGGAAGTTGGTGAAGATTAAAAATTGTAGTATCGTCGAGTAGAGTGAGCATATAATTAATAGTATATATATAATTTGATTAATTTGATTTTGTATGTTTTGATAAAATATGAATTATATATACAGTTTCCATTTATAATTCGTTGATTTGTTTTATGAGCATTAAATATTATTGTCCTTAATTTGCATATATTTAATGACTGTAGGTAAGCAAATTCGGGAATCAATTCTAGGTGGCGAAATGAGGGTACTTCAAAATCGATTCTCTTTCATTTAATTTGAACTTGAGGTATCATTATACTCTATTCGCTCAATTAGAAACGATACGTTTTATTTGAGCGCACGAATCAATAAAGTAATTAAACTTATATAAATTAATATTGTCGGAATTATGAGATTTTATTATTATAGAGAGATATTAATTTATATATAAATTATAATTTAGATAGAGTTTGCGAACTTCAAAGAAATTGAAATTTAATTAAATGAATATAAGGAGTTATAAGTTTATTTATTTATATATGTATAATGTAATTTTACTATTTATTATGTGTGAACGATGAATTATATTAATTTGTTTAGAAATAATCAGTTTATTCATTTAAAAAATACAAGTAGAATGATATAGTTAACATTCATTGACAATGATCGCTAAAAAACACTAAAATGATACATTTCATTTGAACTAGTTACACGCAATAAAACACTTTTTGCGTATAGAACTCTTCACAATTTTATGGTACAGTTTGAGAAAACAATGCCCTAACTTTTTATGCAATTTGAAAAATTAGGGATGAGATTCAATTAGATTTAAGTTTTAAGAAGAAAAAAAAAAAGGCAACCGTAGAATCATATTTCATAAAATTGTCTTAGTGTTATTAATAATTTTAAATACTTATTAATTTATAATATTGACGGGACCTATATATTTACATTGGAGTTTTTTAAAAAGTATTATTTTATTATTTTATCGAATTTGATGATTTTTTACACTAGTTCAAGTTTTGACCGAAGAAAAATATTATCTTATAGATATTGTTAATTTACCGAGTATTAAATTATAGAGGTTGGTTTTACTATAGTATTATGCCGTGTAGGTTGTTTAACATTTTAGTAGTTAAATATGGTCCACACAATCTTTGTCATTTTAGGAAAAAGATTCTACTATTTTCAATAAATGTGCTTTTTTTCTATAGTCTCTGAATATTTCCCTGTGTTTTGAAACCCGGCCCGGCCGGTTCAACCTATTTAACCCGGACCCGGTCAAAAATCCGGGCCGGGTTACGTATTCACCTGTTTTGGCTATAGACCCGGTGCGAACCGGCCGGCTTGACCGGTTGAATCGGTACTCGTGAACCGGGTCAACCCGGTTTGAATGAAAAAAAAAATTTGAAAAAAAATAAGGCTGTAAATCAATTTTTCGGTTGGCCGATAACCGATCCATGTTCGGTTTCGATTAGTATGGTAACCGAAAGCAAAACCCTATTTTCATAAATATTTTAAACTATATTACTTATATTTCTAAAAAAATGAGAAATACTTAATAAATTTAAACTGCATTTATGATAATGTTGGTAGATCAATTATTACCGACTGTTGGCAGGTAATTAAAACATGGAGGGATGGATTTATAGGTTATTTTTCTGTTTGGTTTTCTTCTCTATTCAATGTGGGATGGTTTCTCCTTCTTTTTCATCAACTTTTTTCCATCTAACTATTTACACTCATCCCACATTGGTTAGGAGTTGTAAATATTCTTATATTTGTTTTATATATTTGTAAGTCATTCTTAATATTTATTAGTATTATTATTAAAATACCTATATATTTATATAATTTAATCATATATTTATGATGTCACACCAGGTCGACCCACCGGTTGAACCGATTCGACCGGTTCAATCGGTAAAAATTATTTTTCGGGTCAATAATCGGGCCAGTTTTAAGAACACATATATTTCCCGAAGTAATGGATGTGGCCGGCCCATGAAGTTACAATGAGCCCAGCTTAAACAACCTAGAGATTACTGAGAAGAAGGCCCAATATTACATCAGGTTATTATTAAAAAATTAATTTAATATAAATAATTAGATTGGGCTTTATTTTATTTAGAGGTTGTGCTGGATGGATCGGATTTTTGTGTGAAAAGCATCTTCTACGATGACATTTTCTCTTTTGGTATAAATTTAAATTTTATGAGAATTATAAATTGTATATTATATTGTATTGTGATTTAATTATTGAATAGACAAAAAGATCCGAAGTGTCTATGCTTGCAACAGAAAATTGGAATGTAAAGAGAGGGAAAGAGAAAACATTTGGAAGAACCACAAAAAAAGCAAACAATATTCAGTTCGATTTTTTTTAATTAATTAATCTAGTTAAATTCCGAGAAATGTAAATGCCACTTTTCCAGTTGTCGCAAGCAAGGTCAATTAGATTGCTTCAACAATTAAAATAATACTTCACCATAACCCAATGAAATTAATTAGCCATGTGAACTTTTATCAACTTCTAGTATTTTATGATGCATAAACCTCCCTCGTTCCGAAAAATATTGACAAATTAGTATATGATCGAACCTACTTCCTAAATATGTAATAGTTTCGGATCTAAAATATAAGTCAAACAAGCAAAGTGCAACTTGCAATAGTTACTCATTTGCTTGTCTTATTAGATTGATTGGTTAGGGTTCGGGAATTGCACCACTAAATCGTGTATAATTTCGATATATATATATATATATATATATATATATATATATATATATAGATGGTTCCCGTGTTACCAGCTCTTATCGTGTGAACGTGTGAATACTGCACTTTAAAAACAAACGTATTGCACTTTCAAGGTAAATATAATGAACTTTAATACTGCACTTTGCGAATTGCACTTAAAGTATTGCACTTTAAAATGCAGTATGTTTGCCTTTAAAGTGTAGTACATTTGTCTTTACAGTACAGTGTAGGGGTGTTTAATTTTACCGAAAATACTGTATACCATGCATATCGTACCGAAAAAATACCGGGAAAACCGAATTTAACGGTATACCGTGCCGAAAATTATGGTATCTATTGGTCCGGAGACAAATATCAGGTGTAGAGGGGGGGGGGTTGAATACACCTGAGTACCGTTTCTTTTTCTCGGTGAAGGTCGGTGAAATCCGTTGGTTGCGAACCGATGAACGAGTGCCAAATAAACCTTCGATCACGGGACAGAGTGAGTCAGCTACTGAGCTCTCCTACTGACTTTTGTCAGTACTTTGAAACTCAGTCGGAGACTTTAAGTGTGCGGATAAGTGTGGGGCCCGGAGTTTGTCTCTTTTTGAAAACGTGTTTTCGCAGATTAAATTCTTTTGGCTGTGCGATTTTAGAAATACGTTTTATGCAAACTTATGATTTTCAAAGGTTTGTATGCAATAAAACAGTAAAGAACATAAACAGTTTAACGTGGTTCGGATACGCAAGATCCTACGTCCACGGTCCTGAACAGAGCATGATAACTTGTTGATTAGTCTGAGCAAGTCTCAAAGAAGGAAACTGTGCGCGGGACGGAGATCCTTCTAAGTTATAGTCCTTAGCGACTTTACAATTCAAACCTAAGTTCGAAAGGGGGCGAAAACAGTTCTCCAACTAATTAAGGAGTTCTTACAATAAGAACAGTTCACTAAAAATGAACTCCTTCGAATCTAAGCTATAAATCTGACAATGAGCTTAGGTAGAGAAGAAATGGATCTAAAGACTCTAGAGAGAAGAACCACAAAAATATTCTAGTAAATGCAGATTCTTCATTTGGATATTCGATTGAGTTGCTAGAGTGTTTGAGAGCTTGAGCAATTTCCCTTTTTAATTTCGTGCTTCGCGCTCTTGTGGAGCTTCGAAATCTTCTCTATTTATAGCTGTGAGCTATGGCATATGTCCGTTGGAGACGACAATGCCACGTGTCACAAGCTTCCATAGAAAACGGCCATTAATTCGAACTTGTTGCAGCAGGGCAGTTAATTACTGTACATGAGAGCAGCTTTACTGTTTGGAGCAGGTAAGGCGTTGTCGGCTTCTCATTGGTCGAGGTTTGTGGTTGGTGAGAATGTCAGAGTTGACCGTTCAAACAACCTCGTATGATCTTCTGCTGAACTTTCGAAAAGACTTAAGTAGTTGGGTCGCTTTCTGTCGGATACAGTAGACTGCAAAGTCTTTGTCTTCTTCGACTGAGTCGGCTGACAAGGAATGTAACTTCTGAGTAAGTCAACTGGCGACTGCGAAGGTACTGGGCTTGCATGAGTTCTTCTGCTGATGACTTATCAGCTGCTGGATTGGCTTCTATTGAGGTCTACTCAGCTGATGACTGAAGAACGCAAGCGATTACACTAATGACGTGGGGTTCTGAAAAATATCTTCGACAGAAGATCAGTTCAACAATTACCCCATACAGGACTTAGACAAGAATATAAAAACGATTACAACAAGTCTAACATATACATCAGCTAATCCTAACGACACACTGAACTACTGATATCAGCTCGGTTTTGGAATCTTCAATTCTATAGTACTACTATGATTTCCCCCAATTTTCTTTTAACCACGAACGGCTGAGTATCATCTACTGACTCATATCCAACAGTATCATACCATACCGTAAATTTTCGGTACGGTAACGGTATGAGTTTTCTCATACCGAGGTAAACCGACACATACCGAACCTACGGTACGTACCTGCATTTATTTGATTTTGCCAATGACAAATATTATATATGAATAAATATTCTTAACTTTATTTATCTTTCTGTCATTATATTATATTTATGTAATATCTATTTATGTAATATCTATATATTGTGTTATCTTGATTCATGACATAAATTAATATAGCAACTCTTATCATGATATAAATTAATATATCAACTCTTATGTATAATGTTATCATGATATAAATCGAATATCTATATATTGTGTTTTTGTATTAATATGATATTACTCTTATTTCATATATTTTATTTTTTAGTATGATTTTAATTTCCGGTATACCGTCAACCTTCGGTATACCGTGAAGGTTAACGGTATACCGTAAATCCAACACGACAACGGTATGCTAAATCTTTGATACCGAAGTCAACGGTACGATAACGGTATGAAAAATCTCATACCGTTACTTTCGGTACGGTATAAGGTATGGCAAATTTGGTCCGGTATACCGTACCGAAACCCCCCTAGTACAGTGTTCACACAGTAATAGATTGTTCACATTTGAACCTCCTCATATATATATATATATATATAAAAAGTTCATTTCTCCACCCGTTCTCTTTAGTTCTTAATTATGTATTCATCCCTCAATTGCTCAATTCCTAAAAGTCTTGTTTAACTCAAAGTAGACTAATATTTCTTCCATTCCATTAGTAGTATTTAATTTCCTTTGGAAATTAATTTGTGGTCACAAATTCATCACCCTTTTTATTAAATAAAAAGTTACTAACAAGAGACTTTGTTCGGAAATGCACCACCACTAATGGGAGGGTTTGAGTACTAGTTAAATAACACTTGCAAGCTATGGTAGTATAACACATGCACAAAAGATATTCGCTATCCGACTCGTAGCCAGGTCATCACCCATATGATGTGGTCGGGAGAATCAAGCAAGACATTTTAGGTTATTTTAGGTTTTTTCTTAAAATCAAGTCATGGATAAATTAATATCCTAAATCGAAATTAATGTCATAGCTGTATAACAATCATTTGATTAGCTGATTTAATATATTCACTCCATTCCACTATTTCTATCTTAGTGGTGTTCGATATAAAATTTAAAAAAAGTATTAAAGATGTATTAAAGTGAATGAATAGTGTCTTAAAATGATGAAATTTATTATTTAACTAATTGTGATCTATAAATTATTATTATTTTTAAATAAAAATAGTGGAATAATCGAAAAAAATTAATACAAGAATAGTAGGACTGCGGGAGTAGAAAATAAATATAAAAAAGTACTTCCTCCGTCCTAATATTTGTGGCGCACTTTCCCGAAATGGATGTTCCATTATTTGTGACTCACTTCTAAAAAATGTAATAATTGTGAGGCTCAAAATTAACTATCAAAAAGTCAAACAATCTATACCATATAACATCACTTTCTAAATTCCTGTATCGAAATCAATTGAGCCAAAAATATTGGGACGGAGGGAGTATAAGGGAAGAAGAAAAATTGAGGCACAAGACAGAGCCAAACCAAATCGGTTTGGAAGTTTGTGGGCTTTTTTTTTTTTTTTTTTTGATACGTGGAACCCGCAGCCGCTACCTTCGGTGCGCACTGGGTAAACCCCGCTCCTAGTGCAGTAGTCTGCAAACCACATAGGAGAGTTCAACCACCCTAGGCTAACCATAGGTGACAGGCTCCACAAAGTTTGTGGACTTTTGACTTTAGGGGTTAGTGTTGTGGGGCCCAATTGGCATAACTTTGGAAGGGGGGATTAGGTGTGGTTCTCTCCGTTGATGTAAAGCAAACGCGTAAATAAATATAGAAATAAAATAGAGAATAAATAAATAAAATTTTGGAAAGCAAAGTGCAGATGCTGCTACTGATGCTCCTAACAACTCTAGTATATTCTATTTTTTGCAATCGAAAATTTGCGCCCGTTATTTGAGAAATGTAGAATACAAAGACAATGTTTGTAATAGTTTTTATAAATAATTTTTAGCTATTTATGTTTAAAGTTATTTTTAATAAAAATTATTAGTATTTGTAATATCTAAAAAAAAAACTGAATTTTATACAGTCTCATAAGCTGTGTTTTTTCAATTTTTTGTTTCTAATTTAAAAAAAACACCATTTGAAAAGCTTATAGACTTCTCTTATTCTGAGTTATATTAAGCTCTAAAAAAGTTGAATCCTACATTCTTCACATTAAAAAAAGTGTTTATGAATTAAAAAAACTCATAAACAGCTTATTTAAACTGTTTCACACACTACCTAAATGGAAAAAATCGTTGAAGTGGATCGATGAATACATAGAATGCTTCAGTACGTGATATGATAATATGAAATTTCAGATTATGTCTTATTTATCTTCTGAAAATAGTAGAGTCCGCTTAATTAAGAAATTGTCCCTATAAAAAATAGTAATACGATCAATGATGTCTTAGCAATCTTCTATATTGTGAATATTATTGTTTAAATTAAGTGGAAATATGTACTGTTAGCCAAAATGGGTAAAAAAATTGCAAATTTAGTCATATACTATCATAAAACACATATATAATCATTTTGTCTTATTATGGTCTTTGCAACCAATCATGTGGGACAAGGAGGTCAGAAAGGCCAACGGAGGGCCGATGTAAAAAGCGAAGGCCGATGGGGACCGAGGGCCTAAAGGATAACGCCTCGGCCTTTTTTTTTCTCTCGGCCGATGGAGAGTTGATAGACACCCCCTTGGCCCCTCATCGGCTCTATGCGTTTCAAAAGAGACCAAATTGTTGATGACACAAGTTCCTACAACTTACATCATCCAATCATTGAATAATGACAAAATAGCTACTTTTGTATTTTTTTTAGTTTTAGACTAAATATGCACTTTATTTCTACTATTTGGCTACTAGTAGAAATAACTCTTAAATTAATTTCATTTTTCTATTATCGATGTGTGCAGAACAATATGGGGCGCGTGGTGATCACAAAATTTGCATATTTCACTATCTTAATAATATATCCGGGGATTTTCCCCTAATTATCAACATTCAACAAAATACAGTTAAACCTCGATAAAATAATAATTTTGGAACCGCAAAAATATCCATTTAATGAAGTTATTACTTTATTGAACATTATTTTAATGTATTGATCCATATCGAGACCGAAAGAAATTATTAATACAAAAAAAGAGTTTATTATGGAGGGAAAGAAAAAATGAAAAATGAAAAAGGGCAAAAGGTAGTTGATGGCAAAAGCATCTGGAAATCATGGCCACACAATGTAAATCTGGATCCTCACCATTTTCACATCACATCAACCTTATCTCCATTATTTCATTCATATGCTCACATTCAAATCTAATTTGTATCCATTTGAGGATGAAATAAAGGAACCTTACTCCATTCTCATAACCAGTAGATTAATATATACAAACTGTAAACAAACAAAAAATATTTAATATTGGAGTATTCATTTTATTCCAATCATGTAAATTTAATAATACACTATTTTAGTGTGAAAAAAGGAAGACATTTTGGAATCAATTTAGTAATTTTGTCACATTAGTATTGTTGTATTTAATTCCAATCCTCTTAAAGTCAAAACAATTGACAATGCCAAAAACACTAAATATGTGAATATTATATTATATTATATATATATATATATATATATAATTATAAGCCCTCACAAGAATTGCATATAAATAAATTTAAAAAATTCGACACAATCGAAAAATCATAATTTCGAATCTTTATAATATCATACGTTTGATCAACGCATAGCGCATCAGCACTATGTATACTCTTAAAAACTAAAATGATCCTTTATAGAAGTGTTATTTTGAGAATTTACTTTTCATTTGAAAAAAACTAATCTATATCTTAAATAATAATTGCATGAAGTACAAGATATATTTATGTAGGAAACAATATTTAAGGACATGATATTTGAGAAGATTTTAAGGTCACATAACACATTTTATTCTACGAATATATTTATGTATTAGGGTTTAAGCTACTAGTATTATTTTTAGAAACACAGTCTATATAATAATAATAATAATAATAATAATAATAATAATAGTAATAATAATAATAATAATAATATTTTTTCAAGAAAACTAATAGTATTAGAAACTTAATTTACAGTGAAACAAAAACTAATTTCTAATAATTATTTTATTAATAAAATAATGAAATGGGTTCTTATTTAGCAAAAACATGTCATAGTATAAACTTTTAATCGTTAAGAATAAATTATTTTAAGTAATTTGGGGTTAAACAAGACGCACAACACAATTCAATTCAATTGACAATAAAAAATCGAACACAAAAAAATCGGATATCAGATCATATTCCACATCAACAATATATAAATATATCTGATTTTGAATTACATATTAATAAGTAATTAATATTAACAATTTAGTAGTAATAATATTTAAGATATGGTTAGATCTAATTGGCGAGAAGGATTGAAGTCATCAACGCCGCTAATCAGAGTGTTGACCGTAATTACACGACCAAGCGGGCGTTTGGAACAGGACTAGGGCAAAAGAGGGGGTATTTCCGTCACTCCCGGAAATAGAGGGGGGGCAGTATCGTCATACTGGAAAGCATAAATTGGTGGTCAGTGCGATGCAATTATTTCTCCAATGCTCATCACCTACGCTTTTCTTCTCTCCTCCTCCGAGAAAGGCGAAAGAAATATTCGAGAAGCCAAGAGATATCATCATTCGTCGTTCCGGCTTGAAGATCCAACGGACCACGATCGACGGATCTGAGATCCTATTGACGCTACTGAGTCTGCGCGGCGGCGCATTCGTTGTAATCTGTGTGAATAAGACTTTGGACCGGGGGGATTCTGTGGATATTTCAGTGGAGTGTTGCGTCTGCCTGGGAGTTTTTTGTTAGATTTGGACAACCGCAGGATGGTTAATCGGAGCCCCTAGCGTTTTGAGCGTGGAGATTGGGAGTTTTGGACTTTTTATACAGGTATATGAAACCCTAAGCTTTTTGATAATCTGCGTGATTTGTGTCTTGGTTGTTTTTCTGTTGTTGTCTTCACCGTTCCGATGAAGAATCTGCTCTCCGGTAGCAAGATCTGTGGTCTCCGACATACTCTAGGGTTTTCTCATCCGGATTTGAGTTCAGGAACCAAGATTTCAAGATGAATCTGATGTTGTTTTGACGAAGTCTTCGTTCGTCACAGCAAATGAAGTTGCCACTTAATTAGATAGGATTGAAGGACGTGTGCCGCACATACATGTTGACTTCGATGATCGATCTCCACTTCTTGTTTAACTCATTAATAGATTGATGTCTCTGGTCAAATGCCTATTGCATCACAGCGAAATCTGCGTTGAGATCGGGATCTGGCCTTAGAGAATTCTGTTTAAATTAACCACGGAGGAACTGGCATATTTCGGATGGCCTGCCGCAACATTGTTGTATGACTTGCTGTTTTTTTGAATGGCAACAGAGGAAGATTCTTAGAAAAAGAATTTCCTATCGAAAATTGATGTGGCGCTGGAGATTTCTCAAGATTTTTGATTACTTGCTAGAGAAATTGGGATTTTCCTTCTTTTCTTGCGTAACATGCCCGTTCGATCGAAAAAAAAGAAGAAGCTGATATCCTTCTTATAAACGTTGATTTAAGGTGGATCAGATCTTCGTTGATTCATTGTTAACTGGGCTGTTGCAGATGGTTTGAAGACTCGCCCATTTAAGCTTTTGATTTTTTCTCCGTCTTCACCTGAAAGATGCAAGTAATCAACTATGACGGATGAGAGTTGAAAGCCTTTTCTGTCATCATGCTTTAATGTTTATACCTATGTATATGGGCTTGCTACTTTTGATCTGCCATGCAACTGATTTTAGTTGTGTTCTTATGATTTACCTCTTGGACTCTGATCCTTATGTAATTCCTTGTTTTGTTGGCAGACTGTTCGTTTGCGTGAAATCTAAAGACTTACCGTCTATGACCCATGGTGAGATCTATATTTTGATTATAAAATATTGCACATAAATGATTGTTATGAGTTATGGCTTAGGTGATTTTTTTTGGCACCTCTGCGTTGGTTTCAGATTTAACTACCGTTCAGTTTCTAACCATTTTATGTTTTATAAGTTCGGCCATAGTCATATGTTAGTAACATTTTCTGAAGCTCTTCTAGTAAGTTAAAAGATAGGGGAGATAACTTTGCAGAATATTATTGTCTTGGCATCTCTTGCATAGATAAAAAATGTTCGAGAACACAACTTATACCCTATTTTTGGTACTCTGTATTTTATGATTCTTCTTGGGCTCCACTTTCCTTTTTCTGAATTGTCAATTTTTTCTGGCAGACTTGCCCGTGGATTTGATCCAGCACTGCCGAAGAGATAGACCATTTTCTTGATTTGTCACTTGATGGGATAGAGCCCATATCTGCGAAATAATACTAAGGAGTGTGGGTCTTGAAGTGATGAACTCTACCAATCCAGAATTAAGTTGGAAATCGGTGACGAAAGGACGGCGATCAAAGAAGTCAATAGCCAGGAGTTTGAACAGTGTTGTAAAAGTTGGGAATTCCAGTAGCCCCAAAAGAGTTGGAGATTTCTCTGGGTCTGATACTTACAAGGTATGTTTTAAAAAAATATTGCTATCTATATTTATTATAGTGAATCTGATAATTCTTTTCTGTTGATGTGGCAGTCCAGCGAAGTGATTCCTGGTCAGGAAACCCCTGGCAAGTCAGAAAATGTTCCACTCAAGAAAAGGAGGCATTTACTTCAATCTCCATCACCACACCCCTGGGCCTCCTCAAGAACACGATCATCTTCACCATTTTTTGAACATAACATGCAACTTCAATACCCTAGCTGTTCCTCAGGTCAGATGTCCAAACTTGCATTTAAGAGGCATTGGTGAATCTACTAAAGTTAGATGTATCAGTTACGGGTTTGTTGATGTATTCTTTTGTATTGAATAGAGAGTGAATATAATGCTGCAGGAGACTTCTCTGGAATTGAACTTCTTGCAGCGGCTGCTAGCATGGATGATTACATTAATGGTGCAGACAAAAAGGATGTCCCTCCAGAAAATTGTTTAATTCAAAAGAACGATGCATCAAGTTCTGCCGTGCAGTCCGAACAATGTTTAAAACATAGCGAGCTAGTCAATTCTTCGGGTAATAGTGATGACCCTGTAGGTAATGTGGACTCCAAAGAGAATAATTCTACTCCTGCTTCTAAGAGTTTATCTGCCAGCCCCGATGATGGCACTATGCCAAAGGTGGACCGAAAGCATTGGGATTTGAACACCCCAATGGATGCTTGGGCTGAACAGTGTGATGGCTTGGATACCGGGGATACCTTGAAGGATATCAATGAAGGCAGGTGTATGGAGGAATTGGATAAGAATGTCGGGAATCATGTTCTATCCAACCGAACTGGAACCACAGATGATCTTTCAAGTCTAAAAATAGAACTAGATAAGTCAACATCAGTAGCAGCGGATGGAATCTGCAATGAGATGCCTAAACTTGAAAAGAGTTTGTTGGAACCAGCAAACTGTATCTATTCTCATGCTGGTAAAGATAATTCTGATCAAGCTCCTGAAAATGGACCTGATGAAAAGAATTCAATTCTTGCTTTAACATCTGATGCTGACTTGAAAAACTCAAACCAAGTTACAAGCTTGGATGCCACTGTCTGCAGTTCTCCTTGTAGTAAGCTATGCTGCAGTTCTGGAATGCTAAAGTCAGAAGAAAAAAGCAATGCTATTTCTGGTACTGTTGCTATTAAAGAGGATGCTGATTGTTCTAGTAACAAGAGTGAATGTGTGAGGACTGCAGCTCCTGGTGGTAGTCATACAGGGACTGATGAAGTCGATGCCCATGACATGGCCGCATCTAAATCGGCAATTGATATTCAGCCCGAAGATATAAAAGTTCTGCAGAAGACTTCATCACCTGGTATTAATACTTTCTAGATGTCGGTGTAGATGTAATCATAATTGGTTTTACTCTTAATTCTGACATGTTGATCTTCAATTTGCAGGCACATATACTGTAGATGCTCAACCTGTTGGAAGTACTGATTCAAGTAAAGAAGTTGATGGGTCTTTTCTTTCTAGTTCTACAATGGCTGATTGCAAGCGATTCTCGGAGTTAGCTAAACTTGATAATGAAGATTCGAAGAGAGTTATATTGGTGGACACTTGCAAGAGTTCTAGTGCTGTAGGTGTAGCACAATGTGACAAACCCACTACTGTTGGAAGGATTGGAATTGTGCTTGACGGCCAACGTGATTCAAATGTCTCTCAGGATAACCATGTTAACATGGTTAATGGCGATGACCTGACAGGTTTTCAGGAAGGATATGATTCTCCATATGAGGATGGGGAGCTGAGGGGTTCCTTTTTGTATTCCTGGGAGGACAATGAGATGGAAAATGATTGTGTTGACTATGAATCTGACGGAAGAAATGGAGATGGTTCTGATGCTGCTGACTTCCTTGGGTCTGAGATAGTTGAAGGTGGTTCTGAGGGTTCTAATGGAACTGGAAGAAGTTTATCCATAAAAATATCCGCAGAAGGTAAAAGTAAGAGTGGGACTGTCAAACAACCTCTGATGAAGAATGTTGTCAAAGATGACTCTGACAATAATGAGATAGCTGGAAAGGGATCAAATGCTGGATCCGGTTCTACGGTTGACCAATCCATGGAAGTGCCTATGGAGGAAAATGATGGCATGAAAAGATTAGAGTTGGTTGATCACAAAAATGCAAATGTTAGGATGACACAGATAGATGAATATGCATCAAAGGCTGTAAAGGGAAAGCTTCAATCCCGGATTGAAGGACGGTCAACTGCAGATGCTACTGATGGAAAGGATGGTTTCTTTATGCAACCCAGGTACAAATGTTATCTTGATCGACTTTCCAATCTTTTGTTACTTTATTCTTTTATGGAGGGAGTTATTTTAGAATTGTTAACTTCTCTTAATAACTATCTAATGTTATGTGCAGGTCACGTCGCATTGGTGGTCCATACCCGCGGCCTGAAAGGGATATCAGTCCTGATAGATATATGGGTAGATATAGATCTGGTCCTCCTGGTGAAAGAGATGGAGTTCACCAGTGGACATCCTGGGGTTCGAGAGGGCGTTATCCTACAAAATATCAGGGCGGTGAGGGTCGTAACAACACCAGGCCGAGAAGTAAAACAGGTGAATCTGCAAACAAGATCGATGGGGTCGACTATCATGAGCCTAGACATACTAATTATTTGTCAAAAGGCTCGCATAGGCCTTTCATGAGGAGATCACCGGTGGAGAGGGAGGATTATTTTGGTGTAGGTAGAAGAATACCGATGACACGGGGAGCGGGCAACTATAGAGGCAGAGGACATTATTCGCAACGTCCTGGTAGAGATTTTGCGGAGGATTTTGAGCCTTTGCCCGAGGATGCTGGTGCACCTGCTCGCATACCACACTATTTGTCAAGAAGAGAACACAGTTTCTCCCCCAGTTCTGGTAGACCGACACACATGAACTTGCCCAGGAGGAGATCCCGATCAAGGTCTCGAACACGTTCGCCACCCCGGGCATGGAAGAATTCTCACAGGGAACGGATCTTGGGTGCTAAAAGGCTCAGCAGGTCTCCCGATTTTAGGTCTGAGGCTAGAATGGAGAGAATGAGGATGCCCTTCTCAAAGCCCAATTTTGCATCTGATTATGGAGAGGGTTGCATATCCCCATCAAGAAGTAGATTCTCTCCTCCACGAAACCCCCGATGGGATGATGACCGTAATTATGCTGACAAGCATATTAGGCGGAGAAGATCACCGGTGAGAGTGTTCAGGCGTAATCAAAGGTTTGACGGTGTTGGGTCTTCAGGGCGATTGAAGTCAGATGAGCACTTCAGGCCTGTGATTCGACCCGGAAGATTCCCCTTCATGGGCAACAATGGTGATAGGGAATGCAAATTAGAATCAAACTATGACGATAGAAGGCGTGGTGGTGGTGATGATAATGACGAGATGATTCATCATGATGATGATGGTGGTGGGAACATGAGGCGGTTTCGGCACAATATGGCTGGTGAGCCATTTTGATGCGGAAGGGGATGAGAGGGAGGAGGATAAGAACTGACATATTTTCTTGTCTGGTAGAGGTAGATAGATTTACAACGGCGGAGAAGGGGGAGAAATGGGCATGGCTTGTCGTCTTTCCTCTAGAGGTTGATGATGGGGCTGTTAGGTAGGAGTTTCTTCTTCTTCTTCTTCTTCTTCTTCTTCTTCTTCTTCATAGCAGTTTGGACTTACTTTCCCTTTGGTAGCCAGTTATTCTTCTTCTAAATGTTAGTTTTGCTGATTATTTTTATTGGTTTTTAGTAGTATTTTGAGAAGGGGCCCCTTTAGTTTTAAAACGCAGGCAGGCCTATATTTTTCTGTTGGTTTTTGATTGTACAGCCTTTGGAAGAAAAATACTTATGTTTTTCTGTTTGGCAAGGCCAGGCCGTTAACTTGTTTTTGCCTCTTTATTTCCCTGCTCAATAAACACTATCAACTCATATTTCGCTATTATCCATGTATATGTGTTATGAAAGAATATATTCGTAACCACTTAAATTATTGAATTTATAGCTTAATTTAATAAAAGAAACTGTTTTTTGATATTTTCAACAGCTTAAATTCGAAAAAAAAATTATATATTTAAGTTGAATAAATTGAAGTTGATTAAATTGATTTTTACTAACTTCTCCAATGATATATTTGTAATTTTGGATAAACTATAATTTGACATTTTAATTATAAATTACAAAATAAGCTACTAAAGTATAAATTTAGCAAATATTATTTTTTCAACTTTTTCTTCTTTTAAGCATTTTTTGCAAATACACCCCTAAATTCTCTATTAAGCCACTTTTACCAACTTCTTCTTAATTTAAGCACTTAAAAAAAGTTTAAATTATTGCAAACACAATCTTAGCAGGCAACCGCCTTAACCACTGGCCAAAGCGACAGTTTATATCATCAAGCATCACTTAGTAAACGGATTTGTATGGTATAGTATATCCATTATATTACATCATGCCCCAATTTCTATACATGAAATCAAGTAGTAGTTAACACTTGATGAAAAAATCTATCAAATACAAAGATCTGTTTGAAAAGAAACCAATTCAATATCAACATTCCACTCTTACCAACATGGCCTTCATCACCAATTGAAGCTAATCGACTCAAAATGCAGATTCTTAGCCAAACCACATCCACATATCTTAGCAACTTCATGCCTCATAGACGTGGGCCCACAAACCAAAACTCCAACTTCTCCTCCTTTGCAATCAAACAGTATCCCTAAACTCACAAACACAAAATCATCAGCATTCTTTGTCTTAACAAGAGAGAGAGATACCGAGTAGATTTCTTTGCGAATGTGCCAACACTAAACTTTTAATACAAATGTAATGCACTTTACAGTTGATGATATTGATGTATCATCAACTATAAATTGCATTATATTCGTATAAAAAGTATAGTATTCACACGTTTACAAAAATAATTAACCTACCCCGTATATATATATTGAGAGATAAGAGAAAACAAAAAGAGAACTCACTATTGAGATCCGGCCTTGGACCATAACGCACTTCCGTCGCTTCTACAAGACTCCGGTGAGGCAAACTCTCCACCTCTCCACCCCTCGGACTTAACCACGAAGAAGGTGACAAAGTCGGCGTTGCCATCTCCACGTTCTGAATCTTCTCCCCTTCTTTACGAACCATCCTCTGCTGCCAAACGAAAACCACACTCGTACCCACAAAGGTAGGCTACTCCCACATGGAACATGTTGAAGAAGATGGTGAGTATGTAGAGCATAGAAGAAGAGTTCAAACATCTTTGGCCTAACGCGGTTGAAGCTCCTTGCCCAGATCACTAACGATAGATAAGTACTGCTCCACTGAAGCATCTGCATGAACATTATAACCACACATTCAATCAGTATTCATTGAATTGAGATATGTTGTTCAATTTTTCTGTGTCCACCAATGAAATAATGACAAGTGTTCCTATTTAAACTTAAATATCTAAAACAACTCATTTTCTTAGGGTTAACAAATCTCAACCGAAGGCATATAATGAATAAATGGAGACACGTGTTAATCATTTCATTGACAACACAAACTGAACATAGAAATATTGGACCACAGATCCAACCTCATATTCACCATAGCAAGAAATGAGGGAGGATTTCACGATGCAAATTATGTTCACCAGTAGAATGATGGCGAAAAAATTAGACAACAGATCTCATTCCGCAAGAAATAGTGCAAAATATGACCGTACAAGTGTTTACGTACCAGGTACATTTGATCGGTCATCGTCCACCAGTATATAATGAACCCTACGCTATGTGCGGTAAAGAGTACTTTAGAGACATGGCCGATCCAGATGTGGTACTTGATGCTCGAGTCGGAGGTGAGGCTGACGAGAGGCAGGACGGAGACTGAACACTAAATCCATCACTCTTGCACGAGTGAAAAATACTACTCCCTCCGTCCCACCAATCTTGCAACATTTCATTTTCGGGCTGTCCCACCAATCTTGCAACATTACCTAAAATAGAAAGAAAATGAGTGGACCACATTCACTTAAACAAGTGGACCCTACTATTTCTTAACTTTACACCACTACTTTATACCTTTACACCCACTACTTTACTTTTTCACTCACTATCTTAAAATCCGTGCCGAAACACAAATGTTGCAAGCTTCATGGGACGGAGGAGTACTAATTAAGAAAAGCTTCTCTTGTTCGCGGAAGTATGTGGTGTTGAGGTTCTCTTTCAACTTGGGAGTCCACACAGGCATCAAAGTCCACACAAGCATATCAGAAGGAAGAAAATTTGCCATGCTGCACGATTTCTCATCTTCTTTCTTGAAGAAAGTAATTCACTGTTTGCAGAGAGAGAAGATTTTCTTGGCTGGGATATATTATGTAAAAGTATTTATATGGTGATGCAACAACATTATACCGTTATTCGTATCGAATTAGAGAAACGGCATGATTCATGCAATAACGCAGAGGTTTGTGTAGTGAAATTCATTCCGCACGCATGCTTTTAAATCTCCAAACTAGTGGATCAAACAATAATTTGTTTAATTTTCAATATGAGACGTATATATTATTCAACGTATGTAATGAGCAAATATCGATGATTTAGGGTGTATATTAAGATGTGTTTGCAAATGCTTATTATAAGTACTTCTTATTTGTTTTTGCTTAAAGTTGAAAATTATTACTTTTAAGCAAAATTAAGGAGTTTTCGGAATTGATTTTAAAAAGCAAATATGTTTGATAAATCCAAAAATTATGGTGCTTTAAACACAAAAAAATATATTAATCGCTGCTTAATTTTAGAAAAACAAACACAAAAAACATGTCTTGCAAACATTAAAAACTATTTATACGATCAAAAAACAAATAAGTGCTTAAAAATAAACTCTTGAAAACATATCCTAAGTAGATATTATTGGTAATATTCTCGATGGATTCCTCGTTTTAGGCAATAATGTAATACGGCTAATTTTGAATTAGAAGATGGATGTAAATATGGAATTTAATTTTACTCTGTAAACTGCACGTTGAATTTGTTAGTCATGTCAAAGGGGATAATAATTGAGAAAGGGATGAAACAGTTCATTTGGGATGACGTAGCGGTATAGGTAGATGGTCCGGAATCGAAAGGTCATGAATTCAAATCCCATTGAAACCGCTATGTGTCTGTCACCTATGGTTAATCTTGGTGGTTTAACTCTCCTCCCTGGTTTGTAGGCTATTGTACAGGAGCGGGGTATCAGTGCGTACTTCGATAGCGGCTACGGGTTACCCTCGTCATCCAAAAAAGAGAAAGGGATGAAACAAATTGCGTGGTATTAAGTATAACCAGCAAGAAATGATTTCTTGCAATTTATAGTTATAACTTTATATTATAACCTCTATATTTTACATGAATGGAAGTATTATAGTATTGAGTTTTGGATATTTTTAATTTTCTAGATTAACCTAGGTACTAACCGTACTATAGTCGACATTTTGAATTTGCTAGATTACAACATGAGTTATTTAAGCCAGAAATTGTATGCATTGACAAAAATCTTGGGTAAAGCTGTTGTTTCATAATTAGTTTGCAAAAATCTTGTTTGGACTTAATTTTGAATTCATGATGTTGTACTCCAATCCTTGGTCTTGTTAATTATCAATTTTGGGGGGAAGAAATCCCCCTTCCCATCTTTCATGTCCCATTATTGTCTCATTAGTGTAACCATCCAAGTGGTTACAACTTATTTTTAAAACTGCATCCTAACCACCTAAATGCTTATATTAATGAAACAACATTGAGACATGAGATTCACTCCCTAATTTGAGATATATTTTGAATACATGATGTTAAGAACATGGTTCCATCAATAGCCGAATGATCTTACCTTGCTAAAATACCTATATAACCTCACTAAAATACCTATATAAACTATTATCCGTGCGAATTTAAAAATCCCAACTAACATAACATCAAATTGTAAGATCACATGCTCCTACCCTTAGCATCAAAGGGGATCATCTCATTTCTCACGCATGCTAAAGTAAAATATTAGACCACTTGAAGTGATAAAAAGGAAACAAACACTAAGCTATAATTGCCAAACCTTGAAATACAAATTATGATCAGGATCTTCAGCTCACTCCACGTGTATATACAGAAATTATTCAAAACAAAGACAATAAACTTTACCAATCCACAGAAATTTCACCTCCTTCACCCTCTCAACACACGGTTGAACAAATAAGCATCCACATGTGCATCCTCAGCTATCTTAAGAGATGAAACCGCCTGAGCAGCAAGATGACCAGCAGATAAACGCCATCCTTCTTCAGCGAAATATCGAGGGTAAACATCTCTGCCAAAAGGATCGGATGAGACCCGCGAGTTAGAATTACCCCAGTTATAACTCAACATTCGCCCGTATCTATGAGCATCAGAAACCCATCCAAAGTTTTCGAGGGAACACTTGGAAATATCTTGGTGAGGAATCAAAGAATGTCTAGCATGATCCCACTCGGCCAGCCTCTCATCCTTTGACATTAGTTTACTTGAATAATCGTCCAAGTCTTCGCCAAGTAGGACATGCAGTGCAACTGCCTCTGCTATTGCAGCACCTTCTTCATCAAGCCTCTCCTGTTCTTCTTTCTTTTTCAGCTTCTTTTTTTCCAGCTCAGAACGGATGGCTGCAGAAGTAGCCAAAGCCTTCTCCAATCGTCTCTTTTTCTTCTCGGCCTGTTTAATCCGATCAATCTCGTCTTTCACTTGCTTCTTCTTGGGTTTTCTCACACCGGATGTGAATTTAACACCTTCCATTGTATCAGCCACACTCAACTCAGTCCCTAATGCTACACTGTCCTAACAGCCTATTTTATTTTCCCTAGTAAGCTTTCCTATGACGTATACAGTACCTAATCAATGTGTTTCATATCCTTTAAAACTTAATGAACTGAAATTGAAAACTTTGAAACAGTAAAATGGTTGATGTATAAAACTAACACCTACACCCACTCTGGTCTGAATGAATACCTAATCTTGCGCACACTACATTCCCAGAAAGAAATAATAGGAGATAGAAGAAGTGAAAATTGGTAAGCACTTATCAACCCGCTCTTCATCATTGTTCTCAACGCCTCACAACCCTTTGCCACCTACTTACAGACTAAGAAGAATCACTCAATTGACCGTTTCAGAAACTCACATGGCCTTCCTCCTGCAGTAAACAAGAATAACCTCAAGATATATACACAACCGACGACAACAAATGAATCATTCACGCAAAACTCATTAGCCATAGCAACATAATGGCAAAAGCGAATTCTAAACAACAATGTAAATATATTTAAACTACCATAATAACACACAAACAAACCACATGCATAATTAAATAAAAATCTCGACATGGTTATGTTAGACTCCATTTAGACTCAAAATTGTGGAGATGCCAACACAGCCCAAGCCCACGAAACCTCAACTAACAGTTCAATTTTGTTCCTTATACTAGTAAAAAGGGGAAGATTAGACATGATGAACCAACTACACCTCCAACTAAAATATAATTTGTACTAAAAAATTCCCATTTTCTCAATGAAATCATTCTAAGACTTCGCCAAATTATAAATAAACCAAGTAACAATTAAGGAATGGAGGTGTTCTACATTATATTTAATTAATCAAGCTCCGAAGCATAACAACGCAACCCCAATGGCAACCCCAAAAGAGCCCTAGAAGATCTGAATGTTTTAACTTATTAACCACGAATAAACCCTAACTTAATTCAATTCAAGAAATCAATCAATTTTGACAAGCGATCCACTCAAACACCGTTGCCTAAATCTCAATCCTACCACCATCCAATCGCTCTAACATCGTTCAGCATCAGATCAAAAATCCACATGACGAATAACCGAACTCTAAGATCAACATCAAGAAACAAAAAATAAAATAAAAATTCAAAACTAGAAAATTAAGCAAACCTGGGAATCAAGGAGAATGAAGGAGGCCTCCCGACAAAAGCAATTGAGAAAAAAATCTGAAAAAATAGAGAATCGAGAAAGCGAAGAGTGTCTGGATCTGCAATCAGTCCCGCTATATTCTGATATGCCGGTAAGAAGAGACGGGGATGAGTAGGAGAAGGAAGGGCAGTTTCGGAACAAAAAAAGGTCAAAAACCGCCACCTGTCTGTTTAGAAGACTGATCCAGATTTTCTGCCTTTTCAAACTTTTAGTAGGGCCCACCTGCTCTTCATTATAATTGATAAGTAATCCAATGAAAAAGAATTTCAGCCGTTTATTCCTGTACCAACTGGTAGATCAACGGCTGTGATGTGCACGCCGTATGACGTCATACATAACGTCATCGTCTAGTAGGAGGGTTGATTCTTAATATTCCATTAATAGAAAAAGATCTTCGATAGCATTTCAGTTGGTTGAGAATAGAATTTGCACACATTAAAGGGACCAATTTGAGAAATTAGAAGACTATATGGGTCAGATTTAAAACTTAAGCTGATAATTTCCGAAGATTAGGATAATTCACTCCGCCGCCTTTCCGACCATCTTGGATTCCGACCACACAATAGTCACATTGCGGCGGCACTCGAGCGATTTTCCGGCGTAAGCCGATCGGAGCTATGATTTCTCTCCACAGCATTACCAAACCCTCCGCCCTCCACTTCCGCCCAAAAAATCCCGCCAGAAAGCCGCGCAAAACGCTAGCTCCGATCCGCTCCCTCCTCCAGTACAACCGCAAGCCGCAGCTCTCGGGAGACACGCCACGAGTGGTGGTCATCACCTCCGGGAAGGGCGGCGTGGGCAAAACGACGACCACCGCCAACATAGGCCTCTCCCTCGCCCGCCTCGGCTTCTCCGCCGTCGCAATAGACGCCGACGTCGGCCTCCGCAACCTCGACCTCCTCCTCGGACTCGAGAACCGCGTCAATTACACGGTAGTGGAGGTCCTCAACGGCGACTGCCGCCTCGATCAAGCCCTAGTCCGCGACAAGCGGTGGTCGAATTTCGAGCTCCTCTGCATTTCCAAGCCCCGGTCAAAACTACCCCTAGGGTTCGGCGGAAAAGCCCTAATTTGGCTGGTCGAAGCCCTAAAAAACCGCGAGGGCGCACCGGATTTCATACTCATCGATTGCCCGGCCGGAATCGACGCCGGCTTCATCACCGCCATCACCCCCGCCAATGAGGCCGTGCTGGTGACGACGCCGGACATCACGAGCCTCCGAGACGCCGATAGGGTCACCGGATTGCTCGAATGCGATGGAATTAGGGATATTAAGATGATTGTGAACAGAGTGAGGACGGATATGATCAGAGGAGAGGACATGATGTCGGTTCTAGACGTTCAAGAAATGCTTGGGCTGCCACTGTTGGGTGTAATCCCTGATGATGCGGAGGTGATTCGGAGCACCAACAGAGGGTATCCGTTGGTTCTGAATAAGCCGCCGGCGTTGGCCGGATTGGCGTTCGAGCAGGCGGCGTGGAGGTTGGTTGAGCAGGATAGTATATGAAGGCTGTGATGATGGAGGAGGAGCCCAAGAAGAGAGGTTTCTTCTCATTCTTCGGAGGATAAAGTAGAGCCGCCGTGATCAAAAAAATGTGCATAGTAGGAACTAGGAATTGAAGGTTTGCATCGTTTCCTCTGTTGTTTTGATTATTTCATGGTTTTGAGTGCAAACTGCAGAATCTAGAAGGGCTAGGATTTTTTTTTAATGAGGAGAAATCCGCCCGCCGCTATCTTTTTTAGAGCGCATATGTAAGTGCAATAGTCTGCAAGCCATATAAGAGAATTAAAGTGGAATTTGATAGTTTCTAGTTGTTATCAATGTGGTACTAAGTTTATTTTAAATTACTCAAATGGGGTGATGATATATATCCCTTAAATTTTGGTTCCTCTGTATATTTGCATCATTCTTTTGGCAAATTGGCAAATTTGGTCCCCAAGTTTGCCATTTTGGATGGATTGATCCTTAATATTTTTTTTAGTTTATTGGTCCCCAATGTTTGCTAATTTGGATAAATTGGTCCTTCTGTCAAATTTTAAGTTAATTAAGTGTTAATCACAGGGGTATTTATGGAATAAAAGTTTTATGGATCAATTCATTCAATTTTTAAATAAAACTTTAATTTTTTATTTTTTTTTAAATTATGATTTTTTTTTCGGAAAAAAATATATTTTAAAAATTACTTTTTTTCAACTAATTTTTTCTTTTTATTTTCAAATAATTTTTTTGGTAAACGAAAAAAAATTAATTAATAATAATTTTATGGACCAATTCATCTGAATAATTTTTTGAATTAACTTTTTTTCAAATTTTTTTAATTAAATAAAAATTAAGTAAATTTAGATTAACTAATAATTTTGCATTTCACGGTGAAGGAGGGGAGCGGATCAACACAACGGTTAAGGAATGTGTTATGTTCTTCGAGGAGAAGAGCGGTTGGACGATTAGGAGGTGGGAGGCCATAACTGGACGACTAGGAGCGGGTCGTCCAGCTGCTCCTCTCCTCGAAGAACATAACACATTCCCCAACCGTTGTCCCTTCCTTCACCGTGAAATGCAAAATTATTAGTTAATTTAAATTTACTTAATTTTTATTTAATTAAAAAAATTTGAAAAAAAATTATTTCAAAAAATTATTTAGATAAATTGATCCCTAAAATTATTATTAATTAATTTTTTTTCGTTTACCAAAAAAATTATTTGAAAAAAAAAAAAAAAAATTAGTTGAAAAAAAGTAATTTTTAAAATAAAAGATTAGTTAAAAAATTAATTTTTTTCCAAAAAAAATCATAATTTAAAAAAAAATTAAAGTTTTATTTAAAAATTGGATGAATTGGTTCTGAAACTTTTATTCCATAATTACCCCTATGATTAACACTTAATTAATTTAAAATTTGACAGAATGATCAATTTATCCAAATTAGCAAACATTGAGAACCAATAAACTAAAAAAAAATTATGGAACAATTCATCCAAAGTGGCAAACATTGGGGACTAAATTTGCCAATTTACCTTTTTTTTTCCTCTATCAAGTTTTGGCCTTTTTGGACATCAAGTTGGAAACTTGGATTTGTCTTCTGCTCTGCATTGCTCTTACTTGGTTTTCTTAAATAGGATATTGTTTTAGCACACTCTTTAGCTAGAAAGGTCTCATATCTTTTTAGTGAATTAATTCAAATAATCTCATCATCAATCACATGAAAGTAAATGAAGTCAATTTAATTTTCATTTATATCTCGAATTGGTTGCAATTGGCTCTCAGATAGTCAGATGTAATGAATCCATTTTCTTGAGATATTTTCTGGAAAATGTGGTGAAGACTGAAGAGGAACATAATTTTGGGGGAGTGATTTCACATAGAAAAGCATTAATAAGAGAGACGTGAGAGAATTTGGACTAAATTCTGTAGTATCTTTTAGGCACTAAAGATCAATTTGGGGCCGTGACATTAGACTTTTCCTTTGGGCTTTTGAAGTGTAGACATATACATTTGTTGAAGCTAACTATTACCATAATAAAAGGAGTAATGACTTTTCATTCTTTGTATCTAATTTCATGATCCACCAATAGAATATTGACAACAATATTTGAATTTATATTTTTTTTAGCCCATTCTATGTAATCCCTCCGTCCCAAGGAGCTGTTCCCTTTTTTTTTTTTCACGTATATTGAGTAGAGTTGTTAGATGTGAGTAAAATGATGTGTTTCATAAAAAGAGAGTGGTTAGTAATGTGTAAAAAAATTGCTTCTTTGGAATAGAAATAGAAAAGTGGGACAAAAAAAAGGAAAACGAGAAAAGCTCGTTGGATGGAGGGAGTAATTGATATAACCAGTGTCTGGTTAGTGTGTTTTAGAAGAAATTGTTGTTTCATCATGCGAGATTGTTGATTTCGCCCCTTTAATTTAAATTCTTACATCCACTATTTTCATGGATGGTAGATTCAGGGCCGGCCCTCATGTAGAGTGAGCAGGGGCGGTTGCCTAGGGCCCCAAATTTTCGGGGGCCTATTTTTTTTTAATAATAAATAAGTTTTTTTTTAAGAAATAGCATATTATTCATTTTTTAGCAAAGAAAGGACCCAGTTAATATATTTAATCTAGCCCAGAATTCTATTACAAAATATACTATATCTAGTCTAATATAGTAATATAGAATTTAAAATTATTAAATAGGTCATAAAAAAGTAAATGCTACCTCAATTCTTTATTCTGTGTGTACGCTTTTGTTATTATTCATCTCTATTTCTCTTTTATTCCCTAATTTTCTTGTTTGCTAAACTGTTTTGAACACGACTATATCACAAAAAATGGAGGTGAAGCGACAACTACTGTTTTTTAAATATATATATTAGAAGACGATGAAAATACAAATATTACTTTATAGATAAGACATTTTTTATCACTTACCCCGGACCCTTTTTTTCTCAGGACCGGCCCTGGGTAGGTTTACAAGGTTGCATAAAATATGAGCATTAGAGTTACGACACCTAATTCGGCACAAAATCTTTCCAGAAACTCACTAAACCTACCTTTCCCTCAACACTTTATGCAACATCCTTCTCTCCTTATCCGAAGTGGATGATCCACTTTATTTAATTGATTTAAATAAACATATCATATACTTTTATTATTGGTGTGTAGAATTATTGGTCGCAAATTTAACACGTACACGCTAAGGTGGCAAAAAACAAATGAGTGTAGACAACCATGCATACATTAGGACGTGACGGTCTAAATTTAATCCAATAACGAGAAGTTGGAATTTTTAAACTTTTGTTCCTTTCTTAGGTCAAATTATCTTTATATAATTATAAACATTAGAAGGCCCATCATGATTACTTTATGAAAATGGTGACTGGAAACGTGTCTTACTAACATAAATGACCAAATAGTTCTATCTTATTAAATCCATATCTTTATTATTTTATATAAAAGTAAAACGCGTATAATCAGTTCTCTCATGATTCTTAGAAATATGTATTATTGGTGAAATAGTATACAATACGCACATAACATTTGCAAAATTTGGCATCTAACCATCATCATTGGAGTTCACCATATGTATTTCAACGAACTAAATGAAAATATTGTTTTTTTTTCATATGATTATATCCTCTACTTGCATACATTAACTCATTTGAGATATGATGCGTATATTTCTATTTTCTTAATCCATTAATCATGCATTGGACATTTTGATTCGTCGGTTAATTTCCTTATCCAGCTCCTGTAGTCCTCCCTCTGGTTCCTCAAGTTCCTGCAAAATATATATATATATATTTTTCTAATTTATTACATCTTAAACAAAAAAAAGAATGATTATATATAAAGAAAGTTAAAGGCTATATACCCTTTCTCCCAAAAACAATCCATATGGGACTCCGTCGAACTTGTCCGAATGATGAATCTGAAACAACAGATATTAAAATCAATTAGTTAATTATTTAAATAATACAAATTAAATTATACCATATTAATATTACATTTGTCCAGTATTTATTTTCGGGTTGTACTATCTCACTTGTCGTTCCATTATACTTATTCAGTATTTATTTTTCGATTATGTCATATTATCCAGTTTTTAAATATTAAAATGAATCTCACACATAAAAAAAGTTGCCAAGTAAAATGGGAGGGAGTAATAAATACCTGATGAGCTGCAGCTACTCTTCTAAAATAAGGTATCTCGCCAATGGGTCCCACCGGGAATCTCTTGTGAACGAGACCATCGTGGACGAACATGTAGGCCATCCCAAAACCCGTTATTCCAAGACCCTGCACCCAATCAGAAAGGGTCTTCGTGATTCGAAGTCGCTATTCAAAATCTTTCACCTAATTTAAGTTCAATTTCACATATATAAAAATTGATAAGAAGTAAATCATTTGCAATTTATTAAGTGTATGTTAGCGAATGGAGTTAGGGTTACGATTGTAATTGGCGACCGGGAAAGTCAAACGCGTTATATTAATAAATAAATAAATAAATCGAGTACGTGTCGAAATTTTCTTACAGCGCCAAAACAGAGACCAGGAACGAGGCCCTTATGGAAGAAACCGTAGGAGAGAAGGGCAATGGCGGGAACGGCGTTTATGATGGCGAAAACGTCGTTAAGCTCGAAAGGTCCTTCTCGAGGTCTATGGTGAGACTGCAAAGGCAAAATTAAATTAAAATTGCCGATTGAATAAGGTCCATTTTGTCGAAAAATCTCAAATTGTGGATATAGAAACTTTTTCGGAATTTCGTAGTTTTACCTCGTGCATGTGCCACAGCGAGGCGTGCCAGAGAGCTCTGTGTGCCCATCTTGCCCAGTATTCCATACCAACCTGAGTTTAATTTCACCATCATCTTCGGATCAGAAGAATTTAACCATAGAAAGTTATTGAGATTGTGAAAAAACTTACAGCTGCGCCAACTGCTAGTGCAAATGTACCAAACATTTCTGCGTAAGGTACCTCTCCACCCTGCACCATCACCAACAAACAATCGTACAATCAGATTTATATGCGAGAGTTTGAGAGGATTTATAATGATCTGATGTTACTGAAGAAAAAATTAGGTTTAATTTAATTGAGAAATCGTACGATCGTGCATAAAAAGGGGGAAGACAGAGACGATTTACCTCCAATTGCCAAGAGAATCTTCCATAAACGGCGGAGGCGGCCATGGTAGTAATCCCTAAGCTCGACAAAACTGCCACAGCCAAATAAGTGGAGCGCTCCGATTTCTTCCTCTCCATTTTCTCCGCTAATCGAGCCGCCTTGGCGATCCGCTCCTCGTCCGTCTCTCCTCTTCTTTCCTTCTCAGTCGCACCTCGAATCGCAAAACCGGTTTCGCCGCTCAATTTCTTATTGCTCATCGCGAAGCAGACCGTCAAACTGGATTTCTTCCCCACGAAGTTGAGTACAGAGGGGGAAAGCGGTAAAGATGATGCTCCCAGTGAGGTCGGTTTGGGAGGGAGAAATGGCGAGTGTTTGAGATCGAAGACTGCTGTAGACGCGGTGGAGACGGAGACTACGGCCGCCATGGACAGTGGTTTCTGTAGCACCGGCGAATTTGGACGGCAGCTCGAGGTCTTAATGAATTTGGGGTAGTTTAAACAGAACTTTATTTGGACGCAGACTCCGTTCTGATTCAGTTTATATAGAGTCTATCTATGAGTCTACGCGCTCGAGAAATGTTTTTAATTCAAAATAAATTTGTCCACTTTAAATGTTTTAATTTATTTTAAATTTTAATCTTTCACACGTGATTAATCTAATGTATGTTGTATTTTGGAGTTGAGAAAATTACTAAATCGAGTGAAGCCAAAAGTGGTGGTGGTTGATAATGTTAATTTGCTCATGTATATTAACTCTCCTGTGTGGTTTGCAGACTATTACACATGAGCGGGATTTACTTAGTGCACACTTCGATAGCGGCATGCGGATTACCCTCGTCATTCAAAAAAAAAAGACTATCCCAAATAGTAAAAACAAAAAGGCAAGTTCCAAATCCAACGAGGACATAATTGGTGTAAGAATCAAATTCATCAATCTAACAAGCAGTTCTCTATATTTGGAAAATAACATTTAGCCTAAGTTGCCCTATTTGCATTTAATGGTACATTCTATTCTTAGTTTAGCAATTTCGGACAAAATGAACTTCTAAGCACACGCATTCTTTAAGTAAAAGGCGAAAATAATTCGTTATGGGCTTATTTAGCTGTAGATATTTTTTTTATTGTAAAATAGCATAATCTCGTTAAATAATTAAAATAATTAATTTAAATTAATAAAGTATATATATATATATATAATTATTCTGAATTTTGGAACAAAAGTATCAAGATGCCACGTGTCATACTAGGGGAAGGAGAACGGAGGAATGTGAGGTGTACGGGCCACCGCCGGGTTGCGGAGGAGGAGACACCGAGTTTCCCACTTGGTGGTGGGTGACGCAGTATCTGCCGCCGTGTACACGGCATCGCTCAGGCGGCCACGTATTCTCTTTACACTTTAGTGTGGGTTACTGTGTGAGATCTTGGTATTGTTCTTTAATAAACTCGCCCTTTTTAGTGATGTGATTGTTTCTCAACACGGTTTGATTCACTCTGGATTTATTTTTCCACGTGTCAATTAATTTATCATATATATTAAAAATATCTTTACAACAATTAGATAATTTTATAATTTTTAACCACCATTATAAAAATATAATTAAATTTATCATTCCACAATCTTCTATCTCCTCTGAAACTCATCTTCTTATAGGAATTGATTAATATTATTCCATGAACTTAGCAGTCGGCATCTCCCGGATATGTTCATGCTAGAAGGGTTGTAGTACATAAAAACATTACTGTAATGGTAAATCTGAATAATTTTTTATTTTTTTTGAAATCTGAACTTTTTTTTTGTTCACTAGGTTGTCTATAAATTTTTTATCTTTATTAAGGGGTGTTTGGAATAGCTTTTGCTTATAGTTTATGGCATCTAAATTTTTTAAAGACAAAATTATCCTTAATAAAATTATTTAATTTCAAAAATAACATTTTAATTCTGAAGAAAAATTACAGACTTCTCATTGTATGATATAGTTATGAATATATGTATCTTGTATGATATAAATATAAATTCATACAAATTAGTAGTAGTATTTAATATATAATACTCACTCCGTCTCATAGAAAGTGTCCCATTTCTATGGGGTATGAAGATTAAGAAAATGAGATTGTGTGGTGTATATTGTTTGACTTTTTGGCTTGTTAATTTTGGTCCACATATTGTTTGTCTTTTTAAGAAACAAGACACTTTTTATGAGACAACTCGAAAAGGAAAACAAGACACTTTATATGGGACGGAGGGAGAAGTATAAATAATTATACAATATAATGTAATATAAATTTACATATAATATGAATAGATTAATTTAATATTTTATAATATTATAATCAAAATTATAAAGCAAGAAATGAATATAGAATATAATTAATTTCTTAATTTTATTTATTTATAACGATTCTGTAGTATTAGAGGCAAAACATACATTTTATTTAAAAATAAATAAATAAACTACTTTTTTCAGCAGTATTTCTCACAATATTTTCTCCATTTTTTTCAAACACCTACAGATTATCAAATTAGCCGCTCAAAGCAGTTTTAAACACTTATCAATAAGTTTCGGCTATTCCAAACACCCCTAAATCAACAAATTTTCACTCCAATCCTCACGTCTCTTCTCCGCAATTGCAACGCCTCCATGAGCTGCAGTGGCAACCGTGTGAAGAAAGAGGAAGGAGAGAGAAGATTGAGGGAACAAGAAAATGATTGGGGTCCAATTTTTTACTTTTTCCGAAAGGTGGTTAAATTTTTTATATTTTTAAAACAATGATTAAAAACATTATAAAATTATCTATTTGGTTAAATATACTTTTGTCCCAATCTACTGCTATTTTATCTAAGAAAATATCGAAATTGGTCCTTTAATGTGGCTCATGTCCGATTTTGATCCTTTAATGTGGCGTTGTCCAATTTTGGTTCTTTAACTCTCTAAATTGTCCGATTTTGGTCCTCTGTGAGAAAGTGTAAAACATGCGCTATTAAACTTCATCCACATATTCATTCCTTCAACATTCTGATGCCTCAACGCCCACACATCGGACGGAAAACTCTTTGAACTAATGTCCATTACTGATCGATATCATTCCAATTAAGTTTGAGATCATGACAAGAAGTACTTATCAGATTGAAAAGTAGAAGAGAAAGCCAACAACTTCTGATTTCTCAATTCTGCTATCCGTTTATCAAGTTTTTCGGTTCTGATGTTATGCCGGAGAAAGATAGTCTATCTACTACTTGTTCTTGGAGTACATCGCCGGTGGGATGCTCTCCGATCTGATCAGAAATCGAGGAGTCTCGAGGGGTTGAATTATCTCCACCTCAATGGGATTGTGCACTGCGACATCAAAGGCCAGAATCTATTGATAGGAGACGATGGGCTTTCGGCGAAAATTGCGGATTTTGGATTTGCGAAGAGGGTGGAATGCGGCGGCTCAAGAATTGTCGGAATGCCGGTGTACATGGTGATGAGTGGGTTTATTGGAGATGAAGTGAGAGGTGCGTGTGTTTTACATTTTCTCCCAAAGGACCAAAATCGAACAATTTCGAGAGTTAAAGGACCAAAATCGGACAGCGCCACATTAAAGGACCAATATCGGATATGAGCCACATTAAAGGACCAATTTCGATATTATCTCATTTTCTCTCAGAGAAAAATATCAAGTTAGAATAATATAAAATCAGCCAATTTTTGTTCCTAAAGGAATAATTAATTTAAGCACCAGAGCAGGGAAACGAAGGAATTTCGTTGGCAAATTAGCAAATTTGGTCCCCAATGTTTGCCACTTTGGATGAATTAGTCCCTAATCTTTTTTTTTTAGTTTATTGGTCCCCAATGTTTGCTAATTTGGATAAATTGGTCATTCTTTCAAATTTTAAGTTAATTAAGTTTTAATCATATGGATATTTATGGAATAAAAGTTTCAGGGACCAATTCATCCAATTTTTAAATAAAACTTTAATTTTTTTTTTAATTTTTTTTTTCAATTATGATTTTTTTCGGAAAAAAATTAATTTTTCAAATAATTTTTTATTTTAAAAATTACTTTTTTTCAACTAATTTTTTTCTTTTTTTTTTCAAATAATTTTTTTGGTAAACGAAAAAAAATTAATTAATAATAATTTTAGGGACCAATTCATCTAAATAATTTTTTGAAATAACTTTTTTTCAAATTTTTTTTATTTAAATAAAAATTAAGTAAATATAGATTAACTAATAATTTTGCATTTCACGGTGAAGGAGGGGAGCGGATCAACACAACGGTTGGGGAATGTGTTATGTTCTTCGAGGAGAAGAGCAGCTGGACGACTAGGAGGTGAGAGGCCATAACTGGACGACTAGGAGCGGGTCGTCCAGCTGCTCCTCTCCTCGAAGAACATAACACATTCCCCAACCGTTGTGTTGACCCGCTCCCCTCCTTCATCGTGAAATGCAAAATTATTAGTTAATCTAAACTTACTTAATTTTTATTTAAATAAAAAAAATTTGAAAAAAAGTTATTTCAAAAAATTATTTAGATGAATTGGTCCCTAAAATTATTATTAATTAATTTTTTTCGTTTACCAAAAAAATTATTTGAAAAAAAAAAGAAAAAAATTAGTGGAAAAAAAGTAAATTTTAAAATAAAAAATTATTTGAAAAATTAATTTTTTTTCCGAAAAAAAATCATAATTTAAAAAAAAAATTAAAGTTTTATTTAAAAATTGGATGAATTGGTCCCTAAAACTTTTATTCCATAAATACCCATATGATTAACACTTAATTAACTTTAAATTTAACAGAAGTGCCAATTTATCCAAATTAGAAAACATTGGGGACAAATAAACTAAAAAAAAAATTAAGAATCAATTCATTCAAAGTGGCAAACATTGGGGGACTAAATTTGCCAATTTGCCAATTTCGTTTTATCCAGAATTGAAGATAAAGGATGATTTCTAGGTATTCTTGTAAGACAATGAGTCATAAAATTAATTTCATGTTATATATGCTTAACCGTAAACGAATAATTAGAAAATAATATGACCTTACAAGCTTCAATGATACTACCAAACTCCGAACAATCAAGTTTCATTGAATAAAAGGCATTGAGAACCAACTTAGGAGAGAATTTTAACATGATCAAGGTTCATCTCCTTTATCCAAGAAAGTGCTTCATGAACACCTATAGCTTCTCCTTCCTCCACAGATAAGCACCCGAATATGCACAATACTATAGTAGCAATAAAGATACCCATAGCAGAATGAACAGTGACACCGGTGTCTATAGTGTTGATATCAGGGAAGAAAGCAGCATCCGCTTCATCTCAAACCCAACCTTTTGAAAGATCGTGCCAACCGCAACAAATATTAGAGCCATTATTACTATTACTCGAAGGCCCTACAGTAAAATAAACCGCAATCCACTCTTGAAGAACCACACAAACTTGAGTATAAACTTTCCTTGGATTTATATATATCAGTCAATTTAAATAAATGCATAAACTCTGTAGTCATTTTCATGAGGCTTGATGAGCCCAATAAGAAAAGTAATTGTATAATAAAAGTTCTAAAAATAGTCATAAAATTATAATTGAGTAGCTATGTAATACAATAGAAATGTAATGTAATGTTTTAGATATATTTTAGAAATGTATGTAAATACAATAGAAGCAAATCTTACATGAAGGGTGACTAGTTATTGCAAATACCTGAAAATTAAGATGAATTTATAACACCCCAAAAGGGTTACATTTGTTTCTACTGTAATTTTTCTAAAATTAAGAATTGGGTGTCAATTTGCCGGATGGTGGGTTGATATTCTATGGTTTTCACGAAAAGGCTGGATACGGCATGCAGACACTCTTGATATCGCCATTGAAGGGCTTCTTCATGCGCCGCAGCTTGATCTCATATAGCTTTGGCCATAACTTACCAGTAACTGCAAAACACAGAGGGAAAAACATTAAGGCCAGAGGCGTTGGTCGAATTCAAGCTCTGATCATGTTTGTTTTTAGTGATTTCCTAACCGAAAATTCGATTCTGAGCTTCATCCCAGGCGATGCCATTCAATACATCAAGCCCCTGAAAATATTGATGAATTTTGAAATGTTACATCTATAATCCTAAAACTAGACATACTGAGATTAGGTCAAGAAAAGAAATACCTTGTATCCAGATGCTATAAGACCTTCCCTGTAATAAATTGAGCAGATTGAGCAACAACCAGAGTAGATGATTGGGGGAGAAAAGCTTTATGATTGATGAATACTCGGAGGCATGGAGAGAAGAACATACCTCAACTCTGGAAGGTATATCCATCCCAAGACAGCACCATCTTTGGCCGATATTCTCGCAATGCAATCAGTCTAGCAATTTATGTGTGTGTGTGGTGGTGGATATACATTAATGCCAAGGTAAGAAAACATAAGCACGAATGAAGGATAGAATTGGAGCCTCATGAATGAACCTGCCAAATGTTCGCCCATACTTCACCAGTCACATACTCTAGTTCATTTAGGTTATGAACTTCATTGCCGTTGTATTTGACAGTATGATTTGCAACCACTGGATCATATGAACGAAACAAAGTCCAACAGAAAAACATGAGAAAATACTCAAGCAGAATGTCAGCTGTGTGACTGATTATTGCAAAACCAACTAAGAAGATTCTTGAACTTTCTCCCTCGCATTTTCTCTTGAAAATGGGAGAGGAAGTACAGGAAGAGAAAGCCAATTGGTTATGTGTCAGCGGAAGTGATACGGGACAAAAAAAAATTACAAATAGATGCAAACCTTGCATTGTCCGAGGGTCAATTTGATACAAGGTTGAAGTTCCATCACTTCCAAATAGAGTTTTCCCATCAGTTGCCAACCCCCACCCATCTTTCATTTTATTTGTGAACCTCTCAATCTGCAGAAGATGCAAAAATACAAAGACGGAAATCAGTAAAGACAACCATCATCCTAGTATTTATCAATCACATTCAGATGCAAAGCAACAAAAAGCTTATGAAACCAAATGACTTGAATCCTGATGGAGACATATATACGTACTCTTAATTAAATTATAATTAAACTAGGGCCCAAATTCCCACTATTTTACTAAAATGATTTACCATAATATAAATATTGCAAGTATCATGGACATCCCTAGATATAGAAAATTTTAAAATATGAACCCAAGAAATAAATTTCTTGAATCCACAATTAAAATAACACACTGTAGTTCCATCAAAACACATCAATGATGAATAACCTGGATACTACTGGAGTTGGTAAAATGGAAAGATTGTATAGTTGACGTATGACATTTTCTTATATGATAAATCAACATTGAACACAATTCAACCCTCATCAAAATCTTCATTAAATTGAAACAACACAAAGATATATGGTACGAAATGACAGTGAACAGTACTAAGAAGTCGAGGCACATACTTTGCTGAAGTTATTTTTGTCATATATGAAACCAACATCCGTCCTCCAATTGACTTGAAACAGCCTATAAAAATACATGGGATAACATTAGTATGAGAAACCACTATAAGACAACCTACTAAATAAACAACCAACAGCTTTAAAATGGCCTTCATCACTACATATTAGAAGAAACTATAAATAACACATAAGAAAGTGACAGAAAAGGCTACGAGATAAGTACAGCTATACTTCGGAAAATCATCAAAATGTTGTTTGCAGGTGCAGGACATATAAGGTAAGCCTTTCTTATGGCAATGCTGGTTTCAAATAAAAGTTATACTAACAAGAATTTTTAACACAAACCTGTCACCAAGAAGAGTCAAGCCCTCCCCAAAGTAAGAGCTCTCCATTTTATGGATCACCTCAACCTGTAACCAGAAAAGAAACCTTTAGCTACTCATATATGACAACAGTAGCGTTAGCAAAAATAGGGAAAAAAATAGATTCTGGACTGGTAGTTGATCATTAGTTTCATACCTTCCCCGTGCTAATAGCAACTTTCCGAACCGATGACTGCCAATTAATAAAAAAAGGAAATATGGGAAGTTAGGAGAAACTCTGCATTTACAATCCATAAATGATAAAATGAACATTCATACAGCTTTTAAGACAAGAGAGATGGGAAAAAACAATAGGAATATATGCAAGTTGGAAGTTGATAACTACACTTAGGTTAAAGCAGAAACTGTGAGACATGGTTAGATACTTGGTCAGTGAGCCATACAATTCGAGGGAGTTTTTCAATGTTCTTTAATATAGAAAGAATTCGATCACTGTCACCAGATATAATTTTCATTCCTTCAAGCTTACTGGCATATAGGTTAGTACTACCACATACCAGCAGTTGGATGCTTAAAGAAAGTGAATTGCACTGAAGAACATCTACTACAATTGTTTCAACAAATATTTTTCGATAATGATATTGCTTCTCTCACTGGGTAACTGTCCATCAAAGGTTCCATAATATCTCAATTGTGCTACAATTGAAGATTAAACTGTAACTAGCAAAAATATGGCTTATATGTTCAAATAATAAAAATGGAAAGACAAGGAATACACACTCACTTGTCCATAAAGTCCCGTAGACTCAAACAACGCATCATTTCCCGCGTACAAAAGCCCCTAAACACCAAAGATGTTATTGTTAATATAGATAAAAGAATTTCCACATTTCACTAACACTACAAATGCATATATTTACCTAGAAAGTCTTTTAAAACATATGGTCCGAGTTTACACAAAATAAACAAATATGTGTACAATTAAGGCAAACATTTTATTTCTCTTTCCTCAAACCCCAGAAAGAAGAGTTTCAAGGTAAAAATTGATCATTCGAAGAATCACTCAACCCAACAGAAAGACAGGATCACTCGATTTATATAAAAATACTGTAAAAGACAACTACAATAAAACAAAAATAAGAAAAAGAATTAAAAAAAAAATGAGCATGCATCACAATTCAGTAAGGGCTGAAATCTTATATTCACAAATCACAATTAGCAGTGAAGAACATTCAAAACTGAGGATCCTTGTCATCAACTAATCCGTTGAACCCAAATAAGCGCAATCTAAAAAACTCAATCTAGATTCAAACGGAGCATACCTGAGTAAATGCCTCGGGATCGTGAGGAAACTCGTTCACAACTTTAACGTTATAAATCCGATCGATACTTGGCTCCACACCGACGGCGCTGCCCATGTTCGACGAAATGCTGAAGAGAACCATAACACATACAAAAGCAGCAGCTGAAATCAGTAAAGCCATCCTGCACTTCGATAGCGAGCGACTGTTGTTGGAATTAGTCGGATTCGGATTCGCTAAACGCTTTTGTGATTTCTTCCTCAGCGGTTTTATAGTCATAGCAGGGAAAAATACGCCATCGGCGTCGGAGTGCGGCAGCAATTAGGGGAAGTTAGCTTCGGCTCTCTTCTTGTGTTGCAGGTTTGACTCCAGAAAAATGGGGGCTTCAGAGTTTGCCCCTCAAATTTTTCTTCTTAAACGCAGCGGTTAAATACTGATCCCAATTTTATTTACACGGTGTGTATTAATTGAGTCTCCTATCATTAAGTTAAGCAATTTTTCTTATTATTATAAATAGGATCCAATTTTGACTATGCCTTCCTATTTTATCTTTCTATTCGGTATTTCGCTCTTGTATAATAATTTAATTTATTAAGTTTAAGTAAGTAAAATTATATTGATTAATCATAAATGACAGATTTATGTTAACGACCTTGTTGGTTTTGAATACGTGACATTCGGTCACACGCTAAACATTATTCTATTCTTATTACCTCACCAAATAGATTGCATCATCTATGTCTATCGATTTCAATTATTCTAAAGTTTGTTTGAAACATTTTAGATGATATGTGCGCGATATCTCCAATTGTACATAAAATTTATATTTACAAATTTTAGTGTGTGTGAATTGAGTGTAACCAACTTGAAAGAAAGGAAGTTCAGGCTAAAGCTTTTCGACTCTATGTTTGCTGCTCGTCTAATAAGTAAATAGTGTGATACATCTTGCATTTATCACACGTCCAAGTTTATAACGAATTTTCAATCGATCTGTATAAGTTTAGATTGTTTCAGTATTTGATGTGATACATGCTATATTTCTCCAATTGTACATATGTTATATGTGAATTCTTTATTACCAAATTGATTTGGATTGCTATCATTTTTTTTAGTTAGCTAATTATTTTAATTACTTACCTAATCATAATTATAAATTTATTCCCTAATTTTATGGTTTTTTGATAACACAAAAACTTGTGTGCAATAAGTGCTCATGCAACATGGTCATTTCTGGTCCAATTGCGATCAAATTACCCGCGCCTGCTCATGTCATTATTCCATTTTTTATTTTTATTTTTATTTTTTTAATTTCCCCTTATTGTAAGGAAATGAGCGTCATTCGTTCAAAACAAAAGTTTTTTTTTTTGCCAATTTTTTTGATAAGGGAAGGCGTGTCATTTATAATGAATAAATGTGTCATTTGTTATGAACACAAGTATAATTTGTCGAGTATCGTTTATTTCGGAAAAAAAAGTATCATTTTCGTTTGCGACGTCATTTTACAATCATTGACAGAAATTTCATTTATTAGGTAGTATCATTTGTTTTAAACAAAAGTGTAATTTATAAAGTGTCTTTTGTTTCGAAGAAAAGTGTCATTTATTCTTATCAAAAGTCTCATATATTTAGGAAAAAGTATTATTTGTTCCGAAGGAAAGTGTCATTTATTTTAACAAAAGTATCATTTATCGAGTATCAACTTTTTTCGTAAAAGTGTTCTTTTAGGAAAGAAGTGTTAATTGTTGTGAATAAAAGTGTCATTTATTTTGCTAGATTTGATAAATTGATCCACAAATTATGCTAGATTGGATAAATTGGTACATAATCTTGGTTTCCAAACTATTCTAGTTTGGATGAATTAATCATTCCGTTAAATTTTCAATTAGTCAACAGTTAGTTATAAAGTTATTTACGGAATAAAAATTATAAGTACCAATTCATCCAATTGTTAAGTAAAATTTAAACTATTTTTTTCAAATAATTTTTTTAAGTATACTTTTTTTGTCAACTAAATTTTTTCATACGTAAAAAGATTTAATTAAAAAGAACTTAAATAGAAACAACAAAATTAACTAATACTCACTCCGTCTCGCTATTACTTGTCCTACTTGCATAATCGGGTTGTCCCGCTATTACTGTCCTCTCTCATAAAATAGTAAAAAATACTCTTAACATAAAATAAAGTGGTTCCCTTTACTCACTACTCAATTCCACATTCTTATACTCTCTCTCTTTAAAAATATATCTCACACAAGTAGGGATGACAATGGACTCGAATTTGGACCGGATCCTCCTTGGTCCAGATCCAGATCCGAGATTTTTTACTCTGCTCCAAATCCGATCCAGATCTATTGGATCTCAAAAAATGAGATCCAAACCCAGATCCATTGGATCCACTGGGTCTCGGGTCTATACCCGTATCCATAAGTTTTTTTAATTAAAATTAAAAAAATTCTAAATCAATTAAAATTTAACTAAGTTAATTAATTCTACGATAACACGATAATTTATAAGAGCATTACTATCATTAAAAAAGTTAAAATACTCATGATATTATAAAAATATTACAATCATCTATAAAACTACGATCTTCTCTCTAAAAAAACTTCCAAATTCGCGGACAGTGGGTACTCAATCTCCTCCCTCTTTTCTATTTATTAGATTACTAGTAAACTATTTCAAGCTCAACAAATAATGTAATTTGATATTTTAAGTAGAATAATATAAATATAATATTTTAGATATGATAACAAAATAATATTTTAGTTATAAAACTTGGCAGATCTGGACCGGATCCGGATTTCAGATCGCAAAGTCCAGATCCAGATCCAATGGGTCTAATTTTTTAAGATCCATATCCAAAAAAATGGATTTGGATCCACGGATCTGGACCGGGTCCAAGATCCATTGTCATCTCTACACACAAGATTATGTTCCGCTCCGAACTCAGAAAATTATAATTTTTAACTTTTTGAAAACTTTAGATTATTTCTTCAATTAAAATATGAAAAAAATATAGAAAAAAAATCAATTGCCTTTTACTAGCCTTGCAAGAATTTGGATAATTTTCATTTTTTTCCACCAACCACTCATCGAAAATTGTGTCATCTTCTTTATATAATTAAAACTCATAAAATACACACTAAAATGAAATTTCTTAATCACTGTGCCGAAATCAAAGGGGACAGTAATAGCAGGACGGAGGGAGTAATTTTTGTCTCACGGCGAAGGAGAAAAGTGGGTCGGCGCAATGGTCGGAGAAGGTGTTGTATTCTACGAGGTTGGAGATGTAGTCGGAGAGGAGCAATTGCACAACTTAAAGGTCGGAGAGGTACTGAAGGAGAGGATGAGGAGGATGTCATAGGTGCGGCGCTATGAAAGGTTGGTGTAGGCGAGAATAGCGAACTTGCTAAATTTGTTGTTGCGGTAGCGGGCGTGGTAGTGATATGGTGTCGAGAGGGAATTTAGTTAATTTTTTTATTTTAATTAGTTTTTTTTAAAAAATTAATTAAATCTTTTGTATAAAATTTTTTAAGTACCACAAAATTCATTTTACAAAAGATTAATTAAAAAAAATTATTTGAAAAATGACTATAATTTAGAAAAGTAGTTAAAATTAAAATTAAAAATTGGACGATGTGGTCCCCAAAAATTTTATTACGTAAATGTTATTGTAGCTAACCATTGACTAACTGAAAATTTAATGGAATTACTAATAGCATTGTTTAGGGATCAATTAATTAAAAAAAATTAGAGAGCAATTCATCATCCAAACTAACATAGTTTGGGACTATTTGTGCCTTGCCAAATATACAAATGTATAACAAGGTTAGGTTCCCATGCGAACATGGATTATAGCGGGAAGTAGGAACAACTAAGAGTCATTGTATCGATCCAACACTTGAAGAATAATTTGAGGATTTTTTTTACTTGAGGAAAGAAATTAACAAATAAACGATGGTAGTATAACAATGTTAATGCTACATGTGCGCCAACTCAACAGAGAGAGAAGGGAGGCGGACGAAATGACTATTGTGTCTGACGGAATACAATTATTTAGGTTAATGTGGATGAATTGAAATGTCAGAGATCAATTTGAATATTCTCGAAAAGGAATATTTGTATTAATTTGGACTTCGATATGAGCCAGATTTTTTTTGATTTATTATATTATTACGTCAACGAATTATGATATCTTTTACAAGTTTGAGTTGCTAATATTTTTTTTAGTAGTATGCATGTTCAACATTCTATAATCGTGGAGTGAAAAATGAAATAACAACACTAATATAGTGTTTATGTAAAAAGCGTCGAGTCACTCTAGTCCACATATACATGAGTAAATTAAGTTATGTATGTGTCTGAAGGCTTTATATAGTCACCACCCACATGCAAACGGAATGAGCGGAATTAATACAGTTAGAGTTTAGATTGATCATCTAGATCATACTTTTAAGTTTCACTATATAATTATAGAAAATTTTAAAGATTTAATTGTATGTTAAAAATTATGGATGCTACATAAATATAGAAGATAAAGAATAAAAAAATATATGCAATTTTATGTTTTCAAACTTTACAAAATTATTTAAAATAATCAAATAAAAATCAGTTCATAAATTCACTGAAAACTTGTTAAGTGGGCCGGGAATAAGTATTTCAATGATGGGCCTGATTGTGCGAAAAGCCTAATTGGAGCTGTATCAAGACTCAAGGCTTAAGAACTTTCTGGCAACACAATTTTATTTTTTCAAATACAGCGGGAAACAAGATATCCAGAGAGCAGTAGAAGGCTCCAGAAGCCTTCCATTCCATGTCTTGCCTCCCTCCATTATCTCTCTCCTACCGTTCACAAATCGAACCTCCTAGAATTACATCCCCAAATATATATACCTTCATTTCGATTCCTCGCCCATCACTCGAAAAAACCGTGAATAATCTGCTGTTCTCTCTCTTTTGCTAACGTACATTCGCTCAAAAGTTCATTCGAGTTTCTCTCTCTTCGCTGAGATCGTTTTTGCTGAGATTCGATGGCGGAAGTGCAGATGGCGGATGCGGAGACCTTCGCCTTCCAGGCGGAGATCAACCAGCTTCTAAGCTTGATTATCAATACATTCTACAGCAACAAGGAGATCTTCCTGCGAGAACTGATTAGCAACTCATCCGACGCCTTGGACAAGATCAGGTTCGAGAGCTTGACGGATAAGAGCAAGCTCGATGCTCAGCCTGAGTTGTTTATCCGAATCGTACCTGACAAGGCCAACAAGACGCTCTCGATCATCGACAGCGGGATCGGCATGACCAAAGCAGGTAATTAGACGTGTAGAATTAATTGTAAATAATGACTGATCCAAATAATTCGGAAAAACTTGTTGTCTGATTGCTGATAAGTTTGCAATTGTGTGGGAATATTCAGATTTGGTGAACAATTTGGGGACAATTGCGAGGTCTGGTACGAAGGAATTCATGGAGGCGCTGCAAGCCGGTGCGGATGTGAGCATGATTGGGCAGTTCGGTGTGGGATTCTATTCGGCTTACCTTGTGGCGGAGAAGGTCATCGTCACCACTAAGCACAACGATGATGAACAGTACGTTTGGGAATCTCAAGCTGGTGGTTCCTTCACTGTTACTAGGGATGTGGAAGGCGAGCAGCTCGGACGGGGAACCAAAATCACGCTCTTCTTGAAGGAAGATCAGGTATATATATATATATATATATATATGGTTCCATTCAATAACATTTGTTTTATCGAAAATCAAATTGTTATTAGGATTAGGCTTGATGTTATTCCTTTATTTATGCTCGCGTTGGAGGAGAATCGCATAGTGATCCACCAAACAATAATTGGTTTCTGGTTTTGGTGTTACAAGAAAAGTTCACTTGCATTTCAGTCATTCATTATTTTGATTGTTGTGTATTGTAATATGCACTTTCTGATTTTATTGGAAAAGTATGAATGTTTGATATTTGGAATTCAGAAATTGATTAATTTGATTGTTGTGTATGCAATGTGTAGTTGGAGTACCTTGAGGAGAGGAGAATCAAGGATCTTGTCAAGAAGCACTCTGAGTTCATTAGCTATCCCATTTCCTTGTGGACCGAGAAGACGACCGAGAAAGAGGTCAGTGACGACGAAGATGACGAGCCAAAGAAGGACAAGGAAGAGGAGGGCGATGTGGAGGATGTCGATGAGGAGAAAGACGACAAGGGAAAAAAGAAGAAGAAGATCAAGGAGGTCTCTCACGAGTGGCAGGTCATCAACAAGCAGAAACCAATTTGGCTCCGCAAGCCAGAGGAAATCACCAAGGACGAATACGCCTCCTTCTACAAGAGCCTAACCAATGACTGGGAGGAACATCTTGCTGTTAAACACTTCTCAGTTGAAGGCCAGCTCGAGTTCAAAGCCATCCTCTTTGTTCCCAAAAGGGCTCCTTTCGATCTTTTCGACACGCGGAAGAAGATGAACAACATCAAGCTCTATGTTAGGAGGGTGTTCATCATGGACAACTGTGAGGAGCTCATCCCAGAGTATCTTGGATTTGTTAAAGGAGTGGTGGATTCTGATGACTTGCCGCTCAACATTTCCCGCGAAATGTTGCAGCAGAACAAGATTTTGAAGGTGATCCGGAAGAACCTTGTGAAGAAGTGCATTGAGATGTTCAATGAGATTGCAGAGAACAAGGAGGATTACAACAAGTTCTACGAAGCCTTTGCAAAGAACTTGAAGCTGGGTATTCATGAGGACAGCCAGAACAGGGCTAAGTTAGCTGACTTGTTAAGATATCACTCAACCAAGAGCGGTGATGAGTTAACCAGTCTCAAAGACTATGTCACGAGAATGAAAGAGGGGCAGAAGGACATCTTCTACATCACCGGAGAGAGCAAGAAGGCGGTGGAGAATTCACCCTTCTTAGAACGCCTCAAGAAGAAGGGATACGAGGTGCTGTACATGGTGGACGCCATTGATGAGTATGCCGTCGGGCAGCTGAAGGAGTACGACGGGAAGAAGCTGGTCTCCGCTACAAAAGAAGGGCTGAAGCTCGATGATGAAACCGAGGAGGAGAAGAAGAAGAAAGAGGAGAAGAAGAAGTCATTTGAGAGCCTCTGTAAAGTGATTAAGGACATTTTGGGAGACAAAGTGGAGAAGGTGGTGGTTTCTGATAGGATTGTCGACTCTCCTTGCTGTCTCGTGACTGGTGAATACGGATGGACTGCGAATATGGAGAGGATCATGAAGGCGCAGGCTTTGAGGGATAGCAGCATGAGCTCGTACATGTCGAGCAAGAAGACGATGGAGATCAACCCGGATAATGGGATCATGGAGGAGCTGAGGAAGCGAGCAGAGGCGGACAAGAATGATAAGTCTGTGAAGGATCTTGTTCTGCTGCTGTTTGAGACAGCTTTGCTGACTTCTGGTTTCAGCTTGGATGATCCAAATACTTTCGCTGCGAGGATCCACCGGATGCTGAAACTTGGATTAAGCATTGATGATGAAGATGAGGAGGGTGGGGAGGATGCCGATATGCCTGCCTTGGAGGAAGAAGGCAACGAGGAGAGCAAGATGGAGGAGGTTGATTAGATGATATACATTTTGTGTGTGTGTGGAGATGAGGCAGTGCTACCATGTTAGTCTTTTCCTTTCAGTGTTGTTATAGTCCTCTTTTGTTGGTGTGTTTTTTGTGTTCATGGTTTGTCACTGTTAATGAATCTGAAATGTTAGCTTAATTTCAGTTCTCCCTTCTTGTTCCTTCGTATTTCTATGCATTCTTTTGGGCATCTTTGAATAAGGATTAACTATCATTTATCGTGAAGAGTCGAAAAATTATCTGAATCATTTTAAGTAGTGTTTCGTACGCCACCAAGAATCTGATATATTGGTTTGGTTGAACAATTAATGTCCTTTTGAGGATCATCTTAGTAAGGTTTAAGAAATTCTAATTATTCCAAGAAATTTCTAAACTAAATCATATCAAGTTCGACTTTTTCGGGTCGTCCCACTTAATTTATCTTTTAAAAAATGAAGATATTCGATAGAGGGGATTATTTGTTATCTGACATCCATTATGAGGGCATTTGATATTTGATGCCAATGAATACAACGGGAATAAGTCGAAAACTGAGTAATACAAATATCAATTCGAAAGCAATTCAGTTCATTTGCAGACGATGGAAGTCTCTTAAGTACCGGATAGCCAGAATTGTACAAGTAATATCTAATATGAATAGAACGAACGAACAACTAGTAATTAATTAATTATATAGTATTTTATAGCAGGCAAAAATGTCACAGAACTTGAAAGCCCGACATGAATTCCTGACCAAAGCAAACAAAATTCTAATAGAGAAACATCATTGAAGTTCATTACCAAGTTTAAATCCCACCATCAAACTATGAAATCATAAACTTAACTAGAAGGTCCTCCACCAAAGCCGCCAGATCCTCTGCCAAAACCAGGGCGCCCGCCAGAACCCTACAATAGCAATGAGGTTAAGAGTCTTGTATTTCATATGATTTAAGCAGAAACGACTGCCGTTTAAACAACAGATTGGCCAGGAAATACATGTTTAAAATTCAAGTTTTAATCTATACAAATACAACCTATCAACGAATTGCAGAAGATAATGTACTTTGCACTCCTTGGTGATATCGTTGATTATAAACTATCAACTAGGATTAGGGACTGCCTTTCGTATCTTACATGCATCCTTGGCAATATCTTCACACGCATATAAACTAGAACAAAGGAGAAAGAAACCATTGACATTACCCCAAAGGTAGGTTGGTAATCAGCAGGTGCTCCACCTTTCTCACCACCAAATTCACCTGGTGGACCTCTTGGTCCACCACGGTAGCCATCTCGGTCACCAAATCGTGGTCTGTCGCCATCTCTAGGAGGTCCACTGTGCCAATAAACCAAGTAAATAAGAAAAGATACAGAAGAAAACTTATGAACATGCTTCATAACAAAGAAAAATGGCAATACTAGTAGTTTTGAACCATCCATGAACAAGTAACCTGAAAACAAATCATCGTTTTAAAAATTGTGCTACACAACAGCTAAATCCACTTTCACATGATTATTGTAGATATAAACAGCAATCTCAAGCATTATAGACAGACAGAACACACTGAAGAAACATGATATAATAATTTCAAAAACCGTGCATACTTTCACATCGAAATATGCCTAACTTTACATCCAAAGTCGGGATCTCTGATCTCTCTATGGATCAAGCATTAATAATGTAATAATTTCAATACTGCAATATATTCTTCTGCGACTAAGTACAACAGGGAAAACGCCTGAAAGGCATACGGAAAATTTTAAACCCCAAAAAAACAAATAAAAATGTTAACTGCATTTACTCACCGAGGGCGATCGCCGGGAGGCCCACCGAAGGGACGGCCAAGGGGCTTAGCGGATTTCTTCAGCGTGGCCGGAACAATCTCCGACGGCAAATTGAGGTAGGTGCGGAGGAACTCAATTCCATCATTCGTGAGGTACCAGTAGTAATGCATCCAAGCGAAGGTCTCGCGGACGTATTCCTTCGACTTGAAGCTCTGCATAAGCTTAATCACCTGCAGATTCGGGACATCGATGTCCGGATGCTTCGCCAAGTTGTAATCCTTCTTCGCATAGCAAACACCCTCTGCATTTCACACACAATAAAACACAAAATCCGCATCCACAAAGGCTTATAAATCGAATACCGAGAATGAAATTGAGAGAAATGTTTACCTTGGAACAGGTATTTGGAGATTTCTCTCCTGTTCTTCTCAGAAATGATCTGGAAACATTTACAACAAGAAAATCAGATCAATAGGAATACACAGTATGATTCTAACGATAGAAAAGAGTTTGAGCGGTGATGTGATGGAGGATTATACCATGGCTGCTGAGCGTTGGAGAGGAGAGAGAGGCGAAGGCAGAAAGGAAGACGCAGCCGCAAAATGGTTGAATTGGAACCCTAGAAGACTGGAAATTGGGGTTTGTATGGTCTGCAATCATCTCAGGCCCAGCAATACAAGGCCCATTATCAAAAATCATCTCAGGCCCAATAGTTCACCAAAACAAGGCCCATTATCAATTTACGTAGTGTAAATTTGTTAAACTAAGAAATTGAGAGAAACTTGCAACCTAAGTAAACATTGACCGGGTAATTTTCGATCACAAGCACATATGATTCATGTACGTAGAATGAACTCACAGATGAAAGTAAAGCCATTAGCTTGTGTGGATTGAATTGATTTGAATAAATTAAAATTTAAATAATACAATAAAATATCTAGTAGGAGGTACTAAGGCTTAATGTAAAATTCAGTTTATAAGTAGATTTCCGATCACGCTTAATAAAAGTTGTGATGCGGTTGCCTTTGATAGTATTTTAGTAGAATTATTTTATATTATATTATTATTTATACTTTTTAGTTTCAAAATTCTGCTGAAACTTATTAAGAAATTAAGAATGGACTTCCGGTTTATACACAGTGCACTTTCAGCGGAATCGTGTTTCCAGTGGAGTTCTGATCGTATTCCAAGCTTTAATTCGCTGCTCCGCTACTTTTTCTAATCTGCGCTCTCAGTTTTGGTGGAGAAAATGCAATTTCTATTGTTTGAAAAATGCTTATTTCAGTTTTCTAGACGGCAATCGTGGCTCAGAGGCGGCGCAGGCGCTGGTGTTGGAAGTAACTGAAGATGAGTTTTCAAAGTAATATCTTCATTGCTCTTAAGAAATTCACTTTTTGTGCAATTGAAGTGTAATTATTTGTTTTTATCAACTAGAATCTCGTGTTCATTGATCATTCTAGTGAACTTTTTTGATCATGTATACGCGTTATTTGTTGCAGGTGCAGAGTTTCAACGATTAAGTATCGGATTAACCGGAGTGGAGATCTGGTGCAAATCACCTAGCGATTTTGACCTGTTAGTTCTTCGGTGAGTTTCTCTAATCAGTTTGTTGGATGGTTTTGAAAGTATAGGATAATGTTGATTAGGCAACACAATGTATGGATTTTTTCATTCCATTAGAAAGAAGTTTTGGTTGTTTTTATACAGAAAATCTGGATTCATTTCAAGCAGAGAACTTGAAGGATCTGATGTTGAATGGTAAGACCTAAATGGGGTGGTGAAAGATGGATAACCTCCCCTGCCACTTTGAGTTTTCTAAGTGAATACTAAGCGGACATTTTCAACTTGCTGAATTGCTCAAAGAGTTGTATCATTTTGAACGTTGCATAGAAAATCATGTTTATTATGTTGAAATGCAGAGAGAAAAGAATGTTACCTCAGAAATCTGAAAAGATGGAGAAAATTGGCATCTTGAATGCAGAAGATATCACCAACCTTCTATGAACTTGAAGCTTTTAGGGGGGACAGTCAAGGTCTAGAGGTGACCGAAGAATGATAAAGGAGGCTTGGCGGCCGCTCGTCGTCTAGGGCTAGTGAAGGATAGCGCGTCAAAAGTTATTTATGAAGGTGAAGATGGTTGGTGGAAAAATGAAGGAAGCAAGGCGAACGCTGTCATCAAGGGCTATCGAAGGATAGAGCATCAACAGTTATTTACGAAGGTGAAGATGTTTGGTGGACGGATGAAGGATGCAAGGCGCACGCTCGTCTTCAAGGGCTATTCAAGGATATTGGGAAGAGATACAAGAAACTGCCCACAAGTATTCAGAATTTGAAATCCTTCTTCCTAATGTAGGGAGAGTCTGTGGGAAGCAGACCCTTTGCAGCTGCCTGTAAACCTAAAGAGATTGAAGTTGGACGAAATCGATTGGACGGGCAAAGACAACTTAGTCTTGATGGATGATATGAGAAAGACTGGTGTCAATCTAGAAAGCTGGTGAAACACCGTTGATCTCCTTACAAGGTTCTACCATAGATTTTCAAGTAAACAATCATTCAAGCTAGTTTTGCTTTATGTGAAGCAGCATTGTCAATTGTTTACTTCATTTACAAAAGCTGAATAAATAGGATCAAAATTTGCATTTACAGAATTTACATCAACCCTCATCTTATGTCATTTGCCCATATGTACAAGGCACATCAACTGCAAAAAACAAAAAACTTGCAAAGCTATACTTACAAAATAGTTACAATTTTAGGATTTCGCAACTTTTACGCACCAAAAGTTTGCTACCATAAACAAAATAGGCACACTCTATAATCTCAGACCAGCCATCATCATTCATATGATGATGATCCGACTGATATTCACTGATCCTAGGATGATTTTACGGAAGCACAAAAACGGACAACATTAGCCTGCACCATCGGTTTTGCTGCAGAGGATAGGATCAGTTACATCCAAAGCATCGTCCTTTTTGGACTCAATCTCATACGACGAAAGCAGCTTTCTCTGCAAGAGTTGCATAATAGATACGTTAAACGATATGCAAGTACAGACGCAACTAACATCAAGGCAAATGAGATTAAAAAGTATAATAGTTGATATAATCACAGAACCACAGTAGATGCTTAAATAAGCATAAGAAAACCAGGAACTAGCCAATGAATGAATATTTTGAGGCTCATGGTTTTGAACTTACCTGATCAAAATCACTACTGGACAAATTGATCGTAAGATTTCTCATCAATAATAATACCTGTGTAAGAGAAAGAGACAGATCATGAGATGCTAAATCCCTTAAGATTTCACCTAAAAAACATAATGTGCAATACCAACAGAGAATCCCACAAAGGCACAAATTCAATTAGGACTCATATAATCATTTTAGGTGTAAATAAGCTGCTAAATCCAAAGAAAACTCTAGAGCTATAATTGAACTTGTGAAAGTGCAAAAGTGACATTCATCTTCACGGGATAAACTATCCACAGTCGTAAAGAAAAGCAGACCACATAGTTGTCAATTTGACACACTTTTACATGTATGAATCCATCTATTTTTGTGTTCTTTCATTGAATAAACCAAGTCATAGGTCTAGTTAGGTGATATTGCAGCAACAGGGGGATCAGACGAATCAAGATTAGTACCGTCTCAACATCAATCGGTTCCATCTTTTTCAATTTCTGCAGATGACCACTCACGTTTGGGTCAAAGACACTGCCTAAGAAACTGTACACTTGAGCAAAATCGGGAAGAACTGCATTCAAAGACAAATAGAGTTTAGTATTTTTTTTCTTTAAAGGCAATAAGATAGTAATATACGATATACCAGTTGGTGCAGGCCAAATATGACACGATATAGCTTGGACAAGAGAAAGGGCAAGTTAGTACAGCAGAGAACAAAAAGCAGGGTGAAGCACATAATACATACTTGAAGCTAAAAGAGAAGTAGATGACCAAGAAAACCAAATTTAAAAGTGAAATTAAGTATCAGCTTAATAGATAAAAAAATATTAGATTCCAGGTGAACATTCTAAAGGATTTTGAATCAGCAACTAAAAAAGAAAAAGCAACTTCAGTGAAACCAATATTAAGAGCAAAGGTGCTTACGGCATAGAAAATGTGATGCATTCAAAATTCATTAACTTTTGTCCTAAACATAAACTTCAGAAATGTGATGGGCCATCTCATTAGCACTTGAATACCATAATGAAACGGGTAGATATGAAAAAGCCATGTATCAATTAGAAAATAGATAAAAGTGAGGCAGATATTCTTTTCCTTTGAGTTACACCATCAGTAGCGTTAAGTAGGAGGGGTGCAATCATAAATATCAAAATGGTTGTCCAAGGTTGAAGACTTTGTTGTCTCACCTGTGGGTCTTGTCCTTGTTGTGGTTTCATTGCTACTGGAAGAGTAAATATAGGGCATTGTCTGTCCAGCATATTTGGCATTGCCTGCAATAGAACAGAAACTTAAGTTTCAAGCCAAAAGAATTCCTCAAGCAACAATGAATTGTCAAATTGACAAGAAAGGGAAAAAAACTAACCTCCAGTCGCATGTGAAAAATTGGTATTTTGCAAAGATTTGTCAGTCCAATCAGGTGCAGATACAGCAGATTCATTTCTAAGTAACACAGAAGGATCCGGCTTCCTTGCAAATCCAGCTTCAGGAACAGCAGGTAAGCCTTGGAAGGAAGGTCTTTCTTGTGAAACCACCGGAGCTTCAAAATAAGCAATAAATAAGCTAGGTTACTTAAAGTTACTACTTTGAGCAAGATTCAAGAAAAACCAAGCATACCAATTTTAGAAGCTTTCTGTGGATACGGATGAGCAGCTTTCCTTTTTGGTCGAGGTGGAGGAAGATGCTCGTTGGTTCCACTCTTTTGAGCTTTTAGAAAATACTTTTGTGCATGGCTACGTATCTGCAAAAGTTATTATCGGGTCTCAAATTAGTGTCAGAAACATAACAGCTTCATCTCATAATAGAGATGTAGAGCTAGCCTGAGTTTTATAAGTATTCAGTTCATTTCCTATTCATACTAATATCCCATTATTTTTTCTATGCAACTGGTATCCTTCGCTCTATCACTATTTCAGCAACACGGTCTTATTAGAACACTTAACGTTCTGAATAACAACAAAAGGCCAAAGGCATGCTTGGATCCTATAAACACTAATCTTCATCCCAAATTTATATAAAAAATGTCGAAAATATGAAGCAAAACTATAAAGGAATCCTCAATCATGGCAACTATAACATTATTTACCTGACTTAACCAAGATAAGGTAGTTGAAAGTGCAGGAAATTACCTGAATCACAGTTTTTGATCCAATAAATGCTTCAATCTTCTTCCAATCACGATCAAACCTACACAGAGATAACAAAATATAATTTTGGTAAAACAACAAATAACCAGGAGGTGACTTGGAGAAGATTATATTATTGTCGTTAAACCCTTCGTATTAGCACACATAACCTCAGGGACAGCCAATTTCTATTTCAGCACAATAAACCTAAGAAAAATTCAAAAATCCAAACTACATTGCAACACGCTCCAAAACCCTAACTAAATCCACTGCAATTCCCCAAAACCATAACCTCAAACTTACAGCTGGAGCGCTTCGAGGAACTTGTCGTGCTCCGGCTCTGTCCAGTTCTCACGTGACTTGGTAATGGTGTACGGTTTCCGCACCTTCTTACTCGGGTCCTCCGCCGTCGACGCCGCGTTTCCGGCAGCAGGAGATGAAAAGATGCCGATATTCGGCAACGCCATGCCGTTCCGATCCAAGTAGAAGCCCTCGGGTTGGTTTCCGTTCAGTGACAACATACGCTGTGCGGCAGTGCGTGTGGTTTCACTTTCACTCTGTGTATATTTTGGGTTTCTGGTTTGTGTAGATAAATGAACAATTTGTACTACGAGGTTTTTTGTTGCTTGTCGTATTTACTTTGTTTATTTTATTTTATTCATTTTTTATGTGGAGCCGACTTTTTTAGAGTGCGGGATTCGCTGCTGCTGGGAATGGGTGTATTTTAATAGCCTTCTAGTAAGAACCTGCCACGTTGCATTTGCTTATTAGTTTTGATTTTTAACAATAATGATAGGTTGGAAAAAACTCGATCACCTCCATAAATATACGAGCTTTTTAATACTCCCTCCGTCCCACTTCGACTTGTCTTATTTTTTTTTTGGACTTATCCAACTTTATTTGTCTAATTTTCTAAAAATGAAAATAATTACTACACCAATTAAGTAATTCCCATTTTTTTTTTGTGGGACTCAGTCCTTTACACACAACCAACCACTATTTTTAATCTTTGTGCCGAAAAGATATGATCCGAGTCAAGCGGGAGTGAGGGAGTATAATTATAAAATTACCAATTTTTAAACCACTTTTATAAAATTTGATCATCAAAATCTTCCAATAAACTACTCAGTTCTCAAAGTGTATGGTCAAAATAACATCTTCTAAAAAATATTTGTGAAAATAACACTTTCAAATAAATAATTTTCAATAACACATTTTTGCTTAGTCATCTGCCACATATACTAATCATAACTTCTTCCTCATTTTTTTTAATCAGTTGTCGTCACATACACTCTTAAGAAATAAAGCAATTTGATTTCTTCCACTGAAAAGATACAATAATTAAAAATTAAATAAACGAAGAAGATAGGAAAATCTTTCCAACTCAAAATAGAAATAAATAAATGAAATCACATATTTAACTTCATAATTAGTATTTACTTTCTTGAGTTGCGATTCATAATTTCTTCATTCTCTCAAAAAAAATAAAATTTGAGACTAATCAATTTATTAATTTTTCTTTAAAAAACGAAATTTAGCAAAATTGAAAGAAAAACAACTATGATTGTGGAGAAGAACCTCTTTATCGATTCTTCCCATCTTCAACGTTTTTATTAATTGGCTAATTGACGGTCTCACGTGACTAGGGCTGTGGAAATTTATGCTATTATTATTATTATTATTATTATTATTATTATTATTATTATAAAATAATTTTGTTTTTGGTTGAACGAGGTAAAAAAATGGAGAGTGCTTTCCTCTTGAGCATGAGATAAATTTTGTAGAGTTAAAGAATATTTATCAAACTCTATTTTACGAGATTGATCTGAAGTTTGAAGAGATCTTTGGATTTCTGAGTTTTTTTTTTATATCAAGTATCTAAGCTTTTAGCTTGTTTCATAGAAAGAGAAAAAATGCATTTGCTGATTAGACAAGAGAGTGTTAAATTGACCATTACATTTGAAAGCGTGTTATTCTTAAAAATATTTATCTCGAGAGTGTTATCTTGACTAAAAACTTAGTTTCTCATTCTCTCATAGACAAGAGAGTGTTAAATTGACAATTACCTTGAAAGCATGTTATTCTTAAAAATATTTTTCTCGAGAGTATTATTTTGACCAAAAACTCCATTTCTCATTCTTTCATGTTATAACTTACAAACAAATAAAATTTGTATTCTCACAATAGCATCATTGAACTTGAGTCATTCTTTTTTTGCTTCTTTTTGAACTAGATATAGTATCTATACAAAAATTATTATATTAAAAAAGTTCTAACAAAAATTTATAAAAGTATCTTACATATTAAGTTAAAATTATCATACTTGATCTAAGAACAAAATGAAAATTACAAAAAATAAAATATAAATTAAAAATGTATAAATAGGATCACGAATACATTAGTCAAATACTAAATTATTACGACAAAATATATGCAAATTAAATATTTTATTTACTATACCGAATTTTGTGGTTCTAACACCATAAAATTTATGAGTAATTTAGATCCACTATGTGAGAAGAGTCTTCATTTGTTATTGAGACTTTAAAAGAAAAGAGAACTTTAGTTTGTTGATAAAAATATAGCAACATTTGACATTTATATGGAACAAATAAATAAAAATTTCGGATGTATTTTTTTTTTTCTTAATTGATAGTTAGTATTTTGAATTTAAAACTATCTCAATGCAAAGAGAAAAAAATGTCACTTGTTAAAAGGGATGACGAACCTAGGCTGTCCTTGTCCATTTTGCATTGCTTTTCCGTCATGTTTCTTTTAAATATTGAATTTAATAAATTGATATTTTATGGTGTTAATTATTTGACTTTTAAAATTAATTTTTATCCACATATTTTTTGTCTTTTTTAGAAACATAAAATTTATGTCCTAATTGATAAATATATAACATTATTAATGGAACATATGGAATACAATTTTGGTATATGACCATGATCGGGCTAGGCAAGATTAATGAAAAAACTGAGCTCGGCCCAGATTAGCCCAAAATTGGAATATAATTTGTTTACCTAGGTCGGTTAAAAAGTAAGAACGGTAACATTTTATAAGACTATCCCGATTCATACTTCCTAACCAACTCAACTTTCTTATAAAATACTCATTTATCTCTCATCAACCCACAATCCACTATCTAATTTAATTTATATCATTCATTAATAACACACAATCAATCTAACTTCAATTTTCTTTCTTATTTATTTCGAACTACTTATTATCTATAATATTTTTTATTAAATTTAAAAAATCATTTAAAATTATATTTAATTAAAATTTCTATTTAAAATCCCTAGTTAAAATTAAAAAATTATCTCTATCACCATCCCACTTGTTTGTCTTTTCATTAAGTCGTTTCCAACGACCTTTCATTGCGTCAATGTTTATTTTACTGAGTTTCATCTGGATTGTTTGCTTGCTTCTCATGATACATTTTATGAATACGTTTTCATAAGGTGACTCCTAAGATTTACATCTTCTTTCACACATTAAACATTTTTTTTAGATTTCTTTGATTTTTTGGACGTTGTTCATCTGAAAACAAACTGCGAATTTGGTTCATGTTTGGAGAGAATTGAGAATTTAGATAATATTTGGAGTTTTGCTGATACTCGGAAATTGCGACTTTAATATAGTTTTTATTTTATTTTATTTTGTTGATACTAAGAATATTGGGCTCTAATTATATAAAAAAAAAAAAAGAGGCATTTGCTAAACTAATCAAATCTACTAAAACAAATACAAAAATAGCAAATATTATAACTATATATTCATAATATACCCAATTTTACAAAATTAACTCCACCTTTTTTAAGACTTCCACCAACACACTTCAAAAGACTCATACTAGCACACCTTTTTCATCCGGACCCACACACTTTTTTCATTTAACTAACATCGAAAATCGTGTAGAAAATATAGAAAGAGTAGTTTTGACTAAGAAGCAAGAGTTTTTTAGTAAAATTGAGTATGCTATGAATATAAATTTAGTGAAAGGATATTTTTGTGTTTTTTTAACTTATTTCGGGTATATTCATATATTACCACAAAATTATAAATTTAATTTATTCTAATTTTAATTTTATTTAATGAATAATTTATTAATGATATTTATGAAATAAATTGAAATAAACTACAACACGATAATTTTGTATGAAAATGGAAGATTCTCTGCTGTGAAAATCAAGCACCATCTTCTTCCTTCCACATGATTTGTTTTATGCTAGGGTGGGAGCACAAACCTCCCACCCCAGATTTTGACAAATGTAAGTGTGAAATTCATCCACGGTGTGAGAGAGTTGAGTTGGGAGATGGATTTACACTTGTCAAAATCCGGGGTAGGAGGTGTTGTGCTCCCACGCCTAGCATAAAAGGAACCTTCCACATCTCAACCCAATTCCTCTGCACCTGTTCAAACCCTAGAAACGACCCCTCTTCCTCCGCGTCCAAGCTCGTCGACAGACTGCCGTACACAATTCCAAGCGCCGAAGCTCCGAACGTGATGAACGTAGTCAGAAACGGCAGCCATTTCGGCACGTACGTCCCATTCTCTATCACCACATCAAAACCTTTCAGCAGCGCGAAACCTACCGCTAACGGCACTCCGACGTTGACCAGTATTCTCGCGATCATCCTCTCCCACACCACGTCCGGTATCTTGTCGTCATCGTCGTTGTTACTCCTTTTGTTTGTGGATGTGTTTACCTTTTTAGCTACGGATTCGCGTCCGGGGAATCCCTTCGCGCCGTCGCGGATCCGCCACGTACGCGATGGTCGGAACGGCGTTCCGCGGCGGTTGATTTGGAGGGGGAGGCGGATTTGTGGCCATGGATTTGGTTTTTTGGAGTTGGGCGGTGTTATTTGTTGAAGAATGGTAAGAGTTCTCATCGCTTGGCGGAAAATATGTGAGGTTTTGTTGAAGGAATTATATGTTTTTTTTTTAGTTTGTTAAAATTTGGGATTAGAAATATCTTATCCACATTGGTGAATGGCTCTGAATTCTATCACAGTTTGGAAGACTAGATATTATTAATGGGATGCACATTTTTTGTCTATATTCAGGAAATTTGGAGATATATTTAGGGCTGAGTAAATTTCTATCAAGAAACGACAATAGTTCATTTTCTTCTCTTTAGATTGAAATAAAGTTTAATTTGCATGATCATGATGACAAGTTCTTGAAATTTCCCAACAAATTTACTCTCATGATTCAACTTTCTTTGATGTTAATCTGTACACTTGACCTACCTCATCACCTCTTGTTTTGATAATCATTGCAAGTTTGCAACCCTCTTCAAAATGCTTCGTTTGACTTCCTTGAGATGTGTTGAGATACTGAAGAGAGCTGAACAGAGAAAATGCTTCATTACAAATTTGGTTTCTTGAAATGAATGTAAAACTTTTGTATTTTGGCAACTTTTTAAGATGATTTCTCTTCTTACAGTGAGTTTGATGTTCATATACCTGGTGGACTAATTGGGAGCCACGAACGTTGCTGAATGATCTCGTGGACTGTACTCGAGGAGAAGACGGTGAAACATATGAAGGGGGCAGTGAGCCGAATGCAGATTGCAGGGCTATGATGGTATGAAGAGAAAGATGTTGTTGGTGTTCTCCAATTTGCTTGATTATAAACTGAAGATGTTGTGAAGATCTTCTTGATGATGGAAACCTCACTCTAATTCTTCAAACCAATATCAGAATTTGAATTAATTTCGGAGATAGATTGAATAAAGTATATATGATGATGATGTAGGTTTATAGGATTAAAGCTTACTTGTCATGAATCTCCACATGATGGTCAGTTTCATCCATTATTTGCTCCTAATAAAAACCAGCATTGTTTTAGTCTTAATGTCATAATGTGTAGCTTCCTCTTAACATTATCTAATTTTAGATTTTGGCTGACCTGCAGAAGCTCTTCCAAGACATCCTCCATTGTTATGATTCCGACAACCTCTTCATCCATGAATCTACTTCTGAGTGACTTCAGTTCTTCATTAGAGATGCTGCCGTGTACCTGCTCCCGCCGGCTGAACATCTGAGAGTGGCGGGCTGGCTTCACCGCGTTGTCCATTAAGCCCGATGGAGTTTCACAAACTTCTAGAAGCTCCCTCTCCCCAGTGGAAGGGTTCCTTCCTGAGGTACCTGTATCAATTATTATGCTTGGGAGAAGATTAGTACTGTTTTCTCTGTAGTCCTGTGATGTTTCTCTTGCTTCAATCTCAGACTTGACTACTACCGCCATGTGGCCATGACCCTCTTGGAATAGCTTCAGCACGTCAAAAAGGGACCAGCTGTCGTACACCCTGAAGCGCATTCATGGTAAGCCATTCTCATTAATCAACAAGAAACCAGATAAAGATTTAAGGATCATGTATTTAGTACCTTAGAATTCTCCTAATGGTCAGTTTTCTTATGGGGGTTTCTTCTTCAGGGTGGCAAAATATCAAGTTTTTAACCTGCAGAAATATGATTAAGTGCATTATCACATCACTGTTTCTTTGATAGATTTTGCAAAGATTCATATTTAGAACTATAATCCTAGTTTGCTTACTAGAATGAGGCCTATTATGTTTGCTGGATTGTCTGAGTAGATTGGTATTCGGCTGTACCCCTTGGCTCGTTATCGCCTTCATAGTATGCCTAGAGATGTTGTAATGAAGTTAACTGGATGTAGGAGGGAGGGAGGGAGAGAGAGGAAGAGGGAGAGGAAAATGCATACACATCAAGTTTGGAATTTATGTCCAGGGAGAATGCTTTGTACAGTGGTGTCATAGCATCTCTAGCTGTCTTCTCCACCATTCCCAAAGCTCCACTTATAATAGTCGTCTCGTCGTCTGTGAGATCTCCCCCTTTTCCTGCCTGAAATCACATGCTAATATGTAAGGAATCATAGAATTTTCACTCACTAGAAACAGATTCTGTACCTTAACACGGTGCAAGTCCACCAATGTATTGAGCTCTGCTCTTCTGAAAATAGGAGGGTGGTTCTCTCCAAGAAGCCAGTCTAATATCTGCCATTCATAACTTTCTTGATTACAAATTTGTTCATTGAGTTTTGCTTTCTTGTTAGGCATAAAAGGCTGGTAATTTACCTTACTCACAGGATAAGCTACCGGATACAAGATCAAGAGGAGGAAACGGACAAACCACGTGAACTTAGCCCCGAAGCTAAGTCCGTGTCTCATGCAGACTACTTGAGGTATGACCTAAACCATAACCAGAAGAAGCAGAATTTCTTACATGAGAGAGGAGAGGGAGAGAGAGAGGCTTTGTTTTGTTTGGTGGTAATGGAGTCATACCTCAACAAAAGCCACCACAAGAATGATGGAGACAAGAATGGCATACCAGAATGGAAGAATCCTATCCAGAAACAGAGGAAGAGCCTAAACAAAAGCCCAATATCTTTTAAGCCGGTTATTAGAATTGGACCACACAAACTATCATCGATCTGGGCTTCCTCTGATACCATGTTATAATTGGATCTTTCATTCACTTAAAAGACCTCTTAAGAAGATAAACCTACCTCATTGGCGAGGGATTTGGCGATGAGCAAAGTGCATAAGAGGAAGCCTTCGTTCTTGATAATGGGAAGAACTCTAGCTACAAAAAAGAGCCAGTAGTAAGCAAATGCAATCATACAAGTAAATGGGACAGTGTAGCTAAGCGTAACCAGCATTCTTCTGGTCTTTGGGCAAACCGGCCTTTACTAGGACTTCAAGATCGACCTTGCTGTGGGACAGGAGTCCGAGGCTGAGACCCGACGTGAGGCCCGCGAACAGCACGAGGGAGAACGACACCGTGAGATCCATCCAGAACTGTCGGTCGCAGCACCGAATGAGGCCGTCTTCCGCCATTGTGAGTAGCTGCAGAATGATTGAGTTATTGCCATGGTTTTATAACGATTGCATGCTGGAGGAAACAATGATGTAATGACAAATGCATAATCTTTCACTTGTGAATCTCAGAAGCCAACACTAAGTAACAAATGAGTAGATACATGAAACAGTCTTGAATTATATGGTATAAAATCATGAATTGCCAAAAGCTACTAGGCCGCTCTTTGCTGCTAATTTGTTACTTTGGGGATATTGAGAGAGAGAGAGAGAGGAATATTGTGAGCACGATTCCATCAACTGTCATAAACCGACATACAAAAACCTCAAGAAAGGACAACATGACAACATGGGGGATTTTGAGTTCTGTTCAAGCTAACTTGTAAGAGGAAGCACAAAATCGAATTAAAAGTCTCAGATGATCTTTAGAAAATACCCCTATATCTAAATTATCTTGTCCATTTTATTGTGGTGCGGTTTTTAATAATAGTTATTAGTTGTATTTATAGTGATGTAAAATTATGGATTCTACAAAAGAACTAAAGTGTAATAATTTGGTAAAAAAGGAAATTGAACAATATATTTAAGACGACGTAAAATGAAATATTAAATAAAATAATTGAAACCGATGGAGTAATAGACAAGAAAAATATTAGTAGAAAATATACGTATTAAACAGCAAAAAGAAATTATATGTACATTTTTTTGTTTTGTTTGTGAAATGTCTCATATTTTTAAATGGCATAGTGCCAAATTATAACTTGAATATGATTTTTTGGGTAAAAAATCATTTTTTGTCTTTTATGTTGGCTCTTGTCCCCTTTTAGTTCATTATGTTGGTCAAAATCAATTTTAATCTATTAAATTGGTATCTAGTTCGTTTTGAAAAATTGGACAATTTCCAATTGTCCAATTTTAGTCATTTTCGCGCGTATACACAACTCTAAAAAAAAAAAGAAAAATATATAAATTCTAATGTGAAAATTTTTAAAAAAATATTTCCATGTTAAAATTGGAATTTTTTTATAAAACGGATCAAAATCAGAATTTTTTTATTAATTTAACTAACTAAAATTGACCCTAATAACGTTGGGACCAAAATTAATTTTTTTCCCGAATTGAAAACTGATGTCGGTTGTCGAGGAAATTGGAGTTGTACACGACGCTTCACAAAACGTACAATGATCTGGCAGTAGCAAAAGGGATCTGGCGTTGTCTTAGAGGGAAATAGAAATTTGAAGTAGTTTTAGCGGTGCTTCAAAATCACTCTGTAAAAGGAAAAAATAAATTAAAAATCGTTCTCCCGCTTAACGGCTAAAGAGGACAGCCCGGACGCGTAGAGTAGTAAATAGTTGTACGGCCGGCGCCTCCATGGGATCTATGACGAAGTTAGTCGGGAAATCGGAAACAACCATGGATGATGTGGATCGCTTATTTCAATGTTTCAAATGTGGAATCTCTCCCCCTCGTAATCTCTCTTGCATATTCCTGTTTCCTTTATTGTTTTACACTAATTTCATCTCAGTTTTGGTTATGTATGATTTGATTCTGAATCGTCAATTACCAATTCCTGTTCTATATTCAGAATCTGCTGTCAGAGAAAAGCGAAAAGGAAAACGAAAGTTAAAGCAACAAAATTCACCAAAATCACAAACACCCGTGATATCTGAAAATAAATGCGTAAATTTGAAACACGCCAAACAGTTTTCTCCGGTTGTATTCTACGGTTCTCCGCACGGAGTTCCTCCGAAAAGGCCAGCTCGTTTGCTGAGGCTGTTGCGTGAAATTCGTATTGATCTTGCCGAACAAAACAAGCTAAGGTAAGTTTTCTTTCTTATTTTGGGGATCGAACATGTTTTTGGAGATTGAGAATTTATGTTAAGTTGTTTTTGTTAGGGAGGATGTCTGGGCTACTTTCCCAAGGCAAGATGAGGCGATGAAATTCGCTAAACAACATGGAAATGTACGTTTGTTTAGTTACCAAAATCATTTGAATGGCCAGAGGAGGTTTCTTGTTTCTACATACAAGGAGTTCTGGCGAAGGTCTTTTAATGCTTTTCTGGTTTTATTCATATGTCCACGTTTCTAGATGTAAATGCATGGCTTCTGTCCTCATTACTGCTTGTGTTTGAAGCCTTTTGTTTTATATAGGTATAAAGAAATGAGTTCAAGATTTCGCCACCATTATGAAGTAATTCAAGAGGTAGTTACTTCATTCTTGGCTTGATGGTGCTAAGCAGTATAACCAATACTGTCTTGATTTAGGGGCTTATTAGTAGTTTAGAAGTTCAATCTTAACAAAATGATCTTGACAACTGATAAGTACTTGTTACAGTAAAAGCTAAATTGGTTCAGGCATCATTATTTTTGTTCTTGTATGCTGATGAATTGTCCTGCTTTAAGGGACTACCATGCCACCTCTACTTCGATTTGGAGTTCAATAAGAGAGAGAATGATGATAGAAATGGAGACGAAATGGTCGATCTCTTGTTAATTGTCATCTTTGATGCGTTGCTTGAGAAGTATTCTGTCCAAGGAAGTGAAGATTTTGTTATAGAGCTTGATTCATCAACTGAAGGTAGTATGTTTGCAATCCTGCTGTGATTTGTGGAACTTAACCCCTTCTATCTTATTATTGCTATTATAAGTGTGTTTGGAAAGTTGCCAACTTTAACTATATGTTCAGCACTAATATTGTAATATCCTAGCATGTCAGCAATGCTAATGTATTAAATATTTGATTCTGTTTTCAGTTCATTTCCTTGTGTGATTTCTTAACAGCTAAGTTCTCTCGTCATTTAATCATCCGCTTACCCAAGACTGCGTTTAAAGACAACATACATGCTGGTGCATTTGTTGCTGAGGTATGTTCTGAATAGGATTTGCATGATGGTGTGTTTGTTCATAGTAGTAACTGCAACCCAGCATCTTCTTTTCGCCAACATAAAGCCTAGTTCACTTGATGCTGGTTGGCAAATAAAAGTGATAATTATTTAGAGCACAGGCTGTTAAAAACATTTCTATTATATTCTTATGCTGTTTCATTAAGCGATAATATTACCACAAGTCAAACTTATCTTCATATCTTATTTTTATTGTTGAAGTAAGGAATGCCAATGTATGTTATAAGCTAATTCTGCTTTTCTCAATCTCAAAATTTCTTACCTCTTCTTTGGATTTTGTGCAGATATGTTCACGCATTCATAGTTACAGAGGAAGAGACGAAAAATATGATAAACTATTAATTTCCAAGGGTTCAAATTCTGCTGATAGTGGTCTCCATCTTTTTGTGGATACTGCTGTCTATTCTAGGAACCGTTGCTTTCGACTACCCTTTTCATCAAAAGCAGGGAAGAATTCTTTTCTCGTACCCAGTGGTCGTTTCAAATGCAAGGACATGGTAAGTGAGGAGTTCATCTACATGAAGTTGCAGTTCAGTGTTACATTGATGTATGCCTTTTATCATCTTAGCAATTTGTGGTAATGCATTTCCGCACATGCTTTGCTACCATACAAATTATTTCTATAAAATTAATTCCATGTTTGTATGCTAATAAGAGTTTTAAGAACTTAAAACAAGTGTTTCAGCGTGGAGCCATTAGAGAAATCATTAATGTGTTGGCTGGTGTATCGATTTGCTCAGTACTTGCTGATGAAAAGAGCCAAAATCTGATAATGAATGCTTCAATCTATATTTTTGGGGATCCCTTCAAACATATAAATCAAACTTTCAGAAAATAATGTTCAGCAATTTATGTGGCAGAGTGAAGAAGCAGTATTTATGTCCTCCTTGATTTGCAACTTGGATGATGATTCAGACAAACTTCTAATCTGCAAAATGGACTTAGGCTGTGTAAAAGCCTTGCACTTCGAAACAGAGGTAAGCTTTTCTTTCTGTGGTATCTTCTTATCCATTCATTTATCATGTCTGCATGCAAACAAGCACTCTCTTTTATCTAAAAAGATCTCTTCATAGCAGACTGCCAATGATATGCAAAAACATTCTGTTCGTCTTCAAAATTTCGATCTGAAAGCCTGGACAAATGACGCTTCAACAAGTTGCTTGATGGAAAAATCACCATTCCCAGCTTTGGATGCTTTCATTACAGCCATTGCTTCTAATGGGAATGTACCAGGTTACGCCATGTTCAAACAATGAAGATTTTGCTATAATTTTTATGCATCATTCCTGGTTATTCTTGGACTTCTCTTTCTGATTCATTGAGATATTGCTTTAATAATTCTTCTCATTCAGACTGCTGCTCCCTTTATAGGAAAAATCCGAAGCTGGTACTGGTTCTCAGAATACGCATTAATGGTTTACAGTATGTCCAGAAACAGATATTGTGAACGGATTGGCAGAGAACATAAAAGCAATCACGGTATCTGCTTCTTAATATCATTTCATCCTTCGAGATTCTCTATTTCATTTATCCAAACATTCTTCACTTCATCTAATATTTCCATCATTCCAGTTATTTACGTGGTTGATCTGAGAAGAGCCGTTTATTACCAGAAGTGTCACGATCCAGATTGCAGAGGTGAAATGCTGTATAAATTGCTTCCATTTTACCTCATAAACTTCCTCAATAAGGTGTGCTTGAGTTTTAACAAGCTGTTTGGATGCACCAGGTTATCGATCTCCACTACGTGAAGTCCCAGATGATGTTATCCCCGATCCAGTTTTCCTCTGCAATCTTCCCGGAGAAAATGGCACCAAGGGAGAAGTCCCGACCAATCTTGCAGGCGACGAAAGATTAACAGACAGCTGCAAGAAAGACAAGTGGTGGGTTGAAGCTGTAAGAGTTGCAGAGGAAGTGGAAAAGATACAGAAAGCCCTTGACCTTACTCAGATGGTTAGCATAACCTCCTCACTTTTCTATCACCTGATCTTGAACTGCCAACTTGTTTGAAGACTTCCCCTTCTATCTCAATGTCGAACAGGACGAGATTTGCGAGGATGACGAAGACTGGTGGATGGCTGCTGTGGATACAGCTACTGAAACTGAATCAATGTATCTTCAACCGCAAATATCTGATTAAGGTAGGATTTATTTTAGAAATTGGTGATAGAAAAAACTGTACATATCTTGTACATTTATTAGGGATTTTTCCTCCATTAGCTGTTATTATACTTGATTCTTGATAGCAAATCTTGGAGGGAAAATAAAAGTAGGAATAACACAGGATAGTAGAATATCAGAGAATCAAGAAAAGGTACTAAAATCAAATTTGTTTAATGAATCAAGATATTCTGACAATCATCTTGTTCTTCTTCCCAGCTGATCGACTAATGAAAAATTAGATAATTTTTGCAACATAATGAATTCAAATTGTGCATACAAGACTTAAAATAAGGGACAAAAATCGAATTGGAGTAACTTAGGTTGCTCCATTCAAACATTTTTCATGACCTTTTATTTAGATAATGAAGTACATTGCTAATTAAGTAATTATGAATATAGTTAAACTTTGATAAAATAATAATTTTGCTAAGATAATAATTTCTTCCGGTTCCGATATAAGTCAATGCAATAAAATATTGTTCGATAAAGTAATAATTTTGTTAAATGAATATTTTTTCTCGATCCTAAAGTTATTACTTTATCGAGGTTTAACTGTATATGAATCTATCATATTGCAATGTCAAAAATATTCACTACCAATTTCAAATATGCAATAATATTTACTTTTAGAGTGAATGCAATAGGTATTTGTGCCCTTTTCCTTTAAATTTAGATTAGTACTATTTTTAAGGGCATGGATGAGTGAGAATACATAATTATATAGGAAGTATGCATATTTTTTATATATTTTTTATATATTCTTTATAAAATAAAGGGTTTAAATTTCTTCTTATTTCTTATTTTAAGAAGGTTTTTTATATGATTCATTCCAATACTTTAAAATATTGAAACATGGATTTTTTAATTGGATTCCAAAATAATTATTACCAGAAATATAAAAATAATTCGATCGAGGAAGGACGTTTTTAAGGTTATTTACTCGAGACTTGTTTCTATCGTTACACGGTTCAACATCCTTCATCTTATGGCCTCGGCCGACGCCAGTCGCCACCGCCGGCGTCACCCCGCCGCTCACTTCACCGGCTTCCTCCAGACAGCCGCCGCGAACCTATCCTCCTTTCTCTCTCCCAAGGCTTCATATTCGCCGCCGCCTTATTCCAAAATCCATCTACCTATCCTCCTACCCGACTCGGTTCTTTCGGTCACTTCCCCTTCCGATTCCGCTCCGGCCGACTCGCCTTCTTCAACGCGTTCGAGAAACTCTCCATCTTCGTCCTCCTCATCGATTAAGAGCATGTCTTCTCCCGAGCCTGGCTCCGGATTCCCCTCCACGATTCGGATTTCGACCGGGAAAGGAGGCGGACCGGCGTTTGTGGGCCAGGTTTTCAGCATGTGCGACCTTTCCGGCACCGGATTGATGGCGGTTTCGACTCATTTTGATATTCCTTTCCTATCTAAAAGGTATTGAGTTCAGTTTCAGTTCATTGAATCCAGTAGTCTTTACCTTGAAGTATGTTTGTGAGAATTATTATAAGTTTGTTAAACAATGCAAAAATATCAATCTCTATCAATATAGAGCTGAATAGGCATTATCCTTAATCAGAAATCTAAAAAAATGTCAATAAGCCCCAATATGGAGCAAGAACAGAATTTTAGCACTGCTCTTGCTAAATAGTAGCAGTTGAATAACAATTGTTTGAAATCAAGACTCATATGTTGTCCACCATGGTACCCTGTTATTGACTTACATGTTCTTGTAATTTTGGTGCTTCTTGAGCATCTAAAAATGCTTCCATTTCTGTACTTTGAAGTAATTAAGTACTATGCTTTATTTTCCTTGTACTCCCTCCGTCCCATCCCATTAAAAGCGTGTCCTTTTGTTTTCTGCACGGAGATAAAGAAGATGGTATATTGTTTGATTTTTGGGCAATTGACATTTTTAATAGGACAATTTAATTAGGAAAGGAGGACGTTTATAATGGGACGGAGGGAGTAGTTTCCTGATAGAGGAATATGAATTGGGGTAGACTGGTTATGGTTCCCTTGGAAATCTTCTTCTGGGCATGTTTAATGTATTTTCATTTTTTATATATTTACTTCCTTCTGAATAACTGTATCCTAATTTTCTTCACCTACCCCTGCTTTTGAATACAAAATCAAACTTAGTTATTTTCCAGAATCTTTGCTGCTGTGACTCCTTATACTTTATCTGCTTGCAGAGAAAATTATTGTGAATATTTTCAAAAGTCAATCTTCACTCATGGAGTTTTGCTCCATTGTTCTTGAATGATACTATCGTAAATTTCTTTGCATCTATCATCTAGTTTATTATCCTATATTTGTCTTCTGTGGCAGAACACCTGAGTGGTTAAAGAGGATGTTTGCAGCAATCACTAAAAGTGAAAGGAACGGTCCTGTATTTCGTTTCTTCATGGATCTGGGTGATGCCGGTATGAAATAATAGCATGATCTTCTTTCTTCTCTGTACCTTGCTCATGTTTAATGATCTATTTTTGGTGGTGTTTGTTTTATTTATTTTTCGTTATCTTTTGATTTCCTCATATCTAGATATAGCTAGATGATGAAGTCTTTTACTCTCTGTGTTCCAGTTTCTTATGTCAAAAAGCTGAATATACCCAGCGGGGTTGTTGGTGCCTGCCGTCTTGATATTGCGTACGAGCATTTTAAGGTACTATTTAAACCTGTTTGTGTATACAGTCTTTATCACTGATGCATTGTTGCAGAACTTGCTTGCCTCCCTATTTTGTCAATTAGATCCAAACTTATACTTTCATTAATGATATGTGCACTGGGGTTCTGTTGTTGAGGATTTCCAACATATTATATCACTTCAAGAAGTGGTCAGGAAATTTTAAGGACTTTCCAACATCTAACGTGGGTAGGTGAGTCCTGTAAAAGTAATAAAACAAGTGCAAAACACTATCAAATGTGAATTCCAATTGCTTATTTTTAGATGTTTGTAGTATTTCCTGCAAGTTATAGTTAGGTGGAAAATTGAGGTTACAATTGAAGAAGGAATTATGCCCTCGTTTTCGTAATGGACCTATACATTTTTCTGCTATGTACGTGGTTATTGCAAGAGAATAATATATATGTCTTTTTGTGAAGCTTATAAAACTGATCTATCTGTAATATGTTTCATGTGCAACACAGGAGAAACCTGACATGTTTCAGTTTGTTCCAAATGAAAGACAGGTTAGATCCATCTACAAGCTCTAGTATAAAACTTGTTTCAAATCTAAACAACCCATGCATTCCGGTATTATGTTCTAAAGTAGCCGTTAGCATTTACTCCAAAATATGTTACTTTCAGGTCAAGGAAGCCAACAAACTTCTGAAGCACTTGCCCCAAAGCGATGAGAAAAAGAAAGTTGAGGGCGTTCCTGTCTTTAGTTCTCAGAACATGGATATTGCTATTGCAACGAAGGATGGCATCAAGTGGTGAGTCATGTAGTCTATGTAGGTCTAAATGGGAAGAATTACTTTATAAAGAGAGTTTCAGCTGATTGATGCAGTGGCTATTTATATGTTTTAACTTATAACTCCTCCATGCAATTTTGTGATTTTTGATAATGAGTTCATTTCTCACAATCTGATACTCATGAAATTGCCGCTCTATCAGGTATACTCCCTACTTTTTTGATAAAAAAATGCTGGATAACATTCTTGAAGAGTCTGTAGATCAACATTTCCATGCATTAATTGAAACCCGTAACTCACGACGGCGGCGGGATGTTGGTGATGATAACCTCACAGCCGAAGTTGTCGAAGAGATGAGTGAATGGGATCCTCCGGAGGTACGAATCCATTTATCTAGTGTTTCTCATTTGCTACAAAACTTTACCAAGAAATCAAATACAATTATGATTTAGTGAAATCGAAAAATATTTCAAAGCAAAAGATTAGTGAAATGTATAGTCTTGCACATTTTGAAACTTTGAATAGAGAGTTATTCTGTTTTCTTCTGCTTGATAGGTTCAAGAACTCCTCGACGAAATGGGTCATCCTGGTATTCCCTTAAGTGTCATATCCAAGGCTGCTGAGATTCAGCTTCTATACGCCGTTGACAAAGTTCTTCTCGGTAACAGATGGCTGCGTAAAGCCACTGGAATTCAACCCAAATTCCCATATGTGATTGACTCCTTCCAGAGAAAGTACTGAAAAAACTTGCTGGTCCCTCTTGAAGAAAATTTCAAGCTAATTCATGTGTTTAGTTTCATAAATTCATGCTTTTGTTAAAAGGGATTTTCATTTAATCTTATATGCATATTTCCTTCTTATAATCTTTTATTCACTGTAGTATATAATATCCCTCTGCAGGAGTGCTGCTGCTCTTCTAAGAGCTAGAAATCCACCACACTTGATTTCCAACTCCGAATTCGGAGAAGATGCTCAGCTCATGAACAAGCCTAATTCTTTAGTAGAAAGAAAGGATGATACTCACCACAAAGAGCAGAAGCTGAACTTCCAGTTCCCTTTCGGAGATTGGTCCAATCACCCTTGGTTGAAGCACCACGAAAATCAGCAAAACCCATCGCCCTCGAGGTTTTTTCACCTCCATCCTATCTATCAAACTCATTTTTCTCTATGATTTTCTTGATCTCGAACAACTTAAATTATGTAATGAATTAATCTACTTCCCATGCAGAGAACAAGAGCTACAGTTATCTCCTTTCCTCCCTAAGATCACAATGGTTGGAATCTCAACCGGAGAATCCGGGAAGATGCAGAAAGCCAGCATGAAGAAGATGATGGATGACTTGACGAAGGAGCTGGAGAAGGTGGAGCATGTAAATCAAGGTGTCAACGAGTCGACGAACGATGAGAGGGACCCGCTGTTCGTGGCCAACGTCGGGGACTACTACTCGACCGTACCAAAAAATGGCTCGTCTAAGTGGGTTCGAGGGGAATCTTTCTAGAATCTGAATCTTTTTCTCCTGTCTTATGATGTAAAATCATTTGATTTTGATCTGTAAATTAAGATGGAATTGCTGTTGATTTGAATGACTTCCTATAGGGAATAACCATAGCTGAAAGCAGATGACTGTGTTGTAAACATGGCCCAAAATGTGGGCTAGAATTTTTGGTTTCTTGATCTTCTGAAGTAGTTTTGGCACAAGTCTAGTTCATGATATTTTCAACTTGACCCCAAAAGGTTCTTATATTTTTAATTGACTCAAATAACTAATACGGTCGAAATTTTGAAATAATTTAGGCTTCTAAATTTTAATTGAACTCAAAAATTGCGGAATATAAAGGTCTTAAATATATATGAAGTTTGGTCAAAATTTAATTTTTTATACGAATTTTAAAACGTTTATCAAAATATATGACTTTTCAATTCGTTAAAAATTACACAACGATAAAAAATCCTAACGAAATTGAGTATGATGGGGCGGACAATGTGGCCCTTTACTGCTTAGTTGGCAAAAGATTTTCTCAAATAAGAAATTTTATAGTTATTGTCACCTGTATATAAAAGAAGTTTGAGTCTTGTCTAATTTTACGCATGACTTTCAAAATTTAATAAAAATATATTTAAATTTTATTATATGTTTAGTACTCTATCCGTTTCTTTATTCATGTCCACTATACCATTTTAGATTGTTCCATTATTAATGTCCATTTTAAAACTTTAAATTATTTCTTTAATTACAACATAAAAAAAATAAAATCAAATGCTTAAACTATGCCTTAATAACATTTAGATAAATTCACATTCATTCCCACCAACCATTCATCGAAAACCGTGTCAATTTATTACTCCCTCCGTTCCACTTCATTAGTCCACTTTCTTTTCGGCACGGAGATTAAGAAAGTTGTTTGTTGTGTGTAAAATAGTACTCCCTCCGTTTCACTCCATTAGTCCACTTTCTTTTTGGCACGGAGATTAAGAAAGTTATTTGTTGTGTGTAAAATAGATAAAGTAGTGGGGTCCACTTGAATATATTAGAGTATTATTTTAAGTTAAAAAGTGAAAGTGGACTAATGGAGTGGAACGACCCAAAAATGAAAAGTGGATTAATGGAGTGGAACGGAGGGAGTATAAAGTAGTGTGGTTCACTAGAATATATAAGAGTGCTATTTTAAGTTAAAAAAAGAAAGTGGACTAATGGAGTGGAACGACCCAAAAAGGAAAACTGGACTAATGGAGTGGAACGGAGGGAGTAATACAATTAAAACTCATTAAATATATCTTCAAATAAAATTTCTTAATCTCCGTTCCCATTCCCAAGTGGACATTAATAAAAAAACGGATAGAGTATTTAATAGAGAGTGTGAATAGAAGAACCGAGTAGCCGAATCGAACCGAATAATTTAAATATTATTATTGAATCGAATAAGGATCAAGTTTAACATTCCAATAATATATATTACGAATACGAATATGAATAGAATACAATGCTATTTAATCCGATTTACTTCGTTTACAACCCTACTAGTAAATGAAAAATTTTAGAAAAATATTTTATATTTTATCTTATAATTTTAACTCATGTTAATTAATTATATATACACACTTTCTATTAAAGGCTAAACATATAGTAGTAATACTCTAATTTAAACATATTTTGTTAAAGTTCAAAAGTCATGTACAAAATTAGATTAAATTCAAATTTCGTGTATTTTCAGGTGACAAACTATATAATTTCCTACTTGAAAAATTTTCTCTTCCAACTAAGTACTAAATGTCACATCGTCCGTCCCATCATTGAGTTTTTCGCTGGTGTACAATTTATAACAAATTGAAAAAATCATGTATTTTGAAGAACGTTTTAAAGGTTGTATGCAAAACTAAATTTCAGCCAAAATTTGTATGTTTACACTAATTTAAATAAAAAAACTCATCTATTTATTTTTTATGGATATATAATTTGTTTTGATTGTATTTATCTAGGACGAGAGAAATGAAGTCTCGTATGGCTTGATCATCTAGATATTTTAGACATTAACAAAATAGTGGAGAAATATGTTATGCATGAAACAGGATTAGCCACTTATACTTCCACAATGTTGGAATGTGATCTACCTTTGCCTCTTAAACTGCTTCTGATTGGGTGCTTTTTTGGGTTGACTTTATTATTTTTATTATTATTACTTTTCATTAAACATCCAATTATGGTGCGACTTTCATCAGCTTCTTTTAAGTTGATTTTATTATTGAGCTTCATTTAAAAAGTTACACGTGGCAGATAGTAGTATCAGTTGAAAAATAATACGTATTGATGAAATAAATGTTGATGGGAACAACCAAGACTACGCCCAATATTGTGGAGAATAGGTGTAACGGGTCTAGGAAGTTGGGGACTATTTGTAGTATAGGAATAAGCCGTATTCGGATAAGTTATATACGACAAAATCAATTTATTTAAATATGTATGTAGGGAGTTTGAAATAGTGTGATGTGATTGTTGTAGACTTGTATTATAGATTTAATATACGACAAACTCAATTTATTTAAGTTGGGGACTATTATAATATAGGAATAAATCGTATTCGGTTAAGTTATATACGACAAACTCAATTTACTTAATATAAGTTGGAGGTTGAGAGATGGTAATCTGACTGTTGTAGACTTAGAGCAACTCCAACCATAACACCAAAACTAATACCCATTTTCCAGTTTCTGTCACATCAAACAGTGATTTATCTCCAACCATCAAACCCAAACTCAAACCCAAAAGAATATTCTCTTTATATTCTTTCACAAAATACCTTTCAATTCTACCTACATATTTTTCTTAATTACACATTGGTACATTCCACTTTCCTACTATTAAAATATTAGATATAAATTTAATATGTCTAAAATAACTTGATAAATAATAAATATAATTAATAATTAAATTATGTATTAAATAATTATTAATTATACAATTTTTTAAAAAATAATATTAAATCAAATAATGATAAAATATAGTTGTACTATTAAGAAGAAGAACAAGAAAAACATAAAAATCCTTGGAGATCACATAGCGAAAACTCAAGGGTCAAGCCTCGTCAAAACCTCCAAATGAGGGAAAAGAGTACTCAAATTACGAGATTAAAAAAAGACATTACATAAAACAAACCAACAAACTAAGAAATTACACATAAATTCAAGATTCAGAATTAGTATATTCATTCCACAAATGCTCAATTACCGCCTCTTTAAGTTCGTCATGAGCAGCGTGGTTTCTTATTTTGTTGTGTCGATCAACAAAGTCTTTCAATGGTAATTTATCTGTCACCATTTCAACATCCGGTGTTGGCGTCTCTATTGCAACTTCAATCGGAGCACTGAGATCACGTTCATCTTCAATTATCATGTTATGCAAAATTACGCATGTAGTCATTATGTCATCTATGACTTCTTTACTCCAAAAACGCACTGGCCCAGCTACAATTGCAAAACGTTGCTTAAGCACACCGAATGCACGCTCTACATCTTTCCTGCATGCTTCTTGTTTCATAGAAAAATATTTGTGCTTATGAGTACGAGGTTTATGAATCGTTTGTACAATGGTAGCCCATTTAGGATATATACCATCGGCTAAGTAATACCCCATATGAAATTCTTTTCCGTTAAGTGTGTAATGAACAGCAGGAGCAATACCATTAGTGAGATCATGGAAAAGATGAGATCTCTCCAACACATTGATATCATTATTGGTACACGGTAAACCAAAATAAGCATGCCATATCCAAAGATCATAATCGCTACAACTTCGAGTATAATCGAAGGACTTCCACTACGACCCGCAAATTGTCCAAGACCCATCCAAGAGGACAATTTTTCCACTTCCAATGCATGCAATCTAGATCGCCTAACATTCCCGGAAATCCACGAGCTTCAAAGAATGTAGAGAAGTCTAGCAATATCATTAGTTGTTGGTGTTCTCAAATAACGTGGTTTAAATATTTCAACTATTGCGCGACAAAATTTCTTCATGCTTTCAATCACGGTGGACTCACCTATTTTACAATACTCGTCCATAGCATCTCGTTTGGAAGACCATAAGCTAACATACGGAAGACTGCTCGTTAATTTTTGAAATGTTGATAAGCCGTACCTGCCAAAGACCATCTACTCGTTGTTGGAAGTAGTGATCATGTTCTTTAACCGCATCGGCAATGCGAATGAACAAAGAGCGAGACATTCTATATCTCCTACGGAACATGGTATCGTTATACATTGGAGAATCTGCAAAATAATCATTGTACAACCTACGATCAGCCTCCTCACGATCGCGATTGATGACGATATGTCCTGGAATTGAACCACCATGTGTTTGGTTGTTTTCTTCATCGTGAAGAAGTTGGAGCATCCTATCATTATTGGCGATAGCACGTCTTATTTTCTGTTGTTTTTGTAGAAGAAAATGGGCTACGAAGTTATCAACTTCATCGTCTGTTGAGGAAGATGATGAACTATTGTAAGTTGGATTCATATTGTGATAGTAGGTAATAAATGTCTACAAAGTTGTGGTTATATATTTATAGTAGTGTATTTCGAGTAGTGAAAGTTTTGAAAGTTGTGAAAGATGTGTAGTGTATTGAAAGTTGTGTAGTTTTGAAAGTTGTGAAAGATGTATAGTGTATTGAAAGTAGTGAAATATGTGTTGTCTCTTTCGTATTGAAGGTTGTGTAGTGTATTGAAAGTAGTGAAAGTTGTGTAGTGTATTGAAAGTAGTGAAAGTTTTGAAAATAGTGAAAGTTGTGTAGTATTGAAAGTTGTGTATTTCGATATATGTGAAAGTTGTGTAGTATTGAAAGTAGTGAAAGATGTATAGTGTATTGAAAGTAGTGAAAGATGTGTTGTCTCTTTCGTATTGAAGGTTGTGTATTTCGATATATGTGAAAGTTGTGTAGTCACTTCGGTTTGAAAGTTATGTAATGAATATTGTGAATTTTGGACTTAGTGAAATTTTGAGTGTATAAATGTAGGCACAATTTTGAGTATTTTCATTCACAACTTCACATAATTCTCTCTCAACTACAAAACTTCATCTACTAGCCAAAATGTCTATTCGTTCTACAAATTACAACCAAGCGTAAGATATCCTCGTATGTAGAGTTTATATGGAAATTTCTCAAGATCAAAGATTGGGGTAAACCAATCATCGATCGATTTTGGACTCGTGTGGAGGAGAGCTACAATCAATCAAAACGTGCCGATTGTGAGTTCCGTTCAGGTAGATCATTGCAGGCAAGAATGCAAGTTATTGAGAAAGCAGTAAAGAAGCTTCTTGCGTGCATAAAAACAATTGATAGTAGACATCCTAGCGGTGCTTCGAATGAAGATATTGTGAGTATCAAACAATTTTTTTTTCAATTGAATATATTGTGAGTATGTGAGTCCTTATTATGTTAACTTTTTGTAGATGTGCGAAGCCAAGATATTATACATGGATGAGGGAAAGGGTAAATCAAACTGGAAATTTGATCATGTGTGGGAAATACTAAAAGATTTTCCAAAATTTCATGGTGCTCGGAGATCCAAACATCCATATCAAGCATATTCTTCTCCTAATTTAGAAAGTTCGTCTGCGGATACACAAGGCTCGACATTTTTCAACTTAGCTGATGAGGATGACAATGTGTTTACTACTCTATCGTCGAGACCGATCGGAGTGAAGAAAGCTAAGAAAAAGGATAGAGATGCCGCCGATAAATCTTCTAGATTTGTAGCTATCGAAGAAGAAAATAAGAAGCTTAAAGTTGATTTGGATGCAACAAGTGTATTTATGAAAAATCATTTGGAAGGTCAGCAGAAGAATCGCGACATGAAGAAATTAAAGGAAGAAAATAAGATTTTGCTTTGTGATTTGAGCTCTATAGCCGATCTTAGTACCCTTGCATTCGTTCGAGCTGAACAAGCACGTATTATAAAAAAAAGATCCGAACAAGAAGAATAAGCCAATCCTTATTTAACTGATAGATATGCTCCATATTTTACCAATATGGGGGTTCTAGTTCCGACATGCCGGATTATTAGATCAATTTATAGTTCGGGGTCAAAATTTCGTAGTATGTGATGTATTTCTTAATTTTAATATCGTTGTGTGTCGTGTACTTGTTATCTCTTTCTCAATTCCTAGTATGTTATGTATTTTTAATTTACGAACAAGTATTGTGTATTGTGTTATTAAATTATGTATTAGATAATTAATATATAAAATAACTTTATAATAATGCAATATAATTATTTCCGTGAAGTCCACTTCGTGTTAAATATTGGATACAAATTTAATATATCTAAAATAATTTAATAATTAATAAATAAAATTAATAATTAAGTTATGTATTAAATAATTATTAATTACACAATTTAATACATTACAATTCTTGATAAATTCTAGACCCGCATAGGGCCTTGGGAAATACCTAGAACAAAAATTTCTTTTTCTCTTTCTTCTCTCCGTGGAAGACGAAAGCAGTGGAGGAGGAACTAGCGAGTAATCCTCCGGTTCAAAGCAATTTTGTTTCGATTTCCGATCGAAACCTTACAAAAATCCGCAATTCTCGCGTCAATCATCTTCACTTCTTCTCTTTCCGATTCTCCTTCTCCCTCTCGCGTCTTCTCTCTCGCGTGCAAATCCGACCTCAACAAGATCCAGTTCTTCGTGAATTCCGCAATCAAGCAACAAGAAGGTAGGTATCTGTTTTAATTTGTTTGAATTTGTGTTAATTGAGGGGTAGAATTGCAAAAATTAAAATTACATTTTACTCTTTTGCGGTTTGTACGAAAAATACTCAATTTCGCCAATTTCTTGTACAAAGACAAAGAAATATATGAGTTTTGCAGTTCTGGTTGCAGTTTGGTTGGATTGATTCCCCAACTGCATTTTGAGTTTTGGGTATTTGTTGGAGTTGCTCTTATAGTATAGGAAATAAGTTGTACTCCCTCCGTCCCAAATATATAGCTATTTGTTTTTCCACACATATTAAGAAAATATTTAATAATATGAAAGTTAGATAAATATTGGTATTGAAATATGAGTAAATTAAAGTAAATTACTAAAAAGTTAAAGACATAATTATATTTGTTATTAAAAAAGTTGGATAAAGTAGTCTTTTTCTAAATTCTCACATTATTTAGACGTACTAAAGTTTGTGAAAGATTTTTAATTAGACACAAAAAATTGTTAATATACATATAAATTTGGGACAGACGAAAAAGGAAAGTAGACATATATATTAGAGACGGAGGGAGTATTTGGCAAAGTTATACACGACAAATTTAATTTATTTGATATTGCTACGGAGTTTATACCACGAATTTCCCACTTCACGAATTATATATCCCTTTCAAGGAGCAATTTCTTTAATACACTTGCATATGAAGTTCATTTATGGTACGAATTTAATCGGCTATGTATATAGATACACCTCATAAATACTTGAATTAATTGCCCAGCAATCTTTACCTAATTTCATATTGTCTATTAATTAACAAATATTTGTTGTAAATATTAAAATAATCCTTTTCCCAAACATTGAAACATTCCTCAATAACATAAATAGGAAATTGCATTAATGATTTGTTACTAAACCAATGTAGCGCACATACTATAAAGGAAATCTTAGACTTTACTTATGTATGACACATTCGAGCTAATAACAACTTCGCTACATAACAAGTGATTCATAGCACTCGTTCACTCAGACATATTTTGGTTTCGATAAAATTCAAAATCACAAATCTCTAAATAATTAAACATTGCAGCTATAGCTAGCATATCTATGCCGTTTTGAATTATCATTTAGTAATACTTATCCATTGCTATAGAAATTGTTAAATTAAAACAAAATTAAGATTGTTGTGTATCTAAAGATTGAAAGAAAACCCCATATTGTGCATTGTGTTAAATCAAAGATAAAAAAGGGAAAAAAGGAATATGGGATAATGGATGTGGTGCTAACCAGTATCAATTGCCCTTATTGCATTATGAAAATGCCCTCTTTTTTACATTTCCAAAAGTCAATCCCAAACCATTAAAACCCCAAAAAGTCACTAGCCTTTTATTTATGTATTTTTTTTAAAAAGACATAAAACACATTGGGATAGTTTCTATAGAGAGCATAAATGAAAAAATACTACTCATATTTAATTCTTGTGTATGGGGGTAAAAGTCTTTGATTTTTCTTGTGCATGAATGATTAACAAATCTTGCAACAAACTGATTGAGGAAAAAAGTATCAACTCAACCAAGTGCCCTCTCTCTCTCTCTCTCTCTAACTCTTTCTCTCTCTACCCATTTCTTATATAAGTGTACAGTAAATTAATCTCACACACGCTACAATCTTGTATATAGTATATAATTTTTTTTCTTAAACAACTCAGCGCCGTCCTAGGGCCTTCTCTCTCTCTCTCTCTCTCTCTCTCTCTCTCTCTCATCACTTATTCACTGCAATATTCTCAAAACGAGAAGAGATTGCATTGCCAGTTAAGCAGAAAAAAACAGAGCATTTCTTGAACGCAGTCTGATGGATGATGACTGGGATCTCCACGCGGTGGTGAGGGGATGCGCCGCCACCGTGACAACCACTACAGTCTCCACCGCCGCCGCCGCTGCCACTAGCATCCAACTTCCCTCTTACCATGATGACCAAAACTCATTCGATTTTTCGGGTCTCGGAGATGACTCAAACGAGGGTTTGCAGGAAATCTACCAAGACTTCTACTTTGACGATCCGCCGCTTCCAACAGCCGCCGCCGCCTCCGATATCTCCGCCGCCACCATTATGTCCGCTCCGCCGCCCCTTGCCCTACAGCCGCATCAAAATATCATGCAAGTCAAACCACCGCTCGGATTCAATATGCAAATTCAAGAAAATGTGCAGTTCAATATTAATTCGAATTTGCCCATTCGACCACGAAGGAGGTGCTTCTCTCTCTCTCTCTCTCTCTCTCTCTCTCTCTCTCTCTCTCTCATACACACATTTAGTATTAATTAAAATAAATAATATGACTTATTTATAAATAGGAAAAACCAGCAGACGAAAATTGTGAGACATATGACACAAGAAGAGCTCTCTGCAGATGCATGGGCGTGGAGAAAATACGGGCAGAAACCCATCAAAGGATCTCCATATCCAAGGTTGTTTTTGTCTTTTCGCGTTCTTCGTATTTTTAATTTTAATGTTTTTTCTATTGTCCCAATATTTGTGGTTCACTTTTTCGAAATGGATATTTCATTATTCGTGCCTCACTTCTAAAAAATATAATGATTGTGTAGCCTAAAATCAACCACCAAAAAGTTAAACAATATACGCCACATAACACAAATTTTCTAAATTTACGTCCCGTGTCAAAATCAATTGAGTCATAAATATTGAGATGGAGGGAGAATAATTTTCATCACTTACTTAATTGGGCAAAAATTTATTTTCGAAAATAATATTTTTTATAATATTTTACCAGAAACTACTACCGGTGCAGCACGTCAAAAGGCTGCGCCGCCAGGAAGCAGGTGGAGCGCAGCCCCAACGACCCCGAAATATTCATCGTCTCGTACTCCGGCGAACACACACACCCACGGCCGGCTCACCGGAGTTCACTGGCCGGAATCACGCGGAGCAAACTCGCATCTCCGGCCAAAAGTGGCGGAAGCAATAATCCTATAAAGGGTGCGATGGCCGCCTCTTCTTCATCCTCCGCCGCCGGTTCGAGTTTCTCTCCGGACACGCCTTCAATGGAAGGCGAAGCGGCGGCGCAAAACGGCGACGTGCGGATGGCCGAGGAGGAGGACGACGGTGATGAAGACGAGGAGAACATGATCATGATTTCCAATGATTTGATGAACGACGATGATGATATGTTTAGAGGGTTTCAAGATTCCGATGATCACTCTAGCGCCGGCGGCGGCGATTTCTTTTCTAGTGGTTTGCTTTCTTCCCCTCCATGGACCCCCACCAGCTCCACCGCCACATTCAACGGCGGCGGCGGCTGAGTTGCCGCTAAAGTTGGGGACACCAATTACTCATGGATTGGATTAATAATGGAGGCATCTACGAATATCTACCTTCTCCACCAACATTTCTTTCTTTTAATTTTCTCAAAAAATTAAAAAATAGAATTACATTAGTACTCCCTCCGTTCCACTACATTAGTCCACTTTCTTTTCGGCATGGAAATTAAGAAAGTTGTTTGTTGTTTGTAAAGTAGTATAAAGTAGTGGGGTCCACTAAAATATATAAGAGTGTTATTTTAAGTTAAAAAAAGAAAGTAGACTAATGGAAGTGAAACGACCCAAAAAGGAAAATTGGACTAATGGAGTGGAACGGAGGAAGTATCATTTAGTTGGGCTTGTATATGGAGAATAGATGCTTATGCCAGATTATATACTGTAGAAAACCGTTGGCCCATTTGAATTTTGAGTTCAATCCGATGGTTTTGCCGTAATTAGGACGACTTGATTGAGATTAAGATTTGAAGGCCCAAAATAAGTTGAGTTCCAATGACCCAAAATAAGTTGAGTTCCAATGACTTGTTCCGTCCGATTTTGGAGCTAATTTAGTTTGGTTATTAAAACAAAGTTGAAAGTTACATGTAAATGAGTATAAATGAGTATAAATTGGAACCGGCTCCATTGGATCCGACCCGTTTCGCTCCGCGATGAGGCGGGTAGTACCTAAACTTGTAGAAATATGGGGCGAGTCTGGCCAGTTCGCGTGGATTCGGGATTGGTCCTGATCCAATTTCTCTACCCATCCCATCCCATCCCATCCCATCCTGCCTCATCCAACCCCGTTCTAGACCCGTATTCTTAATCTTTTGTTTTAGTTTTATTATTTAATCTTATTTATGTTATTTGAATTTTCTTATTCTTCCATTCATAATTCTAGGTAATAATAAATGACAATGATAATTCTAAGAAAATTCAAAAAAAAAGTTTCCACAAACAAAAATTAATAATTAAAAAATGAGACATTTCAAAACTAGCAATTCAAATCACATCAAGGGTGTGGGGTTGATTTCGAATTTATGGACTTGTGCAGGTTCGGGTTCAGGTTCTGAGCCCCCCAGTCCAAAACTATGTGACGGGTCCGGATACTATATTACCCAACTCCGATCCGCAAAATTGTTAACTCTGATCACATAAAAAGCAAGTTATCATTTTTGAAATGAGACTAGATAAATGAAACAACCTAATAAGAAAAGTGAGACAAAATGAATGAGAGGAAGCGATATAAACCAGGAAAGATTTAGTGATGTATGCATATGGAATAGATTGGTAAAAACAGATTGAATATACCCTACTACAATGGATGCCAATGCTAGTAAATTATTAATTCCCACAAATTGGAAATCTGGAACCCAATTTTAGCCTTGCTAGTTCGTGAAAAGGCTTCATTTACAACAACAACAACATTTCTATACATGTCGAGGACAGAATCATGCATAGTTAGAGTCTTTAAGGCCAAAGAGCATTGCTGAAGCTGCTGAACTTAGGGGTGTTTCGGTACGGTATACCGGACCAAATTTGTCATACCTTATACCGTACCGAAAGTAACGGTATGAGATTTTTCATACCGTTACCGTACCTTTGACTTCGGTATACCGATCTTCAGTATACCGAAAGTCCGGTATCAAAGATATAGCATACCGTTGCCGTGTTGGATTTACGGTATACCGTTAATTTTGACGGTATACCGAAGGTTGACGGTATACCGAAGGTTGACGGTATATCGGAAATTAAAATTATACCGAAAAATGAAATATATGAAATAACAGTAATATCCTATTAATACAAAAACACAATATATAGATATTCTATTTATATCATGATAACGTAATACATAAGAGTTGATATATTAATTTATATCAAGATAAGAGTTGCTATATTAATTTATGTCATGAATCAAGATAACACAATATATAGATATTACATAAATAGATATTACATAAATATAATATAATGACAGAAAGATAAATAAAGTTAAGAATATTTATTCATATATTTAATATTTATCATCGACAAAATCAAATAAGTGCAGGTACGTACCGTAGGTTCGGTATGTGTCGGTATACCTCGGCATGAGAAAACTCATACCGTTACCGTACCGAAAATTTACGGTACGGTATGATACCGTGATTTTCGGCACGGTATACCGTTAAATTCGGTTTTTTCGATATTTTTTCGGTACGGTATGTACGGTATACGGTATTTTCGGTAAAATTATACACCCCTAGCTGAACTCTCTGCCTCCTTCACCCTGCCCTTCTCATACCCAGAAAAGTAAAGTACAGAATCGGAGATTACGATTTCGACAGAGCACGTATATCTCTTCTGATGAGCAAGGCCAGTCTCCTTTTCAATTCTGCACACATTTGAACCAAAGATGATACTAATGAGGAATGTTATCATCTTAATTTCGCTATACTAGTTAAGTTTGAAAAAACTTGCATGTACTTTGGTTTTGGCCATTTCTTCTTGTTGCAAAAATCATGCAACTTTTGCTTTGCTCATTCAATTTCTCCAACCTCATTTAGTTGGTTGAAAATCCGAACATCCAACGGACGGTCACAAGATGCAAAAGACAACTTCTGGAGAGCAGCCTTGGCAGCAAGAAGCCTTGCATTATCCTTTTGTTCGGAAGAAACTGGGGCGACAAACTTCCCATCAACAGTCACAGTAGCAGATACTTTATTTTTTTCAATCTGCTTACAACTTATGAAAACTTCTTTCCCTTCCTTTTGGCACAACTCGAAGAGCATTGTAACAGGTTGCGGTTGCTGCGCTACAACATCAGGTGTTACAATAGGCTCAAGAAGGTGTCTGAGGATCTGAAAGAAAGAACAAGGAATAAAGTGGCGTTATGTGGTGTAAATTGTTTGACTTTTTGGTAATTAAATTTGGTTCACAATATTTTTGCCCTTTTTTAAAATGAGCCATTTTTAGTAGGACTACTTAAAAAGGAAAACGATCCACTTTTAGCTGGACGAATGGAGTAATAAGTAACTGAATCTAGAATTTTAGGCTGTATGAGAAAAATTATTTCAAAATGAAGACCATGTAATTATTGGCTCAAATGACTACTACGATTACCAAATTTAACATAAAATTAACAGAATAGGGAAAAGATAAGAAAAGGCTTTAGGCAAACGGACCTTCCACATAGCACGGGATTCAAAATTGCAATCACATAATACAGCAGCTGCAATTGACTCCACAATATCTGCAAGAACTTTGGGTGCTTTCACCAAACCGCCGTATATCTCTATTTCTTGTTCCTGTTCCACTGCCATAACAAATTCTCTCACCTGAAACACAAGACATGCCACAACCCGTTCCGAAGCTGTTCTAATTATAAAGTGATCACATGTGATTTCAATTATTAATACGTGTGCTGAAATTATTTGTTAAAATCGAGATTTGAACAAAGTCGCGTCCTTAGATTTTGAAAGTAGAGTTTTACTTACAGAATTAGTTGGAATTAATATACTATTAAGTTTTAGTGTTACACCATACGTGCATGGGAGTGATGCAATTCATTTTGGTTAGAACAATGGTGTATTTGTTCCTATTGAAATGGTTACAAATAAAAGGCAAAGTGGTCTATATAGTCCCCAAATCTTTGATTTTTGATTAAATTGATCCCCAATTCAAATTTACTAGAGTTTAGTATTATGATCCTTATACCCCAAATAGAGTTATGTTTCAATCCCAAATAGAATATCAAACTTTTATAATAGAACATATGGCCGATTCTAGAAAAAAGATTTTACATGTAGTTGAGTTGAATAAATAAGTGTTTATATACATACATACATATATATATATATATATATATATATATATATATATAATTGTTGGTCCCGAGAGTGAGTTCAGGTGTAGAGGGGGGGGTGAATACACCTGAATCCAATTTCCTCAACTTTGAACACGAACAGTCCTATTCGGGATAATGTCGCATCGAAATAATTCAATGAGACCAAATAACGCGTTACGAATCGTGTTAGACTAAAAGTCTGACTCTACTGAGATCTGCTAACTGACTGAGTCAGAATTCAGTGTCAACAGTAGAAATTCAGTGTGCGGAAATGTGTAGGCCCTAATCAGTTGAATGAAAAAACGTTTTATGCAAGTCTCAGTTCAGCAAGTGGTCAGTTCAGAATGCTGAGACAGTTGAATGATTTTAAGAAGATTTTCAGTATGAATAGTAAAATCAATGCAACAGTAAGAGAACGTAAGTAAACGACATAGAGAGTTTTAAAGTGGTTCGGATATCAATCGATCCTACGTCCACTGTCCCGAAAGTTCAGGAGGCTATTTATTATACTGAGTTAGTCTCAGTCAACTTGTGCACAGGACAAAGCTGTGGCTTGGGGATTATACTGAGCAAGTCCCAGTTTACAAATGTATCAAACTAAAGTGTTTGACAAACTTCTCCAACAGTGAAGAAGTCCTTTTACAATAAGGATTGGGTTCAAATATGAACTCATTCGTCTAAGCTATATATGGTTTCGGTTGAGCTTAGGGTTAGAGGGATAGGGAACGAGAGTGTAGCTTCTAGAGCGACGAACAGCTGAGTGTAGCTATAAGTTCGTGTCACGTCGCTTGGATACTAGATGCTTGGTTGTCGGTTCAGCTTGGTTCCCTTAAGAGCTAAAAGGTAGTCTTTCGCCGGAGATAGATCTTTAGATTCTTGCGGAAGACTTAGGCTTTTTGTTTAGGCTCTTTTTAATGCTCTGTGTGTTCTTGAGAGGTTTTCTCGAGTTCGCGCTTGTTCTCTTTTTGATTTCTACGATTGATCTATATTAGCTTCAATTCTTGAATGATACCTCTATTTATAGAGAAGAGATTGGGAAAGATCCGTTGGAGACGATCTTCTTCTTTCTCTCTTTTGGTAGCAAACGACTCTTTTGAAGTAGGTAACAGTGTACTTTCCCACCTTTTTAGGTAAAAGGTTGACTGCAGCTTTAGCAGGTGAGAAGACACGTGTATTCTTGTGATTCGTCGAGGTGGATAGAGTGGTTGAGACATCACAGACTTCAAGGCAAACTGAAGCTGACTTCTCTCTTCCTCGTATGTGACAATGCTGATTGTCTTTCAAAAGTATCTGACAGTTCTGACTATCTGCCGATGCTGAGTCTGATCCCGTATTCAGTAGGTAGATAGCTGGGGAAAGTCTCCGAAGATCGGCTACGAGTTCGATGAAGCTGCTCCTGCTGAGTCCAGTTCCACTGACTCTTTCAGTATACTGCTCCTGCTGAGTCCAGTATCACTGAGTCTTCTACTTATGGTGTTAAGGCAGATAATCTACTGAGCGCCTTGACTAGAGCAGAGTGTCTACTGAGTGTGAAACCTCAGAGACAAACAACGATTACAACGGAATGGTTCACCAATCAGATAGGGTTTTGGGATCTTCAAATCTTCTCAACTATCAGAGCACTAGGCTACTGAGCATGGTTCAGTATAGAAGATAGAATCATTTCCCACTAAGTGAAACTATGCTGAGGACAGAATCATCACCCAACAATAATAAGAAAATGTCTTTTTTTTTTTAAATCTAATGTAAATGATTTTGCCAAAGTGGAGCATGATATATGCAAAACCCATTTCATTATCCACATGTAATACGCATGTGATAAGTCAGAATTTTATAATATTTACATACATGGAATTTCATTTCATGATAATCTCCTATACGTGTCCTTATGGGAACCATTAGTATTTTCAATGTAAAAAAATAATAATAATAATATATACATGTATTTATATAGACCAAGATTTGTAAGTACGTCAATTTTAATTTTCTTCCACGTGTTTTTCTTTTAGCATGAGGTGTGTGTTAAGTAGGCTAAGCTAGGTACTAGACTAGTGACGAATCTCTTGAAATCTTCTCTATAAATACCGAGTCCCTCAACGTTTATTTTCAAAATTACATTTCAATAATTCTCTTTCATTTGTCAACCAACTCTACGAAATTATTAGAGAGAAGATCTAGTGGTATTCTTAGGAAGCTCCTCAAGGCCATTCCAAGACAAGGATATATAAGATCCGAACCAAACACCCGAACAATTATCTTGAGAGATCAGGTGGGTTATATTTTATTTGAGAAACTTATGCTTGAGTTATTAATCTCTGATATTTATGTGAATTAAAGTTATGAATGTTCATGGAAAATGTTTTACTCGCTATTGGATAAGTGCATCTACGTGAATAAAATTGGCTTTGCCAATATGAGATGAAACGATTGGATCCTGAGCTAGACGTAGCCAGGGTTAGTGTATACCAAACGTCACGAAGTTAGTCTTGGGAGAATTTGTTTTCCCAAGTCTAATGAAGGGTACGATGTTATTCTTAGGCGGATATGCATCCCTAAGTCTAACGAAGAGGAAAAGTTGTAGAATGTACTAATAGTTGAGAAAGGAAGGAAATGACTAAATTCTAAATGTTTTGGTATGCATAGAGTGCTTTTGGTTTTGAAAACTCACTATGTGATACCCATGGTGCATGAACATTTTATTTTTAAATGATTTTCAAATGTTTATTATCATCTGCTTCCCACTGAGTACACTAGTGCTCAGCCCAAACGTTTTCAAAATGTTTTGCAGACTGAGACTGGTGGTATGGGAATGAAGTGCTGAGTTGGTCTAGGATGATCTCATACTCTTTTTGTTGTACAAATATCCTTCTACTTTTGAGACGCTTCCGTTCTAACATTATGTATATTATCCTCTACCTCCTTTGTGTCTACAGAGGTAGCTTGAAAGAAAGTTTTACTCATGTCAATGTCAATATAACTATACTAATAGAGATTTCTTGATTGTTCCTTAAGTTCTTCCCCTTTCTTTCCCGTTTCTTTCACCCCTCCCCAGTCACGTTCCGGCCCACATGTCTTCCCTCGGGATTTGGGGCGTGACAGAGTGGTATCAGAGCATAAGTTCTTGGCTCTTTGATTAAACATCTTTCTTAGAACAAGTTTTTTCGCTCTTAAGATCTGTATTATCATTCGAGGAAGCCTAGATTTGATTCACTAGACTTCAATATTGAAATATCTGAAATTCTAAACTATTGTTCAAGAAGGTCTAGATTTGGATCTCTGGATTTTCAATGTTATTCACTAACTCTCAGCACCCTCCCCACCGCAATTGGAAAAAAAGGTACGGCCTTTTATAAGTTTCAAAACTTTATTGCATATGGGTAATTAAATATTTTCAAGTTGAAAATGAAGAACAAATAAAAGAAGTTTCCTCATCTTAGGAAATAAAGAGGTTGTAAAAAGGAGATGATTGCTTGAGTTATAAAGCTATGTGATATAATTTTGTCGTGTTAGGTGTTGGGATTTTGTATACTGGAAGCACTTTTTATGCTTGTATACAATGTGTTTTTGTCCTTACCACTATTTTATTCTCCTATCTGATAAATATGTATATTTGCACATGTTATCATTTATCTTGTATAAAAGTTAGATTTGTGTGGTGTGTCGGGTATCATAGAAGACAACACAAATTGGTTGAACTGACAAGATATAAACAATTATTACAATCGAGACAACTTAAGAATAAGTTGTCGGTTTAAGCTGCAGTTTAGATAAGAAGTGACTTGTCTTAGCTGCTTGTCTTTACTGGTACACTTAAGGTGGTGTATTGACGGATCACAGTGAGATGTGTTCTCCTAACTGACCTTAGTGGAGAACCAAGATCTCGGTGACTTAGCTGGTCTTAAGCTTGGTAAGACTTCAGCTGAGTGCATTTGACTATCTATCACTTTGACCTACTATGGTGAACGTCATCGCGACCGGATCTACGTATCTTGGGAGTTAGTAGTTATTGTCTGTATCTTGCAGCCGTATCCTAGTAAAAATGGGTTGATAATATCCCCTGAGGAACTCGAAAGGATTAGCACACTAAACCCGGCCAGTTGATTAAGTTCAGGTGTGTTAATAAGGTCGAGTGGTACTACCCAGGAATATAAGATATTAATTAATTTAAGCTGTCAGTGAGCTTAATTAATTAACGGATATTTCTATCTTAAATACGGAGATCGATTAAGTCTAAAATACAAGCCCTTGCTCAATTTGGGATGAAGGGGTAAGTCAGCACAGATTCTCTAGTGGAATGAATCTGCGTTTATTAATTAATTTTGCTCTGGGCTGAGCATGGATAAATTAATTTGAGGCCCAACTTTATTTCTTGTATTGGATCCCTGATCTGGCCCAATTAGTTGCCTAGTTATTTATTGTCTCTCAGAAATCATTATTAATAGATTAATGTATTTTTACATTATTTAATAATATTATTTATCTGGAATTAATTGGCTGGACCAATTAATTGATAAATATTAGTAGCCCAGTAAATTAATTAATTATATTATGGGTTGGTTATGTGGAAGCCCATTAGAAATATAATTAAATTAGTGGGTTACAAATATATTAATATTATATTGGCTTCTAAAGCCTATATATATTAATATTCTGTTCAGAAATAGATTACACTTATTTCATAAAACTCACGCACGCACGCGAGTAAGAGAGAGAGACAATTATTTATTTTCTTCAGTTCTTTGACCACGCAGAGGAAGAAAAATGCCGGGACACAGATCAGAAGATCTAACACAGGAGCAACAATCAAAGCCGCGACAACATACGAAGGAGGAAGGTAGCGTTTCCAACCCTCAATTATCCTTCAATTGGTATCAGAGTCTGGTTTAGGCTCTGATTGTTGCTGTTAGATGTATGATTAGGTTTTATTTCGTCGTTATCGGGCTATTTTCATGTTTGGGGGCGACTGCGAGCCACTATTTTTCTCGTTGTAACGTTTTTCTCGTGAGAAAATCCACGTGTAGATTATAGGACCTATTTGTTATGTGATTGTACTATTTTTGTACTGTAATTGGTCCGGGAGGCACGAAAAACGAGACAAAGAAGATTCTGATTTTTGCAGCGAAAACCCTAGTTTTCTAGGGTTCCGCCGCATCTTGCGGCGGAGATTCCCGGCGCGTCCGATGTCTGATCGATGATCGGGTTGAACCTTTGGAATCCTCGTCTTACGATCTTCTCATCGATAGGTTGTAAGGGATCATCCGATCCCGGATGCGATCGGAATTGACGTCAGAAGTTGGCTGCTCGTTATGAATTCTTTCCGGCGAATCGTTTGAAATTGGGGAAATTGAGGAACTAATCTCGGCCGGAATCCGTTACCCGGTGGTCGTGAGTGTTCCAATTACATTTCTCCTCTTTCAATTGATCGAATTGCGGCTCGAAAAGGGAGAATTTAGGCGGCGAAGGCGGCGGCGGAGGCGCGATTTATCGCGCAGAAATCTTCGCGGCGACGGCTCCAGGTGGCGTTTCTGCACGAATCCGATGTCTAGGTGATGTCAGGGAGGTGTGTAGAGGGCGGAGGAGGCCTGGAAACGGCCGGGGAAGGCGCGGCGCGCGCGCGCTGCGGCGGCGATGCGCGCCGCGCCGCATGCAGCGCAGATCTGCGCGGGCGCGGACGATGGTTCCTGGTTCGCCATCGTCCGGCGCGTCCCTGGGTGCCGGCGACCGGCACATAACCGGCCTGCAGCGGCGGCAGAAGTTGGAAGACGATGCTGACGTGGCGCACTGATGTGGCGCGCCACATCAGCCCTTTGCTGACCAAGCAGACCCCCTGATGATGTGGCGACGACAATTTTTGGTGCAGTTTTCGATGCAGTTTTCAAATTATAAGATTTTGAAGATCGAAGAGCTGTATTTTGATCGGGCAATGTAATAGTTAGGGATTACATGTTTTAAAGCCCGATAACGACTTTAAATTTCCTATTTGAGTATTTATTTTTTATTATGTTTTAGCATGCGATTATGTGATTAATTGCGCTTAGAAAAGCTTGTAAATAAGATTTATGTCGTTATTAAAGCTTGTTTTATTTTTCGCGAGCACGTTTTATTATGTGCGCTTAGAAATTGCATGCTTTAGGAATTATGTGGATATGCATGATTCGTAACAAACCTTTTGATTAAAAAGACTAAGCAACATTAAATTAAATGTTTAATTAGATTCCATTAATTTGGATATTAAACACTTAATTGAACCTCCATTAATTGAGCTCTACACAAAAGTAGTAAGATTATGTGAGTAAACGTCCACCTGCGTGGCTTGCTTGCATCTTTGAGCTACAAGTTTTGTGAGATGAGTTTTCCAAAAACAATATTTGATTATTATTGAGTAGTGGGAGCGAAGCCGTAAACGTCCACCTGCGTGGCTTGCGTGCCTAGTAAACACGAGTACTTTAGAAGATAATAATTAAATAGGATGGCTAATTAGATCAAATTGAATGCGGCATGGTTCGAGTAAGTATGTCAATTTCGAGAATTTGATTTTATTTTGGTCAAATTAATGGTCAATGCTTAGATGTCACCGCAGGTACAATTCACTTCCCTCGAAGTCCCTTCCCACGTTTTAATAGTGACATGGTCCAGAATATCGAACTACTAATTCCATTCGTCTTAAGAACCTAGACGTGGATTGGAATTAAAGAGCTAGGTAAATAGCTTGGTTTAGGGTTACGCTAGTAAACGTCCACCTGCGTGGCTTGCTAGTGGAATTCCTAGAGCGGTTCGAGGTTTTTAACATCATTATTTTTTCAAAAGGTTACAATGATCGTTAATTACGAATTATGTGCAAATATTTTTTCTTTACATGCTTTATTTTAATTATTTTTCAGATATGTCTGTTCAAGCTGTTGTTAATGGTCTTATGAGCCGACCCTTAAAGGGTATTGACAACTTTAAAGAGTGGAGGAGAAACCTTACACTAATGTTCCAAAATGAGAAGATCTTGTATGTTCTCAGTACCCCTGAACCTGAACTCCCCGAAGAAGAGGCGATTGAGGAGCAGATAAGGGAATCTGAAAAGTGGATAGAGTATAATGACAAGACTCGTTTTGTCATTCTATCCACTATGGTTGATTCTCTTGCTTCACAGTATGAAAACACGCCTCATGCGGGAGTGATATGGGATTCCATGGCTGAAAAGTTCGGTGAGACCGACAGATCTCAGAGATTTCATCTTCTGAGGCAGGTTACTACCTGCAAAATGGCTGAAGGTGCATCCGTGCAGGATCATGTTTTATATATGATCGAGCTGCTAGATCGGCTTGCAAAGGTTGGTGGTGTCTTGGATCTTGGCATCAAGATAGACATCATTCTACATTCACTACCTAAGTCATATGAGAATTTCCGCCTAAATGTAGTGATGTCAAGGAAAGACTACACTCTGAATGAACTTTCGAGTGAGTTAATTACTGTAGAAGGAATCATGGGTCAGACTAAAGGTAAAGGAACCCAAATCTTGAACACTACTAGCAGCTCAAGGAACCCTCCGAAAGATAGATTCCAGAAAAGGGCAAGAAGGCTACGAATGTCAAGAAGAATAGTGGGAGCACGAAGTTAGCACCCACTGCAGGGGTTCAAAAACCTAAGGGGAAGTGTTTCAAGTGTGGTAAGGTTGGACATTGGAAGACTGAATGTCCCGACTTCAAGGCAAAACAGAAAGGTACACGCATCGCCTTCGTAACTGAAACTGTGCTTGTTTCCGCATCTACCCATGAATGGGTAGATTCCGGAGCAACTGATCATGTTTGTTACACCTTGCAGGGGTTTCTGCAGAAAATAGTTCTGGCTGATGGCGAGGTGGTGGTTTCCATGGGCAATGGATCGCGAGTTCCAGCTATTGCCATAAGAGATTTACATTTATCTGTATTAGACTCTATTTTAGTATTAAGAGATATTTTATTGGTGCCTGAGTTTAGACGAAACATTATTTCCGTTTCAAAACTTTTTATTGTGGATGGTTATAGATCCGTTTTTGATGATCAAATTTCGATTTCAAAAGGGAAAGATCTTATCTGCAATGGGACTTTAAATGGATCTCTATATACTATTACGTCTAATCCATGTACATCTGTTAATGTTGCTTCCTCATCATTAAACCCTAAGAAGAGGAAAGAATCTTCTAAGGTAAACCAAACTTATCTATGACACTTAAGACTAGGTCACATCAATCTAAATAGGATCCAAAGGTTGGTGAAATATGGATCATTTGAGTCTCTCTAAGCTGAACCATTTCCAACTTGCGAATCCTGCTTGGAAGGTAAGATGGTGACTAGGCCTTTTAAGGCAAAGGGTTATAGAGCCACAGAAGCATTAAGTTTGATACATTCTGACTTGTGTGGACCTATGTCTACACAAGCTCGTGGAGGGTATGAGTACTTCGTCACATTCACTGACGATTACTCGAGGTATGGATATGTTTACCTTCTTCGCCACAAGTCGGATTGCTTTGAAACCTTTAAGGAATTCAAGGCAGAAGTGGAGAAGAAGTTAGGTAAAGAAATCAAAACACTGCGATCTAATCGTGGTGGAGAATACCTATCCAATGAGTTCAATGACTACTTGACAGAATGTGGGATTACATCCCAACTGACAGCACCGGGCACGCCTCAGCAGAATGGTGTGTCAGAGAGAAGGAACCGAACTCTCCTAGAGATGGTTCGGTCCATGATGAGTTATGCAACTTTGCCAGTTTCCTTTTGGGGATATGCCTTAGAGACTGCAGCATACTTGCTGAACCATGTGCCATCCAAGTCGGTTAACACGACTCCAGTCGAGTTGTGGAGCGGGCACAAGCCCGGTATGCACCACATAAAGATTTGGGGGTGTCTTGCTTATGTGTTGAATAAACAGGCTGACAAGTTGGATTCACGTTCAGAGGTTATGCTGTTCATAGGATATCCGAAGGAAACGAAAGGTGGTTATTTTTATGATCCTAAAGAACAGAAGATCGTGGTTAGCACCAACGCTCGGTTCTTAGAGGAGGATTATATTAGTAATCATAAGTCTCGCGTCGAGATCATCCTTGAGGAATTACAAGGTGATCGAGATCCACTCACAAAGCCAATTGTGCAAGATAGAGCTCCACAAGCAACTGCACAATCTATTAACACAACTCCTGACACTCTTCGACGCAGTGGGAGGGTGATATTTACACCTGATCGGTATATGTTCACTGGGGAGACTTCTGACCATCTCCCGGCAGCTGAACAAGACACCGTGGATCCCTGGACTTACAACGAAGCAGTGGGAGATGTAGATGCAGATTTATGGAGAATCGCCATGGACTCAAAATTTAAGTCCATAACTGATATGGATGTATACGAGATCACTGAACTACCTGAGGGCTGCAAGGCTATTGGTAGTAAGTGGGTATACAAAAGAAAGAGAGGATCGAATGGAGAGATCATGGCATTTAAGGCCAGGCTAGTGGCAAAGGGTTTTACCCAGAAAGAAGGTATCGATTATGAAGAGACCTTTTCGCCTGTAGCAATGATCAAGTCTATTAGGATTCTCCTTGCCATAGCAGCTCACATGAACCTAGAGATCTGGCAAATGGATGTCAAGACCGCATTCTTAAATGGGCACCTTGAAAAAGGTAGAGACATCTATATGAAACAACCAGATGGTTATGTGAAGGAGGGCGAAGAACATCTAGTTTGGAAGCTTAAGAAGTCTATTTATGGACTTAAGCAAGCTTCCTGATATGGCACCAGCGTTTTGACGAGGTAGTCAAATACTATGGTTTTGTATCCTGTCCTAACGAGGTGTGCGTGTATCGCATCTGTGTTAATGGAACAGTGGTGTTTCTTGCACTTTACGTAGATGACATCCTTCTCATTGACAACAATATTGAAGTGTTATCAGACGTAAAGACATGGTTATCCGAGCAGTTTCAAATGAAGGACTTAGGTGAAGCTGCTTACATCCTTGGGATCAAGGTTATACGTGATCGCCAGAAAAGGATGTTAAGCTTGTCACAAGCATCCTACATTGATACTGTTATTGCTCGTTTCAGCATGCAAAATGCCAAGAGAGGTTCGGTACCTTTCAGACATGGCATTTTTCTATCTAAGTATCAGTGCCATAAAACGCCTGAAGAGATAGAAAGTATGAGACTAGTACCATATGCTTCCGCTGTCGGTAGTCTCATGTATGCAATGCTTTGTACGAGACCAGATATCTCATATGCTGTAGGCATGGTCTCAAGATATCAGTCTAATCCTGGACAAGCGCACTGGATTGCGGTCAAAAATATTCTCAAATACCTTAAACGGACTAGAGATTATAGAATTGTTTACCAGTCAGACAGTCTAGTGCCTTTGGGTTATACGGACTTGGATTTCCAGGCTGACAGAGACGAGAAGAAGTCGAGCTCAGGTTATGTGTTTACCTTGGGAGGTGGAGTCATTTCATGGAGGAGTGCAAAGTAAAAATGCATTGCGGACTCAACCATGGAAGTAGAGTATGTGGCTGCTTCAGAAGCCTCGAAAGAGGCAGTCTGGCTCAAGAATTTTCTCCAAGATCTTGATATTGTTCAGAATTTGCCTAAGGCAATCACGATTTATTGTGATAATGCGGGTGCAGTGGCAAATTCTAAGGAACCTAGATCTCACAAGGCGTCTAAACATATAGACAGGAAGTACCACATTATACGAGAATTCGTAAATTGAGGCGACGTACTCATAGAAAAGATCGGAACTGAAGACAACCTAGCTGATCCATTCACAAAGAGCTTACCAATTCCGGCTTACGAGAAGCATGTTCGTGGCATAGGACTGGTAGAGATGTCCCCCACTTTGGACTGCAGAAACTTTTGTATAAGTGGGAGAAAAGGAGTGATAGATAGGATATGCATCTAAATACTAGTTTGTACCTAGAACTGACACATTGTATACTAAAAGTTTGCTTTAGTATAAGTGGGAGAATTGTTGGGATTTTGTATACTGGAAGCACTTTTTATGCTTGTATACAATGTATTTTTGTCCTTACCACTATTTTATTCTCCTATCTGATAAATATATATATTTGCACATGTTATCCTTTATCTTGTATACAAGTTAGATTTGTGTAGTGTGTCGGGTATCACAGAAGACAACACAAATTGGTTGAACTGACAAGATATAAATAGTTATCACAGCTGAGACAACTTAAGGATAAGTTGTCGGTTTAAGCTGCAGTTTAGATAAGAAGTGGCTTGTCTTTACTGGTACACTTAAGGTGGTGTATTGACGGATCACAATGAGATGTGTTCTCCTAACTGACCTTAGTGGAGAACCAAGATCTCGGTGACTTAGCTGGTCTTAAGCTTGGTAAGACTTCAGCTGAGTGCATTTGGCTATCTATCACTTTGACCTACTATGGTGAACGTCATCGCGACCGGATCTACGTTCTTGGGTGTTAGTAGTTATTTGTGGCTTAGGCTGGTTGTCTGTATCTTGCAACCGTATCCTAATAAAAATGGGTTGATAATATCCCCTGAGGAACTCGAAAGGATTAGCACACTAAACCCGGCCGGTTGATTAAGTTCAGGTGTGTTAATAAGGTCGAGTGGTACTACTCAGGAATACAAGATGTTAATTAATTTAAGCTGTCAGTGAGCTTAATTAATTAACGGATATTTCTATCTTAAATACGGAGATCGATTAAGTCTAAAATACAAGCCCTTGCTCAATTTGGGATAAAGGGGTAAGTCAGCACGGATTCTCTAGTGGAATGAATCTGTGTTTATTAATTAATTTTGCTCTGGGCTGAGCATGGATAATTAATTAATTTGAGGCCCAACTTTATTTCTTGTATTGGATCCCTGATCTGGCCCAATTAGTTGCCTAGTTATTTATTGTCTTTCAAAAATCATTATTAGTAGATTAATGTATTTTTACATTATTTAATAATGTTATTTATCTGGAATTAATTGGCTGAGCCAATTAATTGATAAATATTAGTAGCCCAGTAAATTAATTAATTATATTATGGGTTGGTTATGTGGAAGCTCATTAGAAATATAATTAAATTAATGAGTTACAAATATATTAATATTATATTGACTTTTGAAGCCTATATATATTAGTATTCTGTTCAGAAACAGATTACACTTATTTCATAAAACTTACGCACGCACGCGAGTAAGAGAGAGAGCCAGTTATTTATTTTCTTCAGTTCTCGGACCACCCAGAGGAAGAAAAAGGCCGGGACACAGATCAGAAGATCTAACACAGGAGCAACAATCAAAGCCGCGACAACATACGAAGGAGGAAGGTAGCATTTCTAACCCTCAATTATCCTTCATTAGGGACCTCTGAGCCCTTACGACTCAATTAAGGGAATGATATGTGGAGTCTATAATGAAAGACTGTCATGTTTGGGACTTGTGAGCCCATATGACCAAGTTCTTTTTTGAAAGTGATTCTCGAACCCTTTATTTTGTTCATAGTAAAGAATGAGAATTTGTGTGAGTTTGAAATCTTTGGCAGACCAGTTGAACTTAGTAAACAGATAAGAGTAATGAATGAATAGATATGCTTGACCTTATAGACATAAACTAAGTATACTGCACTAGATGACGTCATATTTGCTTAAACTCTTGCTATAAATAACTGAATGTTAGAATGCTTATAAAGTATCAAAACCTTAATAGACATCTTGAGAGGCTGATTAAGAATTATTTTATAGATGGCAGCAGGAAAAGTCACAGCCAGGAAAAGTATTCCTATTCGCCGACCAAATCCGGTACGCCGTTTTAGAAACTTCACTAGGGACCCAATACTCTCCATCGGTGAGTTTGTCACCAAGTATTTCGAGTTACGGCGGGAGACAAATACAGAGGTTAAAAACTTTGAGGCCTCTAACCGCCTCATTGAGCAGCTACCCCAGGAATGGCACGCTTGGACACAATACCAGTTGGATATTAGTGTCTATAGGGATCCCGTGACCTATATGCCGACTTGTAGCTTTCCAACCCTAGTATCCCTGGTTTTTGATAAATAGAGGTTATGGGCGATAGACTCTCTATGTCAAAAACTGGATCCTGTAGTGCAGTACCAACACAATCCTCTGAATATAAGGTTCAATTTAAGTACGACAGATATAATCCAAATGACAATAACACCCTCTTGCTATTCACCATGGGCGACAAAATTACGAGGCAGGACCGTCCATGATAATACCACCACCACAAGAGTTACTCGCTCAGGAGCAAGCTCAAGCTCCTTGAACACGAGAGACGGCGAGGAAATGCACACACGATACCATTGTACGAGGAAAGGTGAGGGAAGTCATGAAGGAAGATCCTGATGAGAAACCGCATGAGTAGATAAATAGTATGTAAATAACTTTTGATTATATGTATATTATACTGGCAAGGTAGCTCATCTTAGTGGGCCTTTTCGCCCTTTTTGGTTGTATAGATGGGCATTTTTGTTGTACCTATTGCCCGTATAATAGTATCATAAATTGAGTACTGTAAATTATGTTTGGTGTAATGAAAGTTTTCGTTTAGTATATGAAGTTTTCTCCAAAATACAAGTGTTTTATTATTGCACTATAAATAAGTTTCTTTCAAAATCTTATTGAATATTTTCAGATCTTGTCCTAATAATATTATAATCATCAGAATGTCGCAACATGAAGTTCAAAATGTTGGAGAACCTGAAGCCCATAATGCGGGAGAAGCGCGTCAAGAAGTCCTGTTGGGAGATGATTCAGTAGTATATCTGTTAGAAGATTTGAATGACCCCAAACCCTAATTTGATTAGTGAACCATTAAGTTGTAATTGTATTGCCTTTGTCTCTGAGAGTTTCAGACTCAGTAGACATTCTTTCAGCATGGTTCAGGCACTCAATTCTGTCTGCTGACCCTGCAATAGACTATCAACCTCAGTACCATGGAGTGAAGACTCAGTAGTGCTGGACTCAGCAGGAGCAGCATACTGAGAGTCTTTCATACTCAGTAGTGTTGGACTCAACAAGAGCAGCATACTGAAAGGAGTCAGTAGAACTGGACTCAGCAGGAGCAGTTCACTGAACTCAGAGTTGACATTCAATAGAGTTGAACTCAGCAGTAGTATACTACTGAACCAAGGTCAGACTTAGCAACGGCCAGACAGTCGTCAGTAATCATACTTGTTAAATCAGTAGAGTCATACGAGGTATTCAGAGAAGTCAGCTTCAGATCTGCATTGAAGTCTGTTTGTCTCAACTACTTTCTACACCTCCACCAATGACGAGCAGCCAACTGTCCACGTTCTGATTAAAGCTGCAAGTAACTTATTTCTAGAAATGGAGGGAAAAGACTCTGCCAGATTTCTTTGAAAGAGCCGTTAGCTACCCAAAAGAGAGTGACACATGGATCATCATCTCCAACGGATCTTTCCATGGCTCACCTCTATAAATAGAGGGAAGAATTCAAATCAAGCTCACGACACCACCAGAAGAACACACGAGCGATTACGAGCAAACATCTACCGACTTAAGCTTTCCGCACGGTCTTCAGAGAAATACTTCAAGCGAAAGGCGACATTCTTGCTCAAGGGAACCAAGTTGAATTAGAATCAATACCCTCTAGTATCCAAATAATTGAACACGAACCCATAGAGCTTATTCCTCACTGTTCGTCACTCTAGAAGCCACCTTCTTGTTCCCTTCCCTCTAACCTAAGCTCAACTAAACATATCCATAGCTTAGATCGAAGGAGTTCATCCCTGAACTGTTCTTACTTGTAAAGAACTCCTTCATAGTTGGAGAGTTTGTCAAACACTTCAGTTTGATACTTGTAAACTGAGATTTGCTCAATATAATCCTCAAGACCAGTGTTTGTCCAGTGCACAAACCGACTGAGACTAACTCAGTATAATAAAATAGCCTCCTGATCTTTTCGGGACAGCGGACGTAGGATTGTTGATATCCGAACCACTTCAAAATCGTTGTATTCTGTGTTCTGTTGCATTGATTACTGTTCATACTGAAAATATCTTTCAAAATCATTCAACTGAGTTTCAGCAAAGCTTAAGAGATTGCACTAATATACTGAAACAGTTTTAATAAAAATGTTTTCTAATTCAACTGAATTGGGCCTACACATTTCCGCACTCCACTGAACTCTTACTGAACGGTACTGAATTCTGACATCAGTCAGCTAGTAGGCCTCAGTATAGTCAGTCACTCTGTCCACGCGATTCAGAACAACTTATTTGGTCTACTGAACTTGTTCAGCAAGGCACTCTCCTGAAAAGGGTTGTTCGCGTTTTATGTTGAGAAAGTTTTCAAGTGTATTCACCCCCCCTCTACACGTGAACGTTTATCTCGGGACCAACAAGTCCCGATACTGCATAGGGCGGAGGATATACCACGACCTAGAGCAGAAGATAACTTCTTAAGGCAAAATCCACCTACCTTCAACGGAATGGGAGATCCCACAGATGCAGAAAAATGGATTAGGTCTTTAGAACGAATATTCGATTACATGGGTTGTTCTGATAAGGATAAAGTAGCATGTGCGCTGTTCCAGCTGACATATGAGGCTGATTATTGGTGGGAATCAACAAGAAGAACATTGTCACCACCACAATGGGAAGCGTTTAAGTGGGAAAACTTTAAGAAATAATTTTATGGTAATTATATTCCCCAAAATTACCGTATTAAGAAACAATCAGAGTTTTGGAATCTTCAACAAGGAAAAAAGACCGTTACGGAGTATGATAGGCTGTTTAATCAACTATCCCGATACGCTCCCGACTTGACGGACACGGAAGAAAAGAGGTCTGAAAAGTTTAGGAGAGGTCTACGACCTGAAATAGGTATGTCTTTGGCTAGTTCAGGACCATTGACATATGCTCAATCATTGAGTAGAGCACTTGATATTGAGGCAATGATGCCGGAGGAAAAGAAAGTACCTGTGATGATTCCTATCCGAACTTTTGACAATAAGCACAAGTGGGATGATAGAAATAGAGATTATAATAACAACAAAGGAAGACAACCATGGCAGGGGATTAACCAAGAAAGACAAAAAGATCAGCAACAGAAACCGTTCTGCCAGAATTGCCGCAAGAATCATTTCGGCATATGCAAGGTTGGTACAAATACTTGCTATAAATGTGGTCAGAGGGGCCACTATATTAGAGACTATCCTCGAAACCAGCAAGGAAAACCAGTTAGGCCCTACCAAGGGGGTCCCCCGAGGCAAAATCAAAATCAGTACAGGAACCCCCAACTAAATCAAGGTCAAAGACCACCTCAAAGGGCTAGAGCATATGCCCTTAACAGTAGCAGGCTGCATAGGTTCCTGGAAACTTGGCAGGTATGATTAATGTCTCTAACATACCTGTCATAACATTGTTTGATGCGGGGTATCTCAGTCCTTCATTTCTAATCTGGTATGCAAAAAGTTGAAATTGATTCCAGAAATAGCGAATAATGCCTTAGAAATTAGCACTGCTGCACAAAATACAATGACTTCAGAACATGTGTGCTCGAACCTAGAGTTTAACATAGGGGATGAGAAGTTTAAGACAAATCTATATACTATCCCTATGAAGGACTTTGATGTAATCCTAGGAATGGACTGGTTAGAAACGTCTTTTGCAACAATAATTTGCCACGAAAGGAAACTTACTTTCCAGCCTCCTGCGAAAGAAGAAACAAGCTTCTATGGCGTCAGAATCGGGAAGACAGTACCAATTATTTCTGCATTGGAAGCAGGGGCGGACCCACCCTATGGGCTGGGGTGGGCTCCAGCCCCTGTAAGATTTTTTTTCCTTTTTTATTTGTAGTAATTTTAGATTTTTTTTGAAATATAGGTTAAAATTAATAGTCCAGCCCAACGTATTTTTTTCGATTCATTTCCAGCCCAAGGTATTTTATTGGGCTGGATCCGCCTCTGATTGGAAGCCGCCAAGATACTAGCTAGAGAAGGTTGCACGACTTTCCTAGTCAACTTAACTGGAGAACCGAAGCTACAACAAAAGATCGAGGATGTACTAGTGGTTCGTGAGTTTAAAGATGTATTCCCAGAAGATTTACCAGGCTTACCGCCTGATAGACAAGTGGAGTTTACCATGGACTTAGAACCCGAATTAGCTCCAGTATCTAAGGCACCATATAGAATGGCTCCTAAAGAATTGCAAGAACTTAAATTGCAATTACAAGGACTTTTGGACATAGGTTTCATCCGACCTAGTGTATCCCCTTGGGGAGCACCAATTCTTTTTGTGAAAAAGAAAGATGACACATTGATGATGTGTATAGACTACAGAGAGCTAAACAAATTAACTATCAAGAACAGATACCCCTTACCAAGGATAGATGATTTATTTGACCAGCTTAAGGGATCCAGTGTGTTTTCAAAGATTGATCTACGATCCGGATATCATCAACTGAAAGTACGAAGAGAAGATATTCCTAAAACTGCCTTCAGAACGCGTTATGGCCATTACGAATTTACTGTAATGCCTTTTGAACTAACAAATGCCCCTGCAGTCTTTATGGACTTGATGAATCGAGTTTTCCACCCATACTTAGACAATTTTGTCTTAGTATTTATAGATGATATTCTCATCTATTCGAAAAATAAACAGAAGCATGAAGAACACCTAAGGATTATCCTGGAAACACTTCGTGTAGAGAAACTCTATGCCAAATTCAACAAATGTGAATTTTGGCTCAAGGAGGTAATGTTTCTTGGACATATTGTATCTGCAGAAGGAATTAAGGTTGATCCTGCTAAGGTGGAAGTAGTAAATAATTGGAAATCCCCAACCAGCGTTAACGAGATCCGAAGTTTTCTTAGCTTAGCAGGATACTATAGAAGATTTATTGAATGATTTTCAAAACTAGCTAGACCGATGACGCAGTTACTCAAGAAAGAATCAGAATTTGTTTGGACAACAGAGCTTGAGGCGAGTTTTCAAGAGCTCAAAAGGAAGCTAACCACAACACCAGTATTAGCTATTCCAGAAGGGAATAAAGGATTCGTTGTATACACCGATGCATCAAAGTTAGGACTTGAGTGTGTCCTAATGCAAAATCAAAGAGTAATAGCCTACGTATCTCGCCAACTAAAACCCCACGAACTGAATTACCCCACCCATGACTTGGAACTAGCTGCAGTCATTCATGCATTAAAAATTTGGAGGCACTATTTATATGGAGTTAAGTGTGAAATATTCACAGACCACAAAAGCCTAAAGTACATTTTGAACAAAGGGACCTTAACATGCGAGAAAGAAGATGACTCGAACTAGTAAAAGATTATGGTTGCACCATCAACTACCATCCGGGTAAGGCAAACGTGATAGCAGAAGCCTTAAGTCGAAAAAGTCAATCCAAACTAGGGTACTTAATTACTTAACATGAGGAGCTGATTCGTGATTTTAACAACCTTAGTTTGGAAGTGATTCGCCCTCCGGATAGGATATCCGGATATGTAGCCACACTTGTAGCTACGCCAGATTTGAGGACAAGAATCATAAGTGTGCAGAAGCTGATGAGATTTTGGAAAAAATGCGCGTAACCGCAAAATTAGATGAACCTAAAGGGTATACTGAAGCTAAAGATAACACTCTCTTATTCAATGGAAGATAGTGTGTGCCTCAAAATGAAGAATTAAAAGATGTAATCATGAGTGAAGCTCATAACACTCCTTATACTGCTCACCCTAGAAGTACAAAAATGTATAGAGATCTGAAACAAAACTTCTGGTGGAACGAAATGAAGAAAAACATAGCATCATTTATGGAGCGGTGCCTGGCATGCCAACAAGTGAAACCTATGCATTACAGACCATATGGACTATTACAACCACTACCAATCCCTGAGTGGAAATGAGAACATATCAATATGGATTTCGTAGTCAGTCTACCAAAATATGCGCGTGGAAATACCGCCATCTGGGTTATAGTGGATCGTTTGACCAAGTCTGCACACTTTTTACCGGTCCAAATGACATTCGGGTTGGAGAAACTCGCGAAACTTTACTTAAAAGAAATAGTGCGACTACATGGTATACCAGTGTCAATTACATCTGATCGTGAACCCAGATTCACATCAAAATTTTGGACTAGCTTTCAAGAAGCTTTGGGGCACCAAACTGAATTTCAACACAACTTTCCCTCTCAAACTGACGGACAATCAGAAAGAACTATACAAATTTTAGAGGATATGTTACGTGCAGTAATTATAGACAGAGGTGGAAACTGGGAGGAACTATTGCCCCTTGCAGAATTTGCTTATAACAATAGTTATGAAGCAACAATTGGAATGGCACCATATGAAGCTATATGACAAGAAGTGCAGATCACCACTTTATTGGGATGAAGTTGGTGAAAGAAAGCTTTTGGGACCAGAACTAATTCAACAGATGGTTGATAAAGTTGATCAAATCAAGCAAAGGATCAAAGAAGCTCAAGATAGACAAAAATCTTATGCCGATACGCGACGAACAGAGTTACAATTTAATGAGGGGGATCACGTTTTCCTCAAAGTATCTCATTCCAAAGGAATTACACAGTTTGGTAAGAAGGGCAAGTTACATCCTAGATACATAGAACCTTTTGAAATCCTAAAGAGAAAAAGTCTTGTAGCGTACCAGTTGGCCTTACCGCCTAATATTGGAAATGCGTATGACGTTTTTCATGTTTCTCAACTTAGGAAATACGTCTACGATCCTAAGCACGTAATCAAACATGAAGAGGTAATTCTAGATCCGGACATGAGCTATGAAGAAATACCAATTCAAATTCTTGACCGCAAGATCCAAATTTTGAGGAACAAGCAAATTCCATTAGTAAAAGTGGAGTGGAATCACCACGGGCAAGAAGAAGCTACATGGGAACTAGAAGAAATGATCACGTCTCAATATCCTAAATTATCTTATAAAGGTACGTAAATTTCGAGGACGAAATTTCTTTTTAGGAGGGAAGGATGTGAAATCCCGAATTTTTCCTATATGTATTTAAGAAGATTGATTTAAGTTTTCAGAGTTTAGTATTATGATCTTTATATCCCAAATAGAATATCAAACTTTTATAATAGAACATATGGCTGATTCTAGAATAGGATTTTACATGTAGTTGAGTTGATATATATATATATATATATAATACGAAAATGTCTTTTTTTTAAATCTAATGTAAATATTTTGCCAAAGTGGAGCATGATATATGCAAAACCCATTTCATTATCCACATGTAATACGCATGTGATAAGTCAGAATTTTATAATATTTACATACATGGAATTTCATTTCATGATAATCTCCTATACGCGTCCTTATGGGAACTATTAATATTTTCAATGTAAAAAAAAAAAAAATAATAATAATATACACGTGTATTTATATAGACCAAGATTTGTAAGTACGTCAATTTTTATTTTCTTCCACGTGTTTTTCTTTTAGCATGAGGTGTGTTTTAAGTAGGCTAGGCTAGATACTAGACTAGTTATAGTTATGTTTCAATCCCAAATAGAATATCAAACTTTTATAATAGAACATATGACCGATTCTAGAAAAAGATTTTACATGTAGTTGAGTTGAATAAATAAGTGTGTATATACATACATACATATATATATAATACGAAAATGTCTTTTTTTTTTTTTTTAAATCTAATGTAAATGATTTTGCCAAAGTGGAGCATGATATATCCAAAACCCATTTCATTATCCACATGTAATACGCATGTGATAAGTCAGAATTTTATAATATTTACATACATGGAATTTCATTTCATGATAATATCCTATACGTGTCCTTATGGGAACTATTAGTATTTTCAATGTAAAAAAAAAGTAAATTATAATAATATATACATGTATTATAGACCAAGTGTCTTTATTTTCTTCCACGTGTCTTTCTTTTCAATACATGTATTATACATGTATTGTAAGTACGTCAATTTTTATTTTCTTCCACGTGTCTTTCTTTTAGCATGAGGTGTGTGTTAAGTAGGTTAAGCTAGGTACTAGACTAGTGACGAATCTTTTGAAATCTTCCCTATAAATACCGAGTCCCTTAACGTTTATTTTCAAAATTACATTTCAATAATCCTCTTTCATTTGTCAACCAACTCTACGAAATTATTAGAGAGAAGATCTAGTGGTATTCTTAGGAAGCTCCTCAAGGCCATTCTAAGACAAGGATATATAAGATCCGAACCAAATACCCGAACAATTATCTTGAGAGATCAGGTGGGTTATATTTTATTTAAGAAATTTATATTTGAATTATTAAGCTCTGATATTTATGTGAATTAAAGTTATGAATGTTCATGGAAAATGTTTTACTCGCTATTGGATAAGTGCATCTACGTGAAAAAAATTGGCTTTGCCAATATGAGATGAAACGATCGGATCCTGAGCTAGACGTAGCCAGGGTTAGTGTACACCAAACGTCACGAAATTAGTCTTGGGAGAATTTGTTTTCTCAAGTCTAATGAAGGGTATGATGTTATTCTTAGGCGGATGTGTTTCCCTAACGAAGAGGAAAAGTTGTAGAATGCAACAATAGTTGAGAAATGAAGGAAATGACTAAATACTAAATGTTTTGGTATGCATAGAGTGCTTTTGGTTTTGAAAACTCACTATGTGATACCCATGGTGCATGAACATTTCATTTTCAAAGGATTTTCAAATGTTTATTATCATTTGCTTCCCACTGAGTACACATCACTAGTGCTCAGCCCAAACATTTTCAAAATGTTTTGCAGACTGAGACTGGCGGTATGGGAATGAAGTGCTGAGTTGGTCTAGGATGATCTCATACTCTTTTTGTTGTACAAATATCCTTCTACTTTTGAGACGCTTCCGTTCTAATATTATGTATATTATCCTCTACCTCCTTTATGTCTACACAGGTAGCTTGAAAGAAAGTTTTCTCATGTCTATGTCAATATAACTATACTAATAGAGATTTTTTGATTGTTCCTCAAGTTCTCCCCCTTTCTTTCCCATTTCTTTCACCCCTCCCCAGTCACGTTCCGACCCACATGTCTTCCCTCGGGAATTGGGGCGTGACAGGCTTAATTGGTTGTTCCGTCGGTCAATGGTTAGTCAATGATATTCTATAATAAAAATAAAAATATATACTCCTTCCATCCCAATAAACATGATTGGTTTTCCATTTTGAGTTATCCCATTGAACTTGGCTTGTTCGCTTCTCAACATAAAATAACACTCTAATATAATCTAATGACCCCACTAACTTGACGCTATTTTATACACAACAAACAAATTTCTTAATCTCTATACATAAATCAAACAAATCTGTTTATTAGGAGGGAGGGAGTATACAATAAGGGTACTTTCTGACTAAAATTTTTGGAGGACCCATTTGACCACCCCAATTTCTTATGGATTAATTAGGATAAAAAATTTGGTCCCTACTAAGTTGAATGTTTGAGGTGTATGAACTCATATTCATTTAAGATGGTTTTTTTGAGTTAATTGTTGGTTGTCCTTCATATGAGGGATTATCTAGTTATTCTTCAATATATTATTTGGTCGTCCTTCCTTTTAACATCTTTGTGTGTTTTGTGACTATCTAATTATCCTTCATTTTAACTTCACGGTCATGCACAACTAATTATTCATACCTTCATGGCAATGTCATTTGTTGCCTTTGTGGAGATTTCAATGTTGTGAATAATATTATTTCATAAAGGGGAAGATCGAATGACGCACTACTACATTATCCTTTGGCGGTGCTTAAGTTTTTGGACTAATTGAAAGTTTAACTTGGAATTTAAATAAAATTTTTGTTTCCCTATTTTTACCACTCATTATCATCATCTTCATGTTTTATTTAGATTAGATGTTACAAGAAAGGTATAAAATAAGCATGATTTTGATAAGATCCGAAAGCGGACAAGATGGCTTAGCTTCCCAATAAGCACTTGAGCATATACATCTTCAGCAAACAATGACGGCAAAAATGGATTTTCAGCCATCACCGGACTGATGAGATGCTATGACCCAAAAAGTGATTATTCAATAACTAAGTCATCTTCACCATTCTCGACTCCACCAAAATCACTCAAATTATTTTCAAGAGACAAATTAGTAACCACAAAAATTCTACTTACTATTCCCATCGTCCCACTCTATTAGTTCACCTATCTTTTTCTGGTTGTCCCACCTTATTAGTCCACGTTCTTTTAACTTAAAACAATTACTCTAATATAACCTATTTGAATATAATCTAACCTACTTTTCACAAATTTATACACAACCAACAACTTTTTTAATTTTCGTACCGAAAAGAATCTGGCCTAGTGGTGTGCAATGGAGGGAGTATATCCTAACAACAAAACTTCGTCACAGATATTCGAAAAAAGCATGAAAACACTAAAGATTGAAATTTTAGAGGAAACAAGCAGACATACCTTTTCATCGAAACCTGCAATGTTGTGGCGTAGGTAGTCATCGAGGCGATGGCAGACGGCGACGCGTGCAAGCTTCTCCGTGCTTACGTTAACGGAGCGTAGGAGGGTAAGCTTTCCGGAGTCAAGGTAAGGGTACATTCTAAAGATGTGAATGGAGACCTCTGAGCAGGGGCGGACGCACGTAGAGTCAAGGAGAGGCAATTGCCTCTCCTCAAATTTTCTATGAAATGTCCATTATGCCCTTGTATTTTATATTTTTATTATAAATTTATAATTCAATTCAAAAATAAAATAAACTTCAATATTATATTTAGTATCAATATGTATTTGTGCAATATTATATCAAAATCCCAATCTATTTAAATATTATTTATCAAGCTATGAAAGGGATAAAATATTTCCTCTCTTCAAAATTATTTATCACAACACCAATCTCAATAAAATAATTAAAAATCAATATCCGAAATGACCAAATCCCAATTCATGTATTTACCCCATTTTGCAGAACCCCCTTCGTGCATCATCACATGTAAAATCCATCTCTACTTATCTACGTGGAAAAAGATTTAATCGTGAATGGTATGATGAATTTAGTTGGTTGTATTTACCCCATTTTGCAGAACCCCCTTCGTGCATCATCACATGTAAAATCCATCTCTACTTCTCTATGTGGAAAAAGATTTAATCGTGAATGGTATGATGAATTTAGTTGGTTAGAATGGTATTATGAATTTAGTACTGATGCTTTAGCATTGCCAGATCAACTTGAAAATTTTGTGTTGGATGTGCGCTTAACATTTGATAATTCTGATATAAAAGGGCTTGGAGATCTTGCAAAACGAATGGTTGAAACTGGGAAAAATAGGGTATGCTTTTAACTTTGGTATTAGTTTTACCCGTTGCAACTGCTACTGTGGAAAGAGCATTCTCTGCTATGAAGATTGTGAAGAACCGGCTGCGCAACCGAATGGGCGATGAATGGATGAACGACAACGTCGTGATTTACATTGAGAAAGAAATATTTAGTGATGTTTCTAATGAAGCTATTATTGAGAAGTTTCAAAGTATGTCGAATTGTCGAGGCCAATTATAGATCAATCTTTAATTTTACGGTATATATTATAATGGGTGTTATACTTTGCCTCCCCTTCTCAAAAATCCTGCGTCCGCCACTTCCTCTGAGCCAAGGTTGGCATCACCTAAGAACTCGAGGCGCTTGTAGGAGGCAGATTCAATGCAGGAGGGGTGAGTCAAGGCCTCTTCCAGAAGCTTCTTCTCCTTGAAACAATACCCGAGGATATTTTCCACTGCCATCACCGATGCCTTCATGTCTGGAATTCCTTGTAAAGAGTCTAAGTCCATGTCCGCCCACTGCACGGTTCCAATAATAACATTTACTCCCTCCGTCCCATTATTTGTGGTTCAATTGGTTTCGGCACGAGAATTAAGAGAGTAGATAATAAAGTATGAGAGAGAGAGTAGATGATAAAGTATAAGAGAGAAGATGAGTAGGATAATGAGGGAGTATGAGAGAAAGATGATAAAGTAGGAGAGAGAATGTAATAAAGTAGGAGAGAGAAAATGATAGAATATGAGTAATTTTTTACCAAATTAGGAAAGTGGGCACAAATAATGGGACACCCCTTTCGGGAAAATGAGCCACAAATAGCGGGACGGAGGGAGTAACTTCTTATATACGGAAAGCAAAATGGATCAAACATTGTCAATGAATAAATCACTTTTCCAGAAAATCCAACTATAAACTATAAAAGAGGAGGAATTATTGGCACCAGTCAGAGAAACACAAAGATCTAGCTAACTGAAAGGGATCCCATAAGGGATTTGAAGATGCTATTAAAGAAGTTTTAAAGAAGTTCAAAAGCAACTTCTCTTAACTGACTTTGCCAGAACATTGTATGAATTGCAAGGTATTAATGAGCAAATTTATCTGAGTGCTTTAGATATACTACCTCCGTCCCGCTATTACTGTCTCACTTTCCCGAAATGTACGTTCCATTATTTCTGCCTCACTTCCCCATTTGGAAAAATAACTATCATCATCTCTCCTACTTTATCATCTCCTCCCTCCTACTTTATCTTACTTTATCATCCTCTCTCTCTCCTACTTTACCATCTTCTCCCTCTTACTTTAACATCTACTCTAACTCATCTTCTCTCTCCTACTTTATTATCTGTCCATCTCTCATACTTTATCATCTACTCTCTTAATTTCCGTACCAAAAAGAAGTGAGACAAAAATAGCGGGATGGAGGTAGTATTCAGCAACTGTAACACAAGGGAGACATTTATTCTCAAAGTTGACAAACGTTGATTTGGTTGCAAAGGAAGTATTTTTCATGTTCTCTTCATTATTTCAGAGCATGTATAGTTAAATGTCTAGTAAAATTGAGTAAATAAATTTCATATAACTTACAATTTCAACTTCATATATCACCTGTACATTAAATTTTTTGTCACCCTCTTTCTTCAGCCACCTCGCAATACTACCGCATGAGACCACAACAAAGAACATAACTCTCAATTCATAATGCTTTTTAATCATCACAATTTCTTAAATGGTGAATTCATAAAGCTCTTTAATCATGATTTTTTAAATGGTCAATGGTGATGTACGACGAAGAATCCAGTTGCTATTCTATAAATCTTAAGGAATTTTAAGGCAGCACAAAGAGATGTGGAGCAAACTTCAAATGTGCATTAAAATGGGATATGAAGCCAGCAATGATGAGTTTTAGGATATGAACATTAACTGTTTAGAGGGGGCAATACCAAAACCAAACTTTTCAATCCTAAAGCCCTTCGGACGATAGGTGTTCAAATTCCACTGAAACCACTATGTGGAGCCTACTGCCTACCAGTGCGCACCGAAAGTAACGGCTGCGGCCACGAATAAAAAAAAAAGTATAATTGTCAAACAAAATATGAGCAGGGGCAAAGAGGTCTATACAATTCCCATCCATAAACTTGATTTTTTAATAATATAATTATTATGGATAGATTAGTATATTTTTAATCTTTTTATTTATAATATTATTTTCTAAATCATTTCGCTAATCAATTTAAAGTCTGGAAGATTTAGATATTTTAACTTTACAGGATTTAAATATTTAATCCGAGTAAAATTAATCAAGATTAGAAATAGATACATCATAATATATGTAGATATTGTGTGTGAAAACATCAACACAAGTCGTCTTCTACTCTTCAATCTCTATTCTCTAATCAATCAATCCAGCGAGTTATAATAATCCCATCAATGGCGTCTTCCGATCTGGAGAGAAAGGCCAAGGAGGCTTTCATCGACGACCATTTCGAGTTAGCAATTGACCTCTACACTCAAGCCATTGCATTGAGCCCTACCGATGCCGAGCTCTTCGCCGACCGCGCTCAAGCCAATATCAAACTCCGGAGCTTCACTGGTAAACCTAAATCTTCCATTTTTACTGATGTTTCTGAGTATTATCCGAGTTTAATCGAGTTGAATTTGTCTTTTACTGGTGTTTTTTCACCCATGGTCGACGTTTATAGTCGATTGAGCAATTGATGTTTCGAGTCCCTTTTGTGTTAGGGATTTATGGGGTTTATATTCGACGTTAATTTTGGAGTTGATTAGTCTTTGAGTGTGATTGAGATCTATCTTGATGTTGATCTGAAATTAAGAAAGAAATATTTATTTGTGAAAGCCTTGGTGATATTTTTGGACATCAAGATACATGTTGGTGATAGAATTTCTGGCAAAGATCCAATTTTGGCGCTTACATGCGTGTAAATTGACTTTAAAATCAGTTAATGATAATCTAATTCTTGTTCCAAGGCTTTGAATTCTTGATTCCAAATTAATTGCTGGTGTTATTTTGCGGACCTGAGGTTCGAATTCTTCGATGAATTGATTCGGCTTGAGAAAAGATTTTATCTTTTCGTATTGATTAGGAAGTCTGCTATTCTTTTTTATTGCTGACATTCTATAAAGCTTGGTTTGAGATTTTGGGTCATTTTCTTTAAATGTTTGGTGAGCAGAGGCTGTTGCAGATGCAAATAAAGCAATCGAGTTGGATCATTCTATGGCTAAAGCTTATCTGCGTAAAGGGTGAGTTCTATAATGGGACTAAGATTGAAATAGTTTGTTACCAGTTTTATTATGTAAGTCACGTGATGTGAAAAAATTGGTAGTGGATTTCAAATATACAGGTTTTCTTTTGAATGTCATGATTCCAATTGCATTCCAGATAAAGAACTACAAATCGATGTAGCAAAAATCTGGTTTCTGGATAGGTGCTTTCTTGCTATTGTTATTGGCATGATTTCATATGCTGCATGATGATACAGCTGACATTTTCAAAAAGTTTATCCTTTTTCTAAATTTATTTTATTGTAGGCTTAATGCTTGAACTATTTTGATGTCGATTAATTTGAATCACTAGCAAAACAACTGTCTCTGTGTTTGTCATTTTTGTGCCAGCTGTTGCTACTTGCTCAGTTTCCTAGATGTGACTGTGAATGGTGTTCTTTTTAACTCACAGTCTCCAGATTTAGCTATTTAAATACAGATTTTGTATTATTCTTATAGTGTGGCATGTATGAAGCTCGAAGAGTACCAGACTGCTAAGGCTGCTTTTGAAACTGGTCCTTCTTTGGCACCCGGCGACTCCAGGTTTACCAACTTCATCAAAGAATGTGATAAGCTCATAGCAGGTAATGCAGTCGACATTTTTGTTTAGCTTAAATCTCTAACATGTGAATTTTGTATATCCCCCTGGTAGCCTCTTCCTTTCCTTTTCATCCCCCTAAGTACCTATCGACCATTCATGCCCAGCCCCGCATCATCCATCCTTCCACATCAGCCTCCTTCCGTAATTAAAATATTTTTAGAAGAACAAGAGTGAAGTTTAAAAAGTGAGCATTTTAGACTTTGCTCATAAAAAATGGCTAATAGGTAAAAACTTTATATTTTTATTCGGTGATTTAGAACCTCATATATATATATATCCCAACAATTATCTATTTTTTCTCCCAAATAATAATATGATCTAAGATTTAAGATTCCTGCTTGTAAAAATTGTTCCATAGCATGTAATCTGGATCGGTGATTTTATTTCTTCTATGGAATATGTGTCAAAATGTAAAACCTTTTCACTGTGTACCATAGTCCTATTTATCCCAAGTTAAGTTGCATGATTTAAGTCCCCATGGGATGGCGTAGCAGTTAAGGTGGGTGGCCCGGGACCGATAGGTCCTGGGTTTAATTCCCATCAAGACCGCTATGTGTTGCCTGTCACCCTATCACATTAAGGGTGGTTGAACCCTCCTGTGTGGTTTGCAGGCTACTGCACAAGGAGTGTGGTTTACTCAGTGCGCACCGAAGGTAGCGGCTGCGGGTTCCATGAATTTAAAAAAAAAAAAAAAAAAAGTTGCATGATTTAATTAGAACTTATATACCCTTATTTACTTATCCATGAAATCCAACCCCATCGTTTGGTGGGGACAATGTTAAGTACTACTATATCAGAAAACAGCAGGCCAGCAGCTGGTTGTTGGATTAGGGTGGATTCGTGCCTACATATTTCACAATCACCCACCTACTACATCAGATTTTACACAATGATTTCCTCTCTGAATAACGTTCTTGAGAATATGCATTCTGCTATTAGTGATGCTTCTTTTACATGCATATAGCCTATTTAGACGGGCTTGTAGTTTTTGGACCTTTGGTTGTTGGGTTTAGCATTCTTGTTATGATGTTGATGTGTTATCTTAACAGTTTGATTTGCCACTACTATGAGGTGGAAAGTATTAGTTTTTCGATGCATGAATTTATACCCGGCTAGATTCATATGTTATTCGGTTTCTGCTTTTCAGAGGAAGCTGCAGAGTTTTCTGAGCAGTTGGTTGATAAAGCTCCAAATGATGTTGCTACGAATAATTTGCCGACTAATGTTGGCTTACCTAATCAAGGAGCAGCTACTACAGTGTCGACCACCAAACCAAAATACAGGTGATGTATATAACATTTTGTGTATGGACTATTTGAGTCATTGCAACTATACTAGTTTTTTGGGGAATTAATAACACATTCATGTGGTAATTCATGTTCGTTATACAAAAAGTAGTCCATGATCGTCAAAAACTTGTCTTTAAGTTTTCTCTTTACGTATTCTGCAGGCATGAATTTTATCAGAAACCAGAAGAAGTGGTGGTAACGGTGTTTGCAAAGGGCATACCAGCTAACAATGTTGTTGTCGACTTTGGTGAACAGATAGTAAGAGTTGCAGGGTCTAGCAGCATCGCTTCTATATGTCGTTTATTTAAATCTTTTCTTGATTTTCACTGTCATTATCTTATATCCAGCTTGATGTCACCATTGAGTTGCCTGGTGAAGAAGTGTATCATTTTCAGCCTCGCTTATTTGGAAAGGTTAAGTAATAATTTCTTGCTATTGTATAGACATATCTTGATTAAACTTGATAAGGCAAAAGGTTTCATATTGTGGGCGGTACAATTTAGAGTTTGTTTTACTTACCATTGCATCGTAAATGCTTCAAATATTCTTGTCGAGCAGATAATTCCTGCAAAATGTAGACACACTGTGATGTCTACGAAAATAGAAATCCGACTTGCGAAAGCGGATTCTACACATTGGACTTCCCTTGAATATAACTGCGATGCTGCAGTTGTACAAAAAGCCAGTGTATCATCAGGTAGACTTCTTTCTCAAAATCTTCTCTCCATTCCTACACCTTTTCAATAGATCTTTACTTTCTCCTTGTGTTGTATAGCCGATCCAAAACCCTCATATCCTTCCTCCAAACCGAAGAGAGTAGACTGGGATAAACTCGAAGCTCAAATGAAAAAAGAGGTACACAAATTTCAAATTATCAATCTTTAGCTATTCGCCTTTGGTTTCATTTTTTTTCTGAAGTCTATCACTATTTGCTCTTTTAGGAAAAGGATGAGAAACTGGACGGCGATGCAGCTCTGAACAAATTCTTCAGAGACATCTACAAAGATGCCGACGAAGACACAAGAAGAGCAATGAGCAAATCTTTTGTAAGAATCATTATCCTTTTCTTCATTATTTGCACCACATTGTTAGTGACATTTTGTTGTGGCGGTAATGGAAAGGTGGAGTCGCACGGGACGGTGCTGTCGACGAATTGGAAGGAAGTGGGAGTGAAGAAGGTAGAAGGAAGCCCTCCTGATGGTATGGAGCTGAAGAAATGGGAGTACTGAAAAGGTTTGATTTGATCATCCCACTTAGAAGTGTCAGTTACTGATTGTGTCTGAACTTGTTTATATCTTTTTATTACCTCAACTAAGTTGTGTTTCTACCATCACAAACTTCACTTCCAAGTGTATTTGTTATACAAGTCTGGGATGTAACTTGTTGGCATGTTTTTGCTTCTAGATTTGCTTGGATTTTTTCTAAATCTTTTATTTGGTTGATTTATGCTGTAATGTGTGTGTTATATATCATAAAAATTGTCCATGTAAGATGTTTATATTTTTTGGTATGTAAATGCATACATTCTTTCATTGGAACAAGCTTATGGGATACATAAATTGGTGAAATAAAGATTGACAATATAAACTACAAAATAAACAATTACTATGTATAAAATCATTTGTGGTGGTTTGGTAATAGAGGGTATGGATCTAGTAGGAAGATAGATTTATGTATGGTCCTTTATTTTCTTTATGCATAAGTTTTGTAATTTTATTCTTTTACCTTTATGCGTGAAATATATAGTGGAAATATATGTTTCCAATATCTAAAACACAAATTTATCCAAATACTATAGTTATGTTTTCCAAATGTCCAATTTGGTTATTATACCCTTACTTTTCATGATTTACTTATCAGGTTGGACTGATGATGTTTCGTTCCAGTACCTAAGGGGAGCCTATAGATGTCTATGGTGCTGATAGAAATTTTAGGTTCTCCACATCACTCATAAGCAGTCCATAGACACTTCATCGGCACTCAAGACAGTACACATATGACGAAAAAGTGAGGGGCTTTTTGGGTGTCTTGGTTATTGAGTGAACGTAAATTTAAAGTTTGGTTGTATTTGTGTTTTATTTAGTGCATGTGGCTACTGTTACAAATGTCTCAAATACATATAATGCCTAATTTTATTTTATTTTTCTAAAATTTACGATATGACTCAAAATTCTAAATTTTAGATTTCATCATTTATTTTTTAGATCCTAAATACGTGTAAACTTGTGCTTATAAATTCTATCGAATAAGTCTTCTAGAAAATATGTCGAAAAAGTCAACATATCACTTGTCACAATTGGAAAGGATCTTCTATCCCAAAAGTTGGTGTCCCATTGAGTGTCCCATCAATCACGCGACGCCACGCGTGCATTGGTGGACCATCAAATTATCATAAATCGACACATGTTCTCACCTTATTGGTGGGACATGTATTGGGACACCTAATAGAGTAGAGGATCCCAACTCTGTCACAATAACCTACGGATTAAGCCTAAAAAGTGCAACTTGCATATAACTTGATGGCAGAAGACAAGAACGGAAAACGACATCGTAACTACTAAGGGGTCCAATTTTATATTCACTCTGTTCCGCTATTACGATCATACTTTCCTAATCGGATTGTCATGCTATTGTTGTTCTCTTTTTTAAAATAGTAAAAACTACTATTAGACAAAAAATGAAGTTGATCTCTCCTACTTAATACTCATTCCTACATTATCATACATCTCTCCAAAAATTTATCTCTCACACGATTTTCGTTCCACTCCGTACTCAAAAATTTATAATTTTTAACCTTTTGAAAACTTGAGATTATTTCTTAAAATACAATATAAAAAAAATAGAAAAAAATTGATTGGCTCAACTATGCCCTGCAAAAAATTGGATAAATTCTTATTTATTCCACCAATCACTTCTCAAAAATTCTGCTCATTTTTTAATACAATTAAAACTCATAACTTAAACAAAGTTTTTTAATCTCTATGCCGAAATCAAATGGGACAGTAATAGCGGAAATGAGGGAATATTAATTTATGGTCCAGTTTTGAATGCTGCCTCCTTTCTGGTGAAGCCATGGTTGAAAACTTGGTCATCGAGCAAATTCGCATCACCACCTTATTTCAATTATTAATTTATTTAGAATTGAAAATACGAGTCATCATGACTGGAAAATTTGTGATTTAAAAGTGCAACAAACCAAAAAAAAAAAAAAAAGTATTTTTGATTATTCAAAATTCACACATAATTTATCCAGAAAATTTGCATTTTGCAAAAGGGCACCAATGAGTTGTTTGTTTTATTTGGCTTTGATGCAGACTGCAACTGCTCATACGAGGCGATGGTATCTTAAGATTTAATAATTGTCTTTTTTACTACACTTTCGACTATTTTGAAAAAGGTAGGAGTAATAATTGTTGCAAAGAGTAAGAATTAATACTCCTTATACACGGAGTTTTAATTTGTTCTAAAATTGTGCAGTGTTAAAGAAGGTCTCTATATAGATCACGAATTCATTGTTATGGTTTATGGTTTTTATTAATTATTGTATAGCTCCCCTAATATACGTAGATAACTATCTTTAGCAATTTTAAAGCAATTCTGGAGACTTGAAAATCATCAGATTCAAAATCTGAGAACAAGGCATGTAATCAGATTCAAAATCGGAGAACAATTTTGATAATTCCGGATAGTAGGTTTCGTTTATGCCAAACACTTAGACATGCGAAAGACACCGTACCTTAAATGTAGTATTTCAGTATTCCGTTATAATTTTTACAGTTTGATATTCGATTTTAACCGAATCACAATATCATTTAGACAGTCTTAAATAATCCCTCCGTCTCATAGATCTTATCCCCTTTCTTTTCGGCACGATTATTAAGGAGAGTTGTTAGTTGTGTGTAAAATTATAGGTCCTTTAAATTATTCATAGCCACATGATCTTGACTTTTTAAGAAATTTTACAAAATCTATGAAACAATCTAAAAACGAAAAGGGGATTAGATTTATAGGATGGAGGGAGTAATAATATCACAAAAACTTGTGTACATAAGTTGTAGGTACATTTGGATCCGCGTCCGCTGATGTCATATTTTTTTAAAATTATTTTTTGTTTTTATTTTTTTTCAATTTTTTTTAAGAGCAGATGTATCCCTTGTTGTGAACGAAACTGTTATTAATTGAGTATCATTTGTTTCAAAACAAAAGTGTCATTTTCATTTTCAATATCTTCTACCATCAGTTACGAAATTGTCATTTGTAGAGCATTATGTGCTTCGAACAAAAATGTCATTTGTTTTGAATAAATTATCATTTGTAGAAAATTTATTGTCCTAAACTTAGATAGGCACGTAGTGAAACTATGGGTCATTTTAGCATGAACTACGACTAAGTGTTTGCAATAGCTTAAACTTTTTTTAAGTGCTTAAATTAAGGAGAAGTTGGTAAAAGTGGCTTATTAGAGAATTTATGGTGTGTTTGCAAAAACTGCTTAAAAGAAAAAAAATTGAAAAAATAGTGTTTGCAAAATTTATACTGTAGTAGTTTATTTTGTGATTTATAAGTAAAATGTCAAATCATAGCTTATCCGAAATTACGAATATGCCATAAAGTTGGAAAAGTTGGTAAAAACCAACTTAACCAACTTCAACTTATTCAACTTAAATGTAGAGAATTTTTCCGAATTTAAGCTGTTGAAAACACCCAAAAATAGTTTTTCCTTGAATTAAGCTATAAGTTCAATAATTTAAGCTAATTCAAACACCTACTGAGTGCTTACATAGATATTAGCACACAATGTACAATTTCAAGTCTAATTTGATTGGCTTACAATATGATCACTTTGATTTTTAATTGCAAATGCTTAACATAATAATATGATTGTAGTTTTTAAGATGTTGGTAAATCTTGAATCACTGAGGATTTATTCTGATTATTTTTCAAATTCAGGTTTAAACAACAGTCACCAAACACTAGAGTACACCTTTGGATTGGTCGACGCTAGAACAAAATCATAAATATCATAAAACATAAGTTTGAAACAGTGTGAGGTCTCAAGAAATCAAGCAGATTTGAAATGCATAAATTAGAGAGCACCTCTTTATTGTTCTATGTTAGGTCAAAATCATAAACATTTCAAGAAATCAAGCAGATTTGAAATGCATAAACCAGAGAACACCTCTGTATTGTTCTATGTTAGCTCAAAATCATAAATGTTTCAGGAAATCAAGCAGATTTGAAATGCATAAACCAGAGAGAGCACCCTCTGCATTCTTTTATGTTGGGTCAAAACAGGCCCGGCCTTGAGGGCGGGCAAGCATGGGTGACAGCCCCAGACCCAAAACATCAGGGGTCTCTAATTTATTTTTTTAGATAGTAATAGTTTAGGGTTGTAGGTCGGTTCAGGTCAATATAACTGATACCAGTTATTGGTTAACCAAAATCACAAAATGTATCCCAAAGTCGATACTCCTTTTGTTCTCGGTTAGCAGATTATACCACAAAAATGAAAAATAATGAGTCTGTGATCAGACTATAATTCTAAGGCTTCATTGAGCTGATTAACATCCATTCTAATATGGTCAACCAATTGTTCTAAGAATTCTGTGCCTAAGAAAAATGGGTACAAGATATGAATCAAGCAATGACGAATATGATTATCAATCAAATGAAAGTTTCTGAAGAACTGTCAGCGTTTGAAATTAATGAGATCTCAATATATTGGAGAGATTAAATATCGTCGTGGACACATGACGATAAATTCGCCTTTAATCTGACTCTTGAAATGATAAAAAGAAGATTATCAACGACGATCTATAAGAGATTGTCAAGATAGAAATAATTGACAAAAGAGGAATGAAGTCATACAATGTGTAATAAAATTCCCTAGAAAGCCGAAAACATTTGGACCGGTAGTTCCAAAATCCGGAAAGTATATCCCCGAAAGATACAAATGTGTCTTTGTTACAAAGAGAAATAAAAAAATTACGAGATATAGGACAATACTTGCAACACAATGTTTTTCTCAAAGATCGAGACTTAATTATGTACTCTTCTATAATAGACACCATTATATTTTAGAGTTTAATTAATCTACTTATGTCACAAATGTTTGATATGCACCTTATGGATGTAGTAAAAACCTATTTATATGATTTACTAGATAGTGACATGACAGTGACGTATATGTGAAAATACCTTGAGGATTTAACTTGCTCAAAGCATGTAAGTCAAAAATATGTGTTCACTTAAACTGCAAAAGTCATTGTAAGGGTTGAAATAGTACTTCCATATATGATATAATAAGAACGATGAGTGTCATTTGACAGAAGGTACAAAAATGCTAACTTGAGTTTGATTGAAACTCTTGAATAACATGATACTTATATGTATACTCCGTTAAAATGACTTACATCGAGCAAATCATTATGAATTATTTAATACATTGATATGTTGATTTTGTAATCCAACTCACATCCTTGTCGGCATTAGGGAGGAAATATGAAATATAAATGATAGAATGCCGCAAATATCTCGTTGGATTAATTATTTAGATTCACGCACTATGAACTAGAAGTTCATCAAACGATTTAGTGCAAAAGGTCACTACAAGAAATTCACTGTATAACGACGGAATATTCCGTCGGTAAACCGTAATAATCCGTTGGTAAAAATATTACCGACGGAATACCGACGAAAATAAGGCGTCGGGTCAGGCTTTGTCGGTAAATTTTACCAGACGGAATTTTCCGTTGGTAAATTTTACCGACGGATTTCCGACGAAACTATTCCGTCGGCAGACTGTCCCCGGATATTCTGTCGGGGACGTATCACCGACGTTTTACCGACGGAATATATCCGTCAGTACCGTTACCGACGGAACTTTAGAACTTTACTGACGGAATTCCGTCGGTAACCTGTCGGTATCTTGTTTTTTTTAAATAATTTTTTTTTTATTTTTTTGTACCCAATTCTCGACAACCTGTATTTTTTAACCAACCAACACATCACATACATATAACTATTCAAATCAAGTCAAAAAGCAAACCGAAACGGAAATATAAATATATAAATTATAAAATCCAAATATTCAGTATATATACATGAAACATAAATAAGTCAATCATAAAGAGGTGGGAGGAGGGGACTGAGTGCTGTCGTTCGGAGGCTCTCGTCGGCTAGAGGGGTTCCATAAGCTGGGTCATCTGCGCATTCATGAATGCGACCTGCTCCTCGAGGCTCCTCCTAGCTGCCGACTCCTCCTCCAGTCGGCGCATGATCTCGGCATTGCTCTGAGATAGCCCAAGTGAAGAAGTAGAAGAGCGGCTGGCGGCGTTGATGTAGCCGCTCCCTTCCTCGCCGAAACCGTACAGCCGCTGCTTGTTGTCCCGAACCCCTTCCAACCGCAGATAAATCGCATTTTTATCCGCGTTGGGGCCTTCTTCAGCAGCAATCCGCTCCACCTCCGCCTATTACAATATAAAAATAGAAATTAGTCAAACTCAGAATTCTAGAATAATATTTTATATATTGTAATTGTGTGCTTACATGAAGTCTCGCTGCCTTTATGTTGGAGAAGTCTCCACCTTTGTAATGGAGACTCTGGAAAGTGCCAAAGGCGGTGGACTCTAGGGGTGTAAGTGGTTCCGCTCCGAACTGTGAAACCGATCGGACCGAACCAAACCAAACCGAAAAATGTGGTTCGGTTCGGTTTCGCGGTTTGGTTCGGTTTATTTTTTTAGAAACCGTTTACATTCGGTTCGGTTCGCGGTTTCAAGAATTTTTGAACGGTTCGAACCGAACCGAACCAATATCCTATTTTTTAATTTTTTAATTTAATATTTGTCTTTTTTATATGAGAATATTATTGGATTTAGATATTAGATTTAAGTTAAGATCAATTCTAATCTATACAAATGAAGAAAAATGAGTAACAATTCTATACTTGTGAGTTCGGAATGAGTGACATCCTATAAACTATTATTCTTGCATTATTTTGGATTTAAAAAAAATATAAAAAAATAAAAAGGTGAACCGAGGAACCGAACCGAACCAAACCATTTATAAGCGGTTCGGTTCGGTTCCGATATTGAAAAATCCATCGAACTGAACCAAACCGAACTATTTCTATGTGTTTGGTTCGGTTCCTAAAATAGATAAAAAACCGAACCGAACCGAACCGTTACACCCCTAGTGGACTCTAAGGAGCATCCCCTCTGAGAAGCCTATTCATCACGTGCATAAACAAAATCATGTCAAAAACAAAGACATAAGAAGCTAAAAAACATATAAAATGAGACTTACCGTAGACTGTGAGTACTGTAGGGCTGACCGGGACCCTCCTTTGTGCTTGCTCATCCCGACGCCCGGCTCTGGCTCTGACTTGCGGCACTGGGAAGCAGTCTCTGACTTCTGGAGTACCTCTGGCCGCATCCAGTACTCGTTGAGGGCCGCCCACCTCTTTGTGTTGATGTAGTCCGGTTTTTTAGGGCGGCCCTTCTTCATTTTGAAGTGTCAATCACTGAACCTCTTGGACGCCCTCTTCTGCCACGTGGTGGACTGCCTGGTCCCAGTCAGCAGGCCTAACTGAAAATAACGAAAATAACGAAAAATAATTAGAATGCTGTTCGGAAAAAGGCCTAACTTGAAAATAACTGAAAAATAATTGAAATATACCATACTAAATGGTAAAATGTGAATACAGAACTTATAGATATAGGTTATGAAATAAACAAAAATATAGGAATAAAAAATATAGTAAAATGAACAGAGCTGGGGACATGAATGGATTAACATGATCAAGATGTTATCTACCATCAGAAGCTGACAACTTTGGATGGAAGATAAGTAGAATTAGAATGCTGTTCGGAAAAAGGCCTAACTGCACCGGAAGCTATATCTTAAACTATTCCAATAACGAATAGTGGCATCCATCATACTTCCTCTCGTATTTTGTTCACAAAAACTCTCTGCCACCTAAACATTTTAAATTTTGAATCCAACCACTAAACTATTATGTTATCTCATTCCGTCATTCAGTTTCATTTCAAATTTCTTGAACCAAGAAAACGTGCAAATGCAACCGCTGGGATAAAATTGCAGACAAGTAGAAAAAACATCATTGTCAAACTATTAGCTCCTATTCTTAAGAATAAACAATAACTTAGCACAAAAGATTTCTGTTGGATATGAGTCAGTAGATGATACTCAGCTGTTGTTCGGTTAAAAGAAAATTGGGGGAAATCATAGTAGTACTATGGAATTGAAGATCCCAAAACCTAGCTGATATCAGTAGATTAGTGTGTCGTTAGGATTAGCTGATGTATAGGTTAGACTTGATATATTGTTTATTTTTTGTCTAAGTCCTGTACGGGGTAATTGTTGAACTGATCTTCTGTCGAAGATACTTTTCAGAACCCCACGTCATCAGTGTAATCGCTTGTGTTCTTCAGTCAGCAACTGATCTTCCACTTAGTCAAAGACAACGCATCAGCTGACAAATCATCAGTAGAAGATTACTCCCAGCTGATAGTCATCAGCAGAAGAACAGAAACAAGCACAGTACCTTCGCAGTCACCAGCTGACCTACTCAGTAGATGCCGTGTCAGCCGACTCAGCTGAAGAAGACAGAGACTTTTCAGTCTACTGTATCCTACGGAAAGCGACCCAGCTATTCAAGTCTTTTCGAAAAGTTCAGCAGAAGACATACGAGGTTGTTGAACGGTCAACTCTGACATTCTCACCAACTACAAACCTCGACCAATGAGAAGCCGACAACGCTTACCTACTCTACACAGTAAAGCTGCTCTCATGAACAGTGCATTAACTACCCTGCTGCAACAAGTTCGAATTAATGACCGTTTTTCTTGGAAGCTTGTGACACGTGGCATCGTCGTCTCCAACGAACATATGCCATAACTCACAACTATAAATAGAGAAGTTTTTGAAGCTCCGAAAAGAGACGGAATTTCGAAGGGACAAGCTCAAGTTCATAAACGCTCTAGAACACTAAAAGATCATCCAGATGAAAACTTGCTTACTTAGAAGATTTCTCAGTTTTTCTCTCTAGAGTTCTTACATCCCTTTCTTCTCTAGACTAAGCTCATTGTCATATTTATAGCTTAGATTCGAAGGAGTTCACATTTAGTGAATTGTTCTTATTGTAAGAACTCCTTCTCAGTTGGAGAAAATTCCCTTCCCTTTCAGACTTAGGTTTGGATTATAAAGTCGCTAAGGACTATAACTTAGAGGAGACGTCCGGTCAAAGACGGGATCCCTGCCGAGGCTTGCTCGGAATAATCAACAAGTTCTCCCGCCTTGTTCGGGACCGTGGACGTAGGATCTTGCGTATCCGAACCACGTTAAATCGCTTGTGTTCTTTTACTGTTTTATTGCATAGCATTCAACTGACTTGAAAATCATAAGCTTGCATAAAACGTATTTATAAAACGCACAGCCAAAAGATTTAATTTGCTAAAACGTGTTTTCAAAAGAGACGAATTCCGGGCCCCACACTTTCCGCACAACAGATCTCCGATCGATTCTCAAAGTGCGACAACAATCGGTAGGAGAGAGCTCGATGGCCGACTCACTCTGTCCGGCCGATCGAAGGCTTATTTGGGCACTGTTCATCGGTTGCAATCATCGCCTCGGTGACCTTCATTGAGAAAAAGAAACCGAGCTCGTGTGTATTCACCCCCCCCCTCTACACCTGACTTATCGTCTCCGGACCAACAATTGGTATCAGAGCACACGGTGTTCAACTGATCGCCGGTTCTGAAATACTGGTCCTCTCGAACTGATCTTGAAAACCGTTTTCACTGCATAAGCATCTTTTCAGCATCCTTATACTCTTACTCTTACGATATCTGATATGTCAGGTATTAAGATGGTACCGATGTTCTCAATAGAGAACTACACGGTATGGCGCGTACGTATGGAGGCACACCTAACGTCACTCCACGACAGCATGTCAGATGCCCTAGAGTCAGGACCGATCATTCCCATGATCGACAGCGTAGTATTTGCTGCTGGAGGAGGCGTGGGAGCACAAACTGGTGCTAAGGTTCCCAAAGACAAATCTGCCTTCACGCCTGAAGAAAAGAAGCTGCACAACCTTGACCGAGTTGCACGTAATGCCATACTGACTACGCTCAGTGATTCACACCTCGGAAGGGTACAGGATTGCAAGACGGCGAAAGAGCTATAGGACGCCTTGGTGCATCGAGCCATGGAACCCCTCAGATCAAAGAAAACAAGCTCGAGCTAGAGCTTCAGAAATTCGACACCTTTGCAATGGAGCCTACTTGAAACCATTGACGAGCTGAGTGTCGATTCACCAATCAAGTCAATGTCATCAATGGGTCGGGAGGTCGTTCACCAACAAGGAGATGAACACCAAGATCTTGAGAGCGTTGCCCGACGAAGTGGCTTCCATTTGCTACTTATTTACGTCGCTCGATCTAAATGCTCTAACTCCCGATGTTATATTTTCATAATTAAAATCGGAGGAATTCGAGCATAGCCTACCCCAAAAGTGCTTAAGCGCTCCGGTGACACACGGTTCGATCACGCCTTCAAGGTAACGATCAGCAATACGGAGCCAAGCCTATTTCCTCAAGCAAAGCCGTGGCCACATCGCAGCAAAGTCTTCCGAGACTTCGGGCCCCGACCGGCCTAGCACCGATGGCTCTCAAATATCGGAGGGAAAAGGAGAGAGTCGAAAGGCCGAGGAAATACAACCGAGATTCTTCTTCAGGTAAGAAAGACTATCATAAGAAAGAAGAATCTAATCCTTCTACTGAATGCAGGAAATCGGAGTCTGCTGCCAGTCCGTCTAAAGACTCAGCTGGTAAGAGCAGCAGAACATCCACCTGCTACAACTGCAAGAAGGAGCGACACTATCAGTACGATTGTCCCAAACTCTCAACTGCTCAAAGAGCGAACGGCGAGCCGGGAGAAAGAAATTCGCCGAGAGACGGCAGGCCTATATAGCCGGAGAGATATCCGACAACTCAATTGAGGAGGATACATTCATGTATTCTTCTGAAGACGAAGCCGCATTCGTCGCAGTTGAGGTCGCAGAGACAGTTCCTGATGAGTCAGCCGAATACTGTCTGATGGCCGGAGAAGAGGCTGAGGTAAATTCTAAACACATTATTACCTCTTCTTCACACAACACACAAGATACGTGCTCGGTCACAGATGATCCTCTAGATGTAGTACAGGCCTACGACGATCTACTAGAGGAACAGATTCAGCTGAGCAGAGAGTTCAGCAGAACCATCCAGGAACTTGAACATGTAAAGGCTGAGCATCAGAGACTTTCTTCTGATTGTCAGGTCTCTACTGAGTCAGTGGATCTAGTTGCGAGACTCAAGGAAGAGATTGAATCTCTTATGACTAAGTCTCAGCTTCAAGAGACTCATATCTCAGTTCTGACCAAGGACAATTCTGAGAAAGAGACTGAAATAGCCCAGCTCAGTCAGAAGCTCACAGACGTGCAGAATGACTATGACTCACTCAGAAGGAGTGACGAGGTCTGGAGAGGTTTGATGAATGAACAATACCTGGGAGCGAAGGAGAAGCTTGAAAGCATGTTTAGAGCACAACGGCCAACTGCTGTGAAGGAATGCCTTGGCTATACCCACGAAGCTTCCACCTTCAAAAGCTCAGCAACTCTGGCTTATAGGTTCGTCAGAGGAAAGGTGCAATCTGCTGACACCACACCTCAGGCGAAGAACAAAAAGAAAATAATTGCACCTCAGCCGAGTAGCAACAAGCAGCTGACCAAAGGTTCCAGCCCTAGGACACCGCGATCAAATTCAGGGGGAACCAAGAAGGTCAGATGGGCAGAACAGTACAAGGAGCCACTGTATGAGCACCCGGCTCAGTACGGCTCGTACTACTATGAGCCCAGGGTCAGGAGAAGCGCTAAGACTCAGAAGAAGAAAGCGCCTGAACCCAAAATCATCAGCAGAAAGTCAGTATCTCCAAGTCCTGTGGAGAAGAAAGCTGACAAGGTTCAGAAGAAGGAGTCTAGGATTTCTAAGGTCCCGAGACAGATCTGGGTTCCAAAATCACCGACTAACCAGTAAAGACCCAACTGAACCAAAGGGTACCTAAAAATGCCTCTGTTTTGCAGGTGCATAAGGACCCATGGATAGTGGACAGCGGCTGCTCGAGACACATGACTTACCAGAAGAGCCTGCTGACCAACTACGTACAAGAAGATGGTCCCAGAATTGAATTCGGTGATAACTCAAAAGGCTACACAAGGGGATACTGAACGCCGAACATTGGGGACCGCCACGGTTCAAGAGTAACATATGTTGAAGGACTTCAACATAATCTCCTTTCGATCGATCAATTTCGTGATAATCTTAACAGAGTAATCTTTGACGTTGGTTTTTCGTGATATTGTTGACAAATCTACGGGGAAAACGGTGTTATCGGGTTCGCGGAGGAAGAACATCTATGTTGCAACCGGAATACCGCTGAGAACCCGAGGCTTGCTTGCTCGCACGAGACTAAACCAGGTGACAAGTCGGTGGCTATGGCACAAGAGACTCGGCCCACCGAACTTCAAGACCATGAACAAGCTTGTCAAGAACTCTAAAGTCAGAGGACTGCCCAACGAATCGTTTATCAAAGACAGAAATTGTGAAGCGTGCCTCAAGGGAAAGCAAACAAAGAGTAGCAATCCACCTATTTCGTCACCTTCCACTGATGGAATCCTTCAGCTGCTTCACATGGACTTATTCGGGCCAGTCTCTCCAGTGACTATAAGAGGCAAGAAGTATGCCCTCGTCGTCATTGACGACTACTCGAGATATACTTGGGTCATCTTCATCGCCAACAAATCTGATGTTCAGACTGAGTTACCTAATCTACTGAAGAAACTCAGTGTGGAAAAGAACATCAAGATTAAGAAGATACGCTCAGACAGAGGGACAGAGTTTCTAAACTCAGTAGTTAAGACATACTGCGATAAAGAGGGAATTAAGCACGAGACATCAGCTGCACGCACCCCTCAGCAGAACGGACTTGCTGAACGTAAGAACAGAACACTCAAAGAAGCAGCAAGAACGCTCCTAGCAGACTCAGGACTACCCTCAAAGTTTTGGGGCGATGCTACCGACACCACCTGTTACACTCGGAATCGCTCACTACCGACACAAAGAACACATGAAGACGCCTTACGAACTGTGGAAAGGGAGAATTCCTTCTATTTCTCATTTTCATGTTTTCGGCTGTCCTTGCTTTATCCACAATAATGGGAAAGATCAGTTGAAGGTCTTCGATAGCAAATCTGATCAAGGAGTATTCTTAGGATACTCCCGAGTCAGTAAAGCCTTCAGAGTCTTTAACTATCGGACTCTTTGTGTGGAGGAAAGCCATCATGTTGTTTTTGATGAATTTTTTACTAAGAACAGGAAAGATACAAAGTCAAATACTGAAGATGTCAGCAGCAAGCTACAGGATCTCGGACTGAATGATAAAGCTGAAAAGATCTAGCATTGTTGGGATGATGAGTCAGACGATGAAGAAATTCAGACTCAGCCAACAAGCAACGTAGCTGACCTAGTTGATTCTCCCAAACTGAATCAACAACAGGTAACATCAGTCGATGAGGAAGCCCCAGTGGTAACTGAGACCTCTACTGTGAATATAAACTCAGGGGGAACGATTAATGTTCCTAAGCTAAATGCCCCTGAACCTGGAAACTCAGTAGACCCTAACCTTCTTACTGAATTGCTTGATCACGTAACGCACTACTGAAATGCCTAATACACCTGACCGTGCGTAAGTAGTATCGAAGAAGAAGCCCGACTCAGGCGTTCGTGGCTCGATGCTCATTCTTCAGATCTTATCATTGGAGATCCATCAGCAACTATAAGGACGAGATCAAGATTAAGTCAAGGAGAAAGCTCACTTTACTCTTGTTTTCTATCTACAGAAGAACCTCAGTCGATAGAGGACGCACTTAAAGATGCTGACTGGGTCATTGCTATGCAAGAAGAGCTGAACCAGTTCGTCGAAATGAAGTTTGGGAGCTTGTCGACGTACACAGACATCGGCACGTGAATGGAACTAAGTGGGTCTTCAAGAACAAGCGAGATGAAAACAACGTCATTGTCGAAATAAAGCTCGACTAGTTGCTAAAGGATACGATCGGGCGAGAGGAATTGACTTTGATGAAACATTTGCTCCGGTCGCCGGATTGGAAGCCATTCGTCTTTTCCTAGCTTATGCAACACATCGGGGATTTAAGGTATATCGGATGGATGTGAAGTCAGCTTTTACGAACGGCGTCGAAGGAAGAAGTCTACGTGGAACAACCGCCGCTTTCAGCGGGGACATCGGGTGTACGAGACTTAGGAAAGCTCAGTATGGGTTAAAACAAGCACCCGGGGCTTGGTATGATACCCCTATCGGACTTTCTACTTGTAAAAGGTTTTCGAAGGGACGGTAGATCGCACCCTATTCAACATAAAGTCAGGAGATGACATTCTACTGGTGCAAATCTACGTGGACGACATCATTTTCGGCTGCAGAAACGAAGTCATATGTTAGCAGTTCGAGAAGATGATGAAAGAGAAATTCGAGATGTCCATGATGGGAGAGATGAATTATTTCCTTGGATTTCAAGTGAAGCAATCACCTGAAGGAATCTTCATCAATCAAGCCAAATACACTCGAGATCTTCTCAAGAGATTCGGGCTGCGACTCCAAAGCAAGCCAGTCAAAATCCCCATGAACACGAACTTTAAAATCGATCTAGACAAAGAGGGAGCTTCTGTTAACTCTACTAATTATAGAGCTATTATAGGCTCTTTACTTTATTTAACAGCTAGCCGTCCTGACATAACTTATGCTGTAGGTGTATGCGCAAGATTCCAAGCGGATCCCAAGCGAAGTCATTTAGACTCAGCAAAGAAGATTCTGCGCTATTTAAGAAGAACACCTGATGCTGGGTTATGGTATCCTGCTGATAATAACTTAATACTAACAAAGTTATTTCGATGCCGATTATGCGGGATGCAGGATAGATCGAAAGTCAACTTCCGGAACTTGTCAGTTCCTAGGCAGCAAGCTGATTTCTTGGTTTTCAAAGAAGCAGCATTCAGTAGCAACGTCCACTACTGAAGCTGAGTACATGGCTGCATGAAGTTGATGTGCCCAGATCCTTTGGCTTCGACAACAACTTAGAGATTATGGTATAACTCAGGATGAAGTGCCCATCTACTGCGACTCCACAAGTGCAATTGCCATAACTCAGAACCCAGTTCTACATACCAGATGCAAGCACGTGGATATCCGACACCACTTCATCAGAGACCATGTCGAGAAGAAGGATATCAAGATGGAGAAGATCCATACTGACAAGCAAAGGGCAGATATACTGACCAAACCACTAGCTGAGAACAAAGTTCGGGAGAACTATCAGTTGAGCTAGGTCTACTGGATCCTACTGAGATGCGTCAGTAGATGCCGACTACTGAGAACATCATTGCCCAATAATTGGTAACAATTGGTATCAGCATAAGGAATCAGTACGACAGGTCAGATAACTAAGTACAGTGACTCAGTTGGGAAAGTCACACTGTACACAGCTAGGGGGAGCATAGTCATCAGCATGACAACCATTCTCCTTATACATAACGGTAACCAGTTGATAAGTTCAGCCAAAGAGGTTCGGTAACCAGCTGATAAGTTCAGCGTAATATTGTGTACTTATTTTTTTTTGAAGCATGCTCGCATTTATTGCATCAGTCGCTCACACTCAGTAGTTAATGTGCATTCATTTCCCGCCATTAATAGTTTAAGGAAAGGTCAGAAGGAAACCTCTTCATTCACATAAACTGAGTAATTAATGATGTCTGTCGCGCATTTAATGCATGTCTTCTCACTTACCTTTATTACGTAGATCTATGTTTTAGGTGGCTTTTGTAATCATTCCTATTATAACATTAAATCTTAGCCGTTCATAGTTTTTGGAAGATTAAAACTCAGTCGTTGGATTGAAACTTACAATCAAGCCAATATATATAAAATCTTTCATCTTCTATCTTTTTCCTCACTTTTCGCCATTATCAAATCCTAAGAGCTTTTATCGCAAATCAGTTTCCATCTCAAACCTCTTATAACTGCTTTGCCTGTGCATCTCTCAAGCTCTCATACTCGGTAATGTATTCAAATCTGCTGACAACTACTGACTTACTCTATTTTCAAGTGCTAACATATGTTTTGCAGATTTCTATGGCGATCATACAGACTCCTGAACCAATAGTGGAGATCATGGCCATCCGAATTCAGTTCGAACCCACAATGGCTTTTCGCCAGGTGGACATTCCGTATCTGGAGCCAATGTTCGATGCTCTGGAGAGGTCAGGGTTGGAGACCCTTGTGACTGTTGGGATTTTGTATACTGGAAGCACTTTTTATGCTTGTATACAATGTGTTTTTGTCCTTACCACTGTTTTATTCTCCTATCTGATAAATATGTATATTTGCACATGTTATCCTTTATCTTGTATAATAGTTAGATTTGTGTGGTGTGTCGGGTATCACAGAAGACAACACAAATTGGTTGAACTAACAAGATATAAACAGTTAACACAGCTGAGACAACTTAAGGATGAAGTTGTCGGTTTAAGCTAGCGATTTAGATAAGAAGTGGCTTGTCTTAGCCGCTTGTCTTTCTTGGTACACTTAAGGTGGTGTATTGACGGATCACAGTGAGATGTGTTTTCCTAACAGACATTAGTGGAAAACCAAGATCTCGGTGACTTAGCTAGTCTTTAGCTTGGTAAGACTTCAGCTGAGTGCATTTGGCTATCTATCACTTTGACCTACTATGGTGAACGTCCAATGAGCGACCGGATCTACGTATCTTGGGTGTTAGTAGTCATTTGTGGCTCGAGTCCGGTTGTCCGTATCTTGCGGCCGTATCCCGGGAATGGGTTGATAATATCCCCCGAGGAACTCGAAAGGATTAGCACACTAAACCCGGCCGGTTGATTAAGTTCGAAGTGTGTTAATAAGGTCGAGTGGTACTACTCGGGAATATAAGATGTTAATTAATTTAAGCTGTCGGTGAGCTTAATTAATTAACGGATATTTCTATCTTAAATACGGAGATCTATTAAGTCTAAAATACAAGCCCTTGCTCAAATTGGGATAAAGGGGTAAGTCAGCACGGATTCTCTAGTGGAATGAATCTGTGTTAATTAATTAATTTTGCTCTGGGCTGAGCATGGATAATTAATTAATTGGAGGCCCAACTTTATTTCTTGTATTGGATCCCTGGTCTGGCCCAATTAGTTGTCTAGTAATTTATTGTCTCTCAGAATTCATTATTAATGGATTAATGTATTTTTACATTATTTAATAATGTCATTTATTCGGAATTAATTGGTGGGCCAATTAATTGATAAATATTAGTAGCCCAATAAATTAATTAATTATATTATGGGCTGGTTATGTGGAAGCCCATTGGAATATAATTAAATTAATGGGCTACAAATATATTAATATTATATAGGTTTTTGAAGCCTATATATATTAGTATTCTGTTCAGAAACTCATACAATTGATTCATAAAAATCGAGAGTGGCGTGAGTTTATAGAGAGAGAATAAATTTATTTTCTTCAGATCTCTGACCACCCAGAGGGAGAAAAAGGCCGGGACACAGATCAGAAGATCTGACACAAGAGCAACAATCGGAGCCGCGACAACACACCAGGAGGAAGGTAGCCTTACTGTAAACACTATTATTCCTTCAATTGGTATCAGAGTCTGGTTTAGGCTCTGATTGTTGTTTAATCGTTTTTTATTTCGTCGTTATCGGGTTTATTTCGTGTTTGGGGCGGCCTGCGAGCCACTGTTTTGACCCCGTTGTATCGTTTTTCTCGTGAGAAAATCCACGAGTAGTTGATAGGATCAATGTGCTATGTGATTGTATTTTAATTGTACTGTAATTGGTCCGGGAGGCACGGAATACGAGACGACGAAAATCAGATTTTCGCAGCGAAAACCCTAGTTTATCTAGGGTTCCGCCGCATCTTGCGGCGGAGATTCCCGGCGCGTCCGACGTCGGATCGACGATCGGCTTGAACCGCTGGAATCCTCGTCTTACGAGCTTCGCGTCGATTGGTCGCAAGGGATCATCCGATCCCGGATGCGATCGGAATCGACGTCTGAAGTTCGCTGCTCACCATGAATTCATTCCGGCGAATCGTTTGAAATTCGGGAAATTGAGGAACTAATCTCGGCCGGAATCCGTTACCCGGTGGTCTTGAGTGTTCCAACATCATTTCCCCTCTTTCAATTGATCGAATCGCGGCTCGGAAAGGTCGAATTTGGGCGGCGAACGCGCGGCGGCGGAGGCGCGATTTATCGCGCTGAACGCGACGCGGCGGCGGCTCCAGGCGTCCGTTCTTCACAGATCCGACGTCCTGGGGACGTCGGGCGGGGCTGGAGACGGTGCAGGAGGGCCGGAGATGCTCGAGAAAGGCACGGCGGCGCGCGCGGCGCGGCGGCAGCGCCGCGCCGCGCGGCGGCGGTCGCGCCGTTCCGGCGGCGTCTCGGCGTGGGGAGGCCGGTTCCCAGCATCTCCATGGTGCGGCGACCCTCCCGGTGTAGGCGGCCGGCCGGGAATCGGCCGGGATGAAGACGGCGGCGGGCGGCGGTTTGCGTGAGGAAGACGGCGACGTGGCGCGGCCGACGTGGCGAGCCACGTCGGCCCCTAGCCGAGTCGGCATCCACGTGTGCGCCACGTGGCTGCCACGTGGCAGACCCCTGATGACGTGGTGACGGCTGTTTTCCAAGCAGTTTTCAGATTCGAAGATCTGTATCATGATCGGGATATGTAATAGTTATGAATTACGTGTTTTTAAAGCCCGATAACGATTTTATATTTCCTATTTGCGTATTTATTTTTAATTATGCTTTAGCATGCAATTGTATGATTAATTGCGCTTAGAAAAGCATGTAAATAGGATTTATGTCTTTATTAAAGCATGTTTTATTTTTCGCGAGCACGTTTTATTATGTGCGTTTAGAAATTGCATGCTTTAGGAATTATGTGTGATTGCATGATTCGTTACAAACCTTTTGAACAAAAAGACTAAGCAACTTTAAAATTAAATGTTTAATTAGATTCCATTAATTTGGATTTTAAACACTTAATCGGACCTCCATTAATTGGACTCTACACGAAAGTAGTAAGATTATGTAAGTAAACGTCCACCTGCGTGGCTTGCTTGCATTTTTGAGCTACCAGTTTTGTGAGATGAGTTTTCCAAAACAATATTTGATTATTATTGAGTAGTGAAAGCGAAGCCGTAAACGTCCACCTGCGTGGCTTGCGTGCCTAGTAAACACGAGTACTCTAGAAGATAATAATTAAATAGGATGGCTAATTAGATCAAATTGAATGCGGCATGGTTCGAGTAAGTATGTCAATTTCAAGAATTTGATTCTATTTGGTCAAATTAATGGTCAATGTTTAGATGTCACCGCAGGTACAATTCACTTCCCTCGAAGTCCCTTCCCGCGTTTTAATAGTGACATGGTCCAGAATATCGAACTATTAATTTCATTCGTCTCAAGAACCTAGACATGGATTGAAATTAAAGAGCTAGGTAAATAGCTTGGTTTAGGGTTACGCTAGTAAACGTCCACCTGCGTGGCTTGCTAGTGGAATTCCTAGAGCGGTTCGAGGTTTTTAACATCATTGGTTTTTCAAAAGGTTACAATGATTGTTAATTACGAATTATGTGCAAATATTAATTTTATACATGCTTTTAAAATTATATTTTTTCAGATATGTCTGTTCGAAATTTTTCATGTTCCTAAACAGTCTCACCAATCAAACCCTAATGGGTTTAACAATTTTTAAATAATTTTTACAAAGTGGAAGAGAGATCTTACCTCTCCCAATAAAAGCTCTGCAAAGGTCCTATAAGAACTTCTGTTTTAGGATCGCTATGTCTAAGAACGAGTTTACTATAAGTATGTTACTCAAATCTTTGGTAGCGGTCAAAGAGGTTATAGGAAAGGGCGAGAGTGCTCAAGTCTTGAATATCCCTAATAGTTCAAGGAATCCTCCGAAAGGCGGAAACCAGAAAAAGAGCAGAAAGGGTGGTCAATTCAAGAAGAGCAGTGGGAGTAAGAAGACGGTCCTTATCGGCGGCATGCGAATGCCAAAGAAGAAAGGAAGGTTCTTCAAGAATGGTAAGAAAGGACACTGGAATAATTATAATCTAGATGTCAAGGCAAAACAGAAAGAGATGCGAGTCGCTCTTGTAACTGAAACTGTTCTGGTTTCCTCTTCTACCCACGAATGGGTAGTGGATTCGGGGGCAACTGATAATGTTTGTTACACCTTGCAAGATTTCTTGCAGAAAAGGCAATTGAGCAATGGCGAGGTAGAAGTCTCAATGGACAATGGATCGAAAGTTCCTGCAATTGCCATTGGAGATTTAAATCTATCTTTTGATAGTTCTGTTTTAGTATTTAAAGAAGTTTAATGTGTGCCTGAGTTTAGGCGAAACATTATTTATGTTTCAAAACTCTGCACCATGGATGGTTATAAATCAAGTTTTGATAGTGAAGTTTCTATCATGCAAGACGATGATTTTATCTGTGGTGGACCATTAAACGGATCTTTATATACTATTACTTGTAATCCGCGTAATTCTGTTAATGTTGTTTCCTCATCATCAAATCCTAAGAAGAGGAAAGAGTCTTCTATGGTAAACCAAACTTATCTGTGGCACTTAAGACTAGGTCACATCAATCTTAACGGCACTCAAAGGTTGGTGGAATATGGATAATTGGAGTCTCTCCAAGTTGAACCATTTCCAACCTGTGAAACCTGTTTGGAAGGAAAGATGGTGACTAGGCCTTTTAAGGCAAAGGGTTATAGAGCCACAGAAGTAATAAGTTTGATACATTCTGACTTGTGTGGGCCTATGTCTACACAAGCTCGTGGAGGGTATGAGTACTTCGTCACATTTACTGACGATTACTCGAGGTATGATATGTTTACCTTCTTCACCACAAGTTGGATTGCTTTGAAACCTTTAACGAATTCAAGGCAGAAGTGGAGAAGAAGTTAGGTAAAGATATCAAAACACTGCGATCTGATCGTGGTGGGGAATACCTATCCAACGAGTTCAAGGACTACTTGACAGAATGTGGGATTACATCCCAATTGACAGCACCGGGCATGCCTCAGCAGAATGGTGTGTCAGAGAGAAGGAACCAAAGTCTCTTAGAGATGGTTCGGTCGATGATGAGTTATGCAACTTTGCCAGTTTCCTTTTGGGGATATGCCCTAGAGACTGCAGCATACTTGCTGAACCGTGTGCTTTCCAAGTTGGTACAAAAGATCCCTTTCGAGTTGTGGAGCGGGCACAAACCCAGTATGCACCACTTAAGGATTTGGGGTTATCCCGCTTATGTCTTTGAATAGGCAGGCCGACAAATTGGAATCACGTTCAGAAGTGATGTTGTTCATAGGGCATCCGAAGAAAACGAAGAGTGGATACTTTTATGATCCTAAAGAATAGAAGATCGTTGTTAGCCCTAACGCTCGGTTCTTAGAAGAGGATTACACTAGTAACCATAAATCTCGAGTCGACATCATCCTTGAAGAATTACAAGGTGGTCGAGTTCCACTTGAACAACCAGTAGTGCAAGATAGTACTCCACGAGTAACCGCACAATCCGTTAACACGACTCCTAACACCGTTCGACATAGTGGGAGGGTGATATTTACACCTGATCGGTATGTTCACTGGGGAGACGTTTGATTATCTCCCGGCAGATGAACAAGATACCGTGGATCCCTGGACTTACAACGAAGCAGTGGGAGATGTAGATGCACCATGGACTCGAAATTTGAGTCCATAACTGATATGGATGTATACGAGATCACTGAACTACCTGAGGGCTGCAATGCTATTGGTAGTAAGTGAGTATACAAGAGAAAGAGAGAGCACCGAATGAAGAGATCATGGCGTTTAAGGCCAGGCTAGTGGCGAAGGGTTTTACCCAGAAAGAAGGTATCGATTATGAAGACACCTTCTCGCCTGTAGCAATGATCAAGTCCATTCTGATTCTCCTTGCCATATCAGCTCACATGAACCTAGATATCTGGCAAATGTATGTCAAAAACCGCATTCCTAAACGGTCACCTTGAAAAAGGTAGGGACATCTACATGAAACAGCCAGATGGTTATGTGAAGGAGGGCGAAGAGCATCTAATTTGGAAGCTTAAGAAGTCTATTCATGGACTTAAGCAAGATTTCCGGTTATGGCACTAGCGTTTTCGACGAAGTAGTCAAATCCTATGGATTTGTATCCTGTCCTAACGAGGTGTGTGTAACGTATTTGTGTTAACGGATCAGTGGTGTTTCTTGCATTTTACGTAGATGACATCCTTCGCATTAGCAATAATGTTGAAGTGTTATCAGACGTAAAGACGTGGTTATCCGAGCAGTTTCAAATGAAGGACTTAGGTGAAGCTGCTTACATCCTTGGGATCAAGGTTATACGAGATCGCAAGAAAAGGATGTTAAGCTTGTCACAAGCGTCCTACATTGATACTGTTATTGCTCGTTTCAGCATGCAAAATGCCAAGAGAGGTTTTGTACCTTTCAGACATGGCATTTTTCTATGCAAGAATCAGTGCCCTGAAAACGCCTGAAGAGATAGAAAATATGAGGCAAGTACCATATGCTTCCGCTGCCGGTAGCCTCATGTATGCGATGCTTTGTACGAGAGCAGATATCTCACATGTTGTATGCATGGTTTCAAGATATCAGTCTAACCCTGGAAAGGAACACTGGACTGCGGTCAACCATATTCTCAAGTACCTTAAACGGACTAGAGATTATAGGCTTGTTTACCAGTCAGACAGTCTAGTGTCTTTGGGTTATACAGAATCGGATTTCTAGGCTGACAGAGACGAGAAGAAGTCTACCTCGGGTTATGTGTTTACCTTGGGAGGTGGAGCCGTTTCATGGAGGAGTGCAAAGCAGAAATGCATTGCGGACTCAACCATGGAAGCAGAGTATGTGGCTGCTTCAGAAGCTTCGAAAGAGGCAGTTTGGCTCAAGAATTTCCTCCAAGATCTTTATATTGTTCAGAATTTGCCTAAGGCGATCACGATTTATTGTGATAAATGCGGGTGCAGTAACAAATTTTAAGGAACCTAGATCTCACAAGGCATCTAAACACATAGACAGGAAGTACCATATTATACGAGTATTCGTAAATCGAGGTGACGTGGTGATTGACAAAATTGGAACCGAAGTCAACCTAGCTAATTCTTTCACGAAGAGCTTACCACTCCCGGCGTACGAAAAGCATGTTCGTGGCTTAGGGATGGTAGAGATGCCCCCCACTTAGGACTACAGAAACTTTTGTATAAGTGGGAGAAGATGTCGTGATAGATAGGATAGATAGCTAACATATAGCTGGGTACTAGTTTGTACCTAGATAGCTGAGATATAGACACATTGTATACTAAAAGTTTACTTTAGTATAAGTGGGAGAATTGTTGGGATTTTGTATACTGGAAGGACTTTTTATGCTTGTATACAATGTGTTTTTGTCCTTACCACTGTTTTATTCTCCTATCTGATAAATATGTATATTTGCACATGTTATCCTTTATCTTGTATAATAGTTAGATTTGTGTGGTGTGTCGGGTATCACAGAAGACAACACAAATTGGTTGAACTAACAAGATATAAACAGTTAACACGTACTGAGACAACTTAAGGATGAAGTTGTCGGTTTAAGCTGCAGTTTAGATAAGAAGTGGCTTGTCTTAGCTGCTTGTCTTTACTGGTACACTTAAGGTGGTGTATTGACGGATCACAGTGACATGTGTTTTCCTAACTGACATTAGTGGAAAACCAAGATCTCGGTGACTTAGCTAGTCTTAAGCTTGGTAAGACTTCAGCTGAGTGCATTTGGCTATCTATCACTTTGACCTACTATGGTGAACGTCCAATGAGCGACCGGATCTACGTATCTTGGGTGTTAGTAGTCATTTGTGGCTCAGGCTGGTTGTCTGTATCTTGCAGCCGTATCCCAAGAATGGGTTGATAATATCCCCTGAGGAACTCAAAAGGATTAGCACAATAAACCCGGCCGGTTGATTAAGTTAAGGTGTGTTAATAAGGTCGAGTGGTACTACTCAGGAATATAAGATGTTAATTAATTTAAGCTGTCAGTGAGCTTAATTAATTAACGGATATTTCTATCTTAAATACGGAGATCGATTAAGTCTAAAATACAAGCCCTTGCTCAAATTGGGATAAAGGGGTAAGTCAGCACGGATTCTCTAGTGGAATGAATCTGTGTTAATTAATTAATTTTGCTCTGGGCTGAGCATGGATAATTAATTAATTGGAGGCCCAGCTTTATTTCTTGTATTGGATCCCTGGTCTGGCCCAATTAGTTGTCTAGTAATTTATTGTCTCTCAGAATTCATTATTAATGGATTAATGTATTTTTATATTATTTAATAATGTCATTTATTCGGAATTAATTGGTGGGCCAATTAATTGATAAATATTAGTAGCCCAATAAATTAATTAATTATATTATGGATTTGGTTATGTGGAAGCCCATTGGAATATAATTAAATTAATGGGCTACAAATATATTAATATTATATAGGTTTTTGAAGCCTATATATATTAGTATTCTGTTCAGAAACTCATACAATTGATTCATAAAAATCGAGAGTGGCGTGAGTTTATAGAGAGAGAATAAATTTATTTTCTTCAGATCTCTGACCACCCAGAGGGAGAAAAAGGCCGGGACACAGATCAGAAGATCTGACACAGGAGCAACAATCGGAGCCGCGACAACACACCAGGAGGAAGGTAACCTTACTGTAAACCCTATTATTCCTTCAGTGACCAAGCATCCGCGTGCCCATCTGCTAAGGCAAGTGGCAGAAGCGTATTTCAACCTGAACTCAGTGGCTGCCGGAGGAGAAGAAGCTTCTTTCTCGTACATGAGAGAAACAGCTCCGAACAAGTGGAAGCCGACTCAGCACACCTTCAACATCCGAGAGGCTCTAGTCCTCGCGTTTCAGCTTCCTAATTCTGGTATCTCACCTATCGGATATAAGGAGAGGGAGATCAATGCCTATGTACAAAAGTTACGTGGACGCAGGTGATCCGACGTTCAAGACGGCTCTCCCGAGGAATCTTTTGCTACCTCGATCTGAGAGGTTTAGCGTATGTGGTCTCGCACATACTGACAAGCTCAGCTGGATCGTATGATCAACTGTCCAAGCCAAGGATTCAGCTGATGATGGTTATTGACGACGGAGTAGAAGTGAATTGGGCTGACTATTACACGACTCAGATGAAAGCCCAGGCCCAGAAATTCACTACTCTACCCACTGGCGAGAGGAGGTTGGCCAATGTGGGTAAGCTTCTATTCGGGACCAAGATGTCAGTCCTGATAGAGAGTGTTGTACAGAGGAACTCAGCTTTTGAAGACTCAAAGCTGTACAACACTAAGCTGATAAAGTTTAAGACCAAAGAAGCGACGGAGAAGTCAATTGGCAAAGGGCCACCTGAGCAGAAGAGAGCTGCTCCTGCCCTGCCATCTCCCGCTGATGTGTCTAAAAGGAGGAGGCTTATCAAGCCACGACCAGCTGAGGTCACTGTGGCTCAGCCGATAAATGTCATAGAACATGCTCCTCCTCCACCTCAAGATGAGCAAACCTTGGACTCCGACACATGGATGGAAGGAGCCACCCTCAAGGAGAAAGCTCAAGTCATCAGCTCCGACGACACTCAGTCGGACATTCGAGAGCCAACTGAAGAGACTGAATGGACAACAACTCATACCACTCGTCTACGTGCTACGGTGAGATTCACGATCGAGATTCCGGAGATAGGCCGAGCATGAAGACTTGGTTGACATTGCCATCGGGGCAAGAGTTCGAATCTTGCGAGGTTTTTGAACTGGGATATTCTGATAGATTTTGCAAAACCTCAGTCAGCCATCGATCTACTGACAAAGGAGCAAGATTTACAGGCAGAGATCGGATTCGGGAAGCCAGCTGATTTGGCGTCCTTCGAGGATCTTCGAGCTGCTATGCTCTATCTTCTTAGCCTGCGTACCGCAGCTCCTGCTGCTAATGCTCCGCCTCCATCTCCTCCTGCTGATGAGGGTGATGACCAAGATCAAGATCAGGAGATGGAAGGCAACCCCAAGGATGCAGAGTTGGGAGGCTCTGCTGAGGGACCAACTCCCCATGAGAAGAGCCAATCACCACCCCCTGGTACATCAGGTGAGGCTCAGGGCGCTCCGAAGTACAGTCGGGAGCAGCTCCTCGTGTTTTCTGATCAAAGGCTCGAAACAAGCTCTTACCAGATTCAACCCATTGGTTCCGTGTCCTCCAAATCAGTGAATAAGGCGATCAGACGCCAAGGAGCTAAAAACAGACTTCTCGCCAAAGACGTCCATATCAAATGGGAGAAGTATACGAAGGCGCAGACTGATAGCCTGAATAAGCTAGCCGCTGGCATCTCCACTCCTCAAGAGGCTCCTTCGCAGCCTGATTTTAAGGAGATGATCGAGCAGGTTTTGATAGCGCAAAGCGGATCTATCCGCACGCGAGTCGATTCTTGCTCCAAGCTCAAGACAAAACATTTCTTGAGCGAGTGACTCATGCTCTCACAACAGTCCAAGCTCAAATGGATGAGCGGAACAAGTTGGCTACAAACAGTCTCCAGACTGCTATTAAGCATAAGGCTGAGCCCTTGAAAGAGATTCAGAAGGAGATGAAGGAATCCAATGATCTAGCCCTGCTGAAACTCCGCTAGGAGTCAGTTGCTCATCTCAATCGATCTAGGGCAGCCCAAGAGAAGGACTGGGAGCAATATGCGTGACTTGGTCAAGGACTTCGACTCTACGATTACTCGGATCAAGGACTCGGTATACAAGCTCGAGAAAGAAGTCACGGCTATCCGTACCAACCTCGATAAGGCCGCGATGCCAAAAAGGGGGAAGGTATAATAAAAGATGAATGCGAAACGGATACGGTGATGTACGGATAATCGGGGAAAGGGTTCGGGGAGGAGAGACCCTCCACGCTGAAGAACCCGCACGGACTCGGGGGGAAAGGGCTCGGGAGGAAGGACCCTCTACTACTCGGGACAAGAACTCTTCGAGGTCCTTCTCCTAGAATTTCCACTACGACCCAACCCCCATCTCCTCTTCGCTGCTCACGTTGAAGAAGTAGCCGATTTATTGAGCGGGAGACGAGAAGAAGAAGAGCCCGAGCTCGAACAATTGCCACCGCAGAGGCCCGGGAAGGAGATTGCAAACCGTATCTACTCTTCCTTCCTCCCCGGTCCATAAGTTCAAATCAAAAGCGGAGCAAGAGGCTTATGACCTCAAAATTGCCCAACGGCTGCGAGGATAAGCTCGACCATGAGCGTCAGCATGAAGAAGCAGCAGGCGAAGCAAAGAAGCCCAAGGGTAAAGCTGTTAGGGGCAAAGGCAAGAAAAAGGTCGGATCAGGTCAAGAGCAGGAGAAGAAAGCCCAAGCAGATTTTGCTAAGGCTCTTCCGACCGAGATCCCGGCTACTACTCGAGCATTCCCACTCCTACTCTAACACACGAGCGAGATAGCGGAAGATCAAGCGACACGGGAGGCGACGGCGCAAGGCCTAAATATCGAGACGAGGAGACTGTAGGGCAGCGGCTCTCCGAGAAAAGAAAAGAATGGCTGATATGGATAAGATGATAAGCCTATCCAAGAAGCCAGCAGCTGATCTCAGAAGACAAATCCCAAGAGGATCAAGGAACAGAACATCTCTCGCCAAGAAGGACTCAGTTGTTCATGTCGATCGATGGGTTCCGACTGAGATTAATGATCAATGGGAAGAACTTAAAGAGCAATTTATCAAAGGCTACAATGTTTGGGGATTCTATCCTCGAGAGCAACCTATCGATCAAGCCTTTGATGAGTTCATGCTTATGTACAATTCAGAGCTGAGGGAACAGCTCAAGGAAATCATGAAGAGAGAGAATATTCCGTTTAAAGCTCCAGCCTTCAGGCGCATCCCACCTCCTAGAACTGCGCGCGGAGTTCTATGTACAAAGGATATAGAGGATGAGATCAGAGCTGCAGCTTCTCGCTTCGACCTGAGTGTCGACCTAGCTGAAGACGACGAGGATGTCCAGACTCTGAGGAAGAGAATCTACTTATACTATCGTCTGGAACCTCCCATGGACATATCTGCAGGATTCAGAGAGCGCACTCAAGCCTTCAGGCGTCTGTAGTCTTTCTCTTTTCTATCTTTTGTAATAGTGATAGGAACCTGTACATCATTGATTATATATATCAGTTCCTATTGCTTGTTAGATAATTACTCATTGTCTTCCAGCTCTTTGCATCGTTTTTTCACGACTGATCACTAAGTGATCTGACACACACTCACAGTCAGTTTCTCTGATTTTGCCTATCTCCCACCTACTGAAGTATTGAAATTCCTTTATTTTTTTTCCTCAGAATGTTGTAAGGGGGAAATTGTTGTCAGTAGGATAGCATCTTTTATAGACTTGAGAAGTTTAAGAGGTAGAGGTAGAGGTTTTGGCATCATCAATTAGGGGGAAATTGTTGGATATGAGTCAGTAGATGATACTCAGCTATTGTTCGGTTAAAAGAAAATTGAGGGAAATCATAGTAGTACTATGGAATTGAAGATCCCAAAACCTAGCTGATATCAGTAGATTAGTGTGTCGTTAGGATTAGCTGATGTATAGGTTAGGCTTGATATATTGTTTATTTTTTGTCTAACTCCTGTACGGGGTAATTGTTGAACTGATCTTCTGTTGAAGATACTTTTCAGAATCCCACGTCATCAGTGTAATCGCTTGTGTTCTTCAGTCAGCAGCTGATCTTCCACTCAGTCGAAGACAGCGCATCAGCTGACAAATCATCGGTAGAAGATTACTCCCGGTGATAGTCATCGGCGGAAGAACGTAAACAAGCACGGTACCTTCGCGATCGCCGGTGACCTACTCAGTAGATGCCGTGTCAGCCGACTCAGCTGAAGAAGACAGAGACTTTTCAGTCTAGTGTATCCTACGGAAAGCGATCCAGCTATTCAAGTCTTTTCGAAAAGTTCAGTAGAAGACATACGAGGTTGTTGAACGGTCAACTCTGACATTCTCACCAACTACAAACCTCGACCAATGAGAAGCCGACAACGCTTACCTACTCTACACGGTAAAAGTTTGCTCTCATGAACAGTGCATTAACTGCCTTGCTGCAACAAGTTCGAATTAATGGCCGTTTTTCTTGGAAGCTTGTGACACGTGGCATCGTCGTCTCCAACGGACATATGCCATAACTCACAACTATAAATAGAGAAGTTTTTGAAGCTCCGAAAAGAGACGGAATTTCGAAGGGACAAGCTCAAGTTCATAAACGCTCTAGAACACTAAAAGATCATCCGAGGAGGAAAACTTGCGTACTTAGAAGATTTCTCGGTTTTTCTCTCTCAGAGTTCTTACATCCCTTTCTTCTCTAGACTAAGCTCATTGTCATATTTATAGCTTAGATTCGAAGGAGTTCACATTTAGTGAATTATTCTTATTGTAAGAACTCCTTCTCAGTTGGAGAAAATTCCCTTCCCTTTCAGACTTAGGTTTGGATTGTAAAGTCGCTAAGGACTATAACTTAGAGGAGGCTGTCCAGGCACGGGATCCCTGCGAGGCTTGCTCAGAATAATCAACAAGTTCTCCTGCCTTGTTCAGGACCGTGGACGTAGGATCTTGCGTATCCGAACCACGTTAAATCGCTTGTGTTCTTTTACTATTTTATTGCATAGCATTCAACTGACTTGAAAATCATAAGCTTGCATAAAACGTATTTATAAAACGCACAGCCAAAAGATTTAATTTGCTAAAACGTGTTTTCAAAAGAGATGAATTTCGGGCCCCACACTTTCCGCACAACAGTCTCCGACTAATTCTCAAAGTACTGACAACAGTCAGTAGGAGAGAGCTCAGTAGCTGACTCACTCTGTCCCGCGATCGAAAGCTTATTTGGCACTGTTCATCAGTTGCAATCATCAGCTCAGCTGACCTTCATTGAGAAAAAGAAACTGAGCTCAGGTGTATTCACCCCCCCCCTCTACACCTGACTTATCGTCTCCGGACCAACAATTTCCAATTAAAGGGGAACACAAAAAGGGGAAACAAAATAGATCTACATACCTTCTTGTGCAAGAAGAGGGGGAAGAAGAGGGGCAGCCGACGGCGACGAGATGGCGACGGCGACGGCGACGGCGACGGGCGGCGGGAGAAGCGGTGGGTGAGGCAGCGTTGCTGAACCAGCGAAATGTGCTGGTTCAGCTAGGTTCTGCTCGTATATGATTTAGGGTTTGCCGACGGATTTACCGATAATTCCGTCGGTAAATTTTAACTTACTACTGACGGATTTTTCCGTCGGTAATAATATTTCATAATAATTATATATTTTTTAAATAAAAATACAACTTTGCCGACGGAAAAATCCGTCGGCAAAAATTAAAAAAAAATCAAGACTTACCGACGGATTTTTCCGTCGTTAAGTCACCGACGGATTTTTCCGTCGTTAAGTCACCGACGGATATTTTCCGTCGGCAGTCCGTCGGTAAAATCATCTATTCGGAGTTCGTCGGTAATCCGTCGGTAAGCCGACCCGTGTTTTATTTTCGTCGGTAATTCCGTCGGTAAAAACGATATTTCTTGTAGTGGGAGTGACCAAAAATCTCATATACCTGTTGTATATGCACCATGAAAGAACTGAATTTCCTCATAGACAAAATAAATCAATTGATTCTCATTGACGCTAGAAGCGTGAGAAATTTATTAGTGTTAAAGATAAAAAGTCCGCAGAATAGAAATTTAGAATATATCATTCCAAATTCCTCTTGAAGAGGATATGTGAATCATTATGTACAAAAGTACTTGAAGAAATCTACTCATGCCTAAAGACGGAGTTAGAATCAAAAGACTTAGGTTGACCTAATAATTGTCTCGCCTTGCAGATCGAGCATCTTCCTGATGGAGTTACGCTAGTCGACCTATCCCTGAAAGGTCTTTAAAGAGATTATTATTGTATCGCATCCACATAACTACCTAATGGTTGATTCAATCACTTGAAGTGGATGGAGACTCATTTAGACCCATAGAATATAACAAATATGAGAATCAGGAGTTCCTTACTTATGTGCAATTGAAGAATTTGAAATGGTATTGATCATCCTTGTTATCTTCAAGACAAACATGATGTTGGTCTATTTATGAGAGTATTAATGATATATTGACATATTCCATGCTATTTTCTATGATGTTAATTAAACTTGTGTTGCACATATTAGTGTAGACCTTGAAGATAATCTTGAAGATTGTTATCTTGAGGGGGGAGTAACGAGTTCTAAATAATCCTGAAGATTTGACTGGCTCCTAAAGGTCAAATACCCATGAAGGTCAAATGGTTGCACTCTTTTTTTCTTTCTATTTTTTTTTTCAAACGGTTTTCTTAGTTAAGATTTTTAACGAGGAATCCAATGCAATACACGAGTAAATGAGTCATTGAAATTGATTTACAAAAGAGCCAATGCAACACATGATCTCCAAAAGAGTGACGGCATCAACATCCAGCAATTTCGCTCAAGTGACAATCTAGCCAATTCTTTTACGAATGCATTACCAACGTCAACATTCAACAAGTTGGTACACAAGATCGATATGCGCCGACTCAAGGATCAATAATGACTATATTGAGGTGGAGCAGCTATGCTCTTTTTCCTTCAACAAATTTTTATCCCAATGGGTTTTTCTAGAAAGGTTTTAATGAGGCAGCAGTTTCTTATAGGGATGGTCAATCAATGAGGAGTGTTGTAATTATATTTTATATATATACTTACCATATATTGTGATGACCATGTAAACCATAAAAGTTCATGAACCCATCTGTAATTCTATAAATAGAGATCTCTAGTACTCATAATAATACACATCCTATCCCATTCTCTCTATTATTCTCGTATTCTCTTTACTTTATAAAACCTACTCACTTTTTTAATAATTCAAACTCGATTATAGTTTAATGTTCGACATGAAAAACAATGCAAAAAACACTATAAAGGCAAAATAGGAAATTAATAGGGTGTATTTGACTAGTTATTTTTTTATAAAAATTACAGCTTTATATCCCAATTCCCAAATAATCATTTAAGAAAGACTACTTAATTTAATTTTGTATAAAGACTACTTCAATATTGTACATTCTAATAGTTTACCTCCATCACTAAGCTCCCGGATAAGGGTAGTGGAGTTCCTCATCTTCATCCATTTTGAGAAAGAAATTAAACCAATTCGAATTTAATTTAATTTCATATTATATCTTTTATTATTCAAGTTGCTAAATAAGTTAGAGGAGTATTAATTTAAATTGGACTGTCGGTTCGATCGGTGATAGTAACATATTCTAACGACCCAAAAATTAAAATTAATGATGTAATAATAATAATATAATAAGATTCAAAGGCATGACTTTGATGGACCAAAAAATGCATTAAATAACTAACCACAATATCTCAACACTCAAGCACTTCCACACACACTTCAACAAATTAAATGGCGGAATCCGCCGCCGACGCCAAGGAGCTCCGCCGCCGCAAGCGCCGGAAGTGCCTCCTCTACATCGTCCTCTTCGCCATCTTCCAGACCGGAGTCATCCTCCTCTTCTCCCTCACCGTCATGAAGATCCGCACGCCCAAGTTCCGCGTGAGCTCCGCCGCGTTCGGCGCCTTCGACTACTCCGCCGCCGCCGCCGACCCGTCGTTCAACATCGTGACGTACGCCGAACTCACCGTTAAAAACACCAACTTCGGCCGCTACAAGTTCGAGGGCACAACCGTGTATTTCTACTACCAAAACGCCGTTGTTGGATCGGCGTTTGTCCCCAGCTGGCGCGCTGGAGCCCGGTCGACTCGAACGTTGAGAGTGGAGGTGGAGCTCTCGTCGGCCGGGTTTCCGGGCCGGGTTCAGTTGGCCGGTGATTTGAAGTCGGGGGTTTTGCCGCTGAACAGCCGGTCTACGCTTAGTGGGAAGGTGGAGCTTTTGGGTGTGTTGAAGAAGAAGAAGACTGCGCAGATGGAATGCTTTATCGCCGTTAATTTGGCTCTAAGAAGTGTTGGATACTTGAGCTGCAATTAGGTATAAAATGATATCAATAACGTAACAAATTAAGTATAATCGTGATTGTATTTTTCTTGGGAGATGATCGAATTTGTGATTATTAAGGTTATGTAATGGTACGATATGGGGGTTTTGTATTTGAGTATTTAGTTTTTTTTTTAATTTTAAGAATGAATTATTTGTGTTTACTAGTATATATGATTACTTGAAACTATGTTATATAAAAAGAAAATTAGATTGACATGTGTGGCTCATATCCTTTCAATTGATGGGATAATTAACGTGGTGATAGTCGGATGGAGATATCCCAACGAATTGAGTATATAAAACAAAGGCGTGTAGGGCCAAGGACCAAACCAATTCAACACAATTTAGTCGCCGATAAGAAATTATACAATTATATAAATATGATCAAAACTCGATCTATATGCATCAGTGAAATTCGACATTATTAATATTGTGTTGTCGGCTTTTAAAATGAGTAGGGCAAGTAAGACATTGGGTTGGAAGTTGGAACCAAATACTCCCTCCATTCCACCGAACTTATCTTGTTTCTTTTCGGCATGAAGATTAAGATGAGTGGGTGGTTGTGTGTAGATGAGTGAGTAATTGTGTATAAAGATATAGACCTCACAAAAAAAATGGGAATATGTATAGTAATTATTTTCCATTTTAAGAAACAAATCAAATCAAACGGGACAACCCAAAAAGAAAAATAAGGCAAGTCAAGCGAGATGGAGGAAATACTTTAGATGTTGAATTATAGTTTTGAATTGGTGCCTCCTAGTAAGTAGTGTATGTGTCGGATAATATGAAAACTGAAGATAGGGTTTGAACCCAATATATATATGACCACGAGCAAGCAACTGTAGCCCCATGAAAACTATAAAAGCACGAGAATACTGTTCCCAATCGGGTAGCAACTAGTGTATTTTTCAACAAGTTGTTGGACAGCTAATTTAAATTGATTTATACGAAATAGATCTTCCACTTTACACGTCTATAATTCCATGTGACTATTAAATCATTTAGCTAGCATTTTATGAAATAATTAATCTCAATTGTACGTTTTTACAATTGTTTAAGAAAATCCCATGCCTCTTAAAATGAGCAATAATATAATATGGAAGCGTAGAATAGAGTGAAAAGATTTGAATAGGGGAGTATATATAAACACACAAAAAATAATTATTCCCATCTAGAAGACAGCGTAGATGGTACAAACTTCGTCCGTTAGGCTCTTGCGTCACTGACATGGTCAAAATAGCGCTCCCACTCGAAGCTTCTGCCCCTTACAATTAATTACAATCCAATACTTGTCCCTGTGATGACGTAGCGATTAAGGTGGGTGGTTCGGGATCGATAGGTCCTGTGTTAAATTTTCACCAAGACCGCTATGTGATTTGTCTGTCACCCTGTCACATTAAGGGTGATTGAACCCTCCTGTGTGGTTTGAAGACTACTGCACAAGAAGCGTGGTTTACCAATGCGCACCGAAGGTAGAGACTGCGAGTTCTATGAATTAAAAAAAAATACAATCCAACATGCGGCCTTGTTGAAATAGTTGAACAATTTCCAACCTAAAATACAAACCAATATTCAAAGTAAGGCTTACTCACGCGTTAATTTTTAACTAATTTATTAATAAAAAATAAAAAATTATACAAATTTCAACACACAACATTACCGGTTTCTTACTTCAAAATAATATCAAACGGCCCCACAATCTCTCTCCTCCCTCTCTTCTCTCTCTCTTCTTTATACGTATAATATATATGTGTGTGCTTACTCTATCCTCCAACACCAACACTTGTACTCATTCCTCTAAGAGAAACAAGTAAAACTACTAAAACATATTTGATCAAATAGTAATTAATACATCAGATATGGCGGAGAAACAGCAGCAACAATCAGCATATCCATCCAACGGCTACGGCGGCGACACGGAGGCCGTCTCCGCCGCCGCTCATGACGCGAGGGAGCAGCGCAAGAAGAAGCGCACCAAGTGCTTCATCTACATCTTCCTCTTCGCCGTCTTCCAGATCGGAGTAATTACTCTATTCTCCCTAACCGTCATGAAAGTCAAAACCCCTAAATTCCGCGTTTACGGCGCCACCTTCTCAAACTTCAACGCCGGAACGACGTCGCTGCAGGCCACCATGATCCCCCAATTCTCCGTCAAAAACACCAACTTCGGCCGCTACAAGTACCAAGACACCACCGTCGACTTCTTCTACGGTGGGGCCAAGATCGGCGAGGCCTTCGTCCCCAACTCCAAAGCCGGGTGGAGATCCACCAAGAGATTCATTCTCCCCGCCGTCGACTTGAGTATCAGCGGCGGTCCTCAGCTTTCGTCACATTTGAGCGCCGGAGTGGTGCCGATCACGAGCTCGGCGAGGATGAATGGGAAAGTGGAGCTGATGTTCATCATGAAGAAGAAGAAAGCCACTAACATGAACTGTTCCATGGATCTTGTCACGGCTACGCAGACTATCACCAATATTGTCTGCAAATGATTTTTTTTATCTTCTTAATTTTTTTTATCTTCTGTATTTTTTTTTCTTTCGTTTTGGCTGTGTATTTTTTTTTAATTTTTAGGAAATACTACTTTTGATTTTTATTGCATTATATCCTTTTTCACTGTTAGGATCTTAGGACCCTCCAAATGTGACGAACGGGTTCTCGAAACCCAACCGAGACAATAACAAAGAATAACACAAAGAGAAAAAGAAATAGGCATAGAGAATTTAACGTGGTTCGGTCAATCGACCTACATCCACGGGCGACGGAGAAACAATTAACTAATAAAGAGAATAATACAAAATGGGCCTTCGGAATATGGTCCTAGGCCAAAAAACACATACCCACAAAAACATGGTCAATTAGTCCAACTAACTAATCTCATAACATGTGGGCTATGATGTGTAGAAGCACACTTAAAACAATTAGAGAACCTATATATTTATAGGTGAAATTAATGATAAACTTCATTAATTATTCGATGTGGGATAGGAGTCAATTTCCTTTAAGGATTAGGATTTGAGCCATATCATAACATTCACATTATACTTCTTCTTGTCTATATATAATGAAATTATTATATCAATATTGTGTGCATAGTAGTTGGTTAAATTTGGGATGAGATCACCTGTCCAATAAATCACTATTTAATTGGTGTCTGATTTAAAACGACATAATTTTGTATTAAAAAAATGCATTTTTAATTATTTATTAAATCATTTTTTCAATTTTATCTTTTTAATTTATTGGTTTTCAATACAAAACTACGTCGTTTTGAATCAGACACCAATTAGACAGGGATTTATTGGACATGTGACCTCACCCTGTCAAATTTTGTATAATTGTTTATTGATTTATTTCATGGGATGAGATCACATGTCCGATAAGTCTCTGTTCAATTGGTATCTAATTTAAAATGACGTAATTTTGTATTAAAAAAATACACTCTTTAATTATTTATTAAATTATTTTTTCAATTTTATCCTTTTAATTTGTAGTTTTTCAGTACAAAACTAGATCGTTTTGAATCGGACACTAATTGGATAGGGATTTATTAGACATGTGATTTCATCCATTATTTCATATGCTAAGATATCAAATGTCAGTCGTTCTATTTTTTATATAGAAAGCTAAAAATAAAATGTTACTTAGCATTTTTCTTTTCCTATTTCTCAATCTATGCCTGAACATGCTACCTAGTTTTCTGTTGGCGGTATAATGTATTTTATGTTTCTTGGCACAAATCAATTTTTAAAGCGACGTGTAAAATTATAGTCAATTTAACTAAAAAATATATTTCCATAATCAATATCGGAAAACTTCATTCACAAATCTAAACATATTTTGCAGACAATGATTAGGATATTTTCGTAATTTAGTTAGGATTATGAGGATATTATAACGACCTTATAATTAGTCTACAATAATTAAAAAAACATTTCTCTAGTTCCCTAGCTCATCACTACTAAGCATAGGCACATTAATGGAGTGTGTCCCCTTGGGATGACAAAATGGTGAAAGTGGGTGGTACGAGATCGATAGGTCCTGTGTTCAAATCCCATTAAAACTGCTATGTATTGTCTGTCATTTATGGTTAACCTAGGGTGATTGAACTAAACCCTAAATCCTATGGCTATTGCACATGAGTCAAGTGCGCATTTCGGTAGCGGCTGCGGATTACCACCCTCTTCAACCAAAAATAAATAAATAAACCTCTTCAGATTGCAATCATGAATTTTTATTTTAAAAAAAATATATTAATTCACTTTTTTAAAATTGCGTGATTTCATGACCTCAGTTCTTAATCTTGAATATTCCCCAATTAATATATTTTGTGGTAAGATGTTATATCAAGTTTCTGGATGCTGTTAAAAACAAGGCAGAAAATTAGAGAGAGAGAGAGAATTGTAAGAAATGTCAAACATGGGGGTTTAAAGTCCTCTCATGTACTATGAAGTCAACTGAAGCCTGCCTGTATACAAACATTAACAAAAATATAGTCTCCTACTTTTAATTGGTGTAATTTAATTAAGTCTTTAATCTTTAATTTCTTGGAAATTAATTTTCTCTAATCTAACGTTCTAATTGGGTTTCATCATAAAGATTAACGGTCACTCTAGCACTTAAACAACTTGTTGGGATGAATCAGATCCGTCAATAAAGATGAGCGCGCGGAAGCTTCTCCCAATAATTAAATCATCATTAATATACACTCCATAAAAATTGATCTTTTGAAAAACAAGCCGCCTCACGCGTTATAACTCTTAACTCAAATCATTATAATTTATAATACTAGTAAAGATTTGTCAACACATTAGCTATTTCTAGCACCCATTTCTTTACTCCTTCAACAACGGCCCTCTCTCTCTCTCTCTCTCTCTCTCTCTCTCTCTCTCTAAATCTCTCTATTTATACTTATTACTATAAGTTGTAACCCCTCCATCATAAACTCACTCATCACTTTCTCATCAAGGAAAAAAAAGGAGGCAGTTTTTGTAGCGAAGAATTTCTTTTAATTAACTATTCTTCTTCTTTAACCGATCGGATGGCGGAGAAGGTACAGCAGCAGCAGCAGTCGGCATACCCATCCAACGGCTATTCGCGGATGGGCGACGTGGAGGCGGCGAGGGAGATGAAGAAGAAGAAGCGGATGAAGTGCCTCCTCTACGTCTTCATCTTCGCCGTCTTCCAAATCGGAGTCATAACCCTCTTCAGTTTGACCGTCATGAAAGTCAAGACCCCCAAGTTCCGCCTCCGCGAAGCCACGCTGGCAAACTACAACGCCGGCGCGTCGTCCCTACGCGCCGCCGTCAGCGGCGAGTTCTCAGTGAAGAACACCAACTTCGGCCGCTTCAAGTACGACGCCGCCACCGTGGAGTTCTTCTACGGAGGGGCTAAGATCGGTCAAGCTGTCGTCCCCAAATCCAAGGCCGGGTGGAGATCGACGAAGAAGATCCGTTTCGCCGCCGTGGACTTGAACCTGAGCGGCGGCCCCCAGCTTTCTTCCCATTTGAGCGGGGGAGCTGTGCCGATCACGAGCTCGGCGAGGATGAGCGGGAAAGTGGAGCTGATGTTCATCATGAAGAAGAAGAAGTCAACTAACATGAATTGCACCATGGATATCGTCACGGCTACGCAGAGTATCTCCAATATCGTCTGCAAATGATTTCTTTAAATTTTATTTATAGCCGTTTAGGATTTTTTTTTTGGATTGGAGTTTGATGTGTTTTTTATTGCTTTATTATACTCGTGGTATAAACGGATTATTTGTCTTAATTATGATACTATTTGAGCAATCTTTGAACAGCGTTGTCCAATATTTTAGCAATCTTTAATATCTATGTATTAATTGAATTTAGTTTATAATTAACGGAAATTATAAGATTTAGTAATATTGACTTTTAGTACATGTGCACGTAGGATACGAAACACTGCAGATGTAGTAGATATTTTAAGGTAATAAGTGCAGTGTAGAAAAGAAGAAAATATTTAAAGCAATACATGTATGGTGGAAATATATTTAATTAGGAAGTCAAATAAGGCATACTGATAGGATCAAACTATGACTACAACTACAATATGGAAAATTTAAGATTTAATACTACTAGGGACTAGGATAGGACAATTGTTCCACCAAATCTAAAACATTTATAATATTTCCTCCATCGCTATAATTTTTTTTTTCAGTTCGGTACATAAATTAAGAAAATTTATATAAATATACTCTCTCCGTCCTACAATTCTTTTAACATTTTTCTTTTCGGGACGTCCCATCATTATTGTAACATTTCATAAAATAGAAAATTATTACAAATACTTTATTTGAGGATCTCACATCTCTATTCACAACTAACAACTCTCCTAAAATACCGTACCGAAAAATTTTGTTACAAGAATCATGGGACAAAGGGAGTATATTTTAATTAGAGGACGCTAATTGTGGGACAAAAATAGTGTAACTTATCACGAATGGACTTATAAATTTTAATTAGAGTATAATTTTATAATTAAGTAATTCAAGAAATTAAATTAAATGATTTGTTCATAACTTAATAGTCCTAAACTTTGAATATCGACTGCAGTGAGCTAATTAATTATTTTTCAAAACCATATAATTGTTTTGTTTTATCTATAATGATAGGGTGAACCAACCTATTAGGTAATTAGGTGAATCTTAATTTTACTTAAACACATAAAATTCAGACACTCCACGAGCAGTATGAATCTAATATTAAAATAATGGCAAACTAAAATTGATTATGAAGTAACTTAAAGTTCATCTATTAATCATAAACCCTTAGTCATGAATCTTAAAGTATAATCTTATAATTAAATTTATTTATGAAACTTCATAGGACCGGATTAAAAGTGGAATAGTTAATACTAGTATCGATTTCTATGGAGCTACGAGCGTCATAATTAAGACCATAACCAATTATTAACTAACATAAATAATTAGCCGTCAACATTCTAGAGAAAGTAATTAGCCCCCCCTCTCTCTCTCTCTCCAAAATCAACAAGTCAAGAGTAGCCTCCTCACGCGTCTCTCTCTCTCTCTCCATACACGCTTTACTCCATCTCCGTATTACTATATATATGAGTGCTTACTCTATCTCCAACATCAAAAATTCAAAACTTGTATTCATCCTCTGAGAGAAACAAGTAGAAGTAAAAGACATTTGATATATTATTATAATCAAACAGTCAAGTTTGATTAATTTCTTATATAAAATAATTATTTTACTTTCTTTAAATGATGAAGAGGGACATAAGTCAAGTTTGACTTGGTATGTATAGGCATTAGTGACATAATATTTTATTACTAACCTACACCACGGTGCCCTGCATAGTGCCACACCTTAATTAATTGCTTTAATCGTTTAAGTTAAATTGTCTTTCTTTAAAAGCATATAGACATCTGATCATAATAAAGGGATGTTGACTATATTTGTAAACATAAATAAAATAGTAATAATCCCTGTCTATATATATATACGTTTCCTTTATGGTCTCAGATTTATTAGTTTTACTTTCATCAGATAGATCTTTACGCATAATCATATGATAATTTCAACTAAGGTATTATTAGTGCCCAACCTATAGTGTTGAAAATATTAAAATAATTTCGAAAGACAAGTGTCGTGAACTAGTATTCAGAAGTTATTAGGATTATTTAGGAATAAGAGTTTGAATCACAACTAAGTTTATGATTCCTCTTGTAGGAGATATCGAAGGAGACAAGTAGCACTCTACTTTATCAGAAAAAAATTATATTGCTCTACAAGCACAGAAGCAAGGTGAGTTTTAATATCTAAAAACTATTTTGAGTTATTAAGCTCTATTAAATGCTTGTTTATCCACGAAAGATTTTTTGTGCATTCTACATGTTTAATGTTCTGAATTTAATCGATCGAGATTCTTGACTGACCTAATATGCTAGTTGAGGATTGTGTATACGTTTGTTAGATGTGCAGTGGGTTGATCTCCATTATGTGCTAGAGGACCTATGAGCTTCGACTTTAAGTCTAACGATTGGGATCTCTGGGTCAAGATCCGAGGTCGGATGTTTATGGGACTCATTATGTAACACCCCGAAATTTTACCTAAAAACAAATAAATAAATAAATAAAATGCATTTGCATTTCATGCATAATATCACGAGTTTAGTTCTGTAAGTCGCGCCTTAGATAAATGAAAATGAAAATTAAAATATTTATGTTATTTTTCATTAAATTATTTTTGTTATGTAAATTTATTTTGAATTTCCTGAACCTACTAGGATTAATGAAAGAATATAATAATTTATATTATATAAGTTATTAGGAGATAATTTAAAATTATATTTTGTGAATAAAATAGATACTCCCTCCGTCCCAAAATTCTTGTCCGCTATTCCATTTTGGGTTGTCCCAAAATTCTTGTCCACTTTCCTTTTTTAGTAAATTATTACACACAACTTTTTTTGTGGGACCCACAACTTTATACCAATCTACACACAACTAACAACTCTCATTAAAAACCGTGCAAAAAGCAAATTGGACAAGAATAATAGGACGGAGGGAGTATTATGTTAGTGTTATATATGCTTTAGGATAAAATCGAATTGTGCCTATCCATATCCTAATTTATCTAGGATTGAAATGGTAAGTGATAGAATAAATACTATATAAAATATATAAGGACGAAAATAATCATGGATAAAATATATTTGATACCTTTTATAATTAGGGATCTTTAGATAATTTATCCTAAGTCTATAAATACACTCTTTGTCGTCCATAAAATAGTTTCACATAAACTTTTCGAAAAATCTGTCAACATACCTGCGAACTGTTTCAAGAAATATTTATACATCTTCCCGGTATCCTATCGTGGTGAAATTTTAGGAGAAGCTTCCTAGGTATGTCTTTTAGATCTCTGTAAATTTTGGTGATTTTTAGACAAGTCCCTATATTGTTAATAAATATTTACTTTTACATTGCCGAAAAACCATGCATCCGGGATAGGGTATAGCAAAATATTTATATCTCACTCCACAAAACTGATTTTGACTTGCTTTTTTTTTTCCTAAATACTCCACACACGTTGGGGTTTGTAAAAATATTTATTTCGTAATTTTAACTTATGTGTATGAAAGCAGTTTAATGCAAATTTCTGGATAGTTAGTCGGAGTATGCATTTTCGTATTCGGATTTTAGTTGAAACGTTCTATGTTTTTCAGAAGTCATCCCTTATCCAACAAAGGTGAATTTTTGATATGATATCCCTATGTATGGTCCCTAGACGTTTGTTAAATATTAGAATTTTTAAAGTATGTTTAGTTCCTGAAGCTTATAGTTAAAGGTAAGTAGGTCAGAAATCGCCCCTGTGGATGCAGTAGGTACTGTTTTGGTTATAATTCTTAGAGGACTTATTATTTTTATATAAACCAAATCTAGAATGATTTAGACTCATTAAAGAATCTATATATAGAAAATTAGAATTTATGGAATGAATTCATGTTATGTGGAACTCTTTTAACATAGGTATTCTGCACGAGTTAAAATAGAACATAGAAACCTAGTATATAGATATGATATTGTTTGCAACCTAATAACTATAAGGTATCGTTGTATATGTCATGTTATAAGCTTAATATTAGAATAAGTCGTTAGAACTCGGAGTTATTTAGAAACGAGAAGTAGAAGTAAGTATCGATATACTTATTTGCATCCCATGTACTCATGTTAGGATTGGCGCGCAGGACTTAATCCATTGATATACATCTTTTCATTCACTCAAAAAGGTTAAGGTGGGGTTTTTCTTTATCCTTATTATACACTATACTGTTTTTCTCATGCGTTATTCAGTACAGGCAGAGCCTTCGGGCTATTCACGCAGTAAAACCTTCGGGTTAGCCTTCGGGCAATTCACGCAGCCTTCGGACAATTCACGCAGTAAAACCATCGATCGGGTTAGTCCTCGGGCATTCACGCAGTAAAACCTTCGGGTTAAGTCTCCGGGCTTGCATGTCTAATTTCTCATGTTAAATCCTTTATAGTTTATAGTTTGGATAATATTGACCCCACTGAGTAGTCGTACTCACCTCCTTATATTTTCACCTTTTCAAATCATGGTCCGGCAGGTGCTTGAAGTGGCGGATGGTGATGGTCACACATGAAAGGATTTAAAATGTTTTTTATAACGCATTAATTTAGTTTTATATTGAACTATGCATTTGTCTTTATTTAATTCCGCGAACTAGTAGGTGCACATGTTTTTGACTCAAGACTTCCGCTATTACGAAATGCATTAAAACTTTATTGCTTTTATAAATCTATTATTTCGGAAAATTAAATTGAGAAGATTAAATTTATGCACGAGGTGACGTCCCCTTAAAAAGTATATGAAAATTGGGGCGTTGCACATTAGGTTTTAGCCCAAAGTCCGAGAGTAAAGGAAATAGAGTAAGAGTAACTGTGGAACGTGATAGGGCGCACACAAGGAAGTGAATATTTGTATGATTGGAGGTGGCTTTTGTTTTAAAACTTTCCAATGCATACAACTTATGCGTGGATAAGCTTATTGTGAAATATTTATAAACTGTTTTACTCACTGAGTATATATAATAGTGCTCATCCCCAAATGTTTTCAAATATTTTCAGGTTGAGTGGCTGGTGGAGACGGGCGGAGCTAAGACAAGGGTTTTTGTTGTATATAACCATATCTTCTATTTTAGCTCGTTGTCTTTTGATGAAAACACTGAACTTGGTCTTGTATATAGTCAACGAGGCTTTCGATGCACTCTAACTCTTTTATTTTAAGTTTGCTATGACTTGATCTGTGCCGAGTCATACTTTGGAACCCGTAAATACTAGTTTGCAAATTATATTTATTCTAGTTTATTCCATTTTCTTTGCGTAGTATTCTCATTGTTAAACGCCCTTTATATAATATATTTCAGATTTATTTCTCTTTTCTTTTCCGCTTCTTTTCTTTAACCCGATCGAACTCTGGCTTTAATGCGTTCCCTCAAGAATTAGGGTGTGTGACATTTAATTTGTCAAAATTTAGTTTTTATATACTTGTTTATTTTTAAATTCCTATTTATGCTCAAAATAAAGTCCTATACAGTTATACGCTTATAAAGTTTTACTAACACTAAGAAATGTATTGAGGGTATACTTAGCTTGTCAAGAAATTATAGATGGAGATAATTAAGTTGATTATAAAAGCTGGGTGGGAGTAGCTTTCCAAAATTCTATATCATATACCTCAATTATGAATCTTAAAATATAAGCTTCAATTTATTCTTAAAAATCTACAACTTTAATAGTCCTACTATAGGAAGCAATTAAAAGTATATAGTAGTTAATGTTATCTACCACTTAGAGCAACTCCAAGAGGCACACTAAATTGAAGTTTAACTGGACTTAAGCGTGGCCTAATCCTCCAAGCGTGGCCGCCAAATTACGGTAGTTGAGCGTTCCTGCAACTCCACACTCCACCACTACCGTGTAACTGTTCACACGGTAGTGAGCTTTATTTTTTTCCTTTTGTTTTAATTATTGTTTTTTTTATTAATCACATATTTTAATTAATTTTAAGAATATTAAATATTAGTACACTAAAATAAAAATACACATAAAATTTAATATAAATTACAATGAAGCAGAGTTAAATTTAGAGTTAAATTTAATATAAATCACATATTATAATTATTGTTTTTTTATTAATCACATGTTTCAATATAAAATTTTATGTAGAGTTAAATTTAGAGTTTATTGTTGGAGATAAATTCGAAAAAACTCCACATTTTATTCTACAATAAAGCAGAGGACACTCTAAACTAAAATTTTCTTTGGAGATGCTCTTAGGACTGCTAAGTTAGGAGTTAGAAGCATCCATACCCATGACCAACAGTTTATAGGTCAACATTCTAGAAATACCGTCCGTCAACATATATAGACGAAGCTTCCTAAGCCACCACTAGCACTCGTATATGGATTCGTTGAAAAAGTTATCCCCCCTCCCTCTCTCTCCAAAAACCGACAAGTCAACCGTAGCCTCCTCACGCGTTACTCTCTCTCTCTCTTCTCTCTCTCTCCATACACGCTTTACTCTCTCTCCATATTACTATATAAATGAGTGCTTACTCTATCTCCAACATAAAAAATTCAAAACTTGTATTCATCCTCTGAGAGAAACAAGTAGAAGTAAAAGACATTTGATATATTATTATAATCAAACAGTCATTCATTCCTCTTCACTATTCTTTTTTGAAGATCTAATGGCAGAGAAACAGCAATCCGCATATCCATCCAACGGCTACGTAAGGAGCGGCGACACGGAGGCCGCCGCCGCTCACGACGCGAGAGAGGAGCGCAAGAAGAAGCGCACCAAATGCTTCATCTACATCTTCCTCTTCGCCGTCTTCCAAATCGGAGTAATTACTCTTTTCTCCCTAACCGTCATGAAAGTCAAAACCCCCAAGTTCCGCGTTTACGGCGCCACCTTCTCAAACTTCAACGCCGGAACGACGCTGCAGGCCACCATGATCCCCCAATTCTCCGTCAAAAACACCAACTTCGGCCGCTACAAGTACCAAGACACCACCGTTGACTTCTTCTACGGTGGGGCCAAGATCGGCGAGGCCTTCGTCCCCAACTCCAAAGCCGGGTGGAGATCCACCAAGAGATTCATTCTCCCCGCCGTCGACTTGAGTATCAGCGGCGGCCCGCAGCTTTCGTCCCATTTGAGCGCCGGAGTGGTGCCGATCACGAGCTCGGCGAGGATGAATGGGAAAGTGGAGCTGATGTTCATCATGAAGAAGAAGAAAGCCACTAACATGAATTGCACCATGGATATCATCACGGCTACGCAGACCATCACCAACGTCAGCTGCAAATGATTTCTTTCAAATTATATTTGTTTAATTTTCATTTCTGCTCGTTTATGGATGTATATTTATCTTTTTTTTTTTTTTTTTTTTTTTTTTTACATACTGATTTTTTATAACTCGTTGTATAAAAGGAATTAATATTATTGTCTTATGTTACTCTTTGAACAATCTTGTCCAAATTTTACTATCTCTGTATTATTTCGAAAATTAAGAATACAACAAAGCAATAACTGTCAACTATGAGGGTGTAGTCTATTTAGGAAGTCAAATAAGGTGCTAAGGATCAGATCTAGTTTACTACTACAACCAAAGACATGATAAAGGAATTAAGATTAATCATATTCAGTTAATTGCACTTGAAAACAATTTTAATTGAATTCCTATCACTTTAATAATTTCTCAAAATTTAGTTTTTATATGTAATTGTGTATTTTTAAATTATTATGTATGCTAAAAATAAGTACTGTTATATGCTTAAACGTTTCACAACATTATATATACATTAAATTTTAACTAAACAAAATAAAGCAAATTTCTTTAAATATTTAATTGCATGCATGTATTACTTTACTTTATGGGTGTCATATTTATTTACATGATGGTCACCCAACCTATCTGGTGATTAATTTAAATATTGTACACAGTTCCACACATTTCACATATGTATTTTATTAGATATTATGGGTTCTAAAGTAAACTTAAAGCTGAATGTGGACCACTAATCAAATAGTCAATTTATGAATCTTAAAGTATAAGCTTAAATTTATTCATAAAACTTTTTGACTTTAATACTAATATAGGAAACAATGAAACGGTAGTAGCTATTGTTGTCCCAATTGGATGAAATAGCGGTTGATGTGCATAGCGCCGAAAGTCATGCATTCAAATTTCAAAGAGATCGTTATGTGTAAGTTTACTCCGTGCGTACGAAAAGTATCAACTGCGGGTTATTCATCACTTAATTTTTTTAAAAAGGTGGTAGTTAATATTCCCTTAGTACCGTGCTATTCTTGTCTTAGTTTTTTTTTTGGTTGTTCCGCTATTATTGCCTTTTATTCAAAAAACTTAAGTAACTTGTGGACTACAATCAATCTAAACAGTGAATCCTAACACTAAACACACCTCTATTCATTTTCTTAAACTCTGCGCCGAACACAACAAAGACAAGAATAATACTCTCTCCGTCCAATAGTAGTGTCTGCTATTTTTTGACACGAATATTAAGAAAGTGATATTGTATGGTGTATGTTGTTTGACCTTTAGAGAATTAATTTATGACCACACAAATTCATTATTCTTTTTAAAAATAAAATATTACTAATGTGACAACCGTTCCAAGATACAACACACTAAATAGAACGGAAGGAATACACCTTAGTCCATGACCAACATTTTAAAGGTCAACGTTCTAGAATACCGTCAACATATCACTCGCAAGACGAAGCTTCCTAAGCCACCACTCCCACAGTCCCACTCGTCGACGGATTCGTTGAAAAAGTTATCCCCCCCTCTCTCTCTCTCTCCCCAAAACCAACAAGTCAAGAGTAGCCTCCTCACGCGTTACTCTCTTTCTGTCTCTCTCTGTGCATATATAATATGAGTGGTTACTCTATCCTCCAGCATCAACACTTGAATTCATCCTTTTGAGAGTAGAGAAACAAGAAGAACTTGTAACGCCCCGAAATTTTTTAATAAAAAATACATTGCATATTTATTCATGCATGTTATCAAGTATTTTAGTACTGTAAATCGCGCCCTTAGAAATTTAAAGGAAAATTAAAGCATATGTCTCATTTGTCATTAAATCATTTTTGGTTTGTAAATTTATTTTTGATCTTAAAGGTGTTTATTTATATTTATATTATGATTTTAATATTTATTTATTTATTTAGAAATCATGTTATAATTAATAATTATAGGGAAAGAAAAATATTTATTTATTTTAGATTTCCTAAACCTACTAGGATTCATAAATTTATATAATATTTTATATTGTATTTAGTTATTATGAGATAATTTGAAATTATGTTTTATGAATAAAATAGATATTATATTTGTGATATACATGTTTTAGGATAAAAATCTAGTTGTGTTTATCCATATCCTAATTTATCTAGGATTGAATCTCTTATATGGTAAGTGATAGACTAAATTCTATACAAATTATATAAGCACGAAAATAATTATGGGTAAAATATATTTGATACCTTATAGGATTAGGGATATTTAGATAATGATTTTTAGGCTTATAAATACCCCTTAGTCGCTCATAATATAGCATCACATAAAATTTTCGAAAATCTGACAGCATATCTGCGAACAGTTTCAAGAATTATTTCCATATCTTTCCGTCGTCGTATTATCGTGAAAATTTAGGGTCGTCTTTATAGGTATGTCTATTATACGTTATTAATTTTGTAGAATTTTTCAAGCATGATAAGTATTTGTTTAAAATTGTTATTCGTAACCTGTCAGTTTTTGACAACATGTCCATAAGCTTGATAGGAAAATTATTTTTCATGTTTTCTTTGAGTTGTTTTCGACTATGATGAATATTAATAGGATATACTACATGTTAGGTCATTCATGTTAAAAAATATAGAATTTTTATGATACGTTTACTATTTATTTGTTAATTTATTTCATGAGTTGCCAAATTATTCAATGCATGAATGAATTTTCAATAGAAATAAGATTGTGTTTAATATACTTAAGATTATTACTATGTGAAATCGTTAAAATTGTATGTTAATAAGTAGATTATGTATAGTATACATTTTGGTTTGATTATTTTGATGTATGTGTATTTATGAATTATTTGAATTATAAATGTATGCATGACATTCCATGTATAGTCATTAAGATAAATTTCAATGTATTGGATCGGCGCGCAGGACTTAAACATTGATATCCATTATTTTCATCAAGTCAATGTTAAGGTGGGGAATGTTACCGTTTATCTTTATTATATGTTATGTTCGATATTTCATGTGTTTATGACAGGCATGAAAGGATGAGTCGAAATTGGATCCTTGGATCGAAATTGGATCCTAAATGAAAATCGATCGGAATTGAGCAGTAGGATCGAAATTGGGTCCTCAATGAAAATCGGTCGGAATTGGACCGTAGGATCGAAATTGGATCCTCTATGAGAATAGGTCGGAATTGGGGCTATGAAAATGTTATGGTCTATGTGACCGAGTATCTCTTTCCATGATCTAATTTTCCATGTCTTATCGGTGTGATTTATAATTTCGATAAATGTGTACATCTCCCACTGAGTAGTCGTACTCACCCCCAGGGGCGGATCCAGGATTTTCGGTTAGGGGGGGCAAAACTTATTGGGGCTTGAGTTATCTTTGTACGGGGGTTCGGGGGCGGAGCCCCCGAAAAAAAAATTTTAAGCACATTTTTCTACTTAAATCTAATTATAGTTACTTTTTATGGCTTATTTAAGGATTATATTCTTCTTTCATGAATAACTTATATATTTTTTATATTTATTCGAAAAACTTATTACACAATCCTATTTTGACATCACTCTAAATTTAGTTAGAGGAAATTATAAAGAATAACAATATCTAATTAAGGCAAAATAATATACATAAATCTTATAAAATTGCTCACGAAGCACTGTTGAATTAATGTCTTCGGAGAATAAAAGATTTTAATTTGTTACTCTCATAAATACTAGATTTGGAGAAGTTTTACAACAAAATAAATAATTTTGTGATACTTAAAATACAAAAAAAAAAAAATTCAATCAAATTTTGAGGTGAGGCAATTGCCTCTCCTTGCCTCTATGTGCATCCGCCACTGCTCACCCCTTTATATTTTCACTTTTTCAGATCAGGGTTCGGCCGATGCTTGAAGTGGCGGACGGTGATGGTCACTCATGGAGGGATCTTAGAAACTCTTTTATCGCATTTATTTATTTTATCATGAAGTATGCATTTATTTCTATTTATTTCCGTAAAACTAGTAGACGCTCATGTTTTTGATTCAAGAATTCCGCTGTTATGAAATGCATTAAAAATCTTATTGCTTTTATAAATCTATTATTTTTGAAAATTAAATTGAGAAGATTAAATTTATTCACGAGGTGACGTCCCTTAAAGGTTATGAAAATTGGGGCGTTATAGAACTACTAAAACACATTTATTAGTATTCCTTGCTGATCAAGATAAGAGATGGCCGAGAAACAGCAGCAATCAGCATATCCATCCAACGGCTACAGCGACACGGAGGCCGCAGCCGCTCACGGCGCGACTCAGCAGCGCAAGCAAAAGCGCACCAAATGCATCATCTACATCATCATTCTCTTCGTCATCTTCCAAATCGGAGTAATTACTCTTTTCTCCCGAACCGTCATGAAAGTCAAGACGCCCAAGTTCCGCGTACACGGCGCCACCTTCGCAAACTTCAACACCGGAACGACGTCGCTGCAAGCCTCCATGATTCCCCAATTCTCAGTCAAAAACACCAACTTCGGCCGCTACAAGTACCAAGACACCACCGTCGACTTCTTCTACGGTGGGGCCAAGATCGGCGAGGCCTTCGTCCCCAACTCCAAAGCCGGGTGGAGATCCAACAAGAGATTCATTCTCCCCGCCGAAACTTGAGAATCAGCGGCAGCCCTCAGCTTTCTTCCCATTTGAGCGCCGGAGTGGTGCCGATCACGAGCTCGGCGAGGATGAGCTGGAATGTGGAGTTAATGTTCATCATGAAGAAGACCAAGTCAACTAACATGAATTGCTCCATGGATTTTATCACGGCTACGCAGAGTGTCACCAATGTACTCTGCAAATGATTTCTTTTAAATTTTATTTGTTTAATTTTTTTTATTATATATGTATTTCATGGGATGAGATTCTCCGTCACAATGTTGTTCAACAGTAAAATTGCTTTTTATAAAACTGTACGAATTTATGAGTAGACTACAAATTTATAGTTGTGAGACAAAATTAGGAAAGAGAATATGGGATAGAAATCGCCTTAATTTCGTATTACATGCATTTACTACATAAGTTAGGAAATTGAAATCTAATTTTGTGATACGAAACCGAGTGGCTGTCCTTCGTGCGTATGTAGTGCAGATGAAGATATTTTAAGGCAATAAGCGCTAGTTTGGGAAAATAAGAAAACTACAAAGCAATAATTGTGAAGTATGAGGTTGTTGTCTATTTAGGAAGTGATATAAGGTGCTAAAGGATCGGATTAAGTTTACTAGTACAACTACAAGACATGGATACAATCATAATATCATCTTCAAGGGTATCTAAAAATAGAGAATTCTTTTATTTTTTGGCACGGTTTCATCTCCAAGTGCCCTCTAAACCTTCCCCTATTATAAGGGAGGCCAGATTTCTCCCTTAATTTTGGGGGAAGATTTACCGCTCTCCTATCTTTTTTATTTTATTTTATTTTTAATTGGAAAAGAAGTAAAGATTATCAAATAAATTTTGTTTAGAATAAATTAAGATAATTAGTGTAATAATAATTAAAATTACTTAATATTAATAAAAGAATAATACATAAGTTGAACATAAATTAAAATTACTTAACAAATTCCATTAAATATAAATTATTTAAGTAATTTAAATTATATTTTTTACAAATTAATGTTAATTTCCTCATTAAATATATTATTATATTTAATTTAATTATATAATTAAATTAAAATTACAGATATTATATCATTAAATTACAATTAAAGATAATATATAATTATATTTTAATTTGATTTATAAGAGTAAAAAAACAGAATCTTATAGAATTCTCATTATTAAGGGAGAGATTGGGAAAAATCATTGAAGACGAAACACTGTTTTCGCACTAAAATAGGGATAAGCTCCCGTACGATAGGGGAGATCTTTGGAGATGCCCCAAAGGAATTAAGATATCATATTCAGTTAATTCCACTTGTAAAAAAGATTTAAATGAAATTCTATCATCTAATGTGATAACCCTAGTTTTCCTGGAAAGGTTTAAGAAGATTAGTTGACTCTTTAGTTATAGATTAGAAGATTCACACCCCGCATAAAATTCTTTAATCTCTAACAGAAATTAAATATTTAGAGTAAGAATTTTATTTCATGTGGAATAAGGATTTATGCATAAATACATATATACATCCTAGGAAATAGTTTCGTGTTTGGTTTTAAACAATATTATAGTATGTGTTCGTCTAGAATCTTGGAATTAGTACATAATGATATATTATGTATAAGTTTAGTATATAAAGAAATAAGCATTTTCTCAAAGCCATGTGTGTATACGTTTTAACCACAAACGTTAGTATTATAAAATATAATGATTTAACTCTTTACATATATACATACATGTATATACGCAATACTTATACATAAATATAAGGATAGGGAATGGTTGCATGTTGGTGTGAGAAGAAAACATTTAGCCAACTTATCATTTATCTTGCCACGTGTATTTACTTATATGAGGTGGGATTACTTGTGGTCTAGTGATACCCAAAATTCTAATGAATCCCAATTTAGGTGAATTTCAAGATAATTTAATTTTATTAGTAGGCTTCTTGGCTTTTACGAAATTGAAGTTTAGTAAGTTTCACTTTCACCACCGCTTATTACCTCCAAAATCAGAAGCCAGAGCTCAAGAACATACCTCTGGAAATTTGAGGATTTTTGGTATAATTCAATTATTACGTTCTACTCCTTCATTAATTACCATCTAATTATGTGGGTTTCATTTTATGGTTTTGCTTAATAAAGGGATTAGTGTAAGTTATAGTGGAAATGGAGTTTTGCACAATTACTGAATAGGGATTTATACTTAAACTAAGAGGTTTGTGTGATGTTACCGATTAAGTAGGTCTAAATCCGTATCTTGAATTAAAATAAGGGAACACCTTTAATTAATTGAGGTTTGATTATTCCAAAGAATAATATAGAGGGAGGAAAATTAGTTATTTGAAAAACTAATGAACTCTCATTGGCACTAGGTGTAGTTGTATTTATTAGTTTTACTTTCATCAGATAGATCTTCACCAGATAGACTTTGGTCTCACACAATTATACTTCACTATATATAATCTCCACAAATCATTTGACATGTGGAATACATTTTAATTAAATAATCAAATCAAAATTAATTATAGTGGACCACATATATTACATGTCAACACCTTATAAAATGTGACATATAAGGAAGTATATTGTGCGACACACAAGTCTTTGTGGATCTTCATGCATAATCATATGATAATTTCAACTAAGGTATTATTAGTGCTCAGCCTATCGTGTTGAAAATATTAAAATAATTTCGAAAGATAGGTGTTGTGAACCAGGATTCGGAAGTTATTAGGATTATTTAGGAATAAGAGTTCGAATCACAACTAAGTTTAGGATTTCTCTTGTTGGAGATATCGAAGGAGACAAGTAGCACTCTACTTTATCAGAAAAGCTATATTGCTCTACAAGCACAAAAGTAAGGTGGGTTTTACTATCTAAAAACTATTTTGAGTTATTAAGCTCTGTGAAATGCTTGTTTATCCATGAAAGATTTTTTGTGCATTTTACATGTTTAATGCTCTGAATTTAATCGATCGAGATTCTTGACTGACCTAATATGCTAGTTGAGGATTGTGTACACGTTTGTTAGATGTGCAGTGGGTTGATCTCCATTATGTGCTAGAGGACCTATGAGCTTCGACTTTAAGTCTAACGGTTGAGATCTCTGGGTCAAGACCCGAGGTCGGATGTTTCTGGAACTCATTAGGTTTTAGCCCAAAGTTCGAGAGTAAAGGGAATAGATTAAGAGTAATTGTTGGTCCGGAGACGAGTATCAGGTGTAGAGGGGGGGGGAGGTGAATACACTTGATTACAAGTTTTGCCTCAAACGCGAAGGTCAGCTGAGCTGAGAAATGTGACTTAATGAACAATGCCGAATAAGAGCCTTCTAATCGCGGGTCAGAGTGTATCAACTACTGAGTTTGTTCTACTGACTTTTGTCAGTATAGAGAGTTCAATTGATGAATTTCAGTGCGGATAAGTATGGGGCCCGTAGGACTTCGTCTCTTTTAAAAACATGTTTTCGCAAACCAAAGTTGTTTTGGTTGGTGCACTTTTTAATACGTTTTATGCAAAGTATGAGTTTGTAAAACGGTTTGAGCACAATGCAATAAAACAGTAAATAACACAAGCAATTTTTAACGTGGTTCGGATACGAAAGATCTTACGTCCACGGTCCTGCAGAACAAGAGTTCTTGTTGATTAATCTGAGCAAGCCTCAGAAGGAATCTGTACGCTGGACAGACCCTTCTAAGTTATAGTCCTTAGCGACTTTACAAATCAAACCGAAGTTTGAAGGGGAGGGGATTTTCTCCAACAATGAAGGAGTTCTTACAATAAGAACAATTCACAGAAAAGTGAACTCCTTCGAAGGTTCTAAGCTATAGATATAACAGTGGAGCTTAGATAGAGAAGAGGGAACTAAAGAATCTCTAGAGAGAAGAACTAAGAATATTCAACTAAGCAAGTTCTTCACTCGATCGGTTTTAATGCGCTAGAGAGTTGTATGCAATGAGCTTGTATTCCCTTGATGTCCTGTGCGTTGAGCTTGGAGACTCTTCTCCATTTATAGTCGTGACCCAAGCATGTGTCCGTTGGAGAGGACGATGCCATGTGTCACAAACTTCCAAGAAAAATGGCCATAAGTTTTCGAAAGAGCGCCACAGAGTGGTTGGCTTCGGTACATGAGAGCAGCTTAATTTAATATCAGAGTAGGTAAGGCTTTGTTTGTTTCTCATTGGCCAGGTTTGTGGTAGGTGAGACTTGTCAGACATCAGTCTTCATCTAAGTTGACTCTCTCTGAACTTCGTATTGAATAAACTCTGCTGACATTCGAATGATAATAGTCGGGCAATTGTTTCCTTGTTGGATCTGCAACTGAGTTGCATGCGTTCAGTAGATCTGGACCGATCATACTGATTTCTTCATCTAAGTCTGCTGATAAGGATCTTCTACTGAGGATAGACATCTGGTGACTCTGAAGATGCGGAACTCTTCACTCATTCAGTAGATAAAGAATCGTACTGAGTCTTTAACTGGGGTCTGCTGAAAGAATTCTTATACTGAGAACAGACAGCTGGTGACTCTAAAGACACGAGTTCTACAAACTGATGACATGGGGTTCTGGAATTTAACTTCTCTACTGAAGTTCAGACCAACAACACCCCTTATATGACTTAGACAAAATAATCAATAATGATAAGAACGAGTCTAGCCTATTACATCATCATCAATCAAACACACATCGGGTTCAGGAGAGGTTTTGGATCTTCAATTCTATAGCGATGAAATTCACTACAATTTCCCCCAAAAACTGATATCACAAAATGTCCTAAGTACATGAACTACTGACGACAGTTCTAAGTACCCCCTAGCAATGATCTAAACGACCACTGACTCATATCCCTACAGTAACTGTGGAACGTGATAGGGCGCACACAAGGAAGTGAATATTTGTATGGTTGGAGGTGGCTTTTGTTTTAAAACTTTCCAAGGCATACAACTTATGCGTGGATAAACTTATTGTGAAATATTTATAAACAGTTTTATCCACTGAGTACAATAATGCTCATCCCTTAATGTTTTCAAATGTTTTCAGGTTGAGTGGCTGGTGGAGACGGGTGGAGCTAAGGCGAGGGTTTTTATTGTATATAATCATTGCTTCTGTTTTAGCTCGTTGTCTTTTGATGAAAACACTAAACTTGGTCTTGTATATAGTCAACGAGGCTTTCGATGCACTCTAACTCTTTTATTTCTAGTTTGCTATGACTTGATCTGTGTCGAGTCATACTTTGAAACCTGTAAATACTAGTTTGTAAATTATCTTTATTCTGGTTTATTCCATTTTCTTTGCGAAGTATTCTTATTGTTAACCGTCATTTATGTAATATATTTCACATTAATTTCTCATTTCTTTTCCGTTTCTTTTCTTTAACCCGATCGCACTCTGGTTTTAATACGTTCCCTCGGAAATTAGGGTGTGTGACATTTAATTTGTCAAAATTTAGTTTTTATATAGTTGTTTATTTTTAAATTCCTATTTATGTTCAAAATAAAGTCCTATAATGTTATACGCTTATAAAGTTTTACTAACACTATATACATTTATTTTTAACTTAAATAAGATTAATTATTTGTTATCAGAATTTTAAATAGAAAGTATTTTTATCTAAATATTGTTTGCACAGTTTCCCACATTTCACGCGTGTTCTCTAATATTAGAAATGAGTTTTAAAGTAAGTTTAGTAGGTGTTTGGAGTAACTAATTAAGCTTTATTAATAAGGAATGAAAGTTGCTAAAAGCTGTAGAATGGGACTTATTTGAGAATTTATAAGTGTTTGCAAAGCAGTGCTGAAAGAGAGTAAAACCGTGTTTTGGAAAAGGATCGAAATGTCCATGTTTTAGATAAAAACTTTGTTTTGCCCCTTTTATTATTAAACATATTCAAAATTTATACATGTAGAAAATTGAGAATTTTTTTACTATTTTATGTTAATGTCTACTTTAGACTTCAAACCTATTTATAAATATTATATTAATCAAAAATTATATAAACATATATATTATAACATATTAGTATAAATGTCATAATATTTTGTAGAATATAAATGTATATAAATTATAAAATAAGTGTATTACATATATATATATATATATTTATTTATAATATATGTGAAAATCCACATTTAACGTGAGAACTGAGAATCATGCATAATCATTATATGTTTTATGCATAATTCTTATGTTTTTTTATGTAAAAAACATGTAATTATGCATAACCCTTATATGTTTTATGCAGAAAACAAAAATATAAAATTATAGGGTTCTTTGCATAAAGTATAAAAGGATTATGCATAAAATATATAAGGATTATGCATGGTTTATAGTTCTCACGTTAAATGTGACTTTCACTATATCCACGTCATATATATATATATATATATATATATATATATATATATATATATATATATATATGAAACCTACAAACAACAACAAATCGAATGAAATGAAGAAGATAGCCTAAAATAGAATTATTTTAATTTTTAGAGTTGAGGGTAGTTTTAAAACTAAGAAATGTATTGAGGGTATACTTAGCTTGTCAAGAAATTATAGATGGAGATAATTAAGTTGATTATAAAAGCTGGGTGGGAGTAGCTTTCCAAAATTCTATATCATATACCTCAATTATGAATCTTAAAATATAAGCTTCAATTTATTCTTAAAACTCTACAACTTTAATAGTCCTACTATAGGAAGCAATTAAAAGTATAGTAGTTAATGTTATCTACCACTTAGGAGTCCTAATTAGTTAGGAGTTAGAAGCATCCATACCCATGACCAACAGTTTATAGGTCAACATTCTAGAAATACCGTCAAGATAGACGAAGCTTCCTAAGCCACCACTAGCACTCGTATATGGATTCGTTGAAAAAGTTATCCCCCCTCCCCCTCTCTCCAAAAATCGACAGGTCAACCGTGGCCTCCTCACGCGCTTCTCTCTCTCTCTCTCTCTCTCTCTCTCTCTCTCTCCATACACGCTTTACTCTCTCTCCATATTTTTTTTACTATATATATGAGTGCTTACTCTATCTCCAACATCAAAAATTCAAAACTTGTATTCATCCTCTGAGAGAAACAAGTAGAAGTAAAAGACATTTGATATATTACTATAATCAAACAGTCATTCCTCTTCACTATTCTTTTTTGAAGATCTAATGGCAGAGAAACAGCAATCCGCATATCCATCCAACGGCTACGTAAGGAGCGGCGACACGGAGGCCGCCGCCACTCACGACGCGAGAGAGGAGCGCAAGAAGAAGCGCACCAAATGCTTCATCTACATCTTCCTCTTCGCCATCTTCCAAATCGGAGTAATTACTCTATTCTCCTTAACCGTCATGAAAGTCAAAACCCCTAAATTCCGCGTTTACGGCGCCACCTTCTCAAACTTCAACGCCGGAACGACGTCGCTGCAGGCCACCATGATCCCCCAATTCTCCGTCAAAAACACAAACTTCGGCCGCTACAAGTACCAAGACACCACCGTCGACTTCTTCTACGGTGGGGCCAAGATCGGCGAGGCCTTCGTCCCCAACTCCAAAGCCGGGTGGAGATCCACCAAGAGATTCATTCTCCCCGCCGTCGACTTGAGTATCAGCGGCGGCTCGCAGCTTTCGTCCCATTTGAGTGCCGGAGTGGTGCCGATCACGAGCTCGGCGAGGATGAATGGGAAAGTGGAGCTGATGTTCATCATGAAGAAGAAGAAAGCCACTAACATGAACTGTTCCATGGATCTTGTCACGGCTACGCAGACTATCACCAATATTGTCTGCAAATGATTCTTTTAATTTTGATTTAATTTTATCTTCATTTTCATTTTAATATCTGTTTTGTGGATGTATATTTCCTTTTTATTTTCGTGGGTTTGCTGTTTTCTTTAATTCTTTGTTATATAACTCGTGGTGTAAACGGAATTATTTGTCTTATGTTACTCTTTGAGCAATCTTTGACTATAATTAATAATAATTTACTATAATTGTATTCCCACTTACGTTTACTAAATTTGATATGTTACCATATTTAATAATGAACCGAGTTGAATTTTACTAAAGGCAAGTATATGAAGGACGATGCAAAGCACTGCCGATAAATATATTTTAAGGCAATAAGTTAATAATTGCAGTTTCTAAAAATTAAGAAAAATATGAAGTACTAATAAGTGTGAGCTTTGGGCTTAATTAACGATGGAAGTCTATTTGGAAGTCAAATAAAGCATTTAAGTCAAATAAACGTGTCTATACATTTTTTTAAAAATTAATTATTTTTTCATACTTCTTCAAATTACTAATGTTGTTTCCCCTCTTTTCTAATAGATTCCGATCCATATTAAACATACTCAGTTAATCCTATGACACATGCATTTAGTGAGAAATTTGAATTAAGATAAAACATAACCAGTTAATTGCACCTATAAAATAATTCGAATTTGATTAATTAACTATTTACTTTTATTTGTCAAAAGAAAAAATAAAGTTTCGTTACCTGATGATTACAAGCATTTATCGTATTTTATTTTATTATTATTATTAAAGATAGCATGGCCTAACCTATTAATTAGGGATCATATCTCTTATCTCAAATTTTATAAGTTATTGATGTTCCCTAACTATAAACACCTAAAGGTTTATAATCTACCTATAAAACCGTACTATAAACACTTAGGTATTTATAATCAAATTTGTTGCAAGACATCAACTGAGAGATGATCTAAGACGGGGGGATCTGCTCCGTATTAATTAGGGGAATTTTAATACTACTATTTATACAATTGTTAATATATGAAATTAGTCCAATCTCAACTAAACAAAACACAAAAATAGCTCAATCTTAAATCTATATTAAAAAAATAACCATTTTGACCAAAATATTCCTACTTTTTAGTAAATGCATGCCTATAGCCCACATCACCCTACGGCACACCACCAACACTGTCCTCGGCACCCATCTAAATAATTGGCTACCCAATGGAGTTTTTGGCTTAGGAGTTTTTAAAGAAAAAAAAATATGCTTCAGTGCTTAGGGCGAACCAAGGGTGTGCCAATCCCTAGGCACTGGAAACTCCACTTTAGCACAAAGACATGCTAGGGCTGAGGGAGTGTTTAGCTGAAGGAGTTTTTGAAGATTAAAAAAAAATCACGCTGCAATGGCTAGGGCGAGTCGAGTGCATGCGACTTGCCCTAGTCACTAGAAACTCCACTTCAGCACAAAGTCGTGCTAGGGCCGATAGAGTTCTTGGCTGATGTAGCGGAAGATTAGATAAAAACAAAGTAGATAAATAGGATAAAGGTGATACTAATCGAATCCGTTGATTTCCTCGAAATGTCGGAGACGATTTACAAATATTCATCAAAATCCGTTGATTCGCGCACGAATGTTAGAAGTTGATCTTCGTTAACCCATTGATTCGACGCACGAACCCTATGATAATGGCATCCAAAGCCTTTCCGCTTAGCGGAAGGGAATGGGGAACGAACGGTCGCACCGTTGATTTTCTTTCAATCTTCAAATCTGTCTATTACAACTCTTAAGACATTTATAAATAGATAGAATCCTAGAAACCCTAAAAGCCAACATAACAAAAGCCCAAATACATAATTAAAATAAGCCCAATTCTTCTCTTCATCACCAATGCCAGAAGCCCATCATCTTCTCTTCATCATTGGCCAAATAAGTTTTCGAATAAAATAAAAATAATTAAATCATGCTTCAGTGCCTAGAGCGAACTGAGGGTGTGCTGCAGCTAGCCCAAGACACTATAATACTCCATTTCAACACAAAGACATGCTAGTGCCTATGGCCAATCTTGTGTGGTGAATTGCGTGCTTGTGTTGATGGTGTGTCATAGTCACTCCATTGACACTAAAATGGTTTTGTACAAGAAAATCAATTCTTCGTAGTTAAAAAAGCACCTAAAATAATTTTTCCATTGAAAATTATGACCAAACGAAGAGCTTTTTTTGTAAATTTAACAATTTTATTAATATAACATAAACACTTGACACTTTTATATTTTTTTTAATGAATTTGGCTATTTAAGCAAAAACCTCATTATACAATACATTTCACGAGTAGTGCTCTAATATTAAAAATTGGTCCTTAATTAATTAAACTTAAAGCTGAATGCGAGCCACTAATCATCATAAAGTATAAGATTTAATTTATTCATAAAACTATATGGTGATCGCTGTTTTACACCAAATAATCCTGCAAAATTTGTTAGACCAAAAATTAGTATAGCACATGTATCGAACACAGGGAACGGAGTAATTCAAACCTAAAAATCCTATCAATCAGAGTTTGGTTAGCAACCACGCAAGTTTGGGGAATTTTCTATAACCTAAGAATAAATGAAAGCAATCAAGAATTAAACACGAAATTTACTAATGCAAATAAAAGCGGGTCCAGCAAGATGATTCACACACACACACAATCGATCACAGACACTAATAATTAATTAATCCACTTAAATCAATTAGTTGTAGGACAGCGTAATTAAACTGACATATCCCCTATTCCCCCTTAATTAATCGGTAATCGCCATGGGGGGCATTGAAACGACTACTTCTCTAAATTAGATGCAACCTACGTTGGTGGGCAATCAATAGATTTAACACCTAATCAGCTTTAAGAACTAAGGAACCCAATTTAGGAGCCTACTCGTATGGTGGGCATCTAATAGTCTCCTACCAAATTAATCTAATTGTCCTAAGAACAATTTGCTACTTATTTAGCCTAATCCCACGAGAAACGATGGAAGTACTAAATTAGCTATGAATTAAATTAACTAGGGTGATCAAGCCTAAATTAATTAATCCAATTAATTAAACCTAGATTAATTCAGAACTTAAGTGATTAATTTTAAGCCCTAGTCTCACGAAATTAAAGTGGTGTGTTTCACATCTCGCCGGCCCCTAAAAGACTTAGCTACGCATATCGGCCGGACTAGCCAGACAGACCGAATTGCAGGACATAACACAAATCATGCTGAAATTCGGAAAATAAATAACACGAAAATTCTAACTAATTATCAGAAATCAGAATATCAAGTAATACGAAATAATATCCTAGAAATTAGAAATTCATAAATTAAAGTCTACGAATCCATCCACAGAGCAAATAAATACGGAGACAATTCAAATCCGGGAATGCAAAACGAAAGTGATAACATGTTGTTTCTTCCAAATCAAACTACAATTCATGAAACGAAAGTAGGAAATGCAAACTTTGAAATTGAACAACCCCTAGATCGGATTTCCTCGGCTTCGGCGAATGCTTGATCGGATCATCTCGACTTCGGCGGCTTCGAACTCTCTCTCTCTCTCGGTGAATGGCGTGGCCGGAATTGGTGTGTAAGGATGATGATGGATTTCGGCAGAGTGGCAGCTAGGGTTCGGTTGTGAAGAAGGCGTGGCGTGATAAAAGATGATCTCCAAAAGATATGAATTGCGTGTCTATATCATCCCTCTCTAACCGTGTGATATGGAAGAAAATAAGATAGGGACAAATTCCCTTCCCAAATTTTCTCCATCAGTTGGCGTCAATTCCTCAAGATTGGAAATCAATCTTTTTAATTAATCTCCCTCCTTCGGCTCCTCCCTTTCTCGACGCCTTTTCCAAATATAAATATATATACTTCTTCTATTTTCTCCTCAATTAGGATAATCAAATATAGAAGAAAATAACATAAGATATTTTCTTTCTATACTTAATTCCCTTCTTGATTCCTTCCAAATTGAGTATATATGTCCTTAATTCCGCAACCGCCACCTCAACGCCTCATCATCAATAAGAACTGCAAAACAAACACCACAAAATAGTCCAAACGCCACAAAATATGCCAAAATAATCGGAATATGGATGGTACAAAATAGACCTATCACTATACAACTTTAATAGTAATATAGAAAAGAAGAAGCTAAAAGTAGAGTAGAAGCATGATCACCGTAACCAACATTTTTAACGTCAACGTTCTACAAAACCGGCCATCAGCATATCGAGGAAGCTGCTGCTGCTAAACCACCGCAGTCCGCAGACGTATATGGATTGTTGAAAAGGTTAGCCCCTCTCTCTCCAAACTCAACAAGTCAAGAGTAGCCTCCTCACGCGCTACTCTCTCTCTCTCTCTATCTATCTATATATATATATGAGTGGCACTCCCTCTTCAAGCATCAACACTTGTATCCATCCTTCTGAGAAACAAGTACTTTAAAGTAAAAGACATGTCATCAAGACAGTTCGCATTCCAACATCAGATGGCCGATAAAAAGCAGCAGCAATCAGCATATCCATCCCACGGCTACGGCGGCGACACGGAGGCAGCCTCCGCCGCCGCTCACGACGCGCGAGAGGAGCACAAGAAGAAGCGCACCAAATGCTTCATCTACATCTTCCTCTTCGCCGTCTTCCAAATCGGAATCATTAGACTTTATTAGTGAATAGCGCGAAGCCAACTAACTAAACGAACTCCCCTGTTCCTTCACTTCAATACCAGCAAACGGCCAGCCAAAATGATACCAAGAGCAATCCACAAATCTTAACACCCCCCGCAAGATGGAGACAATGTAGGTCAGACATCCCCATCTTGGCAAGGAGAGTGCGAAAACGAGGACCTGGTAAACTCTTGGTAAAGAGATATGCAAGTTGTAACGAGGTATGAATACCAGTAGGAAGAACAAAGCCCAGCTTGTATTGATCTCGCACCACATGACAGTCCATTTCCAAGTGCTTGGTGCGCTCGTGAAACACTTGATTCTTACAAAGATGAATCGCAGCAGTATTATCACAGTGAAGAGGAATAGGTAAGGGACAAGACACTCCAACATCACGAAGAAGATAAGAAAGCCAGAGCAGCTCTCTGACAGTGGAACCAAGAGCCCTGTACTCTGCTTCGGCCGTGGATACAAAAACTGTAGCATGTTTCTTGCAACGCCATGAGACCAAAGAACTACCCAAGAAGACACAAAATACAGTTAAGGATCTACGAGTCAGGGCACAAGTGCCCCAATCTGCATCAGCATAAGCAACAACAGATAGAGCAGAAGGAGTACTGGAATAGAAGAAACCCAAAGAAGGGCAACCTTTGAGATATTTAAGAACGTGATGAGCAGCTTGTAAATGATGAACACGTAGAGCAGCCATGTACTGACTTAATTGTTGTGTAGCATGACTTAAATCAGGACGTGTGAGATTCAAATATAGAAGTTGACCTACCAACCGTCTGTAACATTATGGATCAGTCAACAAGTCACTAAAGTCACCACTCAAAACCAGCCCTTGAGGAAAAGGAGTAGCAGTAGGTTGACTGCTAGAGATGGCAATGGATCTTGGACCCGATCCAGATCCGTGGATCCAGATCCATTTTTATGGATCTGGATCTTAAAAAATTGGACCAATTGGATCTGGATCGGACCTGGACTAATTTTAGAAATTACGGATCTGGATCTGGACTTTACGATCTGAGATCCGAATCTGGTCCAGATCCGCCATTTTTATAACTAAAATATTATTTTATTATCATATCTGTTATAAACTAAATGGAACGAGAGAATAAAAGAGAGAGCGGAAATGAGATGTGTATTATTATGAGGGTGGAGACCACTATTTATAGAGTACAAGATGAGCTCATGGGCCTTTAGGGTTTACATGGTCATCACAATATATGGTAAGTATATATAAAATATATTTACAACAATATCTAAAATATTATATTTATATTATTCTACTTAAAATATCAAGTTACATTATTTGTTGAGCTTGAAATACTTAACCAGTAATCTAATAAATAGAAAAGAGGGAGGAGATTGAGTATCCACTGTCCACGAATTTGGAAGTTTTTTTTAGAGAGAATATCATAGTTTTATAGATGATTGTAATATTTTTATAATACCATGAGTAGTTTGATTTTTTTTAATGATAGTAATGCTCTTAAAGATTATCGTGTTATCGTAGAACTAATTAAATTAGTTAAATTTTAATTGATTTAGAATTTTTTAATTTTAGCTAAAAAAACTTATGGATCCGGGTCTAGACCCGAGACCCTGTGGATCCAATGGATCTGGGTCTGGATCTCATTTTTTGAGATCCAATGGATCTGGACCGGATTTGGACCAAAGTAAAAAATCCCGAATCTGGATCTGGACCGAGGAGGATCCGGTCCAAATCCAATCCATTGCCATCCCTATTGACTGCCAAGCAGTCCAGCCTTATCAATCAAGTCAAGCACATATTTCCTTTGATTCAAAGAAATCCCTTGTTCCCCACGGGATATCTCCATTCCAAGAAAATACTTAGCCTCCCCTAGGTCTTTGATAGTAAACTGAAGATGCAGAAAACCTTTCAGCTGTTCTATGAGAATGAGACTTGGACCAAATACCAAAATATCATCAACATAAACTAACAAGCCAACAAAATCATCATCCTTTCCCATAGTAAACAAGCAGTTGTCATGAGAAGTCTGAGTAAGACCATATGCAATCAAAACTCTACATAATTCAGCATTCCATTCACAGGAAGCTTGTTTCAAGCCATAAAGGCTTTTAATCAATTTGCAAACCTGCCCAGGAGCGGCCTTATCATACCCCTGAGGAGGAGACATGTATATAGTGTCTGACAAGTATCCATGCAAGAAATCATTATTAATATCAATCTGATGCAAACACCATCCCTTCCAAGCAGTCAAAGCAATTAGCAAACGGATAGTGACATGCTTAGCAACAGGGGAAAATACCTCATCATAATCCACACCATGTTCTTGCTTGTAGCCCTTGGCTACAAGCCTTGCCTTAAATCTTTCAACACTTCCATCAGATCTAAGCTTTGTTTTAAACACCCATTTAGAACCAATAATATTTTTTCCAGAAGGAGTATTCACCAATTCCCAAGTCTGGTTATCTTCCAAGGCAGTGAGCTCTGCCTTCATAGCAGCAACCCATTGAGGATGCTTACTGGCTTCAGAATAGGAAGAAGGCTCAGAAACACAAGTGACATTGGCCAAGAAAGAAGAATAAGTTGAAGTAAATATAGGTGAAGTAATGAAGGGATAAGTAGGAGGGGTAGAAGAAGTGGAACCAGGAACAACAAAAGGCACAGCTGCAACAGTGCTAACAAAATCTTTCATCCAAACTGGCTTCATTACCACCCGTTTGGCCCTTACTTCAGGAGAGGCTGATACATGTTCTGAGTCAGAAGAAGAAGACATGGAAGAGGGAGAAATAGGTGAAGCATTTTCTGAAGCAGAAATAGGAGTATCAATAGGCAAAGTTGAAGAAGAAGTGGAATTGGATGCAGAAGGAATATAATCCGTATCCAGTTCCTCAAGGTGAACAAAGGTAGAAGGACTGGAACTCTCTGGTAAAGCCTGAGACAAAGGAGAATGTGAAGTATGGAAAGGAAAGATATGAGAGAAAAACTTCACATCTCTTGAAACAAAAATGTCTAAAGAATCCAAATTGTACAGAACATAGCCTTTGTGATCTGCAGAAATGCATAACAGAACACACTTAGCACTCCTGCTATCAAACTTCCTTCGATGTGGATTCACATTGACTGCATACACCAAACAACCAAAAGGTTTAAGTAAAGAAAAATCCACTCCTTTATTATGCAGGATTTCATAAGGTGTTTTCCAATCCAAAACAACAGAAGGTAGCCTATTCAATAACCACATAGCTTGCAAGATAGAATAAGTCCAAAATTGATCAGACAACTTACTCTGAAACATTAAAGCTCTGGCAACCTCAAGCAAAGATCTTTGCTTTCTCTCCACAATGCCATTTTGCTGTGGACTGTATACACAACTTTTAACATGTATAATCCCCTTCTCTCCAAACAAACTCCTAACATCTTGATTAACAAACTCACTCTCATTGTCAGTTTTAAACCCCTTTATTTGGGAGCCAAACTGAACTTGCACCATTTCAATAAATTCCTTCAGGATTCTATAGACTTGTTGCTTAGATGTCATCAAATAGGTCCAAGTATTTCTGCTGTGATCTTCCACTAAAGTCAAACAAATGGTGTATTGGTAATACTATCCACATGATAAGGTCCCCATACATCCGCATGAATTAACTCAAACAAGACTATACTCCTGCGGTTTAAAATAGGAAATGGATTCCTACACTGTTTAGCCTTGTGGCAAATTTCACAAGAACTCAGTTCTAACTCCTCATGATCCTTCCATATATCCTTTAATACTGACATATGTTTCATAGTAGTTAAAGATGCATGTCCTAGCCATACATGTCAGTTATGCAAGCTTGCAGAATTAAGAACAGATAAATTGTGCACCTTATCAACTTTTGGAGCAGCATCCATGATGTAAAGCCGCCCTATTGCCTTCCCCATGCTTATCAAATATTCATCAGATAGTCGTTGTACCAGAACATGTGTAGGGTAGAAAACACACTTCACTTGTAAATCATTAACCAGGTGAAAAGTAGAAATCAGATTATGGGTAAATTCTGGCACAAGAAGTACCCTATCTAGAACAATATCTGGTGTCAAATTTATTCTTCCAACTTTATGGATGAGTTGCATAGAACCATTAGGTAGATATATTCCCTGTGGACTCTTCAGATTTTCCACATTAATTACTAGCTCCAGAATCCATAATCCAAACATTCTCTGTCCTCAAATCTCCAAAAAGGCTGAAGGAATAATGCTTCTCTACTACATCCAATGGTGTATAAGACTGTACAGAATTTACGGAGCTAGGAAGCCCTAAACCTTTCAACTTGTTCAGAGTTCTTTCTACTTCAGAAATCAATTGGCTCACTCCTCCATTAACCTCTCCACTTGCAGTTCCCCCACCTATCTGTGAAGAAACCTCAGTATTGTCCCTTACACAGTTCACCTGTCCTTTATCCCTTTCTTCCTTTAATTTCTTAAACCACTCCGGCACTCCATTGAGTTTGAAACAGTCAGTCTTCTCATGACCACTTCTTTCACAATATGTACATTTTAATCTTCTTTTCTCTTCCTTACTTAACCTAGGCTTATAACCAGTCCCCCTCTCTCTTTGCATATTGAAATTTCCTCCTCTATTATTCACATTCATAGCCAATACATCACAATCAGAATGTTCTATACCTTCTCTAGCTTGGCTAACATTCATGATAATCTGTTCAGAAGGAGCAGGATTACCAGAAGTCACGCGTTTCTGATCCTCAGTTTGTACAATTTGAGCAAAAGCCTCACTAACAGTTGGCAGTGGATCAGAAAGAAGAATCTGAGTTCTAGCATTGTCATATATATCACTTAATCCTAAGAGAAATTGCATCAGTTTTTCATTCTCATAGCTAGCACTGACTCTGTGTGCAGCAGCACAAGTACATATAGGTGTAGGAACTAGAAGTCTTAGTTCATCCCAAAGCAGGTTCAAATTGGAATAGTACACTGTTACAGATTGTGTACCTTGTGTAAGTCCAGCTAGATCCTTCTTGATTCGAAAGATCTTAGGTCCATTCTTCTAGTCATATCGTTGTCTGAGCTCCATCCACAGTTGGTGAGATGTTTCCATCAACAAATAAGATCCTACTAATTTTTCAGATATACAGTTGGAAATCCAAGACATCACCATAAAATCTGCTTGGATCCACAAGTTGTAATTAGGATCATCTTCATTAGAAGGTTGAGGAATTTTACCTTCTATAAAACCTAGTTTATTGCGTCCACCAAGCGCACGCCTAACAGCACGGCTCCAGGCATAATAGTTTGATCCGTTGAACACAGCGTTTACTAACTTCAATCCACTGTGATCATGTGGATTGAGATAGTAAACATCATTTGCCTTCGTGACATAGGAATTCCGAGATGCGTCTCCTGCATCATGAGTCTCTGAACCTGAATCTCCTCGATTTTGTTGCGGAGTGCGGTTTCCATTGTTGTCGCGCGCCATTGTTCGCCAATTAAATCTATGAGGACGGACCATTAACGGATATAGAAGCTAGCAAGCTCTGATACCATGTAAAAACTAACAATATTGACACGAAAGGAAAGTTTATTTCATTGAAATCAAATCAAAGATTACAGAGCAGCCCCCATCTATATATAGACGATGGACGGAAACTACAAGAAAAGCAGTTACAAAATGAAACTAACTAAACACGCCTATAGCTGAGTTGGAAACACGCGATAATGAGAAAGACGACAGCGATTATATAAGTAGTAATCTCAGTCGTCCATCTAATCGAGTGATCGAGCGCTTGTTATTTGATGAAGAAAAAACGCCAACACGACTTTATTAGTGAATAGCGCGAAGCCAACTAACTAAACGAACTCCCCTGTTCCTTCACTTCAATACCAGCAAACGGCCAGCCAAAATGATACCAAGAGCAATCCACAAATCTTAACACTTTTCTCCCTAACCGTCATGAAAGTCAAAACCCCCAAGTTCCGCGTTTACGGCGCCACCTTCACAAACTTCAACGCCGGAACGACGTCGCTGCAGGCCACCATGATCCCCCAATTCTCCGTTGAAAACACCAACTTCGGCCGCTACAAGTACCAAGACACCACCGTCGACTTCTTCTACGGTGGGGCCAAGATCGGCGAGGCCTTCGTCCCCAACTCCAAAGCCGGGTGGAGATCCACCAAGAGATTCATTCTCCCCGCCGTCGACTTGAGTATCAGCGGCGGCCCCGGGTGGAGATCCACCAAGAGATTCATTCTCCCCGCCGTCGACTTGAGTATCAGCGGCGGCCCGCAGCTTTCATCCCATTTGAGCGGCGGAGTGGTGCCGATCACGAGCTCGGCGAGGATGAATGGGAAAGTGGAGCTGATGTTCATCATGAAGAAGAAGAAAGCCACTAACATAAATTGCGCCATGGAATATCATCACGGCTACGCAGACCATCACCAATATTGTCTGCAAATGATTTTTTTCATTCTTTTAATTATCTTTCATTATCATTAATGTTGTTGATATATATTGTATCTTTGTGTATAATTAACAGCAGCAATATTCCTTTGTCATGCCACTTTCACATCACTACATTGCAATTGCACTTTCACAGCAGTAATTGATATTGAACACAAGTTGTGACGGAAATTAGTGATAAAATACATACCTGTAGTGGAATCAAATAATAGATGAATTCTTACTTTAAATGTGATACTCCAGATCACCAATAACCACAAGAATTATAGGTTTGTTTACACAATTCAAATGCTTGAACTTTCCAGTATAGAGAAGAATGAGAATAAAATAAATATTGCGTACGATTTTTCTGAATAATGATTTCTTTTTCTTAACCGTTTCTCATTCATCATATATATATGTGTAACTTATTTCATATAAGTCTTATTACAAAATAACCCATGGATGTATTTATATATATTTTTTCAACAAGTTGCATGCATTGAAAATTATTTGACAGTTAAGAATAGTGATTGTGTTAGGGATACAAGCAAGGAGCCCTAACTCTCCCCAAAGTCATGATTATAGGAAAAGGATTGACACTCACTTATATCGGTCCGAATCTTCTGGCCCATTTCTGGTGGACCACTTGGTGGCCCACCAATCACGCGGCGCCACGCGTGCATTGGTGGGCCCCCAAGCCAATAAATTAATATTAGAGTGTAAAAAAGGTGGCCCACCAATGCACGCGTGGCGCTGCGTGATTGGTGGGCCACCTAGTGGTCCACCAAATGTGGGATAGAAGATCCCTAGCGCACTTATATACCACTCCACACTTCTTTGTGGAGTCGATGTGGGATAACCCACTTCATAACAATGCCTTCCCCTTCAAAACCGTACGTCCACGGACGGCCTACTCCGGAAGTCCTCCCCACACACGGCTGGGTCCGCGGTGGGGCCCACCCAGGATGCTGGCCACCGTACAAGGATTTCTTGAGCAAACACACATGGTCAGGTTTATTGGTGGGCCACCATGTGGTCCACCAAATGTGGGATAGAAGATCCCTAGCGCACTTATATACCACTCCACACTTCTTTGTGGAGTCGATGTGGGATAACCCACTTCATAACAGATTGACATAAATTAAATCAAAATGATTTGTAACTTTTAGATAGGAGTCATGGTTCAGAATTAACATAATATCTTCCCAAAACGGATCAAAATATTTCAAATTAAATCCATTGCATACCGCACAATAGCATATGTAGTCATAAGCCCAAATTTAAATTATTTTACGCCTGCTAAGCCTTTTTAATATACTAGTTGTTTTTTGTTTTTTCGTTTTTGATTCCTTCACGTACGCACGAATTAATTAGAGTTTGCTTGAAACCTGTAAATAGGAATTACTCTTTTGTGTGAGTAGCGTTTGGATGAGTGAAGGATTTATGATTTGAGGTACGAGTAAAATCTGAAATTTATACCTCCGTCTCACTAAACAAATCTCATTCTTTTTCGTTATGAGAATTGAGGAAGTGGATGGAAAAAAATAAAAATATGAAGGGGTAGGACACACTTGTGATTGTGGTCCACTCCTTAAAATTTCTATTTTCGAAATGTAACTTATTTAGTGGGATATCCAGAAATAAAAATGAGAATTGTTTAGTGGGAGTACATGTTTTAGGGGGTAAACAAGTAATTTTATGAAAATGGTGAAATTTGCAATGTTCAACGCGCACCACCAATATGCAACCAATGTTTCTACATTTATCGTGTTGAGTTTATTACTCCCTCCGTTCCGCTCGACTTGTCTTATATTTCTTTTCAAGCCGTCCCATCCGATTTGTCTTGTTTCTTAAAAAAAAAATTATTATACAAACTCTTACTATCTACACACAATTACTTACTCATCTACACACAACCATCTACTCACCAAAATATCTATGCCGAAATCAAATAAGACAAGTCGGTTGGAACTGGGAGTATAATATTGATTAATTTGTGATCACAGAGATCATATGTAAAGACAAAAGAAATGTCAAATATGGAGGTGAAGTCTACTAGGAAGTCATGAACACATGTCATGTAAACGACAATTAATTCAAATTTTTAATCCCCGTTATTTGTCAATTTCACATGTATTGCTAAATGTATATAGATAGCGTGACATTCTAAAATACATTATAAAAGATAGTATTATAGATCGAGTTGAGCATGCATTATCTTCTAATTTATTTATACATGCAACAGATTTACAAGAAGTTTGAATTAGAAGCTTCTGCCCGTTGTAAGTATAACATATAGGCAGGAAGGCTCGTGCATAGAATTCCCTACACAAAATCCTCACGCATTCCCTCTCAATCAAATCTAATTTAATTAAAGTTGGCACCACTAAAGTCCACGTTCTATTACCCATTCTTTATTTCAAAATTAATATTACACGTTACTCCCTCTCCCTCTCCCTCTCCCTCTCCATATGAAAGCGTCTTAAAGATTTAAACTGAGCATTGATTCCTGGTAACTCCACCATGGGTAAGTTCAAATTGGGAGAATAGGAATTTCAAATGTGAATTCGCATGTAATTATTTATTGTGTTAAACCCTAAATACACTTCAACAAATCCCTAAATTTAGCTTCTTTTTTTGTTCCAATAGGACCTGTTATTTGTGAAATGCGACCTAATTCATTGTTTTTAAGGGCTTTATGCAAGAGAATTAATGAAATTATTTTTCGAAACAAATAATAAGACTAATAGTATATATTATCATGGTATGTATATATATATATATATAGAGAGTGGTTCTCGTGTGAACAGTTCTTATCGTGTGAACGTGATATTGCACTTTCAAGGTAAATATACTACAACATTTTATGTACTGCACTTAAAGACATATGTACTGCACTTGCAGTATCTTTGCCTTTAAAGTGCAGCACATTTGTTTTTAAAGTGTAGTGTTCACACATTCACACGATAATAGATTGTTCATATTTGAACCTACTTATATATATATATATATATAGGTGGAAGTTCAAATGTGAACACCCTGTTATCATGTGAACATGTGAACACTGCACTTTAAAGACAAATCTACTGCATTTTAAAGTGCAGTACATTTGTCTTTAAGTGCAATACGTAAAGTGCAGTATATTTACCTTGAAAGTGCAATACGTCTGTCTTTAAAGTGCAGTGTTCACACGTTTACACGATAAAGGTTGTTCACACGGGAATCGATCACTCCCTATATATATATATATATATATATATATATATATATATATATATATATAATTTTTAGCTGGAGAATGGACTTTGCAACGCTGGCAAGGTCAATGGAGAAAAACTCAACCACCCCACACTCACGGTCAGAACCTTCTACCTATAATTAAATCCGTTAATATATATTAAGTTTTTGTTAGAACAAAACGTTTTCCCTCCATTACCACACACCGAAGCAGGTCAAAGATTAGACACTAACGAGTTAATTCAAACCTAAGAAAATAACTTAAAAACTATATATAAAAAATAGCTTTTCTAGAAGCAGCCCTTCTTCTTCATGCAATAATCTAATATTTCAACATCTCTCTGTGTATTTATACACGATCAAGTGACTACACATCCATCATCAATACACTTAATTTCACATCTTCATTCTCAAAACACAAAGAAAAAAAAAAGTCTTTTACTTCTCTCTTCTCCGATATGATGGCCGAGAACGACCAAAAGTCTCCACAGCCACTCGCTCCGGCCTACGCCTACCCACGGAGCAACGACACAGAGGCGGCCGCCGATCACAACGCTAAAGAGATGAAGAAGAAGAAGCGGATGAAGTGCCTCCTCTACGTCTTCATCTTCGCCGTCTTCCAAATCGGAGTCATCACCCTCTTCAGTTTGACCGTCATGAAAGTCAAGACCCCCAAGTTCCGCGTCCGCGAAGCCACGCTGGCAAACTACAACGCCGGCATGTCGTCTCTACGAGCCGCCCTCAGCGGCGAGTTCTCAGTGAAGAACACCAACTTCGGCCGCTTCAAGTACGACGCCGCCACCGTGGAGTTCTTCTACGGAGGGGCTAAGATCGGTCAGGCTGTGGTCCCCAAATCTAAGGCCGGATGGAGATCCACCAAGAAGATCCCTTTCGCCGCCGTGGACTTGAACCTGAGCGGTAATTCTCAGCTTGCTTCGCATTTGAGCGGCGGAGTTGTGCCGATTACGAGCTCGGCGAAGATGAGCGGGAAAGTGGAGCTGATGTTCATCATGAAGAAGAAAAAGTCGACGAACATGAATTGCTCTATGGATATTGTCACGGCTACGCGGACAATTGAGAATATTGTCTGTAAATGATTTTTTTTTTTTTTTTTTTGGTTTAGAAAAATATATTCGTAACTACCGAACACAAAAACTCGTGAAATGAAAATGGAAATTACAACTTAATCAAGAAATAAATTAGAACCAAATATAAAGCCGAGTCAAGATAGGCTCTCTATCCGCAAGAGATAAACGTCCCGATAGTGCTCTCGGTGTCGACGTTATCTCCCCAAAGATAAAACGACCTTCGTCTTGTTATAGGCAGCACCGCAGTACAACAAGCTCCGACGAACTAGGACGAAGGCAAGAGACGAGAGCTTCTTATGCAATATGAGATGATGAGATGATTTTGTTGTTGATGTGTATGGAAATGTCATGATACTACATCTATTTATAATGCTTGAGCCACCTTGGAGGATTAATGTCATTCAAGTCCATATTCATGGACGTAGGAAGTTACATATTCATGAACATAGGAAGTTACAAGAAAAGGAGTGTACAATATATAGCACCATATATTATATTGTTGTGGGCTACAAAATAATATAACTTCATAGTAGTAAAATAAGGCTCAATCTCATCCCAAGGCCCACTAAGAAAGCCCACCGAACAAGCCTGATAGACAAGTTCATAGACCAACCTACTAAATTACGCACTAAACTTCGAGCAGCTATTTCTCACTCACCAAAAATCGGAAATGAGAAACTGAACATACTACAATCATCTACTCGATACATAGTTTAACGCTGTATAGTTTAATTCGTAAAACTAACAGTTCTAGGTGCTCGAAACTGTAGTTAAAGACGTTGTTGTGCAACTTCTCTAGACTGCATTTAAGTGCAGATTTTTTAACATTTTTTTTTCATTCTTTTAATTGTCGACCTTCATTATTCTTGTCATTGGTATTCTTTTAATTGTCCTTCTGTTAATTGTTCTATGGATATTATCCGTAGTTAAATCTTGATTTATGCCACTTTCGCATATCTACATTGCAAGTGCAATTGTCGATTTCTTTTATCTGCTTACAAATACGCTATAAATGACATGGGATATGTACTCACGTCCGTTTAGTTCAGTTTTCATTTTTGAATTGCACCTTATTAATTCACTTTTCTTTTTAACTTAAAATAATATTTAAAGTATTTTAATATACTTCACTATTTTATTCACTCTACACATAACTGACAATTCTATTAAAGAAATTAGACTAATCATGAAATAAGACGAATGAAGTATTAAATAACTATTTTTAGTTGAAGATCATATAAATTAAAAGGTGCCCGCGGGAAAAAAATTAAAACTGAATATAACCTTTATAATTGAACCCCATGTTACACTACCTCCATAAAAGCAGATAAAAGCAGATTGACATTTCAAATTGAACTCATTGTCCAAGGCTGAAATACTTTTAACAATTCCCGACGTACTTGTCTTTTTAATATTTTAGTAGTTCTTTTCCCATTTACTTTTTACAATTTCCGACTTATTTGGCTGTTTTAATATATATTTTAGTAGTTCTTTTCCCGTTTTTTCCCTATTAGACTTTATTAATGATATATATTAAGTTTAAAATTAGATCCCAGAGATTATATATAAGACAAAAGAAATGTCAAATATGGAGGTGTAGTCTACTATGAAGTCATGACGAAGAGATTGATACCGAGAATTAATTTAAATTTTTAATCCCCATTATTATTTATCAATTTCACGTGTACACAGCTAAATTATATACTGTGACATTCTAAAATAAATATTAAACTATCATCGAATAGAACGAGTTGGCATGTAGTATATTCTAATATAGCTCATGCAGGTAAATCTCTCTACTCCGCAAAATCCTCATTCATTCCTTCTCAATCAAATTTAATTTAATTTAATTTACAACCACTAAAGTCCACGCTCTTCTGTTACCAATTCTCCACTCCAAAACTAATATTTCTCTCCCCATATGAATAAATCTTAAACAATTAATTGAACATTATATATTTGAGTACCTGCTAACTCCACCATGGGTAGTTTAAATTCAGAAATAAGGAATTTAAAATGTTGATTCGATTTAATATATAGTTATATAGGCATTTGTTTATTGCAATAAGCCTAAATACTTCAATTAATTCCTTCATTTTACAGTTTATATTCGGAAATTCCTTTTTTTTTCTTCTTTAATTCAAGGCTTTGCAAGAGAAAAACATTATTTCAAACAAATACTTATTATATACTGCGAGGAATATACAGTATAAATTTTAGCTGGATATCGGAGATTGGAATTTGCAACGCTGGCAAGGTCAATGGAATAAAATTGGAATGAGATCCCATGTCTCAATTTTCATGTTTTAATATTGTCTCATAAATTTAACTAGTTATGTGTTACCGTCTATTTGTAAAATTGCATCGTAACCATTTAAATAGTTACACTAATGAGACGATATTGAGATAAGGGATCCGTTCCAATACTAATAAAACTCAACCACTCCTTACACTCACGATTAGAACCTTCTACCTATAATTAAATCATTTACTTAATATATATATAAATCATTTACTTAAATTATATATTTATATATAATATTAAAAATTGGTTTTGTTAAAACAAAACGTTTTCCCTCTCCATAACCACACACGGATACAGGTCAACAAAAGCCGCTAACGTGTTATTCCAACCCCTAAAATATAAGGTAACAACTATGAACTAAATAAAGAAACAAATAATTGACGTCGCTTTAGTAGTTTTTCTAGAAGCCCTATTTCACGTCAAAATTTAACATTTCTCCCTCTCTCTCTCTCTCTCTCTCTCTCTCTATTTATACATGTTAGAGTGACTACACATCCATCATCAACACTCATTCACATCCTCTTCCTCAAAACACAAAAAGAAAGTAAACAAAAAACCATTCGTTCAACTCTCTCTTCTTCACTATTAACATCTCCAATATGATGGCCGAGAAGGACCCAAAATCTCCGCAGCCACTCGCTCCGGCCGACGGCTATCCACGGAGCAATGACACGGAAGCGGCGGCCGGCGCCGACGCTAGAGAGATGAAGAAGAAGAAGCGGATGAAGTGCCTCCTCTACGTCTTCATCTTCGCCGTCTTCCAAATCGGAGTCATCACCCTCTTCAGTTTGACCGTCATGAAAGTCAAAACCCCCAAGTTCCGCCTCCGCGGAGCCACGCTGGAAAACTACAACGCCGGTGCGTCGTCCCTACGCGCCACCCTCAGCGGCGAGTTCTCAGTGAAGAACACCAACTTCGGCCGCTTCAAGTACGACGCCGCCACCGTGGAGTTCTTCTACGGTGGTGCTAAGATCGGTGAAGCTGTCGTTCCCAAATCCAAGGCCGGGTGGAGATCGACGAAGAAGATTAGTTTTACCGGCGTCGACTTGAATCTGAGCGATGATTCTCAGCTTGCTTCGCATTTGAGCGGCGGAAATGTGCCGATCACGAGCGCGGCGAAGATGAGCGGGAAAGTGGAGCTCATGTTCATCATGAAGAAGAAGAAATCGACGAACATGAATTGCACCATGGATATCGTCACGGCTACTCGGACAATTGAGAATATTGCATGCAAATGATTTCTTTCATTCTTTTAATTTGATTGTTTATTATTATTATTATTATTATTATTATTATTATTATTATTATTATTATTATTGTTGTTGTTGTTGTTGTTGTTGTTGATATTGTATTATTTTGATTTTGCGTTGTAATAGTTTTTGGTATTTTTTCCAATTCATTACTCTTGATTTATGCCAGTATCACATCCTTATGTTGAAGTTCTTTCTAGTGTAAATTTCCATTTTGATCAATTTGTGAATTGTAACAATCGAAAGTATCAGCATGTGTGGGAAACTAGTAGCAATATATCTATATAGGTCATAAATATTAGTGTACTTTCTGGTACTACAAAAACTAGAAAATCTTAATATTACTCAAATTAGAAATCTATATTGAATCGAATGCAAAAATTATTTTGTTGCAAAAGCAACTTAAAGAACCCTTTTTGAATTGTTTCGGCCTTACATATTTTCTATCGAGTTTTCTTCAAAACTATATATATGGTCTTGTCTGCTATATCAATTTACATATATGTCATCAATGGAAACTATATATCAATAAAATAGACTAATTGGAGATTCTTTAGATCATACCAGATTATAATTAAGACAGAGCAACAAAATGTCACATGTAAATTTCCACACAGAAAGCGAGTGAATTGAAGCAGAAAAAATATCATAAGCTTTCATTTTCCTCATTAAAAGAATCTAATGATAACAATCAAAATTGCAATAAATTCAAACCTTCAATACGTGTTTGAAAATATCTAAATTAGTAATAAGACAATAAATAATAACACAAAAGTCACAAAGTTCACATATTGATAGTGGGTACGTACTTCTTCAACCTACCTAAACTTCCACGAAATTACCAACCTCAACTCCCATAACTTCCCGTTATATATACCCACGCCATTAGATTATTTACTAATCTACTTAAAATCATACCTTATCAATCGTTTCATAATTTTTCAAACTAAATTAATAGATCTTAGTTTTACTAATTTGTTACTATGTATTCATCAAGTTTCTTTAGGTCCCGCTTGGAAGAGCTTATGAATAATTTATTTGAGCTTATACTAAAAATAACTCTTATGCGTATTTGAGAGCTCAGAGTGTGTTTTTAACTTCTTTTCATAAGCTGATAACCTGATAGTAATAGCTTATGCCGGATTTATGCAGAGATCCTACATCGAATTCAGATATCTACAAGTTTTTCATTTTTTTTTTTTTGTATTATGTACTTTCTTCGTCCCATTGAGCTTGACTCACTTCTTTTCGTCAATGTTATTAATGAGAGTTGAAAATTGTGCGTACATGAGTGGGTCCAACAAAAGAAAAATTAATAGTTGTGTGTAAATAATTTGTCATTTTTGGAGTGAGACAAGATGACTGGAACAACCTAATTAGAAAAGTGAAGCAATATGAATTAGAATAAGGGAATATAAGTGTGTATGCATCCAATCAAATAACTTATTTAAATTTAAATATTTTCCCGATATAAACTTATTTAAACTGTTTTTCCGAACAGATACCAACTCCAATGAAATTGATGAAGGTGGTAAATCAGTTATATGACTTTGGCAAAAGTTTATTATAAAAATAATGATCTAAAGTTTTGTCAAAAGCTAATGTCGGCCCAAATCTAATTCATCGAGAGTTTAATTAGAGCCAAGCAATATAATTCTTGCCTACTAAGCCCATTTATTAGGTTGGAAGAATGTAGCCCTCCGGCCTCATTTTGCAGGTTTATTCGAAATTTTAATACGGATTAACTCCCGGTCAAGAAGTCGAGATGCAATGAATTAGGAGGCAAGAGTTCTTGATTTCTACCAACTTATCCTTAATTAGGAAATTAATCGACAAGAAACATTTGAAAATAGAATTGCTTCATGTATTTGCCCGACCCACCTCCGCCAAGAAAGGGCGGGGATATGGAATTTAGGAGACAAGACAAAGACATGAACAAAGGGACAATGCAAAACCTATGCCTCCGAGGGCTTTGTTTCCTACTAACGTTGTCTCAATTCATGGTACCTTAATTACACATCTTAGTTTTTAATTATTCTCTCATTCTACTTGACTTGTCTCATTTTCCTTTTAAGACCATGACTTGTCTCATTTCCTAAAAATGAAAATAATCACTACACAAACACCCACTTTTTCCTTTGTGGGACTCATTCATCTTAATTTTTGTGTCGAAAAGAAATGCAACAAGTCATATAAGAGGAAGGGAGTAATATATACTCCATTCGTCCCACTATTCTTGTCTTAATTGTGTTCGGTGTAGAGTTTAAGAAAGTGGGTGGAGATGTGTTTAAGTGGGTGGATAGTGTTTTAAAGTGGTGGAGTCCACTATTTAGATTAATTATGATCCACGAGTTATTTTTCTTTTTTAGACAAAGACAAGAATAACGAAACAGCTAAAAAAGAACTAAGACAAGAATAGCAGGACGAAGTATAATCGTTGCATATTTAACAATGGGCCTAGTTAATGCAGACTTAGTGATGGTCTCTGTTTCCTAGCTCTAATCTTTAGTATATGGATTGGGTTTAGCATACTTAATTACACTGACATAAATATTTAATCCTTGGTCTATGTTAATCTGTACCGACACTATTCATAATGTAATTAACCACTTCATGCGGATCACATTAACACATTTGTTTTTTATATTCGGATAAACTAAATTTATAAATGAGTCTTTTTTTCCCTCTTGAAAACAATTTTCTTATTAATTAACATATTTTAATGAAGGATATCAACAATGGGAGCAGTGAGTATCTAATATGTCTAGGTTGAAGAAATAATGCCTCACATTTGTTAATTTTAGTCATACCATAAATCATGGTACAACGAATCTATCATAAATTACATTTTCATATATTTAACTGATTAGAGTATCCTAAGTTTTTAATTAGACAACTTCTAAGAGTCTCAACCCCTATTAATAAATTACATAAAAACACAAATAAGGTCACTTAGGAGTTAGGACTAAGTATTTTTGCGTTGAGGAATTAAGTATGAATTGCAATAATTGGTGAACGGACCTAAGTTTGTCGATTTAATTAAATTGTTAATACAAGTTTTTACCTGTCCTTACATGAGGTCGAGCTCAAAGAAGACTACCTTATTGAATTAATGATCGAGTATGTGACTTTGTATCACATGATATTGTTTAGGGTGTTACGGTATACCGAAAAATCGGTATACTGCACATACCATACCGAAAATATCAAATTTTTAGTATACCGTAATTTTCGATACAGTATGATACCGTGTTGAAGTTTTCTGATATGGCAACGGTATGAAAAATCTCATACCGCGGTATACCATTATATACCAAGATTTCGGTACTTAAAATATACCGAACTATACCGATTAGTACCGAACCTCAATATTATACCGTATACCGAATAGTACCACTTTATACCAATTATTGTTTGGCTACTAAAATCCCCCAAATTAGGATTCAAACAAAGTACTCGTGCAAAAGAGAATAAATCTTTGGCCCTTTTAGTATACTAGTGGACCGGATCGGATCGGATCGGGCACACCAAATAGTCCAAAATTGCACCAATTATCTCAGCCATTCTCTATAAATAGTCCGTTCTTATTCCTCCTCGACAATAACTTTCTCTTCTAGTAACTGACCTAATCTCACACTCTCCCTCTCTCAACAATCAACATCTCTGATTAACTTTCTCTCTCACTCTAATCTATGGAAGCTCTCGGTCTTCTCAAATTCTGGAGAAATTCTTCATTCGGAGCTGATGCAAACTCCGACGGCGATGACGTTCGCAGTGCGGCGTACGAGGAGGAAACCGACGACGATGACTCGTACTTTGACTTGGATTTTGACTCGCCCGATCGTCGAGAACGGGATGGAGACTTGAAGATGGATTCTCAGTTCATTGAATCGCCGAGAGGTGTTTTGCTGAGCAAACACGATCAATCATCGTCGCCGGCGACTATCCTCCGATCAGTTCCCAAATTTAAGGACTTCATGTTAGGTTTCCGGAAAACGTCGAAAAGCGAAAAAGCTGAATCGAGCGGTTGTCTGAAGGCGGATCCGTTGAGTCATCTGTCAAAATCGTCGAAACTCGACTGGAGCAACCGTTTCTCCTTCAAATGCGGAGCTGCTGCTGATGCGCCGGCGTCGCCGGTTTTCACGAGAGACAACAGCTTGAGGAGCAAAAGGCTGAAGGAAAACTTCGATTACGAGACTGCTTCTGATTTCGCACCGACGGAGAAATCGATGACGAAGTATCTGAAGCTGATTAAGCCTCTATACACAAAGGTCTCGAATAAATCGAAATCGACTTCCGTGACGCCGTCGTTATCGCCGGTAAACCTGTCTCCGCGAAAGTTTTCCGAAGGGAGCAGGATGGGGAGCTTTAAGATGGCGACGCGGAATTTCGGAAAGAGTCGACCGGCATCGGAATCGGTAGAGGTTGCGCAGCCAGCGGTCCGCCGGAGAGACGATGACTTGCTGGAACAGAGCAACGGAATCCAAGGCGCCATTCTCCATTGCAAAAAATCCTTCAACTCTTCCTCCCAAGGTACAATTCACATTTTTCACATCTCCATTCACAAATCAATTTACTAACTGTTCAAAAACAAACCTGATACAAATTCAAATTGCTAATTGTTCATTTGTTCGATTCAGTTTCAGGACATTCGCAATTACTTCGAGCTACTAATGATCCATCACACGAGAAACGGATCGCGCCGTTCAGAAATTCATTCCAGGAGAAGAAACGACACAGCATTTGAATCGCAGAAGGGAAAAGAGAAGCAGCGGGAAACATCCAAAGCTGCTGGTGGTGCCGTGACGTCATATTTAGATTATTTAGATCATATTTCTGTAAATTTAGGGCGCAGTTTCACAAAAAAAATTAAAAATAAGAAAATAGGGTGTGGCAGTTTGAATGCCCAATGAGTGTAGCGTTGTTTGTAAGCTGATACTCATTTGCCGCGTTTGGCGGTCGCATATCGTGTATAGTGACTGGAGATGGCAATTTTGCCGATCGGGACTGGGTAGTATACCCGGACCCGTCCCGCAAGTTCGAATAAGAGACTCAGATCCAGACCCAAACCTGTATGGTCCAGAAACTTAGAACCAATTCTGGACCCGCATGGGGCGGATCTACCCGGCCTCATACCCATTGGTGTCGTTTCAATTGCTAATTTTGAATTATCTTATTTTTTTAATTATTAATTTTCGTTGATGAAAGCTTTTTGTTTGAATTTTCTTATTATAGTTGTCAATTATTACTACCTAAGAGTATGAATTGAAGAAAAAGAAAACTCAAATAACATAAAGTAAGATACCATAATAAAATTAATAAAAAAATTAATAATCCGAGCCTGAAACGGGGCTGGGTGGAGTGGGGCGGGTAGAGAAATTGAACCCGAACCCATCCCGAACCCACGCGGGTTAGGTCCAGGCCCGTCCCGTACTTCTACGAATCTGAGTATTACCCGCTCCATCACGAGACGGGGCAAATCGGGTCCGACGGATCCAATTCCAATTGCCATCTCTAATAGTGACTTCAAGTTTTCCACGACAAAGTAGCGACTTGTTTTGAAAGTATTGAAATGCTAATTTCAAAGCGATTGTTTGGGCCTTATGGCCCACATCATTCTAAGCTTATTTAGTCATGGCCCGTATTTAACCTGGGCAAATCTAAATCCTACTTCCTACTATTAGGCTTTCTATTGTTGAAATTAAATTTTTTATACTTCTTTGAAAAATTATCTTCTATCCCAGTATTTCTTATGTTACATTCAATGCTTTTGATTAATGGAATCATGACAAGTGTGTTTTTTAGTAATTATATACACTATTTGCTATTTGTTCCTAGAGGAAAGAATTATAATTTAATATGTAACTATTAAAATAAACACGTGTCACTATTTCATTGATGAACATGGCAGAAAAAAGGGATAGAGGATCCTTAGTTCTTCAAATCTGGCCCTTTAAGATCCTCTATTCATTTCTCGTGTCTCATTATCATTCCATGTCTCACCAATGAAATGATATAGAATGGTAACACGCGTTTTTTTTAATAATATATATTATATTTAGAATTTGTTAACCTTATAGAAATAATTATATTAAGGTTGTAATTATTAAAAATAAATACATGTCACCATTTTATAGGTAGAACACAACATGGGACAAAAAAAGGGGGGGATAATAGATCCTTTAGTACTTTAAGATTTTATGTAGGTGATTACTTAAATATGAAACTTAGATATAATGAAATTTTCGATTTATTATTGATGAGTTTAAATTAAAATATGAGTATCGTCCTATGAATATTGACCCGCAATGAAGATTTCACACAAGTATTTGTTTCTTTTTAATTATCAAATTGATTATGTGAGCAATTTCGTGGAATTCAGATGATATGAGTTATACTTACTCTAGCCCAAACATGTCCAGTCAGCACATTCTAGTGGCCCACATATCGCCACGTGATAGAGGCCCGGTAAAGTCATGAAATGGGGCCCGCAACTGCCCCATGTTTGGCACGTGGCCGCCCACTCACCTGCTGCCACGTCACGGCATACGAAACAGCCGCTGTCCGTCCCTGCTTTACGATTTTGTACGCACGTTATTTTCAACAACGACATGACGCCGTCTAATGTAGGGGTGTTAAAAAATATCGAAAAATCGGTATACCGTCCATACCGTATCGAAAATATATCGAAATATTAAAATTTTTGGTATATCGAGATTTTCGGTACGGTATGATACCGTACCGAAATTTTTTGGTACGGTAAAGGTATGGATTTTCCTATACCGCGGTATACCGTAGCATACCATGGATACGGTACATACCGTATACCGATAGATACCGTTTGAAATCGAACTACCGGTATGTACCGATGTTCCGACACATATCGTGTTACGTGTACCAAAATATACCGATCACGGTACATACCGAAATGATACTGAATGTCGATCTATACCAATCACCGTATATACCGTATACCCGAAAACATACCGCATATATCTTGTAATATAGTATCTTTTAAATGCAAATTTAATATTTTAGAATTTAGATACATTAAAAAGTGGTACTTTACTTACATAAGTCATTACGAAAATCATAAAGAGTTCATAAAGTATTTCATGATATTATTATAAAACTATGATATAATATATATTTTTGTATGAAATGATCAATTGAAATTACTTTATAATTTTTGTGTCGAAAACGGGACACAACAAGTCTACTACGAAGAAGGAATTGAAAATATCATGAAGAACTTTGAAATATAATAATATAGATATATAATTAAATAAAAAATAAAATATGACCTCTTCATGTTTTCCGAAAAATGAGCTTGTTTTTCAAAAGAAGAGATCTCTACTTCCTTATTTCATAAAGAGTTCATATTTTATTTTTTAAAGGTATAGTTATATTATAAAGTATTTCATGATATTATTATAATACTATGATATAATATATACTTTTGTTTGAAATGATCAATTGAAATTACTTTTTAATTTTTGTGTCGAAAACGGGACACAAAAAGTCTACTACGAAGGAGGAATTGAAAATATCATGAAGAACTTTGAAATATAATAATATAGATATATAATTACAGAAAAAAGAAAATATGACCTCTTCATGTTTTCAAAAAATGAGTTCGTTTTTCAAAAGAAGAGATCTCTACTTCCATGTTTCATAAAGAGTTCATATTTTATTTTTTAAATGTATAGTTATATTATAAAGTATTTTATGATATTATTATAATACTATGATATAATATATACTTTTGAATGAAATGATCAATTGAAATTACTTTTTAATTTTTGTGTCGAAAACGGGACACAAAAAGTCTACTACAAAGGAGGAATTGAAAATATCATGAAGAACTTTGAAATAATATATATATATATATATATATATATATAATTAAAGAAAAAAGAAAATATGACCTCTTCATGTTTTTCGAAAATGAGTTCGTTTTTCAAAAGAAGAGATCTCTACTTCCATGTTTCATAAATAGTTCATATTTTATTTATTAAAGATATAGTTATATTATAAAGTATTTCATGATATTATTATAATACTATGATATAATATATACTTTTGTATGAAATGATCAATTGAAATTACTTTTTAATTTTTGTGTCGAAAACGGGACACAAAAAGTCTACTACGAAGGAGGAATTGAAAATATCATGTAGAACTTTGAAATATAATAATATAGATATATAATTACAGAAAAAAGAAAATATGACCTCTTCATGTTTTCAAAAAATGAGTTCGTTTTTCAAAAGAAGAGATCTCTACTTCCATGATTCATAAAGAGTTCATATTTTATTTTTTAAAGGTATAGTTATATTATAAAGTATTTCATGATATTATTATAATACTATGATATAATATATACTTTTGTATGAAATGATCAATTGAAATTACTTTTTAATTTTTGTGTCGAAAACGGGACACAAAAAGTCTACTACGAATGAGGAATTGAAAATATCATGTAGAACTTTGAAATATAATAATATAGATATATAATTAAAGAAAAAAGAAAATATGACCTCTTCATGTTTTCCGAAAAATGAGTTCGTTTTTCAAATGAAGAGATCTCTACTTCCATGTTTTATAAAGAGTTCATATTTTATTTTTTAAAGGTATAGTTATTTATAAAGTATTTCATGATATTATTATAATACTATGATATAATATATATTTTTGTATGAAATGATCAATTGAAATTACTTTTTAATTTTTGTGTCGAAAACGGGACACAAAAAGTCTACTACGAAGGAGGAATTGAAAATATCATGAAGAACTTTGAAATATAATAATATATATATATATATAATTAAAGAAAAAAAAATATGACCTCTTCATGTTTTCCGAAAAATGAGTTCGTTTTTCAAAAGAAGCGATCTCTACTTCCATGTTTCATAAAGAGTTCATATTTTATTTTTTAAAGGTATAGTTATATTATAAAGTATTTCATGATATTATTATAATACTATGATATAATATATACTTTTGTATGAAATGATCAATTGAAATTACTTTTTAATTTTTGTGTCGAAAACGGAACACAAAAGTCTACTACGAAGGAGGAATTGAAAATATCATGAAGAACTTTGAAATATAATAATATAGATATATAATTAAAGCAAAAAGAAAATATTATCTCTTCATGTTTTTCGAAAAATGAGTTCGTTTTTCAAAAGAAGAGATCTCTACTTCTATGTTTCATAAAGAGTTCATATTTTATTTTTTTAAAGATATAGTTATATTATAAAGTATTTCATGATATTATTATAAAACTGTGATATAATATATACTTTTGTATGAAATGATCAATTGAAATTACTTTCTAATTTTTGTGTCGGAAACGGGATACAAAAAGTCTACTACGAAATAAATAATTGTAGTATATTTAATAGTAGTATATTTAAAATAAATAAAGTAACAAAATATTTAACCCTCCCCCACTAATCCCTAATCCCTAATCTCGATTCTCGATCGCCCGCCCCCCCACCCCACCAACGCCCTAGTCGCGACTAGCGCCTGTCGCCCGCCCCTTGTCGCCCGCCGGCCGCCGCCTATCTGTTCTTGATTTTTCGAGCAAGAGAGAGAGACCAAATTTTCAGTGCTTGAGTTGCTGTATTAGGTAAAAGTAAAACTCATATTTGTGTTGGTATTTTGATGTATTGTTGTATTGCTGTATCAAATTGTTGATATTTGTGGATGAGTTGCTGTATCAAATTTGTGTTGATTTTTCGAGCTAGAGAGAGACCAATCGATTGTTGTATTGCTGTATTGCTGGATGAGTTGATATTTTGAGTTGCTGTATCTAAACTTCAAGAATTTGTGTTGATATTTTGCACCAATGACAGCCCTTCTGCTCCTTTGCATTCTGTTATGGCCTAAATTTCAAGAATCTTGTCCAATAAGTTGAAGTTCCCTTCAGCAAAAGATTCAATTAGAGCCCTTGCACCAATCTGTTTTAGACTTGAACAAAAATTTGTTATGTTATTTAGTAGATTTTTGGATTGTTTGATGGTGGCTTGTGCTCTTGTTTGGGTTTTCTGTTTTCTGCATTTGGATTGTTTTGAGATGTTAGACGGTGCTCTTGTTGGATTTTTTGGTTTCTGCATCTATTCATTATCTTAGATATTTACGGATGTAATTTGTTGGACGGAAATTGTATGTTTTCTGCATTTGTTCATCTTTATATTCTTATTTTTAATAGGGTTTTTTTTCGGTATACTTTATGCTTCGGTATACCGGTGTTCTTTCGGTATACCGATATGCAATAAAGCATATCGCACGGCCGGTATGGCAACGGTATGAATACTTGCGCATAACGCTCTTACGGCATACCGATCAACGGTATACCGCAATGACCGGTACGGTAACGATATGAAATTTCTCATACCACACGTTTTCGGCACGGTATGCGGTATGAGAAAATTTGGACGGTATACCGTACCGTAACACTCTAGTCTAATGTCACCACTATATTTTTTCAATTTCTTACTTTTAGTCGATTTACAGTTTTAAAATAGAAAAGCAACATTTTTTTTTCCTTTCGAATGACATAACGGTTAAAGTGGGTAGTATGTGGCTGGAACGTGATAGATTCAAAACCCACCAAAATCGCTATGTGTGAGAGCCAGAGTTTTTGTACAAGAAATGCTAAAATGTTAAAAATGTGTCCAAAGGGAATCGAATGCGGGTCAATAACAAATTACATGGGTGTTTTACCAACTGGACTAAGATACATATATATAACTAAAATACAAGATATAGATCAAATCGATATGTGGCTCCGCCACTACTTATAGCTAACCTAAAGTGATTGAACTCTCCTATATTTTTTGCGGGCTAGAACACATGAGCGGGGTATCGGCTACGGGTTACCCTCGTCATAAATAAATAAAAAACAAGATTTTGCTAGCACATAGATGGTTTCGATAGATTATATAAATTTGGTAATACAACCTTACAATATGTACACCCTACTGAATCAATTCAAGAAATATAATGTAATGCAGATTATATGTTTACTGAATCAAATTCAATATATTATATAAATATGGTAATACAACCTTAAAATATGTACACCCTACTGAATCAATTCAAGAAATATAACGTAATGCAGATTATATGTACATCTTACTGAATCAATTCAAGAAATATAACGTAATGCAGATTATATAAATTTGGTAATAACACCTTACAATATGTACACCCTACTGAATCAATTCAAGAAATATAACATAATGCTCTAGTAATAAATACGACTTACTATAAATATTAATTGGTGATACAAGATTACAGGAAATAAAAAATGAAGATTGATGTCCCAAGGTGTTTAGCATGTGACCGGAAGATTATGGGTCAAAATCCATCGAAATCGTTATGTGTGAGTCTGTCGTCTATAATAATTAGGGTGTTTTACCTCTATTTTGTAGGTAGCACAAGAGCGAATTTCATCATGTACGCAGCAATAGTAACAGCTACGGATTCCTCGTTATAAAAAAAAATAAAAACGTCGATATAATCTCACTAATTTGAAAATGTGCAAAATATATTAACTTAGTTTTTTCCATTATATCCTTATTCACCAATGAAAAAAAGACTGTTATGTTATGTACATTAATAAGGATATTCAGGGAAAGTAAAATTTATCATACCTATAATGAGAACAATTACAATTTCCAAACAAAGGTGTTATATCTTTTGTCACTTTTCAACTTTGAGGATTGTTTGAAGTGTTGGGCGGTTTTTATGAGGATTTTCAAAAGAGATTGTAAAATCTGTGAATTCAAATCAAACATCGGTAATGAGAATTTGTTGGAATTTTTATTAATCATTTTAATTCATTATCGAGGGCGCCACAAGCAAGTTTAAAGTTAACATTAACATAAAGAATCAAAATAAGTCGAATGTAACGTCCGTTAAACCTCGATCCCATCAACGCAAATTTCTGAAATTTAGTGGGTGTTTGCAACTGTTTATCATAAGTACTTTTTATTTGTGTTTGCTTAAAGTTGAAAATAATTTCTTTTAAGCAAAGGTAGATAGTTTTTTGTATCAATAATGAAAAGCAAATATATTTGGTAATTTCAGAAATTAAAAAGCATCTCAAAATATGCTTAAAAAAACTGCTTAATTAAGCAGTTTAGTTGTTTAATTTTAGAGAAGCTGCTGCAGTAAGCAATTTACCAAACACAAAAAAAAATGCTTATGCTGCCAAATAAGTGTTTAAAATAAACATTTGCAAACACCCCCTTATTTTTCTCTATTTTTCGTTAATCCGAGCCTAGAGGCTCGGTTTTTTCAAACCCCAGGTTCGGCAATCCCGAACCTGTTGCTTTTTCATAAAACCCTTGGACTGCTCATTCATATTTCTCTCATACTAAAGCGAAAAAGGGGGGACACGGTCCTGTGCGAGTGAAGCAGTAAACAACTTTTCCAGCGACGGGGATTTAGATCAGTGTTCCGAATCGATGGCCGATCACGCCGGAGAGCACGAGAAGCACGAAGCGGCTGCTGAATCTCTGATGGATAAGATCAAGGAGAAGTTCCACGGCAGCGACTCGTCGTCTGATTCCGACAACGAATCGGACGTGAAAGCCGCCGCATCTGCCATGAAATCCAAGATCTACCGCCTGTTTGGCCGTGAGAAGCCGGTGCACAAGGTTTTCGGCGGTGGAAAACGTACGGTTATTGCCTTTTCTGTTTCGTTTTATTTTATGGATCGATATGATTATAGATGCGTGCATTATCGATGTGTTTTGACTTGATGGTTCTGATTGCGCTGAAAAGCATGAGTCAATGCTAATATGCTGTATGTGAGTATGTTACTTTGTTAGTTGGTGGTTGAATTTGTTAGCGAAAGCAATCAAAACACGGATGCTTGGAAAATGATGTATACGATTCTGTTAAATTGATTTTCCACTGATCCATGAGCGGATTTTTACTCTTTTTTGACTTTGCTTCGTCAGATCGCGAGGGTTTCAGTTGTTTGACCTTGGGATTTTGGTCTTACTTTCCACAAACTAACCTGATGAAATCTGTGGACTCAATTTGACTGATCTTTTGGTGAATGAAATTATGTATCATTTGTGCATTTTTATTACTATGTACCCCTAACCCCACAACAAATAAACGAAAAGAAGAATAGATAAAAGCTCGTTTAACTCTACAATAATTCCTAAAATGTATTTTCAATAGGAAGGAGAGCCTTTGGGAGGTGTATTTGACCAGCCATATATCATGCAAGAATTACTGTTCAGACTAGTTTTCAATGTAGTATGTGTAATTGACTCAGTTCGTGTAAGCTCTAGAGTTTCGTAATGGCTATGCCACATGTAATGTGTATTTATCTGGCGTTCTGGTTACATGAAACTCTTACTCTGTTATCCAACAAAGGAGGGTGATCAAATTCGTGTTTGCATAATACTATTATTGATTTTCTGTATCGATTTTCTTGCAGCTGCCGACATTTTCCTGTGGAGGGACAAGAAAGTTACTGGTGGTGTGCTAGGAGTTGCTACGGCTATTTGGGTGCTTTTTGAGTTGCTTGAATATCACTTGCTCACCCTTGTTTGCCATATCCTGATTCTTGGTCTGGCAATCGTTTTCTTGTGGTCCAACGCATCAACCTTTATCAACAAGTATTGGTTCTTCAATGACTTAGAAACCCTGTTTTAAGTTAATATTGTCCTACCAATTCCATGTTTCTTATTCTCTATTAACGCTTCTCAGGTCCCCTCCAAAGATCCCAGAAGTTGTTCTTCCTCAGGACGTTGTCCTAGGTGTAGCATCAGCCTTTAGGACAGAGATCAATACAGCTTTTGCCTTACTTCGGGATGTGGCATCTGGACGAGATCCGAAGAAATTCCTTGCTGTATGTATCTCAACACTCGTAATATAGCATCTGTTTTGTGTTTTTCTCACTGATCACATACAGTAGCTACACCTGAAAGTACTTTGTGGCTTCTGGTTAATATGTTAAATGCTTCAGCATCAATCACATGTCCAATGGAGTAATGCTTTTTGTAAATTTAGGTTGTTGCTGGCCTTTGGCTTCTGTCGATCCTGGGATCGTGCTTCAACTCTCTTACCCTATTTTACATATGTAAGCACCTTCCATTCTGTTATCTCAGCTAATGGTGCAATACTTGCCTATTACAATAAACAGCCACCATCTTATCTACCTGATTGTATCTCTCTCATTTGACTACACAGGTTTCGTGTTGTTGCACACAGTGCCCGTCCTTTACGAAAAGTACGAAGACCAGGTTGATGCTTTTGCTGAGAAAGCCGAGGCTGAGTTCAAGAAACACTACGCTGTGTTTGATGCCAAGGTTTTGAGTAAAATCCCGAAAGGTCCGCTTAAAGATAAGAAGTTTGCTTAGAAAGCGCTTTCGGTGAGGTGGTGTTGCTAAGCCTTGTACTACTTCCCCTGTTTTGTGTTGTCTGATGGAACCCTTGCTTGGTCTTTTTGTTTTGAATTGCTACATGTGAGATCATAGCTTAAAATTCTTACTGATGCTTATTCAGGCGCTTCTGAATTATTTGTCTTGCCACCAGTTTTTGGGATTATATTGCTTTATGAATAGCCCAATATGAAAGACATGGTTAATAACCCTACTATCTTACTCTAAATTTTTATTAGGTATTCCAAAGTGCCTATACCCCTCTACTCCAGCACTGAATTATACTGTTGCATAAGTTGATTGCATGGTACTTTTTCCTTCTAGAAACTGAAAGCAATATTTTTCAGGATTTAAAAGGTTTTATATAATGCATCTATATTTATACACACTTTATGTAAAATTATATATTATTTAAGAAATATTTTTCAGGATTTAAAAGGTTTTATATAATGCATCTATATTTATACACACTTTATGTAAAATTATATATTATTTAAGAAGCTGGCTGCGGAGGGATACCTCCGCATAGCTAGTTAGCAGGCTCTGAGATTTCGTTCGTTAACGGAATTAACCAGACAAATCGCATGGCGTAGTGGTGAAGGTGGGTGGCCCGGGATCGATAGGTCATTGGTTCAAATTTCACTGGAACCGCTATGTGTTGCCTGTCACCTATTACCCAGTGCGCACTTCGGTAGCGGCTGCGGGTTACTCTCATCATCATCAAAAAAAAAAATCCAAAAAAGAAAGAGCTCTCAGCGTCTCCATGTGATGGTGTAGCGGTGAAGGTGGTCATGGGTTCAAATCCTACTGGAAACGCTATGTGTGTCTCTGTCATCCTATCACATTAAAGGACCTATTGCATAGGAGCGAGGCTTAGCATGTGCGCACCAAAGGTAGCGGCTGCGGGTTCCTCATCATAAAAAAAAAGTTCTCAATCTGTGAATCCTTACTATGTTTGGACCTAGTAAGTTTCCCCCTGTTGAGTCAAATTAAGCCGCAGGCTCCACCCCTGGTGGTGTCCTTCCGTCAATTCTTTTAAGTTTCAGCCTTGCGACTAGGGGTGTCTAAACGGGATCGGGATTCGGGATATTCCGAATCCCGTCCCGAAAAAAACGGTATTGGGATACCGAAATACCGTTTATCGGTATTTGGTATCGATGCCGGTATCTCTGAACCCAGTAAATCGGGATTTGGTATATACCGATACCAATATCGGTATATACCGAAATACCGATTTAAAAGACTTTGTTGGTGCTGTTGGTGGAGAATCACAGTCTTTCTAATATCTCTTTCTATCCGTTTCCTCTTCCAACTGTTGAACCGGGTGAGGATGCTTGCAGAAGTCGAGAAGAGAAAGAAGAAAAATACGGTAAGGCTTTTAAAGGTGACTCTGTTTTCGAGTTCAATGAGATAGCAGCAGCAAGGCGGATTGGAAGTGAGATGATGGAAATCATCAAGACGTTTCTTAAGCTCTAATAATGGCTGCTTTTGATGTTGGTGGTGATGATGACATGTCAAGAATGCTAATATTTCATTTCTGTTTGTGACACGACTTGGGGGGCTATAGCAGGTAAGCATTAGTTCTTCTGTAGTTGCTGCAACTGCTGTGATGTTAATTTAATAATTTGTGAGTAATTAATTTCAATTTTCTGTTTTGTTGTTTTATAATCATATTGGATTGGATTTGAGTGAAATGGACGAAATATATAGGCCAGTGTGGCGGATCTTGGATTCCTGGGGCATGTGAGGGCCGATCCGTATCATGTAAGGGCCACTACTACCGGTATCTTTGTAGTATTGGCTCGTGTTCGATCGAGATTTGAAATCATGTAGAAGTTATTTAATTTTTGATTTTTGTATTTAATTACGGGATTTTCGGGATTACCGAATCCCAATCCCGAAAATCCCGTCCCGAACACCGAATCCCGAATACCGAACCGGGATCGGTATTGGGATATAATATTCGCTGTTTTCGAGATCGGGATCCCGAACTTCAGTATCGGGATTCCCGATCCCGTACCGATCGACACCCCAACTTGCGACCATACTCCCCCCGGAACCCAAATACTTTGATTTCTCATAAGGTACCGGCGGAGTCCTAAAAGCAAATGGAACAAGATCTATAAGACGGAGGAGTAATTTACTTTTCATGGACTTGAGACTTCTATTTTGTCCAACTTTTGGTTTTCCTCCACAATTTCCCTATTTATATGTTTTCTCATGATCACTAAAATAGTAAAAATGAGAGTGAGTGATAAAAGATGATGACATTGAGATAATTATGGAACCCCACTCTTAGTAAAGTGATGTTATTCTCAAGAAATATACTCAACAATTAATTATGGCGCCAAATTATTTATATTTCTTGTATATGATTACAACTATAATTTATTTAAAACCCACTTTTCAGTATATTTATATGTTTATATAGTTTCATATTATGTTTATAATAAATATTTAAATGAGGGAAAGTAGAAACGGAACTTAAGAAATGAAGAAGTCCCTAGCTGGAGATAATTTTGAATTTTCCCTACCTTCCTGCACATATCACATGAAAGTTGTTGTGATTCATTTCGAAAGATTTTACGCTACATTATAATCGACACTAAATTACATCGGTTCCGAGTTCACCATATATTCGATCATGGACGTTCTCGAATCGTATATAATCTCGAATTTTTATATACTCATTAGTTTCCTCTTTGAAATTTTATATTTATTTTATCTCATTCTTCTGAAATTACATATTTGCCTCCTAATTCTTAATCTTGGATTCGCGCATGAAAAATTATATAAGATATAAATCATAGTCCACAACTTGTACCATCTTTAAGAATGCTTGAAATTATGCTTCCAGGAGTATGTCCCTCCTTAAATCATTATTCATAATTTAATTGATTGGCTAGCAGCTTGAGTTACACACTTAATGAACCTAAAGTCACACCTACAATTATCCAGAAGCCAGTAATCCCAACCAATATTGACATCAAAGTTAGGATAATACATTTATTCTCCCTAAACTTCACAAATAAGAAAACTCCCATCTTCCCTAACCTTGAAAAAAAGGAAGAAAATAACAATATTATTAATAATAATTGAAAAAAAAAAACCAAAAACACACACTATATGCAACTGTGTGAATCTCCACGGACCTCTCTTTTGCTTCATACATCCTCGTTTATTTTCCTGAAATTGCCCAAACAAATCTTAAAAAATAAACGCTAAACAACCTTCACCAATAAAAACAAGGGTTATTAGCTTGTAAATATATCAATTATTCGGGAATTCTAATTTTATACGTGATTTTCAAAACGTTCGCATAAAAACACGAATTTTCAATTTGTAAAAATTTGCATACTAACAAAAACTTTGGGGGTAAAATATCGACATGAAAATCATAATATCTTATGTTGTTTATGACTTAAGTCATAGACGTCATTTTTGTACCAAAATGGCGTCATTTCTTTGATATTTAAATCGTCAAAGTTTTCACCTATGCAAATTTTAACATATTGAAAGATTGTGTATTTACGCGATCTTTTAAAAGCCACGTGCAAAACTGAAATTCATCCGAAGTTCGTATATTTACAAGCTAATATCCTTAAAAATAAACACAAAATAAAATACCTTGAGTTCTTTTACAATGGAGCACTGCTTCATAGATCGAGCTCTCCGAATCACAAGACCTGCGCCAGCTGTCATCAGCAGAGCAAGAAGCTCCACTAGTCCGCGGTGACGTCGCGGTGGAGACCTCCCAACTCACCGCCTCCCTCCGCCGCGTCTGAAAAAGAGGCCTAAACAAGAACTTGATATACTTCTCAAAGAATCTCTTCGACAGCCGACGGCACCTCCTCAACGACGCGCAACGAATTCTGCTCGTCGGACGCATCTCCTTTTCGGATTCAAACGTATCCATTTTCATCTCCTTGACGAAGAGAGGGATGAGGAAGCCATTGGAGATGATCTCGTCTGCATGAACAAGGCCTAGTGGGGAGTCAGAGATCGGAAAATCGAAGCTGAAATCCGATGAGACTCCGATGAATCGCTTCGAAGGTGGTAATCTTGGATCCATCTCGATGAAGGAAGCTTCGTCGTGATCGGATGGATCGATGGAGTTGGACAGCCAGCTGTAGGAGAAACTTTCAACAGAGGGAGTTTGGAAAGTTGCTTCCATGGATGGTGGAAGGAGAGAAATTTAGAGGTTTTTTTTTTGGGGAAGTTTTTTATGGTATTATGCGTAGAAGTATTATCAAGTACATATATTGTGTTTCTCTCACTACATATATTGTGTTTCTCTCACTGAGATGAGAGTTATACATGTGGTGCTCGGACAGTCGGACTTCAGACAAGTGTATAATTAATAATTGACAATGAAAGAAGTGGAAGGGAGGGAATAAAACACATTAGCCCCACAAAGTAGTCTCATTTTTTGATCAAGATTTCTTTATTACACATTAAGCACGAGATGGTGTACAAAATACACACTCATAAAGATACAAGATGTAAGAATTATCCAACTTGATCTCAAAGGTTAAAAAATACCATTGATTCCTACGAACAATTTCTATTTATGGTCACTAGAAAAATAATTCAAAAGCTACGAATCGATCTTGGTTACTGATTCTTATGCATGCGTTAATGATTCCCGACTCAAGTGCTTGCGATTCGAATATGTTTTAGGTAGATTTTTTTTATTTTTTTAAAAATCAACATAATATTTCAAATCTTTATCGATTAATGCTGGACCTTATGTATATATCTCTTATAAACTGTATATATTATATGAATTTGGTCGAACATTTTACCGGCCATCGATTTTTTGTGATTAAGCTACGGTGTATAAGGAAGTACGTGTAGTGGTTAGTTCATAAGATTTTAATACATGTTACTTGAGTAGTTTTCAAGAAAGTAGGCGAGTGGTATAGTAGGTCAAACTTTAATTCCTAATTATTTTTGGCTTGATTAGTGACTCATTGATACTTACGTACCGTACATACTTATGTTGAGTATAGATAGATCCTGAAGGCATTGTGCATCCGGTTATAATATTGGTGATCCAACTTGGGCTGACCGAACAAACTTGTTTAGGGCTCAATTCGTTACTAATTAAGGCTCGAATTACTTGTATTCCAAAAATCATAATGCAAATATCATGACTTAGTAGCGCCCCCAACATAGTCGAAAGACGAATTGAGTAAACAATTCGTGCATTGTTTTATTGCTTACATATCTCGTATTTTTCGCGTTTTTGTTCTACAACTCACACTCTGCGAGACCAGAGAAAAACATGTTTGATTCCCGAATTAGATTATTTAAACATTGGATCATTTACATATCTTTTACTTACTTGCCTTGTTTTAGTCTTGTGATTTTACATTTACTCTTTCTCTCTCTCTCTCTACATGATCCTAGAAGTCTTGAGCAAGGATGGATAAGATACAAGTGAAGCCAAAGAGTCAATCAGTCGCCCTACGGCACATGCTGCCTCGAACAAAAGCCAACATCAGAGCCATGCAGATAACACATCATAACCGAACTACTATAATATTCTACTCTTGTAGCAAACAACCAAACCAACTTTGCCCTAAAAATCCACACACTAAACCCAATCCAAAGATAACCCAAATCGGCACTATAATCAGACATCACACACATAAACAAATCTAGATATTAATTTGAGCAATGATTTGTTGTTTTGTTCCATGGAGATCTTCAATTTTTACTCTTTCTCATTGCAAATGTAAACGAGTAGTCTTCATCATTCAAACATCAGCTATTTCTAGATCGCTCCGGACAACATAGATGAACAAAAATACGAGACAAAGGTCCCCCTTGTTGTCGGAGAAAGAGGTGGACATGAAGGAAGCAAGAAGCAGAAGTTGAAGTGACTTGAAGCATTGGCTGGTCCCTCTTTGACAATAGAAACAAGGAAAGTTGGGAGGGAAATAATGGTAGATACTAATCAATAATGGAGTACTAAATCCCACTGGAACCGCTATGTGTTGCCTGTCACCTATGGTTAGCCTAGGGTGGTTGAACTCTCCTGTGTGGTTTACAGGCTATTGCACAAGAGCGGGGTTTATCCAGTGCGCACTTCGGTAGCGGCTGCGTGTTACCCTCGTCATCCAAAACAAATATTATGGAGAACTAAAGAGATAAAGAACAACACAGAGTTCTTGATCTTCAAACATGGTTGCCCACAAGATAGATTCTTGATTTTTGAAATTTTGTATTTTACACGTACTCAATAAAACAAACACATGGTGGGCATTTTTTTTTTTTTTTAAATTTTTCAAGAAACTGAATTTAGTCCCAATTTAGAATAGCAGGAACTAATTTGCCGTTTAGTCAGTGATTGCCATAGATAAACATCGCAAGATTGAATCTTGGGGAAGTTTTTTAACTGCAACAAGGGATATTACTTCTCAAAATACATCAAGTTTTGGGCAAAATTTGATTTTTCAGACAATCTTAAAAAGCTCTTCAAAATACTTGAATTTTCAATTCGTAATTGCACATTGGCAAAAAATTACGGCAAAATTGAATCTGATGGGGCGATTGACGCGGTATCTGGCGACTTAGTTGGCGGAGAGATTCATGCTTATAGGAAATTATATAATATTTTTCACCTATAAATACACGAAATTTGACTTTCATTTGGTTTTGTACATTACTTTCAAACTTTAAGTATTATTAAACCATTTAAAAATATTTTAGAATGAGATTACGTAATTTAATAAATACTCGAGAAACGACGTCGTTTTAATCACCGGTCGGTTTGTCCATGTTGGAATTTTCAGTGTCTATGTCCGTTTTAATTTGGGATTTTTCGAATCATGCAATTTTTAACAAATTGAAAAATAATATATTTCGATAAGTGCTTCAAAAATCGTGTGCAAAATCATATTTTATCTAAACACGGTGTATTTTGATTCGAAGCTATTATCCTTTAAAAAGTATACTAATACAACCGTAAAAAATAAAGCAAGGTTTGACAAGAAAACAAAGATAATATTTTAATGTTTAGGGTAAGAAGTGGGCCTGCTTGACTTAATGGGCCATTCTTTTGATTGGGCCTAATTAATGACTGTTTAATACGACTATTTTAATTTGAATTTCACGCACAGTTATATTTTTCACTCATTAACATGTTTATCAAAAGTCGTAACACTCAAGAAAAAATATTGAAAAACTAATTGGAAACTTTAACTATACAAAAGAATGATATTCCCTCCGTCTCATAGAAAGTATCTCCTTTCCATGAGGCACGGAGATTAAGAAAATGGGTTTGTGTGGTGTATATTGTTTGACTTTTTGGGTTGTTAATTTTGGTCCACATATTGTTTGTCTTTTTAAGAAATAAAACACTTTCTATGAGACGGCTCGAAAAGAAAACAAGACGGAGGGAGTAACTTTCTTTTAACTTGAACGTTTTAGATTGAATCACACAGAAACACAAAGTCTCTTTAAAATAAAATATTAAAGTGATTAATCATCGTAATTCTCATTAGTTTATATTGATAAAAGAGACAGCATTCAAGAATAGCTTCAATTTCAAACAAATATTGATGTTGATTGTAAGTTGAAAAACAGATAAGATCATGTAGTCCAAGTAGTGAGGTCACACATAGACTATACTAGTGCTTCCTCAATCATTTATACTTGATGTGAGATTTTGGTCTTTACACTACAATTATTAGTATGAAATCAGCAAGAATATGCTTACTTCAAAATTAATAATCAAGAATTAGAAAATACGGCCTTGCATTCAGGGATATATTTAAAGACTTCTTGAGCCATCGTCTCCAAATTGTGTACTTAATTTAGATTTTCTTTATACATAAAATCCTATACAATCATATTCCGTTCATTAATTCTTAATACTGAATCCGCTCCACGACGAATCTCCCAACATGTAAAAATGAGAGGAATAGAAAGTGTGAAAATGTGAGGGAAAAACGTCGTTGCTTTAGAAGAGTTTGAAAACCATGCAAGAACAACATTAATTCCAAAAGAGAGAGAAATTACACACGTGGCAAATTATCCAGCCGACCATGCTTCAATTTTCAACATTGTCGCTCACCCACCACGATCCACGTGTCACCCTCCCTCCACTTCAAACACTAATTCCAAAATTTCTTCCTTCCCTCCATTCCCCCACATAAATAATCCCAACACCAAACCTTCCAAATGAGTCCCATTTTCCCATCATTTCTAATTTCTCTACTAACTTTAATACAATGATTCCCTTCTCTTATTTTGTTGTGTGTTGGACAATCTTCCTTTTCATAATCGGATCCACTTGGGCGGGTCGGGTCCAGCCAAGCTCAAGATTGCTTGCTCGCGAAGATCAAGCATGGGTTTCGGATAACGGGACTTTTGCTTTCGGGTTCGACCCGGTGAGCTCGAGCGACGATCAGTTTCAGTTGGGAATATGGTTCGCTCAACTTCCCGGTGACCGGACGTTTGTTTGGACGGCTGATATGTAAGTACATTTTAATATATGCTTAAACCTCTTCATTAGTATGAAATATGCTATAAACATATGATTTAATTAAAAAATACCCTTTAGATGAAAATGCGAAAAGCAGAATATTGTAAGAAAACATTCCTTCCGTCTAATTTAACTAAGTGTGAATTATAAATTTGACGGGATAAATTTTCATGCAATATTTTTGAGAACACATAATATATATTATATAAAAGAAAACGAACATAGACTATTACGCGCACATTTTCATTTGTGCTTTGCCTTTTTCGGATGAAATTTAGTTATATAAATAAAGGATAAAAATTAATTTCATTGATAATTAAGGAAATGAATGAGTTTGTGAATATTTCAACTGCAGGGGCCAATAAGAATTGATGTGAGAGATTTTCGTTCAACACTTTTTAAGAATTCTGAGTTATTTTTGTTCTAAAAAACGGACATACTGTAGGTTTTTTTTCGTATTTCTTTGCCTTCTCGCCCTCGTTCTAACGAAGTTAGAGATGAAATTCAATTATGTTTTAAGAAAAAAAAATTCAGTCTTTACTAAAGATCTCGCAGGTGTATGTAAATTTGTTGGCCAACAATTCATTTTGTCTGAATAATCTAAATAGAAATTCTCCAGTCACCAAAGACGCAGTCTTGGAGTTCCAAACCAACGGCAACCTCGTACTCACCGACGGCCGCGCCACCGTCTGGACGTCAAACTCCTCCACCACCGGAGCCGCCGAAAGCGCCTCTATGTCGGAAAACGGCAATTTCATCATCTACGGCGCCAATCAAAGCGTCGCGTGGCAGAGCTTCTCTCAACCCTCCGATACACTCCTCCCCGGTCAAACCCTGACCGTTGACCTCGAGCTGACGTCATCAAAATCCCCATCCCACGGCGGATATTACACGCTCAAGATGCTGCAGCAGCCGACTTCGCTAAGCCTCGCTCTTACGTACAATCTGCCCGAAACGACGTCGTCCGACTCGTTAGCGAATTTGTCGTACTGGTCCGGACCGGATATATCTAACGTGACCGGAGATGTGGTGGCGGTTATGGACGAGGGGGGTAGTTTCGGGATTGTGTACGGCTCTTCATCAGACGGCGCGGTTTACGTGTACAAGAACGACAACGATAGCGGCGGTTTATCCGCCGCTATTAATAGAACGGGTTCGCCGCTCGTGATCCGTCGGTTGATCCTCGAGACAAACGGCAATCTCCGCCTCTACCGGTGGGACAATGACGTCAACGGATCGCGGCAGTGGGTGGCGGAGTGGGCGGCGGTGTCGAAGCCCTGCGACATCGCCGGCATCTGCGGCGACGGGATTTGTAACCTCGACAAGAGCAAGACCAACGCATCTTGCTCTTGTTTGAATTCCGACAAGGGCCACGACGGCCGTTGCTCGGGGAACTTTTCATCCGTCGGAAAATGCGGCCCTCGTCGCGAAAATATCTCGTCGCAATTGAAAATGTCTGCAATTCAACAAACAAGCTACTACTTCTCGGACTCGTCGGTAATCGCTAATTATAGCGATATAGCGACGGTGTCCAAGTGCGGAGATGCTTGCTTCTCGAATTGCGAGTGCGTCGGTTCGGTTTACGGTCTTAATGAGGAGAAGCCTTACTGTTGGCTATTGAATAGTTTGGATTTCGGAGGGTACGAGGATCCCGGATCGACCCTTTTCGTGAAAGTCGATCCGGATAGCTCTAAGGATGGATTGAGCAGTGAAGAAAAAGGGAAGTTTTTAGTACTACCTATTGTATTAGGCATGAGTGTTCTAATAGGCCTACTTGTTTGCTTACTCTACATCAATGTTCATCGCAAGAGGAAGATGAGGAGAGCTCTCGAGGGTGCTCTAATCGTGTCGGGACAACCGGTTAGCTTCAGCTACCGCGATTTATTGCTTCGGACAAGCAATTTTTCGCAGTTGCTAGGAATAGGTAAATGTTATGTAGATTCAAGAAAGATAATTATATGAGATTATGAGAAGTATAGTGATAGAATCTTGAATATTTGTAGGTGGATTTGGGAGTGTGTATAAAGGAAGCTTAGGAGATGGGACTTTGATTGCAGTGAAGAAGCTTGATCGAGTTCTTCCTCATGGGGAGAAGGAGTTTATTACCGAAGTGAACACTATTAGCTCTATGCATCATATGAACTTGGTCCGGTTGTGGGGTTACTGTTCCGAGGGTAAACAGAGGTTCGTATATCACCAACACTCTCATATAAATTCATTTTCTTGATCTAAATATCTAATTATGTAAAAAATTGTCATTTTGATGTTTTTAGGCTTTTGGTTTATGAGTTCATGAAGAATGGATCACTAGACAAGTGGATATTCCCCTCTTACACCTCATCCACACAGAGCTCCAACAATCTTCTCGATTGGCAAACTCGGTTTCGTGTAGCGGTTGGGACTGCACAAGGGATTGCTTATTTCCACGAGCAATGCCGCGATAGGATCATACACTGTGATATCAAGCCGGAGAACATTCTTCTTGATGAGAACTTCTGCCCTAAAGTTTCTGATTTCGGCCTCGCTAAGCTGATGGGACCGGAGGCCTCACGTGTCGTGACAATGGTACGAGGTACCCGGGGCTACTTAGCCCCGGAATGGGTCAGCAATCGTCCCATAACTGTAAAGGCCGACGTTTACAGTTATGGGATGCTTTTGTTGGAGATCATTGGTGGGAGGAGAAACCTAGACATGACTTATGATGCAGAGGACTTCTTCTACCCCGGTTGGGCTTTCAAGGTACATACATTCTTACATCGAGAAAAGAAAAACAAAAATATATTGTGTTGACTGTGAAGATCCGTAAAACTATCCGTGTTCACTTTTATAGAAAAAAAAAAAAACATTTATAAAACTCCTTCCATCAAATTCAACTATGCGTACGTGCATCTCAAGTGCCAGGAAAGACAAGATTTTTTCTTCTTTCTTATGTATATTGTCTCAAATACCCTCATAATATGCAAATTTATAGTTATATAAATAAAAGACAAAAACATAATTTTATTGATAAATAATAAATTAACGAAGTTAAGATTTTGTGCGACCTTTTTTAAGAACACAACACATTTTTCTGCAACAAGCATAATAATAGTTTTACGTATTTTTACCTTTTAACACATAATATTTCTTCATCTTTTTTCTTTATTAACGAACAAATGGAGATTGATTTGAGTCTGCGAATGCAGGAAATGATAAACGGAAGAGCAATGAAGGCGGCGGACAGACGGCTGGAGGGGGCGGTGGAGGAGGAGGAGGTTGTGAGAGGTCTCAAGGTGGCGTTTTGGTGCATACAAGATGAGATTTGGATGAGGCCTACAATGGGGGAAGTGGTGAAGATGTTGGAAGGATCGGTGGACATAAACATGGCGCCGATGCCGCAGACTGTGTTGGAGTTGATCGAAGAAGGATTGGAGCATGCGTACAAGGCGATGAAGAGAGAGTTCAACCACTTCAGCTCGTTCACCATTACCGGCACTACTCATCCCTCGTCTCGTGCTACTTGTAGCTACTCTACCATGTCACCAAGATAACTCGGGACTTGGGGATGGATTTATCGATGGATATTTTCGTCGGTAACAACGGTTGCTTTTGTCGGAGTAAAGATGCATGCAAATTAAGATCAGTTGCTCAGATTTAGTTTCTTGCTTGCAAATTGGCTGTCTTGTTGATGGTTTGTTTGTTTCAAGCAAATTCTTTAGGAAAAAAGGGTGTGGGGGAACTTGAGTGGAATCTGCAGAAGCTATTAGGCGTGTGTTGGATAAATCTAGTATTCATGTGATTCATTTGAAGAAATTTTCATTTTTAGTCTTTTAATGTGGTTTCTGTTCGTTTTTAATTTGTCTTGTTTTGGGCTGTGGACATAACGTCAGATAAAAAAAAACTTATCATATTATAGGAAAAATAAATAAATAAAAAAAATAATTTTATCGATTTAGTTGAGCTATTTATGAATAAGCTCTAAGAAGATTATTACAAAATTTAACAAAAATATGACTATATTCTAGACGTCCAAATATGTAGCAGGCTTATAATCAATACCTAGCTAGCAAGCAGGCCAATACCTTCGATTTCCAAGAATTCGTCTGGAAAATTGGTGAGGACGAACGTGTGTCTCTATATATCAAAATCGAAGATTTTGTAGTGCAGACATTGAATCCGATTTTGCGATTCTGCGGCCGACAAAGAAGGGAATGGAGAAGATGAAATTCGCGGAGGAATTAGTGAGAGAGTTTCTCGTGTTTAGAGGATTCACCAACACTCTGCAGGCGTTCGAGAAAGAGCTAGCGACTGATATCGGGAAAGGATTTCAAGTCAATAAGATTTTAGACCTAATTTTCTCCGTTTACATCCCCAAGTTTGAGGCTGAGAAGTTGATCGATCTGCTGAGTTTTTTCAGAAACTGTTTTTCGTATTCCGATTCGGATCTTATTGATGTTATATCGAAATTGAACCAATCAATTATGCGGTATTACCTTGTTAATGCCTTGAGATGTGGAAGGAAAGACAGAGTTTTTGAGTTTTTCGGAGAATTCGGGAATGATTTGATGCGGAAGGATGAAAGTTGGAGTTCCTGGTTCGGTGAGTACATCTTTTGATGAAATTTCTCTGCGCTTTAATGGCTCTGATTTTCCGATTTGGTCGTTGCAGCGCTTCCATATTTGCAGAATCCGAATTTGGATCCCCAGTTTCGTGTTTACTTTTCGGACGAGTGGTTACGCGCTTTACACCTTTCTGTTTGGAATTTCTTGAGTGAGATGCTCAACGGTACTCATATCCTTGATGGAGATTAAATCCACTTCTTGCACTTCATTATTTTTCGTGATTTTTTGAGCTTTCTTCTGCCCTCAATGAAGATTCTTGAGATGTATGTTGATGGCATCTCTACATTGAGTAGTCTATATAGGATTAATCTACACTTTCAAGCGGTAAATTGTCACTTTAGAAACTTAAACCATCAAGTGCTGGTTCATTGGATTGGGATGAACATACACTGTCAGCATACTTCCAATGTGACTGTGCTTTGTTGAACTGAATTTTCTAACTTGAGAATCTTAATGATTTTTTCAAGTTGTCAGAGTTTCAATAGCTAGTGTGTGAGGACATGTAAGAACCAAAATCAATAAAATGCTTGAGTTTGTTTGGGTGTAAATATTTGTTTTTTATGCTGTAAATAAATTTCACAAACTTCTCTGGATTGCCACAAAAAAAATGAGATTTTCCTTAGCTTATCCACGTACCCCTGCCTTATTAAAGATCAGTTCTGAGAGAGAGAATGTTAACCGTCTGAAGCAAGAGATGAAGCAACTTTCTCTCAAGTTATCACAAGCTCAGACTTTGTTGGAAGAAAAAGAGGCACAATTATGTCTGGCAAGGAGGTTAGCCTATCTATGCTTGTCCAAATTCCCGTATATTTTGAAATGAAAAATGTTCTTATTTATACTACTAGCTGTAGTTTTTATTTTGTTTCTTTATTTATTACAGTGGTGCTGAAGCAACTAGCATTCGACCTAGTACGACTCTTGAAACTCGTGTGAGTTCTTTTTCACAAATTAAACAAAGATAAATCTTCTTTGCTATGATGCTCAAATTGTGGAATCTCATGTTTCTCAGGCTAGTTTTAGCAATTGTACTGATGAGAATATGAGTAAGGATATTGGCCAAGGTTTCGTAGAAGACTCTATGGCAGGTAAGTTACTGCCTGACTTTTCTGGTTCCTTTGTGCAAGTTGTGGGTGTTGCCTTGTTTTGTCATGTAGGACGGGATACAACATAATACTATTTGCTTGTATGATCTAAACATGAGTTTATCTGACAACCATTTGGAAAGGGACATGGATTTTACATGGTTTGTTATCACAGATTACAATCTTTATCCTGATATAATGTATTTTCCCATGTAGGCAGTATTTCTGATTTGCATAACGAAGAAGATTTTCCTGAAGTAAAAACAGCGTCTCAGGTAATTTCTTTTAGAAAATTATTATCGTTTTTGCTGATAAAATCTCTAGAGTAACGCTTACTTCATCTTCAAGTTGAATTCCTTTCCCATCTTTTTCTTAAATTTACTATCCTTACACTTGTTGTATAGGATACATTCTTGGGCCACACAAGTCCTATCAGCTGTAGCCGCTTTTCTGCTTCTGGTGACAATATAGCTAGTGCTTCTGTCGATGGCACAGTCAGGTATGTTTGGTAACTTACAAATCTCTTCCGAGGAAGTTGCACGGATCTCTCATGAACCCAATTGAATCATAAAATGAAAGGGAGAATAAAAAAATGCAAAGTACTGCCAATGGAAGACTACTGTCTTTCATGGTTTCTCTGTCTCAGGCTCTTGTTTGGCATAACAAGAGGGAGGGAAGGGTTTAAAATACATTTTATTCAATATAATTATTACAAGGTCACCCCATATTGTTTAGAAGGCCTGTCAATGGGCTAGATCTAAAATATTTCCTATGTTTTGTCCTATTCCTAGATTTTAATTAATCCTTCATTCTGTCTTGAGTCTCTTGACATACTTGTTGGCCCATCCTTTACTGTTTTCAATGTGATATTCTAAAGGATATGGACCTATGATTCATCAGCATCAACATCTAGAAATGCAACCATCTATTGTGGAGCTGAGATCACGTCTCTTGAGTGGGATTGCAAATCTGATCGTTTGGTATGTGCTAATTGTCGCTATTTTTAGATTGACGATTTTTTACTTGGTGTAAGCTTACCAAGTAATGATGACTGGGCATTTGATTTTATTTATTGTCTATTTGACTAAAGCTACTGATAGGAACTTCTGATGGAGGCATAAAAGCTTGGAATGTAGATGCTAAGCGGGTTGTTAGTGATCTAAATTCCACAGAAGGATATCCAAGGTGCAGTTATCTGTCTTTTTATTTTTATATTCATTTATGGTCCATATTGTCAATTACTTTTGTACCTTTTGTTTTCCACTTTTCCTGAAAACCAACTTCTTTGTCCTGCAGTATTTTGGACCTGAAATGCAGTCCTGTGGAGCCTATTTTTGTTTCTGCAGCAGCATCCAGGAGGTAGTGCTGAACTTACTGTATTATTCTTGAAGGCCCCTCAAACATGCAATTCTCTAATTAAGAAATGATGGTTTTTGACTCTGCCATTGTAATAGCAAAGAACAAATAGAATCTGTAATACACAGCATCAAACAACTTTTAAAATATTATCCTCTGTACCATGAGGTTGCAATGAAATTCACTAGGGATAGAAACACAGTATAAAAGATATGAAATTGAATCATGCTGTGAAAAATTAAAGGATGACCACCCCCTCTTTGCTTGTTGGCATGTGATTGGAAACTCCCCAATTGACTCTTTACCACATCTTGCATGTGATAGAACAACATAGCTACTCCAAGTGTTATTGTTTCAGCAAGACGGTCATTAGTTTAGTGTTATTCTCTTACATTCCTGCTTGACAAAATAGAACATATGATCCTAGAAGTTGTAAATTTGTGATGTCTCTTGTAAAAGCTGTAATATTTAACCGGTATAGTCTCTCTCGCTCTCTCCTCTCCTCTCCTCTCTGGAGAAAACCATGGGAATCAATACACATCCTGTTATAAAATTCTGGTTGCTAAGAGGTGAAAATATGTTTATTGTCCCTGCAGGCAAGGCACTGGCTATTTTGATAACTTAGGGTTTGCCTCACTGACTGTATGGAACATGAGAACATGGAAGGCTATGGTATGTAATTGTCTTTCTTATAAACTTATATGTGAATCAAGAATCATTAATGTTCATGTGTGTCTCTCTCAATAAAGAATCATTAAACCTCACTTCTTTTTAACTTTTCTTGAAGACAGTCCTTCAACTTGGTAATGATCCACCAGCAATAACCTCTTTGAGCTTCAATCACAATGGAAAGCTTTTAGCAGCTGCTGCAACTGATGGTTTGATTCACATGTTTGGTATCCTTACTCCGGGTCTTCTAAAGAATCTCTTTCTTAGTCTTACTTGTATATCATACGGTTATAGCATGTAACAAACCAATCCCTTAACTGCGGAAAGATATGTCTGCTGGCCAGCAAGTCACGGGATGGCCTGCTCATGATTGTGCAATTAGCTCAATTCTTTTTGGGCCTGATGAGACCAGTATTTTTAGCTTGGGAACTGACGGAAATGCAAGTACACATACTCAGTGCTTGGTTTGATTTTGCAATTATTCACTATTGTACTTCTACATGTGGTTCCGTTCAACCGATTAGAAATATTGCGTTGCTATACTAAATATCAGGAATCTAACATTAAAGTTTGTGGCTCAGATATTTGAGTGGAGCTTGCACAATCAAGGCAAAGTACTTTGGTCAAGAAACTGCAGCAGGTATGAAGTTGTCATGTGGTTTACTCTTGCCGGAAGCTTGCAGATTGCACTAGCTTTTTTCTTTGTAATAGAAAATTTTGCCTTGCTTGTTGATGACCACGCTGACCCTTTTATTCATGTCTATTCCCAACAGATGCCCTTTCTGATTATATTTGTCAAATTATCCAGCATTGCTAATCATGTGCATATTGATGACCGGTTATGTGTAAGATATGTTAGGATATGGTGGTTTAGAAAGTTTATTCTCTGATTCATTCTAGACAAGGATTGTTTCAGTTTTCGAATTTATCTTAATGACTCTTCTTGAGTATTATATTAAATTCCGGAACAAGGATTTAGCAATAAGTCAGTCCATCTGATATAGGTTTTGCAACCCTGAGAATTCATCTCAATGGAGATATCAAATGGCTTTAGATGCCGAGGGGAGGAGACTTCTGGTAACATCCAGTTCACCAACAGCACCAGTATACCAGGTAAGGAAAATAGTAGTCTCCACTCTCTTTATCTGGCTTAAGATTGAGCTAGCATTACCTTCAAACCAGTCTTTGGAGGTGAAATGACATTAGATGGTGGTGTTTGCTGATCCATTCGACATGTTATTCTGTTTCGGACAGGTCCGAGGTCAAATGACTGGCTTGAGAACTGTCTCTCATAATGGACCTATCACAGCTGTAGATTGGCATCCACATATGCCCATATTCTTGACAGGCTCAGCTGATCACTCTGTCAGGGTCTCATCAATATCATAATGCTGCCATTTATTGCTTGGCTAGTTTTGTAGCTGTGATTCTTCAATCCTTCTACCACTTTATCTATTTTATTTCTTTTTGGTTTTTGATTTGGGGGCAGAGAGAGCATTGATGTTGTACTTGTAGCTGGTCTTTTGGGAATTTACTTGAGTTATATAGCCATGGAATTAGAGGATATTTGAAGGTTGTTTATGTTTAGCAGAACATCTGTTATTTAGTTGTATTTGTATATGATCATTTGTTTCTTTTAAGGTTGTATTTGTTATTTAGACAAATAATATAGAGAGATAATTTATTGTCCTCATAACTCTATATTTCAACATATTATCAGGGTAAGTAAATGTTCATACAGAATCTTCAGTCTAACTGTAATTAAACTACACAAATCAGTCAAGGTAGAATAAGACATACAACACAAAGAATTCAAGAACAAAAGTTTCTGTACCAACTTATTGGCCACTAGCTTTAACTTCTGTATTGGTTTCTTTAAACACGATCAAAGGAATCACCATCAGTTGTCTTGAAACAAAGATTTGGAAACAGAGGGCTTCCCAATATCATCAGCTCTAGCTCCGGAGCATGCCCGTTTAATTCCAGTCATCGGAGTCTCACATACCACGGTATAGGTTGGCGTTTGCCTCTCCTTCCTTTTCGATTTGCTGGGGCGAGGATCATACTTGCATTTCGTCGCCTTGGGTTGCTTTGGTGCCCATACTCTCTGCAGATCAAGGGCCTTGCTTACGAATGGTGCGAATCTTCGGGCCCTCTCACGTCTCTCCCGGGCTTCATTTAGGCTGCGCGTGTAGTCGTCCATTCCACCCTCTTGTGCACAGTTGTGAGCATTTATGGAAGGCTGTGAGGAATCATCTTCAGTAGAGAGTGAATGGTTGAGGCTGCCGGGCTCAGCCTTCTCGTTCCGGTCGTGCTTATCTCTCCATGATTGATTGCTGTCCTCACTGTTGAAGAGGAGGCTTGGTGCTTCATCTTCCTCACCAAATGGCAGCAAGTCCATTTCATTGTATATGTTGTTCACTACATCTTCAAGTTTGTCTGAGTATCTGCTCAAAATATGGATGTTAAGACTTTCTTCATCAAAGTACTTATCTTGCACAACTTCAAGAAAGAGGCTGGCCCAGATTTACTCTAGAAACAATGGCAATGACCCACAAAACAAGCAATATGAGTAACCAAAAGAGCAGAAAATATGCTAAACCTCTGGAATGCTTTATTGCTTGGATCATAATTCGAGTGTGAGTTACTTGAACTCTATGGCTTCATGTTCATGTTTTGATACATAAATAGAACTAAATGCTTAAATAGATATCAAGAAAGCATTGTTAATTTGAAGAGTGTGTTTTATTACCTTGCTCTGATAGTACGCTCGACATACTCGTATAAGCTAATATGGCCGTGAATTCCTCCTCCCACAAGGAACTGAATGATCTCTAGGAGAGAACATATCTGCTTCAGTAGCTTCTTCTTTCTAGATTCTCCCATCGTTGCTGCTACATCTGATCGCAAAATCTCCATCCGAAGCAAAACCTGCAGTTCGTACCTAGTGCAAATCAAGGGAAAACTTTTTGCTAAGACTTTGAAATACATTTTACTGACACAGGAATTAAAGTAAATGCATAGGAAGGATACTCTCGAACTACAGCTTCTGATGATGATGAGGAATTCGGATCCTGGTGTATCTTCTTCATTTCCTTGGGTGATCTGAGTAGGAGTTCAATTAACCTCTCACCAACATTCTCACTACTAGAATCATCTGAAGTTTTTTCACACTTCTGATGCAGCCAATGAATGGATGACTCGACAACTCTATCTGCCAGCTTCTGCAAATCCATACCTGATTCCAGACCATGATGGATTCTTTTAGAGAGAATGTTCAAGAATGCATCCAAAGTAATCTCGACTTCCATAGGCATAACTTCCTCTTGGACTGGAGATGACTTGGATGGTAAGGCATCACAAGCAGATGCTTCCTCTATGAACTTGGTCACAGGCAATGTTGTTACCAAACATTGTTCAACTTTGCTAAACTGTTTCATCCAGCATTTAAGGAACTTCAGCTTCTTAGATTTTTCAAGATACCTGGCACTGTAAACCTCAAATAAGTCAAAATTAGATCCTTCTGAAGCAGCTTTACAGAAAGAACTCCATTTCATTTCCTGATAGAGGTGCCTTTGACTCCTCCTCTTTTTTCCATCTCCATACTGTTTACAGTTAGCAGATGTTGAGGCACCTGTTTGGGATCTAGAACACGTGTTTGAGTCGTTCATTTCCTCAATGCAGGTACCATGGGTAGTAGTACCTCTAAGATAAACATGATCAGCATCTAAGATGTTGAGGATAGCCAAATCAGCAGTGAAAGGGTTGAGACTACCAGTTAATGTGTCTCCATTTCTACTCGAGAGTGTAATCAAGGCCCAGCAACCTTTCATGTGAAGGAACGAAAGAAACATTTGCCAGGTGGGTAACTGATTTCTGTAAGTGAACCCTCCCATTTCTTCGTGCAGCATTTCAAGAACCCTATCTGCGAAAAAGCCATCACCACTCTTCTCTTTGCTTCTCTGTGATTCTTGGAAGCACTCACGTACTAAAAGGATATCGGATGAGCTTCCAGTCTTATCATACACATTATAGCTATGAACATTCTTAACATGTAGCTTCATTGTCCCTTCACCAAATCGAGTCCAAAATGCCTCTCGACTGAAGAAACTCTGTGCATCTCTTGATTCCGAGGCATTAAAAAAGTCATCAGTTTCAACAGTAGAAGGCAAACTCTTCAGCTTCACAAACTCAAGATCACAGAACTTACATTCTAAAGGCATCCCTTTCACATCCAAAATCTCAAGATTCAATTCTCCACTGTATTTTCTTCTACCCAAACCACCAAAATCTACAAAGTCGAAAGGCACCCCAATTTTTGGATAGATCAGCCCTAGAGGCAACAAAACCGAGCAAAAGATGATCAAATCGCTAGAACAAAAGCTCCACCCAATTTTACTAATGCCATTCCTAATCGCTGCTAATTTTTTCCTAGATCCATTTTTCTTCTCATCTATCTTGACATCTACCCAGCACAAATGAATATTCCTAGTAGCAAATGCATCCCGCACAACACCAAATGCATCATTGTAATCACGCAACTCCAGATAATCAACCAATGAATTAACTGACTGACTAATTGGTGAAAACACAACAACCAAATTCGAAGGAATTTTCACAAAACTGCCATATGTAAATTCGTCCTCACCTAAGCATTTCTCCTGTTCGACCTCCCACGCGTAATCATGAACTAGCTGAAGCAACGAGCTGGCTGCACACGAAGCACGGGGGCAGCACGGTGAATTCGGCCGCTCAGTTAGGGCAGAAATCCGATCTAAAGTGTCGGAGAGAGAAGCTAGAGTCTCAGTAGGGAGATTGAAGGACAGAGAACGAGTAGAGAATTCACGGGGCAGAGCTGCGGCGGATTTCACCATAGAGAGAGAGGAGAAGAAGAATCTGAAGGCAGAGAGAATAGTGGACAGCGGAGAGAAAGTGATGAGGCGGCCTACGGCGGATACGACGGCGGACAAGTAGGTCGAATGGTTCTGGAGTGTGAGAATTGGATCCAAATCGATGAGCAGGACTAAGCGTTGCGTCTTCGAGAAGTCCAGTGGTTGTCGATTCGCCGGCATCATTGCTGGAAGGTTCATTCGACGGCGGCGATGCCAAAATGCGCCGGATGTAAATGAAAATTAAATAAAAAGAGAAAATTGGATAGAGAATGGGGCCACTCTAATATGCGCTGCGGGCGGGAAAACAGCAATTTGAGGCGGGCGAACTTTTTGAGGGGTAGATTTGACAATTCAGTACAGTCTTCGGAATTTGAAGTAAGACGCGTCAGAACGACGTCGTAGTCGTCCGTATCGTCATCTTCTCCAGTCTTCACTTCTCTCTGCATGAAGCTCTGTGCATTTTCTCAATTTCATCTCAAAAACAATTAGATTCATCCACCACTTTCTTTTCCAGGATTATTCTCTCCAACAACAAGCCTTTCAATTCTCGCGCTTTGCCACATTTTCCTTCCTTCGGCGTCCATTTCTAGAAGGAGTCTTATTCAGCGCAAGTCGTCCGAGGAAGAGGCATTGTACTCGCACAGTTTGCCGTGCACAGAAGCGTGGCTGCAAAGTTTGGGATTTTATCAGAGTAAAGATGATCGAGCTGTTTGGTTCGTGTAGAAGCTTGATTGGCACGCACACCTTTCGCTTGATATCACTGATTTGTGCATAAGGTTTGTGCTTCTAAATATTGCTTTGAAGTTTAAAGTATGTGGATTGTTTGCTTACTTTTCTGGTATTAGATGAAAAAGCTCAATACAAAGTAATCACTATGAGCAATGGCGGAGGCAAAATTTTAAGAAAGGGGAGGCAAAATATAATGCATACAGTAACATATAAAAGTAATCAATAGTAGTTGCATTGATAACACTACAAAATATTTCTTTGCCGATATAAATCACCACATTGTTGTTTAAAAATTAAGATTTAGAGACTTTTATTTGAAAAACAGAACCGTAGTAGAAAATAATTGAGAGTTAGCGTATCTAATTTTTCTTAATTGGAAAACTAAACCAAATAGGGGCCTAATAGGTACTCCCTCCGTCTCGCTATAAATGACCATCTTTCCCGATTGAGATGTCCCACTAAAAGTGGTCACTTTCCACTTTTAGCAAAAAATTATTATCATCTCTCCTACTTTATCTTATTTTATCATCTTTTCTCTCGTATTTTCTCATTATCTCACTCATCTTATCTCTCATATTTTATCATCTACCTCTTAGTCTCATATTTTCTCATATATTCTCTTAATTCTCGTGGCGAAAAGAATGTAGTCACAAATAATGGGACGGAGACTAAGTAGGTGTTTGCAATAGCTTAAATTATTCAACTTATAGCTTAATTTAAGGAAAAGCTGTGTTTGGGTGTTTTCAACAGCTTAAATTCGGAAAAATTCTCTACATTTAAGTTGAATAAGTTGAAGTTGGTTAAGTTGGTTTTTACCAACTTCTCCAACTTAATGTCATATTTGTAATTTCGGATAAGCTATGATTTGACATTTTACTTATGAATCACAAAATAAGCTACTACAGTATAAATTTTGTTGGTCCGGAGACGAAAAGTCAGGTGTAGAGGGGGGGGGGTGAATACACCTGAGCTCTGTTTCTTTTTCTCAGTGAAGGTCAGTGAAGGCGATGTTTGCAAGCGATGAACGAGTGCCAAATAAGCCTTCGATCATGGGGGTCAAAGTGAGTCGGCTTCGAGCTATTCTACGGCCGATGTCGGTATTACGAAACTCGGTCGGAGCCGTAGTGCGGATAAGTGTTAGGCCCGGAGTCGTCTCTTTTGAAAACGTGTTTTCGCAATGTAAAGTCTTTTGGTGCATGCGCTTTTTAAGATACGTTTTATGCAAGCTGATGATTTAAAATTGGGTTAAATGCCATGCGATAAAACAATAAATAACACAAGCGATTTTTAACGTGGTTCGGATAACGGATCCTACGTCCACGGTCCCGAACTCAACGGAGAGAAACTTGTTGATTAATCGAGCAAGTCTCAGGCAAGGAAACCGTACGCGAACGCATCCTTTTAAGTTATAGTCTTAGCGACTTTTACAATCCAAACCTAAGTTTAAAAGGGAGGGAATATTCTCCAACCGAGAAGGAGTTCTTACAACAAGAACGATTCACTAAATGTGAACTCCTTCGAATCTAAGCTATGAATCTAGCAATAAGCTTAGTTTAGAGAAGAAAGGGATCAAAGAGCTCTGCAGAGATGAACTACAAGAAGTGTTCTATGAAAACTAGTTCGTCTCTCGGATAAGCTTGAAGGTTCTAGAGCGTTGTGAGCTTGAATGCTTTCCCTTGATTTCGCGTATATTCCTCTTTTTTTTCGTTTTGAAATCTTCAAATCCTTCTCTATTTATAGGCAGTGAGTTGTGGCATATGTCCGTTGGAGACGACGATGCCACGTGTCATAAGCCTCCAAAGAAAACGGCCATAAATTCGAGCTAGTTGCGGCGGGGCGGTTAATGCGACTGTTCATGAGAGCGACTTTTTGCGTAGAGTAGGTAAGCGTTGTCGGCTTCTCATTGGTCGAGGTTTGTAGTTGGTGAGAGTGTCGAGTTGACCGTTCAAACAACCTCGTATGTCTTCCGCCGAACTATTCGAAAAGACTTCGAGTGCGGGGTCGCTTTACGTCGGTGGCTGATGGGCGAATACGTCTCTGTCTTCTTTGGCTGAGTCGTCTGACTGATGAAGTGAGCTTTTGATAGTCAGTTGGTCGACTGCGAAGGTCTGTCTTCTTTGGCTGAGTCGTCTGACTGATGAAGTGAGCTTCTGATAGTCAGTTGGTCGACTGCGAAGGTATTGTGCTTGCATAGGTTCTTCCGCCGATGACCATCGCCGATAATGTCTTCTCTCGAGATCGGGCAAGGCGATGCGCTGTCTCCAGTGGGTTTAGCATTCACAGCTTCTGACGAAGAACGCAAGCGATTACACTGATGACATGGGGTTCTGAAAAGTATCTTCAGCAGAAGATCAGTTCAACAACTACCCCGTACATGACTTAGACAAAAACAATAAACATAACATCAAGTCTAACCTATACATCAGCTAATCCTATCGACACACTAATCTACTGATATCAGCTCGGTTTTGGGATCTTCAATTCCATAGTACTACTATGATTTCCCCCAATTTCTTTTAATCCTAGAACAGCTGAGTATCAATCTATTGACTCATATCCAACAATTTCCCCCTAATTGATGATGCCAAAACCTCTATACTCTAACATCTATCAAAGATACTGTCCTACTGACAACAATTTCCCCCTTAAAGCATCTGAGGAAAAACTAATAATAGTAAATGAACTTCAACAGGTGAGAGAAAGGCAAGATCAGAGAAACTGATGTGAGTGTGTGTCAGATCACTTGGTGATCAGTCGTGAAAACATGACACTAAAAAGCTTAAAGACAATGAGCGATTGTCTAGCAAGCGATAGGAACTCTTATAGATAGATCGTCAAAGTACAGGTTCCTATGCTATTACAAAGAATTATCAAAAACAAAGAGGAGAAATCACTGCTTTGTTATGCGAAGCTCGAGTCTTCTTCTTGAAATCCATCGAGCGATCATTTGGAGGGTCCGAGCAATAAAATTTATAAATCCTTTTGCGCAAAACCTGGATTTCCTCTTGATCTTCGGTCCATGCGGATGTAACTCATGCCGATAGCTGCGCAGATTCGATTTCTTCTTCGATAGACTTTGTGATGATAATGCCTTTAGCGATAATGGGAGGAGGATATCTTCGAATGCGGAGTGCTTTCACGGGAATGTTCGGTTCTTTCATGATAGGCGGCAAGAACCGTTCTCCGAGTTCGGAAAAACTTCATTAAAACACTCTTCGAACAGTTGATCGGACGGAATGTCTTTCGGATAGAAGCCCCATACATACTGATTTTTAACAAACATTTCTTTGAGTCTCCCATTGATCATTCGGATCGGCGAGTACCCATTTGTCCACATGAGGTGCGGGAATCGGCTTCATACGAGGAGTTCGATAGTAGTCCTCCTGTTCCTCGATCCTCCGGGTATCCGTTTTCTCGGATCGGCCGCCGGCTTATCGAGATAGGCTTTTCATTCTTGCCGGAGTCGCCCATCCTTTTCTTCTCACGGAGAGCGGCGTTCCTCAGTGTCTCATCGTCCGAGACTCGGTCCTTGCAGTGTCGCTTCCCGTGTCGCTTGTTCTTACGCTATCCGCTCGGGTGTAAGAGTAGATATGGGAATACTACGAGCAAGTAGCTTTGATTTCGGTCGGAAGAGCCTTAGCAAAATCTTCTTGGGCTTTCTTCTTTTGCTCTTCGATTGTATTAATGACCTTTCTCTTTCCTTTGCCCCCGACGGCTTTGCCCTTAGGCTTTTATTTGCTTCAGTGCCTCCTCTAGGCGACGCCTGGTCCGGCTTGTCTTGCGGCTCTTGGGCTATTCGAGGTCGAATGCCTCTTGCTCCGCTTTTGATTTAAACTTCTTGACCGGGGAGGAAGGAGTAGTGGATTCGGTAGCGATTTCCTTCCCCGACCCTCTGCGGCGGTTGTTGAGACTCTTCTTCTTCGGTGGCTCTTCAATGAATTGAGCGATTTCGTACATGTGTGCGGTGAAGAGGAGATGGGGATGGCTTGTAGTGGGAAATCAAGGAGAAGGACCTCGGTAGATGTACCTTTACGAGTGGATGGTCCCGCCTCGGAGCCTGTTCCCCCGAATCTCTGCGGTGAGGGGGCTCTGGCTGGCCGAGGAGAGGTCTGCCTCCCGAGCCTGTCCCTCAAGAATACGGACGTCACCGTATCCGTATCGGGTTCTTCTTTCACAATATCTTCTCCCTTTTTGGTATCGCAATATTTGCCGGGGAGGTGCGGATAGCTTTTTACGTCCTGCTCCAGTTGTGCACATAATCTTTGATGCGGGTAAGCGTGTCATCAAAATCACCGACAAAGTTGCGGTAGTTTTCCCAGTCTTTCTCCCGATCGGCTCTAGATTTCTTCAATCGAGCGGGCCGACTCCTGACGGAGTTTCAGAGAGCTTGATCATTTGATTACGTTATTTCGTTACGAATGGCTTTTAAGGCCTCACTGTTGCTTAATGGCCGTTTGAAGAGAAATGGTTGCTATCTTGTTTCTCTCATCTATGAAGCATTGAAGCTTGTTTTTATGGCACGAGTCATTGCTCCGAGAAAGTTTTATCTGAGCGGCAAGCGCTCGACTCGTGTCTTTGTTAAATCGGCCTTTTGAGCACTTAGGGCCTGCTCAACTATCTCCTTGAAATCCGGCCGAGAAGCCTCTTTAGGAGTTGAGATGTCGGCGGCCAACTTACTTAGAGCTTCGTTCGAGCCTTGGTGTACTTCTCCCATTTGAAATGAACATCTTTGGCTAGGAGTCGATTTTTCTCACCTTGGCGTTTGATAGCCTCTGTTGATAGAACGTGAGGACACGGAACCGATGGGTTGTATCGATAAGAGGCGGTTCCGAGCCTCTGCTCGAGAGAACGAGATCAATCGCTCCCTACTTGTACTTCGGAGCGGTTGTAGCCTCACCGATGTGACTATGGGTGGTGATGGACTCTTCTCTTGGGGAGTTTGTCCCTCTGCAGATTCTCCCTGGTCTGCTTCCTTGGGTTTGCCATCCATATCCTCATCTTGATCATCATTATCACCTTTATCGGAAGGTGGAGATGGGGACGGAGTGTTTCGATCGGAGCTCTCAAGCTCGGTAAATAGAGCATTGCGGCTCTCAAATCTTCGAAGGACGCCACATCGGTGGCTCTCCGAATCCGATCTTGGCTTGGAGCTCTTGCTCCTCCGTCGTAGCTCATCCGGTGATCGCTGGGATTTGGCAAAGTCAATAAGAATGTCCCCGGTGCAGAAACCTTAAGAGCATCCGAGCTCTTGTCCCTACTTGCTATTTCAACCGGATCTGCGTGCTCGGCAATTTACGGTATCTCTTCTTGAATCTCGGTGCAGCACGTGATCGAGTGGTGTCGGTTGTTGTCCACTCAGCAGTAGGTTCGGGTGACGGTTCCCTCTCGTCGGACTCTGTTTCCTCGGAGCCGATCACTTGGACCTTGTCCTTGATCGTCGCTCCCTCGATTCCGATCTACGAATCGAGTAGTTGCTCCTCTTGAGTAGAAGGAGGAGGCGGCTCCATGATGGAAAGTGGGTGAGCCAATGTGACCTCGGCGGGTCGAGTCTTAGCCAACCTCCTCTTCTTTGGCACTTGGACGGATGGGGGGCAGAGCGAGACGCAGCTCTCTTCGGTTCGGGTGGCCCTCGCCCGATTGACTTCTCTGTTCGGTATTTGTCATAAATTTAATACTCTTGAGATCAAAAGACTTTGAGTCCGCAAAAGCCGAACGTTCTGTACCACACTCTCTATCGGCACCGACATCTTGGTGCCGAATAGGAACTTACTGTCTTGGTTAGCTTCCTCTCTCCGTGGCGAAGTAGTGAACTTCACGGGCTTGGGCCTTCGGTGAGTAGTATAGTAGTCGGCCCGGTTCACTTCTACTCCATCGTCTATAATCATCATCGGTTGTATCCTTGGCTTAGAAAGGCCGATCATAGGATCCAATGAGCTCGTCGAATATGAGATACAACGTAAGCTAAACCCCTGTGCGAGGTAGCAAAAGATTCCTCGTAGCGCCGTCTTGAACACTATGTCGGCTGCGTCCACGGAACTTTTGGACGTAATCATTTATCTCCCTTTCCTTATAACCGAGTGGGAGAAATACCCGGTGAGGGGAGTTGAAAGGCTTGAACGAGAGCCTCGAGATGTTGAAGGAGTGGGTAGCCTCCCTCCACTTATTTGGGGGCAACTTCCCGTCAAACAAACGAAGCCTCTTCTCCTCCCCGAGGCAAGCGACTTCCGGTTGTAGTAGGCCTCCACAACTTGTCTCGGCAGATGAGAACGGGGATGCCCCGACACAAGAGTTGCCGGCCCCGACTTCTCGGGGCGCCAAACACCGGCTCCAAATATGAAAGGTCCACCTACTGGGAGAGCCATCGTCGGCTCAAACCGAACCCGGATGGTCATGATCTCAACCATCTTCTCGGGAGTCGTACTATCGCCATTGAAATCGCAAAACAAATTGTTAGGACTTGAAAATAGAGTAAGTCGGTGACTATCGGCAGATATTAATACATTACCGTGAAATAGAGCTTGAATGAATATACAAAGAATGCGGTTTGGATGAGGATTTAGGAAGATAAGCGAATCGCTAAGAAAAAGCTCTAAGATATGAGAATGGCGAAAAGTGAGGAGTAATCGAAGTTGAAAAGATTTTGTATAAGTTGATTTGATCTTCAGTTTGAATCCTATGGTTCAAATTTAATCTTTCAAAATCGATGGACGTCTAAGATTGAATGATATAGAGGGTATGATTACTTAGCCGCCAATACTATAGATATACGTAATAAAGGTAAGTGAGAAGACATGCATTAAATGCGCGACAGAGAGCATTAATTACACAGGCGAAGGGTCCTGCTGACCTTTCCTTAAACCTTAAGCATAATAAATGGTAAGAAATAAATGCTCCTTAACAACTGAATGTAAGCGACTGATGCATTAAATGCGGCATGCTTCGAACAATTTAAGTAACGATACTACGCAAACCTCTTCAGCTGAACTTATCGGTGGTTACCATCATTTATCGGGAGGATGGTTGTGCTTGACGACCATGTTCCCCCCCTTGCGTGTGCGGTGTGCATCTCCCAACCGAGTCATTGTACTAAGTTTTACGACTTGTCATGCTGATTCCATACTGATACCAATTGTTGCTAAGTATATCATTATCAGTAGTTGGCTTCTACTGACTTGTCTCAGTAGGATCTAGCAGACCTAGCTCAACTGATAGTTCTCTGAACCTGTTCTCAGCTAGTGGTTTGGTCAGTATGTGCGCCTTTTGCTTATCGGTATGGATTTTCTCCATTCGATCTCCTTCTTCTCGACATGGTCTCCCGATGAAGTGATGTCGAATATCCACGTGCTTGCATCTCGTATGCGGGCTGGGTTCGAGTTATAGCTATTGCACTTGGTGGAGTCACGGTAGATGGGCACTTCATCCCGAGTTATACCATAATCTCTCAATTGTTGTCGAAGCCAAAGGATCCGGGCACAACAACTTCCTGCGGCCTATGTACTCGGCCTCGGTAGTGGACGTAGCTACCGAGTCTTTGTTTCTTTGAAAACCACGATATCGGCTTTGCCTTAGGAACCGACATGTTCCGGAAGTTGATTTTCGATCTATCCCGCATCCTGCATAATCGGCATCGGAATAACTTTGTTAGTGTTAGATTATCATCGGCAGGATATCATAACCCAAACATCGGTGTTCCTCTTAGATATCGCGAGAATCTTCTTCGCCGAGTCTAGATGACTTCGCTTGGGATTCGCCCCGAAATCTTGCGCATACACCTACAAAGATAAGTTATGTCGGGTCGGCTAGTCTGTTAAATAAAGTAAAGAACCAATAATAGCTCTATAATCGGTAGAGTTAACGAAGCTCCCTCGTTATGCAGATCGATTTTAAAGTTTGTGTTCATGGGGATCTTGGACCGGCTTCTTTGGAATCACGGCCGAATCTTTTGAGAAGATCTCGAGTGTATTTGGGCCACGATTGATGAAAATTCCTTCACTGATTGCTTTACTTGAAATCTAAGGAAATAATTCATCTCTCCCATCATAGACATCTCGAATTTCTCCTTCATCATTTTCTCAAACTGCCGACATATGACTTCGTTTGCAGCCGAAAATGATGTCGTCCACGTAGATTTGCACCGGTAGAATGTCATCTTCGACTTTATCTTTGAATAGGGTGCGATCTACCGTCCCCTTTCCGAAAACCTTTACGAAGTAGAAAGTCGATAGGGTATCATACCAAGCCACGGGTGCTTGTTTTAACCCATACTGAGCTTTCCTAAGTCTCGTACACTGATGTCCCTGCTGAAAGCCGGTGGTTGTTCAACGTAGACTTCTTCCTTCGCACGCCGTTCGGAAAAGCCGACTTCACATCCATCTCGATATACTTTAAAACCTTGATGTGTTGCATATGCTAGGAGAAGACGAATGGCTTCCAATCCGGCGCCCGGAGCGAATGTTTCATCAAAGTTAATTCCTTCGACTTGACCGTAACCTTTTTGCAACTAGTCGAGCTTTATTTCGACAATGACGTTGTTTTCATCTCGCTTGTTCTTGAACACTTTGTTCCGATCACGTGCCTGATGTCCAGGTCCGTCAACAAGCTCCCATACTTCATTTCGCACGAATTGGTTCGGCTCTTCTTGCGTAGGCTATGACCCGGTCAAGCATCTTTAAGTGCATCCTCTATCGATTGAGGTTCATCCGTAGACGGAAAACAAGAGTAAAGTGAGCTTTCGCCTTGACTTAATCTTGATCTTGTCCTTATAGTAGGCGACGGATCTCCAATGATTAGATCGAAGAATGAGCATCGAGCCACGAGCGTCCGAGTTGGGCTTCTTCTTCGATACTACTTCGCACGTCGGTAGGAGTATTAGGCATTTCGAGTAATACTTGTTTCGCGACTGAAGCAATTCAAGAAGAAGATTAGGATCTACCGAGTTTCCTGTGTTCAGGGGCATTTAGCTCGGGAACATTTAACGTTCCCCCCGAGTTTATATTCTCGGTAGAGGTCTCGGTTACCACGGGGGCTTCCTCATCGACCGTTGTTACTGTTGTTGATTCCGTTCGGAGAATCAACCAGGTCGCCTACATTGCTTGTTGATCGAGTCTCGAATTTCATCATCGTATGACTCATCATCCCAACAATGCTTGGATCTTCTCGGCTTTATCATTCGATCCAGAGATCCCGTAGCTTCTGCCGACATCTTCGATGTTTGGCTCAGTATCTTTCCTGTCCTCGCAACAAACTCATCAAAAACAACATGAGGGCTTTCCTCCACGCAAAGAGTCCGATAGTTAAAGACTACGAATGCTTTTCTTGACCCGAGAGTATCCTAAGAATACTCCTTGATCGGATTTCTTTGTCAAAACGACAAAAAAATATGGAAATGAGAAATAGAAGGAATTCTCCCTTTCCACGATTCGTAAGGCGTCTTCATGTGTTGCATTGTAAGCGGTGAGCGGTTCCGAGTGTAGCAGGCCGTGTCGGTAGCATCCGCCCAAAACTTTGAGGGTAGTCCGGAGTCCGCTAGGAGCGTTCTTCTTTGTTTCTTTGAGTGTTCTGTTCTTTCGTTCGGCAAGTCCGTTCTGCCGAGGGGTGCGTGCGGCGATGTCTCGTGCTTGAATTCCCTCTTTATCGCAAGTACTCTTTAACTACCGAGTTTAGAAACTCTGTTCCTCCGTCCGAGCGTATCCTCCGTATCTTGATGTCCTTTTCCACACCGAGCTTTTTCGGTAGATTAGGCGGCTCGATCCCAAACATCGGACTTATTGGCGATGAAGATGACCCAAGTATATCTCGAGTAGTCGTCTCATGACGACTAGGGGCATACTTCTTGCCTCTTATAGTCACTGGAGAGGCGGCCCGAAAAGATCCATGTGGGAGCAGTACGAAGGATTCCATCGGTGGAAGGTGAAGGAATAGGTGGATTGCTCTTCTTTGTCGCTTTCCCTTCGGGCGTGCTTCACAATTTCTATCTTTGATAAAAGATTCCTTGGGCGATCCTCGACTCGCAGAGTTCTTTGCGAGCTTATTCATAGTCTTGAAGTTCGAGGTGGCCGAGTCTCTTGTGCCATAGCCACTGACTTGTCACTTGATTTAGTACGTGCAAGCAAGCAAGCCTCGTGTTCTCGCGGTTTTCCGGTTTGCAACATAGATGTTCTTCTTCCGCGAGCCCGACAACACTTGTTTTCCCCTGTAGATTTGTCAACAACATCAAAGAAACCGGCGTCAAAGATAACTCTGTTAAGATTATCACGAAATTGGTCGACAGAAAGGAGATTATGTTGAAGTCCTTCAACATATGTTACTCTTGGAACCGAGGCGGTCCCAATGTTCGGTGTTCCATATCCCCTTGTGTAGCCTTTGGAGTTGTTACCAAACTCAGTCCGGGACCATCTTCTTGTACGTAGTTGGTCGGCGAGGCTCTTCGATGTGTCATGTGTCTCGGCGGCACGCCGTCCACTATCCGAGGGTCCTTATGCACTCGCAAAGCAGAAACATTTTTAGGTACCCTTTGGTTCGGTTGGGTCCTTACGGGTTAGTGGGTGATTTCGGAACCCGGATCCGCTTAGGAACCTTAGAAGTCTCGAGACTTCTTCTTCGAACCTTGTCGCCTTCTCTCTCTTTAGGACTTGGAGATACTTGACTTCTTGTTGACTTTGGGTTCGGGAGCTTTCTTCTTCGAGTCTTAGCGCTTCTCCCGACCCCGGGCTCATAATAGTATGAACCGTGCGAGCCGGATGCTCATACGGTGGTTCTCTATACCGTTACGCCCATCCGACCTTCTTGGTTCCCCCCCGAGTTTGATCGTGGTGTCCCGGGGCTAGAACCATTGGTCACCCGCTTCTTCCGGTTGCTCGACCGAGGTGCAATAATTTTTCGTTTGTTCTTCGCCCGAGGTGGAGTGACAACGGTTTGTACTTTTCCCTCGACGAACCTATCGTCGGCAAGTCCGAGCTCTTGGAAGTGGAAGCTTCATGTTTGTAGCCAAGGCCTTCCTTCACGGCGGTTGGCCGTTGTGCTCGAGCATATTTTCCAACTTCTCCTTAGCTCCAGTGCTGTTCGTCGTCATCGGTCCTCTCCGGACTTCGTCACTTCTTCTGAGTGAATCATAATCATTCTGCACGTCTGTGAGCTTCTGACTGAGCTTGGCTATTTCGGTCTCTTTCTCAGAATTGTCCTTGGTCAAAACTGAGATCTGAGTCTCTTGAAGCTGAGACTTAGTCATAAGAGATTCAATCTCTTCCTTGAGTCTCGCAACTAGATCCACTGACTCGGTAGAGACCCGACAATAAGAAGAAAGTCTCGATTCTCGGCTTTTACTGTTCAAGTTCCTGGATGGTTTCTTTCGAACTCTCTGCTCGTTGAATCTGTTCCTCTAGCAGATCGTCGTAGGCTTGTACCACATCTAGAGGATCATCTGTGACCGAGCACGTGTCTTGTGTGCTATGTGAAGAAGAGGTTGTTTTAGGTTTTAGAGTTTACCTCAGTCTCTTCTCCTGCCATCAAGCAGTATTCGGCTGACTCTTCAGGACTTGTATTTGTTTCCTCAACTGCGACGAATGCGGCTTCGTCTTCAGAGGAATACATGAAAGTATCCTCTTCAATTGAGTTGTCGGATATCTCTCCGGCTATGTAGGCTCGCCTTCGTTTGGCGAATTTTTTCTCTCTCGGCTCGCCGTTACGCTCTTTGAGCGGTGAGAGTTCGGGACAGTCGTCGATAATGTCCCTCCTTTTTGCAGTTATAGCATGTAGAGACTTTGCTGCTGCAGCTTTTTTCGAGTGAGTCCTTTGAAGGACTAGCAGCTTCATGCTCTGTTTTCCTGCATTCAGGTGTAGAATTAGATTCTTCCCTTTTTTGATAATCTTTCTTACCTGATGGTGAATCTCTGTGATACTTCTTCAGCTTCCTAACTCTCTCATTTTCTCTTTGGTATTTGAGAGCCATCGGCTGAGCGGATCCAAGCAGATATTTCGAGATGACTTTATTTCACTCTTGCACGCTTGCTCGATGAAGTATTTTTGTTTCCGGTTTTTTTGACGGTTGCCTTGAAGGCATGATCAATGTGGGTGTCGTTTGGAGCACTGGAGCATCTACGGGGTAAAGCTATGCTCAAATTCCTCCGTTTTTAGTTACGAAAAGATAACATCGGGAGTTAGAGAATTTAAATCGAACGTCTTAGATAAGTAGCAAATGGAAGCCACTTCGCCGAGGTAACGCTCTTAAGATCTTGGTGTTCATCTCTTTATTGGTGAACATCCTCCCCCGACCCCATTGATGACGTTGACTTGGTTTGTGAATCTAACACCGAGCTCGTCAATCGTCTCATTTGGCTCCATAGTAAGGGCGTCGAACTACGAAGCTCTAGTTCGAGCTTGTTCTCCTTAATCGAGGCGTTCCTCGGCTCAGGCATGCCGGAGCATCCCATAGCTCTTTTGCTGTTTTACAATCTTGCACTCTGCCGAGGTGTGAGTCACTGAGCGTAGTCAGTATGGCATTACGTGCAACTCGGTCGAGGTTGTGCAGCTTCTTCTCTTCAGGCGTGAAGGCAGATTTGTCTTTGGGAACCTTAGCACCAGTTTGTGCTCCGACGCCTCCTCCAGCAGCAAATACTACGCTGTCGATCATGGGAATGATCGGTCCTGACTCTAGGACATCTGACATGCTGTCGTGGAGTGACGTTAGGTGTGCCTCCATACGTACGCGCCATACCGTGTAGTTCTCTATTGAGAACATCGGTACCATCCTAATACCTGACATATCAGACATGTTGCAACGAGTATAGGGATGAGATGAAGAGATGCTTGTGCAGAGAAAACGTTTTCGGGATCAGTTCGAAAGGACCAGTATTACAGAACCGGCGATCAGTTGAACACCGTGCGCTCTGATACCAATTGTTGGTCCAGAGACGAAAAGTCAGGTGTAGAGGGGGGGGGGTGAATACATTCGAGCTCTGTTTCTTTTTCTCGGTGAAGGTCGTTGAAGCCGATGTTTGCAGAATCGATGAACGGTGCCAAATAAGCCTTCGATCACTGGGGTCAAAGTGAGTCGGCTTCGAGCTCTTCTACCGACCGATGTCGGTATTACGAAACTCCGGTCGGAGACCGTAGTGCGGATAAGTGTTAGGCCCGGAGTCGTCTCTTTTGAAAACGTGTTTTCGCAATGTAAAGTCTTTTTCTTTGTGCGCTTTTTAAGATACGTTTTATGCAAGCCGATGATTTAAAAGCTGGGTTAAATGCAATGCGATAAAACAATAAATAACACAAGCGATTTTTAACGTGGTTCGGATAACGGATCCTACGTCCACGATCCCGAACTCGGCGAGAGAAACTTGTTGATTAATCCGAGCAAGTCTCAAGCAAGGAAACCGTACGCGAACGGATCCTTCTAAGTTATAGTCCTTAGCGACTTTTACAATCCAAACCTAAGTTTAGAAGGGAGGGAATATTCTCCAACTGAGAAGGAGTTCTTACAACAAGAACGATTCACTAAATGTGAACTCCTTCGAATCTAAGCTATGAATCTAGCAATGAGCTTAGTTTAGAGAAGAAAGGGATCAAAGAGCTCTAGAGAGATGAACTACAAGAAGTGTTCTATGAAAACTAGTTCGTCTCTGGATAAGCTTGAAGGTTCTAGAGCGTTGTGAGCTTGAATGCTTTCCCTTGATTTCGCGTATATTCCTCTTTTTTTCTGTTTCGAAATCTTCAAATCCTTCTCTATTTATAGCTGTGAGTTGTGGCATATGTCCGTTGGAGACGACGATGCCACGTGTCACAAGCCTCCAAAGAAAACGGCCATAAATTCGAGCTAGTTGCGGCAGGCGCGGTTAATGCGCTGTTCATGAGAGCGACTTTTCTTGTAGAGTAGGTAAGCGTTGTCGGCTTCTCATTGGTCGAGGTTTGTAGTTGGTGAGAGTGTCGAGTTGACCGTTCAAACAACCTCGTATGTCTTCTGCTGAACTATTCGAAAAGACTTCAGGTGCAGGGTCGCTTTCTGTCGGGTACGATAGGCGAATACGTCTCTGTCTTCTTTGGGTGAGTCGTCGGCCGATGAAGTGAGCTTCTGATAGTCAGTTGGTCGACTGCGAAGGTATTGTGCTTGCATAGGTTCTTCCGCTGATGACCATCAGCTGATAATGTCTTCTACTGAGATCGGGCAAGCTGATGCGCTGTCTCCAGCTGGGTTTAGCATTCACAGCTTCTGACGAAGAACGCAAGCGATTACACTGATGACATGGGGTTCTGAAAAGTATCTTCAGCAGAAGATCAGTTCAACAACTACCCCGTACATGACTTAGACAAAAACAATAAACATAACATCAAGTCTAACCTATACATCAGCTAATCCTATCGACACACTAATCTACTGATATCAGCTCGGTTTTGGGATCTTCAATTCCATAGTACTACTATGATTTCCCCCAATTTCTTTTAACCCTAGAACAGCTGAGTATCAATCTACTGACTCATATCCAACAAATTTTGCAAACACTATTTTTTCAATTTTTCTCGCTTTTAAGCAGTTTTTGCAAACACACCCCAAATTCTCTAATAAGCTACTATTACCAACTTATCCTTAATTTAAGCACTTAAAAAAAGCTTAAGCTGTTGCAAACACCCCCTAAGGAGAGGCAACTGCCTCTCCTTGGCTATATGTAGATCCGCCAGTGACTATGAGTTAACTTGCTTATAGAAGAAAGCTCATCATCTTGTTGTTTCTTGCTTGTGAGTATCTTCAAATAACAAGAATATTCAATAGTATAAATTAAATCCCCTCTTTTGCATTGCTGCTGTAAGATTAAGAAGTTATATTGGTTTCACCATTTTTAATATAGTCACATTTCTCAAAACCTCTGAGTAGTGGTTTCTACATGGACCTTTCACAAGATCGATGTTTTCTACCTGATCTCGTTAAATTATACTAGTAGATATGCTTTTTTGAATGATTCATCTTGTGTAGGCTGGCTCTCAGATTGATATATTCTGTTTGTCTCTTCTTCATAAGATAGATTTTGGTTTCTTTATCAAGTTTCTGGGTTTTAAGTGTTATTTGCACAAGATTCTAGTTCTCAAGCATAGAAGCTAACCTGTAGCTAAAGAGTATTCATCTTGGTCTAGGGTAAGGTACAGACTTAGTTGACTCTTGGCACTATTTACCACTAGTAAAATCCCAAGAATCAAAGTTATCAGCTTCAGGAGATAAATAAAATTTCTAGACTGGAAGTGGATGGCTTTACTCATGTGATTACTTGACTGACTGCATGCCCATGTATGTATCCCTATGATTCATTTCGTTGAGTAATTTAGTTCAACGTGTTCGTTTGTCTATCTTATTTGTCATCTCTGGTATGCACTAAGTAGGGAAGATAATCGAAAATCCCATACTAGGAGGATCATAAGGTTGTTTAGTTTGCTAGTATGGTGTTCTTCCAACCTGACTCCTACAGAAACTATTCTCCTATAAAATATCTTGGTGAGCTCTAGTTTGTTCACTGCTTTTTCTTTCTCCTAGTGATCTGCATTTTGAAACTGCCAGATTTATCAACTTAATAACTCTCTTGAGTATAGTGGATGTTCATGTAGATTCATCTAAATAGGATGAATTTTCAGAAGACAGAAGTTTTGAGTTTGTTAGCTCATATTCGACGGAGAAAATGAAGTGCAACTTCATTTCACGTAAGCATAAGCTAACATAATCCACTACATAACATGTCAAGGTTAAGGTTTTGATTCATTGCAAAGAATGATGGTGTTTCTCTCTCTCTTTCTCTGATCATGCTCTGCAAGCCATCCATAGGCCATAAATTACTCTGTTTACTATTCCCAACAGTTTGATTTACTGTGATTGTGCAGCTTGATTATGAGACCAATACTCCTTCACAAGCTGAGCAAACAATGAATCTTCTCTCTTCATTAGATTCATCGGTTCGTCGTACTCCACCAGCAACCCTATTTACCAAACACAAATTCAGTTGATAGGCTGACTGATTTTTCAATATGAGAATAAGCAGTTTAGGAACACTCACCATCACTGATGGCTAGAACCTTTGTCGAGTCCATCACCGTGGGTATTCTATGAGCCACAGTGATGACTGTGCAATCTGCAAACTCTGTCCTTATAGTCTTCTGCAGGATCATATCCGTTGCATTATCAATCGATGCAGTCGCTTCGTCTAAAACAAGAACCTTGCTTCTTCTCAATAAAGCGCGTCCCAAACAGAAGAGTTGTCGTTGCCCCATACTCCAGTTTGATCCATCTTCCACAACTGTAGTCATATTTAGTTTGCTTGGTCAAGTAGAAAAGGTAGAAAAGACTGTATCTCTACTACAATACTCAATATAGTAATAACCTCCTTATAGTAATGAAAAAGCATGGTCCTAACTCGGGATCAGTTATAAATAAGAAAGAACTCTACATTGTAATAGTTTTGAAGCCAAAAATGGATTCACTTTTCCCACTAGAACTTGTTTAAATTCAGTTTACTTCATTATATTGACTTACCAGGTGCGTCTAGCCCTTCTTTTTTCTCTTGAACAACCTCTTTCAGCTGACACTTCCCCAGAACCTCACATATTTCATTGTCATTGTGCTGGCCTAGTGGATCCAAATTGTATCTCACAGTTCCGGTGAAGAGAGTAGGGTCTTGAGGTATGATCCCGAAGTGGGACCTCAAGTCGTGAAGCCCGATTGTAGAAATGTCGACTCCGTCCACCACAATCCTCCCTCCGGCTGGCTCCACCAAGCGGAACAGGGCACCGATGAGAGTCGTTTTGCCACTCCCAGTTCGACCAACTATGCCTATCTTGTGTCCTCCTTCAAATGTGCAGCGAATCCCGCGTAGAACAAGTGGTGCATCTGGTCTATATCTTATCTGTTTCAATTAGAATAATTCATTCATCATTAGTATGCTTTGTAGTTTGTACAAGCTTAAGCAGGAGAAGTAAGGCAAGGAAATGTTACCTGCAGGTCTTGAATCTCTACTCTACCCTCACTTGGCCAGGCGGTTGGCGGTCGACTCTCTTCTATCACCTCTGCTGCCTCACTTGGTATGTGCATATACTGGTCTAATCTTTCTACTGATATTATGTAGTTTGACAGCATACACTGGTTATTAATGGAGAACACTAGGGACATGTTCAGAGACAGACCGTACGACAAAGCCATCCCGATGAATCCTGCAACAAGTGAAGGTGGGAAATCGTCGTGTTAGAGATGTAGTTATACGATAACGAGTGAAATAGATTATATCACTAACCAGAGCTGAAAGTTCCGGGAGGGAGAAGGACCATACAAAGCCCTGCAAAGGCAAGAACTGTTGCACTAATGGTTTCCAGCCTCTGAATCAACCACTCATTTGCTGAGAAATAGTGAAAGAAAGGGCTGCCATTCGTGTCGATCAGTTCTAGATTCTTTGCGAAGAAACGGTCCTCCTCTTTGAAAGCTCTTATGGTAGTAACTCCAGCTACAGATTCAGCAACATGGTTAGCTACAAACGATTTGGTTGTTCCGTTTATTCGCATCAGCTCCTTTGCAGAGCAGTAGTAGTATCTCTGCACATTTAGAAGTTACTGTATCAGAACTAACTGTTCAAGATTTGATAGTCTTGGATAGAAATTGAATTCTTCAGCAGTACCTGTAATCTAATGGCTAGGATGATCATCGGTATGGAGACAAACAAGACTTGCCATGTGATGACAGCTAAAACAGCAAGGTTGGCGTAGCAGTTTGTCGTTGATCCGACCGTGAATACTAAGTTGAAGGGGACATCAAGATCAACTATACTCAAATCAGCAGAGACCCGGCTCAAGATCCGCCCCAGAGGCGTTGAGTCGTAAAACGACATTGGTGCACGGAACAAAGATACCAGCAACTGGGAAAACATTGATCTAGACGACTGCATGCCCATCACGACGGTGGTTAGTGTTCTTGCAAGCAAAAATAATGTTGATGTGAACCCAATCAGCAAGTAGACGACGATCAAAGTCAAGCTATCGACATTTGGATCGTCTACATTTGCTGCCATCCAAGAGTTCTGCAGTATCTGACCAATGACAAATGTTAAGTGGCAGAGAGCAGCCACAGTGAAGGTCAAGAAGCCTTTATCCTGCTTTAGGTACAGGATGAAAGGCTTAAACCTTGTGTCTCCAACCTCCCTCTCTTCTTTCTTGATCAACTGATCAATCCCAGCTGTTTGGACTTTCTGCTCAGTGTAACTCTTTCTAATTTCCCTCAATGGAGCTTCATTCTTCGGAGCTGCATTCATCTCCGGGAGGTGTTCAGAGCCGACTGTCTCTCTGTGTGCGTAAATAAGATCTTGAAACTCCTTGCTTGAGTCCAGCAATTGAGTATAAGGAGCAGCACACAGAATCTCACCATCTGACATCAACTGTTGAAGAAAGTGGGATATAATTATTTAAGGCTATCCAAATGAATATCTTGTACTAAGAATGGATGAGAAAAACTCACCAAAACAGAATCAAATGCAGGAAGAAAATCAACTTGATGAGTGACAAGCAAAACTGTCTTCCCAGAGAGGGCTCCGACAATGTATTCCTGTCCGTTTCAAGTGAGCTCGTTTAAGTATCAGTCGGAAAGCCCAGAAATGTACAAAGATGATGCTTACATTAAATAGGCTTGTGGCAGTTTGTGCATCAACAGCACTAAATGGATCATCAAGAAGGTATATATCAGCATTCTTGTACAGAGCTCTAGCAAGTTGAATCCTCTGCTTCTGACCACCACTAAGATTAACCCCTCTCTCCCCTATCTCAGTCAGATCACCATAAGGCAGTAGCTCAAGATCCTTAACAAGAGAACATCTCTCAAGGGTATCTTTATATCTCTTGCTGTCCAAGGATGATCCGAAAAGAATGTTGTCGCGGATACTCCCTGTCTGAATCCATGCTGATTGTGAGACATAGGCAATGGTCCCTTGTACTTGAACCTGAAAATTTAGAAAGATGAGATTAGTATGTTAGTTTTTCACTATCAAATGAATGAAGAAAAGGGAGTAACTGAGTTAAGGAACTAACCGTTCCTCGGGTTATCGGAACCTCCCTAAGAACTGCAGCTAGAAGGGTAGACTTGCCAGAACCAACTTCTCCACAGATAGCAATCTTGTCACCTTGTTTAACTTCAAGATTGATGTTCCTCAATGTGGGCTTCAATGGATTCTCATCCCAAGCCAGATCAGCAGATTTGAAACAAACACTAGAATAAGCATCATCTATGTGTGATTTTATCTGGTTATTTGTTCTTTCCAGCTCAGGTGCTTCAAGAAACTTCACTATCCTAGCAAATGCAACTTTAGCTTGGATGAACACTGCAAGAACATCAGGAATAGTTCTGATCGGATCTTGCACGAGGCGTAGCGTTGCTACGAAAGTGAAGACGTTGCTAGACGTCAATGGAACTCCGAGCACATAGCAAGCACCAAAGGTAGCTGCAGAGACCAACACAGGAGAAGCCCAGAAGAGGAAGGAGTTGTACGCTTTACGGAGCTGCACGGCTTTAAGCCATTTGTCTTCGATCAGCCTCAGACCCTCCACGACATGCCTAAAATGAGTCTCCCACGCGTATAACTTCAACACCTTCATGTTCACAAGAGCCTCACTCATAGCCTTCAGCCTTTCATCTTGTGCCACCATGAGTTTGGATTGAAACTTATGTTGTAGCTTTGCAAGTGGCATGTTGCAGAGGACGGTTAGAACTATGACTACTATGGATGCGAAGGTTGCCAATCCGACCGATTGGAAGAGGATTATGACTGCAAGGCAGAGCTGGACACATGTTGTCCAAATCTGATGGAACCAGAAAGGGAACTCTCCAATTCTGTAAGCATCAACTGTTATGTAACTCATAATCTCACCACTTGAATGGACCAGCTTAGCTGCATTGGATAACTTGAGCTGCTTCTGGTAAACTGCTGCAGTTAGTAAAGACCTCACCTTTAAACCAATTAGCCTTGACCTAAAGTACCACTGTCTTTGAGAGATTGACTCCAAGATCTTTGTAATGAAAAGTGTTGCAACGAGCACGTATTTTTCGTATTCAGAACTTGCATTACCGTCTGCAACTCTGATGAAAGCTTTGAGCAGCACTGGACCAGCTGAGACTGTGATCACCTTTAGCAATGCGAAGAAACCCGACAAGAAAATCTCCCTCCAGTGGCACGCCAGGATGGTGTTCAAGATGGAGGGACGGGCGGAAGGATCAGAACCCTTCCGCCTATTGTAAATCTCCATGAAGAGCAAGTAACACGACTCAGCCCGGTCATCCTCGCGAAGCTTGGGCATATCTTCATCCTCAAGAGTCTTCTCCTTCCCCATGTTCATCAATGGATTCAGCCACCAAAAGGTGAATTTGCTTAAAAACCCTGCTCTTGCAAATGGGGTCTCATTTGCTTTTGGTTTAGTATCAACCAGCAATGGATCAAGAATGCTATTCTCATCATCATCATCATCATCATCATCTTGATATGTGTAGCCTTTGTAGGTATATAAGATCAAGAGGCTTGATCCAATGAAGGATAACACATCCAAGATTACCTTGCTTGAGATCTCCTTGAGAAGAATGGCACTAAAAAGGGATAATCCACACACAACTGCAGCAAAGAGGAATGCAAGAATGGATAACACCCTCAAAGGAGCTCTTGAAAAACTCTGTCCCTTGAGACTAACTGTCAATCCCAACAGCAACCAGACTAGCCCATGAAATATGTACACCATCCACAAATGCAGTGGCAAAACGGACTCCGATTTTCGTAGCTTCTCTACCAAAACCCAGACCCCAAAAGCTAAATAAGCCAGTCCCAGCAACCCATTGTATATTGCTGAGGATAGCTTCAAGCTTGAAGATGCAGCCACATGGGGAGATTTGAGTGTTTTCTTGAAAAATATGGTGAAGAAGAAGAAGAGCAAGAGCAGGACATCAAAAGAAAGTAGCAAGACATGGTTGATGCAAGAAGAAGGTGGTGCCGGAAGATTCAAACCACCACCACAAGATCCTCCTCCTCCGCTGCAGCCGGCCTCGCCGCAGAAGACACTCCATAGACTTCCCATCTCTCGTCTACTCTCTATGGTTGTATTTCAGACCTGCATTCAACATAATATTTAGTTAAAACTGGAAAGTGGATGAATGTAATACAGTTGATATAATCAGGTGACTGGTGAGTTAATTATTGAATCTCATACAGGGAAGATGTACTACTTTTTATGATTGGCAAACAAGAAACTATCATTAATGCATCAACCACCAAAAGAAAACCAATCATGGACACGAGTAAAAGGATGAACAGATGAGACTTACAATCTTTAAAAAAAATAAAAAAATAATCCCACTTTGGACAAGAAAAGATGAACTCTTAGACTGTAATGATTTGACATGAAAATCTCCAAATTCAGTTCTACATATTCAATTAATGCTCTTCAAAGGATACGTCAATGGCATATTATGTCATGACCCGGATATTAAATCGTAGATTTTGCATATCTAAAATATATATTTCCTTATTTTAAATTAGTTAAGTTTAGATATTTATTTCCGTATTATAATTTAGCTTAATTTAGATTAGGGTTTAGTAATTATTTGGGTTATAAATACCCGATTATGCACTCTTAATTTTCAAGCAATGAATAATTTTCTCTTAAACTCTTTTCTCTCTTCTCTTTACTCTTACTCTCTCGGCTCTCTCTCTCTTTATCTCTCTTTATCCCTCTCGTTGTGTTTCATCTTTTATTAGCTTCATAATCTTTGTTATAAGTTTGTCTCCAGGTTATTACTATAGTACATCCATTGGCAGAGAATTGATATAATAGACCTAGTCTATTACAGTGGTATCAGAGCATCGACTCTGCGACAGTGGGCAATACGATGGACACGGTATTTTCGGAGCAACTCGTGAAGGCGATCGTACAACCGGTAGCGGCGGCCCTCGAGAAAGAAACTGCTCGCTTTGTCAACGAGATTAATAGAATTTCTGACTATTACAATCGTAGAGCAGAGGCGCGTCGACTTGGTTTCGTTTGGGACGAAGCCTCAGAGCGACGATCCTGCGATTGGGAATATGCTCGCGAATTTGAGTTCAATCGAGCTCGCCGTGCTTCTCTTAGTCGATATCCGGCCGTCCCTTCTGCAACTCCTGCGGTTTCGCTTCCGCCGCCGGCCGAAACAACCCAACAGCCAACCGCCGCTGCAGCCGCCGCAATCCCTAACGCTGCTCCGATTTCAACTCCCGGCCGCCTCGTTGAAATCCCTCCTCCATTGCGTCGATCTTAAGACCACCGACCGGCAGCCCACCGTTCCGCCTCCGGCGGCCGTCCGTGCTGCGGCTTACGCCCACCGACGGCCTCCGCCCCGATTCCGTCAGTTGCAGTTACTGCCGCTGTTCCGATCATCCCCTCGCCGCCGGCCACTGCCCCAGTTTCCTCCATGGCCACCGTCCCTCCCATTGTCAACAAACAGGAGGAAACCCCTGCCGTAGAAGAGGATGCTCCGACTGCGAAGATGAGAAAACTGAGGAGTTTGATCAGTTTGGTGAAGTTGAGTTTGTTAGGTTTCTATTCGTCCCTATTGTCAATGAGAATGGAAATAGTATCAATAATTACATTGTGCTCAAAACAGAGGGGTCAGTACAAGCATCATTGGCTCATAATATGGTCGTAGTTGGTAGGAGCTCTATCCATGTTGACAAGGCTCGCCCACCTCGCAAGAAATTGAAGGGAGGCGACGACAACATCCGAGTCTTGGGGACAAGACTCTCAAAAGGGGAAGTATTGTCATGACCCGGATATTAAATCGTAGATTTTGCATATCTAAAATATATATTTCCTTATTTTAAATTAGTTAAGTTTAGATATTTATTTCCGTATTATAATTTAGCTTAATTTAGATTAGGGTTTAGTAATTATTTGGGTTATAAATACCCGATTATGCACTCTTAATTTTCAAGCAATGAATAATTTTCTCTTAAACTCTTTTCTCTCTTCTCTTTACTCTTACTCTCTCGGCTCTCTCTCTCTCAATCTCTCTTAATTATCTTTGTTCTTTTGTGTTTGATCTCATTACTACACTACAATTGTTACAAGTTATTTTACAGACCGATTGTTACAGAACATTCATCAGCAAAAGTTGTATAATACACCTAGTCTATTACATATTAATTTAATATTTAATAAATGTACAAATAAAGAGACCAAGCAATGCATACATGTACATACGCATATATGTATATATAGGGTTCTATTTTTCATCTCCACAACTTTATGACATATACATAGAAATGGGATGAGCAAATGCTGACATAGCAAAATCTGAAACAAACACGAAAACTTTAAAAATGATAAATATTTCTTCAAATAGAATATTATTACTGCATCACTATTGAAGAGAGAGAGAGAGAGAGAGAGAGGATGGATTGGGGTGCAAAGACTAACCAGACTAACCCCCACCGTACGCAAAATCTATAAATATTTTTGTGTGTGTAATAATGTCTAAGATGATGGCGTCACTGCTGACGTCTCCTCACCGGTGGACAAGTGTCCCCCGGCTTTTGATGCTCCCAGCCGTAACAAAATTACAGAAATTTCCCTAATATTATATTCCAGAAAATTAGTCAATTTTTGGAAACATATATTTTCAGCATGTGGTGGTGCTAAGCTGCGTTTAATGTGCGTTTCACAACGCTTTCACTCTGTAACCGTTAACGTGAGGAAAGCTTACGTAACCCACAAAAACATAACAGTCAAAGGGTTTAGGGTTTCGGTTAGGGCGAGAGATCCGATTCAATCAATTCGAGTCAACATTGAATATTAATGAATTCGACATTTTGATTAGTAGGAAGCGTCGTTTCGATAGACAATATGTCGGGTTTGCACGTGGCATGTCTAGTATAGTAGTATGTGTTTTGGTAGGGAATAGGGATGGTTCCTTTCATCATTTAGGTTTTGGCAGGAGATGGATTGGGAATTTCGGATAATATATATATATATGTGTAGGTGTGAAGGTGTTAGAATTTTATTTTCACATCATTCCCTCATTATATATTCTTTCTCAAATATACATTATTTACCTCTCTACTATCTCAATTTTCTTTTATTTTCAAACTCTTTTTATTTTCCACTAGTTAGTTTTTGCTTTAATAAATTGTAATGTATAAAAGATTAAAATAATGAGACCTAATAAAGTAGAGTTGTATATATGAATGAATGCAAAAATATAAAAGTTTGTTTAAGTATTGGCTATTTAAAGAAAAAATAATACATGGATGATTTTTTTTTTGATAAATGAGTATTTAAATAAAGTAGCGATCCAGATGCTCGTAAGATAAACATAATTATTCCAGACGCACCACCATCTTATCACACGACATGTAGCAAACATTTTGAAAGATGAAAACTTTTAAAACGTCACAATAGTGGAATGAAATGTAATGATTGGAAAATATATACACTTTTTTTTTCCTAATATATTTCTCTCTCTTCCCACTTGTTGATGAAAAAGTGTTAAGTAGCAGTCTGTCATGTGTTCAAAACTCACCAATACTCTTATGTGTTCGCCTATCATCTAGTATGATTAAATTTTTTTGTATTCTTTGCAGGCTAGAACACATGAGCGGAATTTACTCAGTGCTGCGGGTTACCCTCATCATTAAAAAAAAAGTGTTATAGCACGTTCCACGCCTAGCATAACTTAATTATTTGGCATGCAAAAGGACAGAATCGAATTTATTCTGCGCTCTGCACTCGCACTATATGAGAATAACAATGAACAAACGTGCATAACAACAATAAATATAGAGACAATTTTATTTTAGTATTTTTATTCCCATATTTTAAAATATTAATTTTATGTACTATTCTTTTGTACTATCCTAAGATACTTTCTAAAATTGAATATGCTAATATTATTGAGAAAATTGCGATTTTGGTGTCTATACTTCCACTTTTTTTGATTTTTGGTGCCCATTCTTTAAAAATTGCAATTTTGGTGCTCATACTTCATAAATTATTTCTGTTTTGGTGTCTTACAATTTAACATTTATTTTTAACAAATTAAACACACATTCTTATAATAATATTATTATCAAAATAGTTTAATAATTATTCCCTCCGTCCCGTTATTTGTGGCTCAATTGGTTTCGGCACGGGAATTAAGAGAGTAGATAATAAAGTATGAGAGAGAGAAAGTAGATGATAAAGTATGAGAGAGAATATGAGTAAGAGTATGAGAGAAAGATGATAAAGTAGGAGAGAGAATGTAATAAAGTAGGAAAGAGAAGATGATAGAGTATGAGTAATTTTTTACCAAATTAGGAAAGTGGGCACAAATAATGGGACACCCCTTTCGGGAAAGTGAGCCACAAATAGCGGGACGGAGAGAGTATATATATAGCTATAACTTTTAGACCTCATTTTAACATTGTAATATTTGTGCAACATTAAAAAAAATTATTTACAAAAATTTAAAAAATTAAAATAAATTATTACGTTATTTTAAACATTGAAAATAAAACATAAATAATTAACTATTAAATAAAATTAACATAAAGTATTAAATTATCATAACCTATTATTTTAATAGTTTAAAATCATTATTATTATAAAAAAAATATTTTAAAATTTTTTTTACATAATCTTACAATTTTACCTTTCTTTAAATTAATATAATATTATTTAATTATTAAAATAATAAAAGACACTGAAATTGCTAGTGTTTTTTAAGTTTAGACACTAAATATACAACTTTTGAAGTAAGGACACCAAAACTCAAAAATTTTGAAAGTTTAGACACAAAAAATGGTTAATTACTCTAATATTATTAAATATTGCTCCCGACAAAGTCCCGGTGAGGCGGGGTTGTCGCTTCAATAGTTGCACGGTATCCAAGATTCTTAAACTATGTAGGAGTATGACTGTATATTTCGAATAGAAATGCATAATGAATTTACTTATGAGTTTTAACAATAAAATAATTTAACTCAACTATTAATTAAGTCATTTCCTAAGAAACAAAAGGGACAAGATCTACTGTTTCCAAAATTCTCTCACTCATTTAAAATTATGTAGTTTAAAACTGTGTAGTTTTACACAAAACAAAGGATAAAAAGATAAAATGATTAATTAAGTTATTATTAAAACAACACAATTTTAAATTAAAACTACGCAGTTTTGACTGAAACATAATTGAGACATGAGATTTTTGGGACAACAGATCTCAATTCAGGACATAATATCGAGGGTGAGGGGCGTGTTCGGTCAATCGTGGCAAAGATTCAAAGGGGGTGGGTGGGGGCAACATCTCAAGTCGTTTAAAATTATTCTATATACTTTTTAGAAAATTATTAATCTCTTTCCCATTAAAATCGTGGCAAAGATTCAAAGGGGGCGGGTGAGGGGCGTGTTCGGTCAATCGTGGCAAAGATCCCATTAAATTTGTCTTTGTCTTTTTCGGCACAATTATTTAGAAGAGTGGGTTTGAATCGGTGAAAGTGTAGGAATTTTGTAATTAATTATTTTTTTAGAATTGATTTGTCTGGTAAGGATGTACAATTAATTAATATTTCATAGTTAGTTTGAGTTGGTAAATATGTGGGATTCATTTTTTTTATTCAAAAACAGGACAAGTTTGATGAGACTGATCCGAAAAAAAATATACAAGACAAATTTAATGGGACAAATGGAGTATTTCTCATAGCTCTTCTTGAAATTGCAAATTCCATACATTACATCTTAACACGTATTCTTTTATATTTTTTAAAAAATTATTATTTTATCCTTCAATTTTAAAATTTTGAAATTCGGACCGGTGATGGTGATTTGCAACTAATGTTAGGCGAAGAGTGGTGGAAACTATAATGAGGTAGGGTTATTACACGATTGTGGATTCTGCATAGCTGTTGATTTCCCAATAAAAAGACAAAAGCTACGAGATGAAAGATTGAAGAAGATAATATATAATATATTGATTTTGTACTATGTTCATGTCCAGAAATTTTTTTGCTTGATTCACAATGATATTTTTTCACTTTTAACAAACGACCGCGTGAGAATCAAATCATTGTCCTTTTGTTAATCTATGTGTAATGAGGGGAAGCTGAGGTATGCAAGCTTGATTTATAAACCGCATTCATAAAGTTCGAACTGGTGATATTTGGTAAATCATATTAACGAGAATCAAAAGTTACGGATTTGATTATAGATTTGAGAACCCAGTCACTATAAAGTATAACCCTCATATAAGATGTTTAGACTAAGTATATCGAAATTAAGATATTGGAATTATATCTAAACACTTTATAACTCTCTAACTCCTAATAACCGGTGGATTTTCTAAATACACCTCTAATTTCAATTATTTATTTTTAGGGTTGTGTAATTCTTTTTATCAATTATTTTATTAATTGGGCTTTGTCTTAGAGGCTATATTTCATCATAGTCCATTTAGTTTGGGCTTTACATCCTCGAGTCTTGGTCCATTTGTTCAAACTTCATAATTCATCAATCATCTTCTCGATCGATGTGAGCATAATGATGGCGTTTCTCTCTCTCTCTCATCAAGCCATAAATAGGCCATAGATTACTCTGCCTACTTTCCCCAGAAGTTGGATTTACTGTGATTCTGCAGCTTGATTGTGAGAACAGTAAACAAAGAATCTTCTCTTCATTAGATTCATCGGTTCATCGTACTCCACCAGAAACCACCCTGTTCATCAAATACAAATCCACTTAAGATGCTTCCAGAATGGAATCTAAGAATAAGCAGTGTAATGGCAAGAACCTTTGTCGAGTCCATCATCCGCAAACTCAGTCCTTAATAGTATTCTGCAGGATCATGTCTGTTGCATTGTCAATCGAAGCATCTACAACCAGAACATTGCTTCTTCTCAACAAAGCTCGACCCAAACAGAAGAGTTGCCGTTGCCCCATACTCCAGTTTGATCCATCTTCCACAACTGTAATCACATTTAGTTTGTTTGGTCAAGTAGAGAAGGTAGATCTCTACTATAATAATACTCCATATACTAAGTAATGAAAATTCATGGCCCCAAATCGGGATCAGTTATAAATAAGAATAAACTCTACATTATAATAGTTTTGTAGCCGAAAATGGATTGTATTTCCCCACTTGAAACTAGTGATGCATCAGGTCTATAGTAGAACCTCTACAACTTAATACTCAATCTCTCTAAGATAATACTTTTTCCCGGTCCTGACTCGGACCAATGTAAAAAATCATCAAATTCGATAAGATAATAAAATAATAATTTTTAAAAAACTCAATATATGGTCCCGTTAATATCATAAATTAATAATTATTTAAATTACCAATTATACAAAGACAAAAACATTTTTTTGTGATTCTAGTGTTTTTTTAGTAAAACCTAAATCTAATTTAATCTAATCTCTAACTTTTCTAATTGCATAAAAAAGTTCCAGTATTGTTTTCTCGAATTGCGTCATAAAATTGTGAAGTCCTTGACGCAATAAGTGCTTCCTTGTGCATAACTGTTCCAAATGAATTTGACCATCTTTAGTATTTTTTAATGTTCATTGTCAATTAACGGTAGCTATATCATTGTACTTGTTTTTTAAATGAATAATTCATTATTTTTTTAAAAATTACTATTTCATCTGTCCCATTTAACTTGTCTCATTTCTTATAAATTCTATATTTCTAGACCCAAAAACTAATTCCTAGATATGTACATGAGGTAAAATTAATAATAAACTTCATATTTATCTCAATTTCCTTTGAGCCATATAATATTACAACGGAGCTGCACGGCTTTCACCCATTTGTCTTCGATCAACCTCAGACTCTCAACAACACGCCTAAAATGAGTCTCCCACGCGTATAACTTCAACACCTTCATGTTCTCAAGAGCCTCATTCGTAGCCTTCAGCCTTTCATCTTGTGCCACCACGAGTTTGGATTGAAACTTATGCTGTAGCTTTGCAAGTGGCACGTTGCAGAGAACGGTTACAACTGTGAATCCCAGCAGCAACCAGACTAGCACCAATGCAGAGGCGAAAAACTGAACCCGATTTTCGCAACTTTTCTACCAAAACCCACACTCCTAAAAAGCCATTTTATACTGCTGGTGATAGCTGCAAGCTTGAAGGTGGAGTCACTTGCGGAGATTTGAGTGTTTTCTTGGAAAATATGGTGAAGAAGAAGATGAGATAGAGCAGGACATCAAAAGAAACTACCAAACTGCCACCACAAGATGCTCCTCCTCATTTGCAGCCATACTCGCTACACAAGACACTCCATACACTTGCCATCTCTCCTCTACTCTCTATGGTTGTATTTCGGGTGCCGTCAACCGATACATATAATATTTTTGTATAATCTACATATTTATAGAGTGAAATATAAATTTACATATTTATAGAGTGAAATATGTATAATATACATATTTATGGACCAAGAGATTTTATTATTTTAGAGGTATATTAATTTATCTATAAATTAATAAATTTTGACCTGAACGAAGTAGAATATATAGTTAACCTCTAAAAATAATGAACCGTAAAAAATACAATGAGTCATTTGACTACATTTAGGAACAATAAATTAAGTTAATTGTTTAAATATAATGAATCATTTGACTACAGTTAAACCTCGATAAAGTAATATTCGATAAAATAATAATCTCGCTAAGATAATAATTTTTTCCGGTCCGGATTTGGGTCAATGCACTAAAATAATGTTCGAAAAAATAATAACCTCGTTAAATGAATATTTTTTCTCAGCCTCAAGATTATTACTTTATCGAGGTTTAACTGCATTTAGGAACAATAAAATTAAGTTCATTGTATTTTTATTAAAAGATATTCAATGTATAATGGTATTAGTATTTACAATATTTAGATAATGAGAAAATAGTTAGATTTAAGTTTTTAAAAAAAAAGCAGTCAACACTAAAATAATATTTCAGAAAATTAATATCTTATTATCTTATCAAATTTAATGATTTTTTTACACTGGCCCGAATCGGGACCGGAAAAAAATTTTATCTTAGAGAGACCGAGTATTAATTACGGAGGTTTTACTGTAGTTCTTGCTAAAAACAAAGAGATGGTTTCATAATTTACATTAATGAATAACATAATGGTTTCATAATTTACATTAATTCGAAATTGTAATTTTTACATATGCAGTAACTTATATTAATTGGAACCAAAAAATTAATAATAAGTGAATTAATGAATATGGAAGTTTGTTATGAGGATATGAGAACCAGGTTACCGCAAATCTCATCATATAAGATGTTTGGATTAAGTAATAATGTAATCAATATTTTTTGAATTATATTTTAAAATGTACAGACTCTCAAACTCCTACTAATTTTTCGATTTTCCAAAACCCACCTCTAATTACGATTTTATTCTGGGGAATGTTTCCGAGCTCAAACCCGATCCAATTATAAGCTGCGAACCGAACGTCCCCATTGTATTAACTACTTATGTTTAGGGTTGTGCAATTCTTTTTATTAATCTTTTCTTAATTGGGCTTTGTTTCAGAGCCTATATTTCTGATATCATCATCTTCACGATCGATGTAAAGCCCATCGGGTTTTACAGAGCCTATGTTTAGGATGTAAAGCCCATTTAGTTTGGGCTTTACATCCTCGAATCTTGGCCCATTTGTTTAAACATCACAATTCGTCAATCATCTTCACGATCGATGTAGTAGAACTGTAATTTTCGAAATCTGTAATATTTACTTTTAGCTTTTCTAAATCTAATTGAAAATCTTGCAAATAATTAACACTTATCAAGAAAGCTCCACAAATAATTCGTCGATTTCGCCTTTTTGTTTGTCGCTGAAATCCATGCTTCTATTGGTTTCGCTGCCACTCCATCGAACGCTTTCTCTCAAATCCTAGTAGGGGAAGTGGTGTAGCTGATTATTGAGTTTCTGTTTTTTGGCATTTGGATTTGTTTTGCTCGGATCGGTCGCATTGAACTCATTAATCGAATTGAAATTGAGAGTGAGCTGAGGAGCCGCGCAAATGCAGAGCAGGGGATTGAGTGCGCGATTCAATCGAATGGCGATTCGATCCCGAATCTCGATTCTCACGTTCGCTATGTTTGCAACTTTTGGTTCTGTATACGTCGCCGGACGGTGAGTTTTGGTCATTTAATTATTTATTTATATGCAATTATGTTAATAATGGTGCATATTATTTTTGGTTGGATTAGTTGATTATTTTGTTATGTTCCAAGCTTGACTGTATCGTTTCAAGAAGTGTAGTCTGTAGAGATGCGAATACTTGTCGAATTTATTGATTTATGTAGCTGGAGGCCTCAAATTGTAGTTAATCACCAATATATTTGAGTTTCGAGTTTATTTTTTCGGTTGGTTGAGTTGATTCTTTTGTAATTTTTGAGGCTTAAGCAATTGAATGTATGAGTCAAGTAGTGTAAAGATGTGAATACTTCTGGAAATTTGTTGATTTCGATAGATGGAGGCCTGAGATAGTAATTAATCACCAGTATATTTGAGTTTACAGAAAAAGTACAAGTATTTTGTATGATTATGTTGTCTAGTTATTGAACGTAAGTTTAATAGTTAGATTTGGCAGGGAAGAGTTGAAGAGATACAATCTGCGTTACGATTCTCTATAATTCTTTGAATTGATTTCTTTTGATAATAAGAATTGGAAAGAAAGGGAAGTGAAAATGTAGTTTGATTTTGGTCTTGCAGATTGTGGCAGGACGCAGAGAACAGGGTTTATTTAGCTAAAGAGCTTGATAGAATAACGGGGCAGGTAATGAGACTGTTGTTTATCTTGAGGATTATTTCTTTGTTGGTTAGTCATCGAGGAACTGCTAATGTAATCTCTCCTCTGTGCTGAATCTGTTGGCATCTGTTTCGGTTTTGTGCCTCATGCGTCTTTCCTAATTTATGCTCAATTATGAAATCTATTTTGGTTTAGTTAAATCTGGATTCTTATTTATGTTTGGCTGAATTTATTACTTTACTGGCCAAGTATTTATATTTTTAAAAGAAAATCATGCTTTGGACTTGTAAATATGAATAATCTAAACTTTAGAAACACCACACCGTCATTATCTCTAAATATAGTACTCCCTCCGTCCCACTATTTATGTCCCATTGAGACTGGGCACGGTAATTAAGATAATGGAAATAAAGGTGTAAAGTTGTGGTGTAAAAATATAAAGGGGTGGGGTCCACTTACTTAGATTGATTGTGGTCCACTCGTTTATTTTTTTATTTGGTATGGGACATAAATAATGGGACAACCAAAAAATGCAAGTGGGACATTAATAATGGGACGGAGGGAGTATTTATAGAAGTTTTAACTTTTAAGGTCTTAAAATGTCATATGTTGCTATTGTACTTGAAAAGAAACAAGACATGCTGCGAACTGACCTATGAACTAAAATATGTGGCTGCAGACTGCATACAAGGAAACTAGTGAAAATTTGTCACGATTTTGATAATCTAAAATAGCATTGGGTACCATGTGTATGGTATACATGGTTTAAATTTCTCAATGACGATTTCCTTTGCCATTAGTAATAGTCTGATATGCTAGTAGATTTTGTATGTGTTTGAATATTGTGTTCTTACCCTTATATAACTTCATGTCTCTTTGTACGCAGGGAAAAATAGTGGTGTCAGTTGATGAGTCATGGAAAATCATTGAATGCAGGTGAAGTAATTTTATCATGCTTTTCTTTCTCGTAAGTGCAGTACTTTTTTATGCTAATGGTAGTAAATGCGTTAATCCAAAATGTCAGGGAACAGCAGAAGAAATTGTCGGGCTTGGAGATGGAACTTGCGGCTGCCAGACAGGAGGGTTTTGTTTCAAAGCTTTTATTCGAAACTAATAAAAACACTAAGAAGAAGCCACTTGTGGTGATAGGAGTACTTACAGGATTTGAGCGTAGGAGCAAACGAGATGCTATTCGGAAGGCATGGATGAGCACTGGTAAATAATTTTACACAGATAATGGCACCTTAAGAATTTCAGTTGTCTAAATATCTTACTTCCTGGTGTTCTTTGGATACTCTTGTTTATTCATCCATGAAGTTCCATTGTTTCTTCATGTTTTCTAATTATATTCAGAACCTTCGCACCTCACTCATATTTTTCTTATTCACAGCTACAACTTTGAAAAAGATGGAACAGAAGGGCATCATTATTCGTTTTGTCATCGGCAGAAGGTATGCTTCTCCTGCTCTCCTCCCCCTTCCCTTCCCTGGGTCCTATGTCTGGGGTAACGCATACCCATTATTCTGGTAATTTGCAGTTCCAATCGAGGAGACAGCTTGGATAGAAGCATTGATAACGAAAACAAACTGACAGATGATATTTTTGTTCTTGTAAGTTTTTGACTTCATCATGTTATTAGGGATTCTTCCCTCAGCATATACTGTAGACGAATGCAATGTTTGTTCATACTAGATCCTGGTCTATTTCAACATATCTTAAGTTTTTGCTGTTCGGCAAACGTTAAAATTTTATATTATAGCATAGGGCAACTTGCTCCATTCTCTCTTTTAGTGTAAAAGTAACTACAGTTTCTCCACTTCCATTCTCACTACTATAGTTTTAAATTCTCTCTCCAAATTTTGCATCAGGAAAACCATGTGGAGGCACCTGAGGAACTACCAAACAAGACAAAATTATTCTTTGCTCTTGCAGCAGAAAAGTGGGATGCAGACTACTACGCAAAAGTCAATGATGATGTTTATGTAAATATTGGTACGTCTACAGTACAATTACTTGCATATGTGCTACATCATAGTTAATTCTTATTAAAAAGTTCTAACTGCCTTATATAACTTCGCTGCAGATGCCTTTGCAAATACACTTGCTGCACATTTGCACGAGCCTCGTGTATATATGGGGTGTATGAAATCTGGAGAAGTTTTCTCTGAAAAGTAAGTCTAGCCAAACTTTGATGCAGGGATGTAACTCAAAGCAGTTGTGGGTGCACCCTGATGTCGTATATTATGGACTACTATTTATAAGCTTATCTTTGCTTGTAACTTTTCAGGGGCAAAAAATGGTATGAACCAGATTGGTGGAAATTTGGTGATGGGAAAAAGTAAGCCTACTTACTTATAATGTTAATTCAACTAACAAGTATCATCGAATTCATTGAAATGGCTTTGAACTCTGTGTGTGTTTGTATGTGTGTGAATCATCGCCTTTTTAATGGATGCTGTTTGTGTAAACAGTTATTTCCGCCATGCTTCAGGAGAGTTGTTCGTGATATCGGAGGCTCTTGCTAAGTTTATATCAATCAACAGGTTTCCTCAATTTGATCTCATTGAACATCTTTCGGATGCTGAAATTTATAAGAATCAAACTTGACCTCTGCTCCTGTTCTTGTTTGGCAGATCTTTTCTTCGCACGTATGCCCACGATGATATTAGCGTAGGTTCGTGGTTTATCGGCCTAGATGTGAAGCATGTCGATGAGAACAAGTTTTGCTGCTCTTCTTGGTCCGCAGGTAGTAGTAATACCAATACCTCTCTGTCATTGCTCTCCCTTGACCTACAACCTCTAACCTAAGTTAAACGCTGTCGTTTTGGTTTCAGGATCCCTATGTTCTGGTGTATGATCTTGCTTAAGATTCTAGAGAGAGAGAGAGAGAGAGAGAGAGAGAGAGAGAATATTCTTCAGCGGATGCTGACAAATCTTTGCACATAGGACAGATTTTATTTTCCCTTTACATGTTCAAATTTGTCACACATAGATATACTACAGCAGGTACTAGGTTACTTGGATATATACCCAGTATTTAATATATCATTTTTAACTTGAGCTATTACTCATTGATTTGGCATAGTGCATAAAGGTTGTATTGTCACACGTTGGAATCTCACCAACACATCAGCATCAAAGCCTATTATATATGATTATCACTGCACATTTACATAACTACGAATTTCCCTCGACTAAAATTTGTTACCAAGACAATGGTGGTGCTATTCCCTATAAGCTAAAATGTCTGTTATATCTGTTACATTGACTAACCCACTGGTTGGGGTGATTGACTAGTGACTTATGGCTACAAATAATAAGTTCGAATTTAACCAAAGTTTCTAGATGTTAGTCTCTTACACATATTGTAGTTTATGTGTTGCTTATTACATAGGAATTATGCGTACTATGGCGAAGTGGTGTCAGCCGGACTCAAATTTTTATATAATTATATATATCTAATATTTCATAAATTTCGACCTAATTTACTCTCTATTATTATTTACTAGAATTACACCCGTGCTACGCACAAAAATTATTACAATTTCATGATGAAGTAACATTAATATAGTTAATATATAGATATATTAAATAATACATAATAAACCGTAACTACTAAATCTAAAATAAAATAACAACTGTTGGTCCGGAGACGAGAGTCAGGTGTAAAGGGGGGGGGGGGTGAATACACCTGAGCACAGTTTTTTTTCTCAAACGCGAAGGACAGCTGAGCTGTAGGTTGCAACTGATGAACAGTGATAAATAGTAACCTTCGATCGCGGGTCAGAAGTGTGCCAACCATGCGAGCTCTCCTACCGACTTTTGTCGAGACTTTGAAACTCGGTCGGAGATGTCGTGCGGATAAGAGTGTGGGGCCCGAAGATTCGTCTCAGTTTGAAAACGTGAATTCGCAAGTTAAAGTATTTTGGCTAGTGCGCTTTGAAAATACGTTTTATGCAAGAGGTGATTTTGCAATCAGTTTGTATGCAATGCAATAAAACAGTAAACAACACAAGCGATTTTTAACGTGGTTCGGATACGCAAGATCATACATCCACGGTCCTGCTGAACAAGAGGTCTTGTTGATTTATCTGAGCAAGCCTCAGCAAGGTATCGTCTTTGCAGACCGGATGCACCCTTCTAAGTTATAGTCCTTAGCGACTTTTACAAATCAAACCGAAGTTTGAAGGGGAGGGGATTATCTCCAACTAGGAAGGAGTTCTTACAATAAGAACAATCACTAAAGGTGAACTCCTTCGAGAGTCTAAGCTATGAATATGAACGTTGAGCTTAGCTAGAGAAGAGGGATCTAAAGAACTCTAAAGAGAAGAACTAATGATATTCTATTGGGTAAGTTCTTCACTAGATTGATCTTGAATGCGCTAGAGTTGTTTGAAAGCTTGAGCGTTTTCCCTTGATATCCCATGCGTGGAGCTCGGATTTTCTTCTCTATTTATAGTCGTGAAACAGGCATATGTCCGTTGGAGAAGACGATGCCACGTGTCACAAACTTCCAAAGAAAACGGCCATAAATTTGAATTGTTGCAGCAGAGTTGTTGATACTGTACATGAGAGCAGCTTTAGTTGGTCAGAGCAGATATAGCGTTGACGGCTTCTCATTGGTCGAGGTTTGTTGTAGGTGAGATTGTGTCAGACATCGGAGTTGACTCTCCCTAATCCTCGTATGGTCTTCTGCTGACTTTCGAAAAGACTTTTAACAACTGGGTCGTTTCCTGTCGGATACAGTAGACTTGAAGCAGTCTCTGTCTTCTTCGTCTGAGTCGGCTGACAAGAGATATTCTCTTGAGTATGGTCAGCTAATGATTGCGAAGGTACTGAGCTTGCATAGGGTTCTTTTTGCGATGTCCGTCACCGATAAGATGTCTTCTACTGAGGCGAAGATTAGCTGATGACTTAAGAACGCAAGCTCTTACACTGATGACGTAGGGTTCTGGAAAGTAACTTCGACAGAAGATCAACCCAACATTTTACCCCGTACATGACATAGACACAAAGATAAACAAATCAAAAACAGTCTAGCCTATACATCAGCTATTCCTGTCGATACTACACTACTGATATCAGCTGGGTTTTGGGATCTTCAATTCCATAGTGAAAACTACGATTTCCCCCAATATTCTTTTACCCGATAACATGCTGAGTATCTTCTACTGACTCATAACCCAACAATTTCCCCCTAATTGATGATGCCTAAACCTCTATATAAAATACAAAAAAAAATCTAAACTACTGACATAGATAGACTTCAGTAAAACTGAAACAGTTAACTTCATGAGGTCAGCAGTTGAGAGATAGGCAAAATCAGAGAAACGGTTATGTGTGAGTGTGTGTCAGATCACTTTAGTGATCAGTTGTGATAACACAAACGAAAGTCGTAAGACAATGAGTAATTGTCTGGCTAGAAGCAGGAACTTATATAAATGAGAAAGTGAAATACAGAGTTCTTATCTTCTATACAAAAAAGAATAAGAAGACTACTCGCGGCGTCCCGAACTTCTTCGTCTTGCTTTTGAAATCTGCAGACTTGTCGGCCACGAGGTTCCAAACCATAATATTTGTAGATTCTCGCGAAGTGTTTGGATTTCCTCGAGGTCGACAGGGTACTCGTAACTAAGATCATGATGATATGCTGCTGCTTCGACCTCGTCTTCTATCTCCTTAGTGCACAAAACGCCACGAATCGTTCTGGGAGGAGGAATCCTTCTGAATGCAGGGGCTACTAGTGATCGCTTCTCCTTTTCTAGGATCAGCAGAAGTTGAGCTCTGAGCCTGGCGTTATACTGATGAATGAATTCATCAAACAGTTGGTCTGTCGGGATCCCAGATGGGTAGAATCCCCACACGTAGTATCCTTTAATAAATTCCATCTTCAGTTCCTCCCATTCCTCGTTCAGCTCCAAAGGTACCCACTTGTCTACATGAGGGTGAAGGGTTTTCTTCAGATAAGTTGCTCTGGGAGCGCCTCTCCTGTAGTACTTGGATGACCTTGGAATTTGCTTCTTCCAGTCGATGACTGGTTCACTGGCTATCTTGTCAGTAATCTCTATGATCTTGGCCAGATCTTCCAGTCTCTTCTTCTCTCTGAGGGCTGCTGATCTAGTGTCTCCTCTCCGGAGATTCAGTCCTTTCAGCGTGGCCTCCCAAGTGGCTCTGTCTTCTGCCTCTTGCTCTGGAGTAAGTGTTTGAATAGCAGTACTCTGAGCCAAGGGCTGAATGTCAGTGGCAGAAGCTTTAGCTAGCTCCTCCTGAGCTTTTCTATTCTGTTCTTCCAGGAGTAGTTTGGCTTTGCCTTTGGCAATTTTGCCAGTAAGCTTCCTGGGCTTCTTTGCCTTCTTAATTTCTTCCTCGATCTATTGCTCATAGTTGAGTTCATCTTGAAGCTTCTGAGCAACACGCTGATCGAATGCCTCCTGCTCCGCCTTGGATTTGAACTTAGGCGTCGGGGAAGATGGAGGAGTTGTTTTAGTAGTAATCTCCTTCCCCGGCCTTTGCGGTGGCAGTGGCTCATCTCCTGGTCGATAAATTGTGCGACCTCCTCAATATGTTGAGCCGAGGATCCTTCTCCGGATCCAGCAGCTGGCTCAACCACAGTAGATGTTGTTTGGACAGTTGGGATTTGGACGATTTCGGGAGGAGGTACTGAGCTGGTTTCAGCTTGATCAGCTGAACCTTCCCCCTTAGTTATTACTTGGACTTCAGGTCCTTCTTCCGCCTGAGCCTGTTCCGCCTCAGCCTTCTCTACTCCTTCCCACTTTTTGGCATCATCAGCCAGGGAGAGGCGAGTGCGGATGGCAACTACCTCCTTCTCCAGATTGTAACAGATATTCTTAATGGAGGTGGCGGTTGCTTCAAAGTCTCTGACGACATCATAGTAGTGCTCCCAGTCTTTCTCCTGGTCAGCACGTATGAGTTTTATTTGTGCAGCTGTCTCTTTTCGTTGAGACAGCAGTGATGCGTTAAGAGATGCTGTCATATCCTGCTGGATGAGCTTGAGGGCCTCCGCCTGTTGTTTTATGGTTGTCTGAAGGCTGGAGAAGGCCACTCGATTGCACTCGTCTATTATTTTTTGGACTGTGGCGAAGCTCTGAGTCAGCTGCTCAGAGAACATTTTCTGCTGAGATTGAAGAAGTTGCTGACTCTGAGCGGCAAGATCCGCTTTCTGAGCTGCGAGGGCGGTCTCGACTATCTCCTGAATATTGATAGAAGGAGTAGGAGCTTCGGAGACCTTCTTCATCTCGCCCACAAGTCTGTCAACCTTCTCAGTTTGGGCTTTTGTGTATTGAGCCCATTTTAGATGTACGTCTTTGGCAAGGAGATGATTCTTGTCTCCCTATCGTCTGATGGCTTTGTTGACGGACTTTGAGGTCACAGAACCGATAGGTTTTATCTGATAGCTGCTGGTTCCGAGCCTCTGCTCAGACATTGCGAGTTGTTGCTCTCGACTAGGCTTCGAGGCAACTGGGGCATCACCTGGTGTAGACGGTGGTGGTGATTTGCCATTCTCGTTGGGAGTGTTACCCTCAGCAGATCCTCCCAGTTCTGCTTCCTTGGGTGGCGCCTGATCCTCATCATCATCATCGTTGTTGTCATCATCGTGATGGGATGGCGGCGAAGGGCTGCTGACATGTTCTGAGGATCTTAGGCTCAGAAGATAGAGCATAGCTGCGCAGAGATCCTTGAACGAGGCTAGGTCAGCGGGTTCCCCAAAACCGATCACTGACTACAAGCTTTGCTCCTCTGTCAGTAGGGACAGAGCAGATTGATTCTTTATCAGCTCTTCAAGCATGTCCCAGCTCAGTAGCATCTGAGTCATCGCCCTTATAGCTATTTCGACCAGATCCCTGTGGTCAGCAATTTCTGGGATCTGTGCAGTGACTTCTCCAGTGGCTCGGAGGCGAGTCGACTGCATGGTCGTCCACTCGGAGGATGTCTCCTCAGTCGGTTCAGCTGTGTCCGACTGAGTCTCTTCAGAGCTGATGCGCGGGACTTTGTCTTTTAGAGTGGCACCTTCAATGCCTGTGTTCGCATCTAAGATTGACTCCTCCTGAGTCGGTGGGGGAGAGGTAGGCTTTGATGGGGCTTTAGATGGTTCAGACTTGCTGAGCCTTTTCCTCTTAGGTGGGTCGGCGCGAAGGGGCAAGTCAGAGGTGACTCTCTTCTGTTCAGGTGGCCCTCGTCCGATTGATTTCTTAGCAGCGACTCTTGTCTTGAACTTAATGAGCTTGCTGTCGAAGTATCACGAATCAGCAAAGGCTGCGTGATTCGATACTGAGTCTTCGATTAGTACGGACATCTTTGTCCCGTACAACAACTTGCCCACACTAATAAGTCTCCTCTCTCCAGTGGGTGTGGCTGCGAACTTCTGTGCCTGAGCTTTAAGCTCAGTCACATAGAAATCGGTCCAGTTGACTTGGGCTCTGTCATCTATGATCATCATCAGCTAGAGACGGGGCTTGGACAGCTGATCAAAGGAACCGGCGGCGCTCGTAAGTATGTGAGTTACGATGCAGGCGAGCCCACGGTATTCTGGTAGCAACTGGTTCTTCAGCAGCGCTGATTTGAAGACAATGTCGTCTCTGCCACAGAACCTCTGAACATAGGAGTTGATCTCCTTCTCCTTATATCCAATTGGGGAGACTCCATGAGCCGGAAGGTCAAAGGAAGATTGTAGAGCAGCCCGAATGTTGATGTCGTTGTGATTGGACTCCCAACTCTGAGGGGTCACTTCCTTCATGTACGAGAAACTGGATACCTCCCCGTCTGTATCTTCTATGGATCTCTAGTTGTAATATACTTCTGCAACTTGTCGAGGCAGATAAGCTTTGGGGTGCTTCGAGACAAGGAGTTCGACGCCGGAAACTTCGAGAGCAGTGTAGATGGGCTCAAGATAAGGTAGCTCCGCCTGGTGTAGAGCCATCGTGGGCTCAAACTGGATCCTTGATTTTATAATATCGTCTATGTTTGTTGGAGTTCTAACAGCCATTTTTATCTGCAAAAGGCTCGTTAGTATTTGAAATTTGAGTAATCAGGATACGAGATAATGCAGTAAAGTAAGAGTTTACCGTAAATAAAGAGCTTTTGTGTAAGAAAAGTTCAGTTTGAAGAAAGCTTGGTTTCGAAGGCCTGAATTTTTTTTTCTTAGAGCTCTAATGGCGAAAAATGGTTGAAAAGTGATTAGAGGGAAAAAGCGAAAGATTTTATAAGATCATGTATATCAACCGGTTTTGATCGAACGGTTGGGGTTTAATCTTGCTTTTTACTGACGGCTGTGATTTGATGTTATAAAAAGAATGATTACACAAGCCGCCTCTAACCTAGACCCACGTAAGATACGCGCAGTTAAGGTAAGTTGAGAAGACATGCATTAAATGCGCTGCAGGCAGCATTAAAGTCTAAGCCTTTTAAATGAAAACGGTTTCCTACTGACTTAAACCTTAAAAGATTAATGGCGGGAAATAAATGCTCATTAACTACTGAGTGCAAGCGACTGATATAATAAATGCGAGCATGCTTCTGATGACGTTAAGTATATAAAACTACGCAAACCTCTTCAGCTGAAGTTTTACGATCAGCTGGTTACCGTTTAGACTTAGGAGGATGTTTGATGTCTTTGATGACCACGTTCCCCCCCCTTGCGTATGCAGGTTTGATTCACCCGACTGAATCATTGTACTGAGTCTTTGACCTGTCGTACTGATTTCTTCTACTGACTCGACTCAGTAGGCTCCAGTAGACCTAGCTCAACTGATAATTCTCTGAATCTGTTCTCAGCTAGTGGTTTGGTCAGTATGTCTGCCCTTTGCTTATCAGTATGGATTTTCTCCATTCTGATGTCCTTCTTCTCGACATGGTCTCTGATGAAGTGGTGTCGAATATCCACGTGCTTGCATCTCGTATGGAGAACTGGATTCTGAGTTATAGCAATCGCACTTGTGGAGTCATAGTAGATAGGCACTTCATCCTGAGATATACCATAATCTCGTAGTTGTTGTCGAAGCCAAAGGATCTGGGCACAGCAACTTCCAGCAGCCATATACGCAGCTTCAGTAGTGGACGTTGCCACTGAATGTTGTTTCTTTGAAAACCAAGATATCAGTTTGCTGCCTAGGAACTGACATGTTCCTGAAGTTGACTTTCGATCTATCCTGCATCCTGCATAATCAGCATCAGAATAACCTGTTAGTATAAGATTATCGTCAGCCGGATACCATAACCCTGCATCAGGTGTTCCTTTCGGATATCGCAGAATCTTCTTTTGCTGAGTCTAGATGACTTCGCTTGGGATTCGCCTGAAATCTTGCACATACACCTACAACATAAGTTATGTCAGGTCTGCTTGCTGTTAAATATAATAAGAAACCAATAATGACTCTATAATCAGTAGAGTTAACAGAAGCTCCCTCTTTGTCTAGATCAATTTTGAAATTAGTATTCATGGGGATCTTGACTGGCTTGCTTGAATCGTAGCCGAATCTTTTGAGAAGATCTCGAGTGTATTTGGCTTGATTGATGAAGATTCCTTCAGGTGATTGTTTTACTTGAAATCCAAGGAAATAGTTCATCTCTCCCATCATAGACATCTCGAATTTCTCCATCATTTTCTCGAATTGTTGACATATAGTCACGTTTCTGCAGCCGAAAATGATGTCGTCCACGTAGATTTGCACCAGTAGAATGTCATCTCCTGACTTTATGTTGAACAGGGTGCGATCTACTGTCCCCTTCTGAAAACCTTTCTGAAGTAGAAAGTCTGATAGGGTATCGTACCAAGCCCTGGGTGCTTATTTTAACCCATAGAGCGCTTTCCTTAGTCTATACACCTGATGTCCCTACTGAAAGCCGGGCGGTTGTTCCACATAGACTTCTTCCTTCAGTACGCCGTTCAGAAAAGTTGACTTCACATCCATCTGATATACTTTGAATCTTTGATGCGTTGCATAAGCTAGGAACAGACGAATGGCTTCCAATCTGGCGACTGGAGCGAATGTTTAATCAAAGTCGATTAATTCTGCTTAACAGTATCCCTTGGCAACTAGTCTAGCTTTGTTTCTGACAATGACGTTGTTTTCATCACGCTTGTTCTTGAAGACCCACTTAGTACCAATCATGTGCTGATGTTTGGGTCTGTCAACAAGCTCCCAAACTTCGTTTCTAACGAACTGGTTCAGCTCTTCTTGCATGGCAATGATCCAGTCAGCATCGTTGAGTGCATCCTCTATTGACTGAGGTTCTTCTGTAGACAAGAAACAAGAATAGAGTGAGCTTTCTCCTTGACTTAATCTAGATCTTGTCCTGATAGTTGCTGATGGATCTCCAATAATAAGATCTGAAGAATGAGCGTCGAGCCATGAACGTCTGAGTCTGGCTTCTTCTTCTGATACTACTTCTGCACAGTCAGTAGGTGTGTTAGGCATTTCCTTTGTACTATTCTGTGATTGCAGTAGTTCAGTAAGAAGGTTAGGATCTACTGAGTTTCCAGGTTCAGGGGCATTTTGCTCAGGAACATCAATTGTTCCCCCTGAATTTATATTCTCAGTAGAGGTCTCGATTACACCGGGGCTTCCTCATCGACCATTGTTACCTGTTGTTGATTCTGTTCAGTAGAATCAACCAGGTCAGCTACATCGCCTGTTGGTTGAGTCTGTATTTCCTTATCGTCTGACTCATCATCCCAACAATGTTGGATCTTTTCGGCTTTATCTTTTAGTGCAAGATCCTGTAGCTTGCTGCTGACATCTTCAGTATTTGTCTTTGTAGATTTCCTGTCCTCAGTAACAAACTCATCAAAGACAACATGAGGGCTTTCCTCCACACAAAGAGTTCGATAGTTAAAGACTCTGAAGGCTTTACTGACTCGAGAGTATCCTAAGAATACTCCTTGGTCAGATTTGCTATCAAAGACCTTCAACTGATCTTTTCCATTATTGTGGATAAAGCAAGGACAACCAAAGATATGAAAATGAGAAATAGAAGGAATTCTCCCTTTCCATAGTTCGTAGGGTGTCTTCATGTGTTGCTGTGTAAGCAGTGAGCGATTCTGAGTGTAGCAGGCGGTGTCAGTAGCATCAGCCCAGAACTTTGAGGGTAGTCCAGAGTCGGCTAGGAGCGTTCTTGCTGCTTCTTAGAGTGTTCTATTTTTACGTTCAGCAAGTCCGTTCTGCTGAGGGGTGCGAGCTGTTGATGTCTCGTGCTGAATTCCCTCTTTATCGCAGTACTCTTTAACTACTGAGTTGAGAAATTATGTTCCTCTGTCTGAGCGAATTCTCTGTATCTTGATGTCCTTTTCCACACTGAGTTTCTTCAGCAGATTGGGCAGCTCAGTCTTGACATCAGATTTGTTGGCTATGAAGATGACCCATGTATATCGTGAATAGTCGTCAATAACGATGAGGGCATACTTCTTGCCTCTTATAGTCACTGGAGAGACTGGCCCGAATAGGTCCATGTGTAGCAGTTGAAGGATTCCATCAGTGGAAGGTGACGGAATAGGTGGATTGCTTTTCTTTGTCTGCTTTCCCTTCAAACACGCTTCACAATTTCTGTCTTTGATAAACGATTCGTTGGGCAGTCCTCTGACTTTAGAGTTCTTGGCTAGCTTGTTCATAGTCTTGAAGTTCAGGTGGCTGAGTCTCTTGTGCCACAGCCATCCCACCTTGTCACTAGATTTTGTCTGTGCGAGTAAGCAAGCCTCAAGTTCTGCGGTTTTCCAGTTTGCAACATAGATATTCTTTCTCCTCGAACCTGATAACACTGTTTTCCCTGTAGATTTATCAACAACATCACAGAAACCAGCGTCAAAGATAACTCTATTTAGATTGTCACAGAATTGACTGACAGAAAGGAGATTATGTTGAAGTCCTTCAACATATGTTACTCTTGGAACTGAGGCAGTCCCAATATTCAGTGTTCTGTATCCCCTTGTGTAGCCTTTAGAGTTGTCACCAAACTAAATTCTGGGACCATCTTCTTGTACGTATTTGGTCAGCAGGCTTTTTTGATAAGTCATGTGTCTCGAGTAGCCGTTGTCCACAATCCAAGAGGGTCCTTATGCACCTGCGAAACAGAAACATTTTTAGGTACCCTTTGGTTCAGTTGGGTCCTTACATGTTAGTGGGTGATTTCGGAACCCAGATCTGTCTAGGGACCTTAGAAGTCTGAGACTTCTTCTTCTGAACCTTGTCAGCTTTCTTCTCCACATGACTTGGAGATACTGACTTTCTGATGGTTTTGGGTTCAGGAGCTTTCTTCCTCTTAGGTTGTGCGCTCCTCCTGACCCTGAGCTCATAGTAGTACGAACCATACTGTGTCGGATGCTCATACAGTGGTTCACTGTTCTGCTCTGCCCAGGGGCGGATCTAGAAATATATTGTGGGGGGTCTGAGCAGTAAAACTTGACACACTAAGTTTTATATAAATCGAAAATGTTTACATCAATTGAGCTCTACGAGACTTCAAAACATAAAACTCATCAATGACCGAGTCTAAATCAATATCTATAACAAAATCTCTTTCACTATAAATCATCAACGAGTCTTCAAGTAAATCATCTCCCATCTTGCTCCGAAGTGCCGTCTTCACATGCTTCATTTTTGAAAATGCTCGTTCAGTTGTAGCAGTGGAAACCGGTAATGTCAAAACTAGATGAATCAGTCTAGTTAACATAGGATAAACCTTCGATCTCCCACTCTCGGCAAATACTTGACTCAACTCAACAAGTGTAGAAACTTGAAATTCTTGCTTGAGCATCACATCATGCTTATAATGTATCAACTCATACTCCAATGTAACTACATCTTGATTAGTGAAATCTCCAGGATAGAACTTACTTGCAAGCTTGCAAATATCATCACTTTTGAAAGAGGCAAAAGAGTTTTTAGGATCTAAGGTCACACTAAGAGAAAGCAATTCCACAGATACATCATTAAATCTTGAATTCAACTCCATCAAGATATGATCTATTGCTCCATTAAAAACATCATAATGATAATGATGTTCGATAGAAGTTTGTCCACGAGAACGACCAATCTTATATGGAGAATCCAAATTAGGAACATCAATATCATTCTTCAAGCAAAAGGCATTGACCTCTTCCAGAAATTCCTCCCAACCACATTCTCTCAATTCTTGAAGAATAGCTTTAGTACTAGAGATAAAAGAAATAGCATCCAAAATATCTTGAGTTTTTCTTTGAAGAATTTGGCAAAGAGAATCTGTAATTCTCATAACTTTATGCATCAAGTGTAAAGTGAATACAAACTCAAAGTTTGCCATATTTTTGTAAACTCCTTGCACTTCGGCTTTGGATCTCCCATTCGAAGAATGTTCAATGAGACATTCAAATACTTTACAAGTTGCAGCATACATACCTATCAAACTCTTCACAGAGTTGTAGTGCGAACTCCATCGAGTAGCTCCAGCTCGTTGCAAATTACCAATTTGATTGGCACCACGTCCAGAATCAAGCTCATCGGCATCCAATAAACTTTGAATTTCATCTCTTTGAGCGGCGTGCAGATGAGAAACACGCCTTGGTGAAGAAGTTATAATGTTAACAACATTATCCAAGTGGGAAATGAACTCCTAAACAACACTGATATCCTTAACGGAAGAAACCAATGCCAATTGTAGACGATGCGCAAAGCAATGAATATAATAAGCATATGGACAATCTCTAAGAAATAAAGCTTGGAGACCATTCCATGAACCGCTCATATTACTAGCACCATCATACCCTTGGCCTCTCATTTTCTCAGTCTGTAGATCATGATGAGAAAGAACACCACATATCGTTTTTTTCAAATTTAGTGAAGTGGTGTCACTAACACTTTTAATTGCAAAAAAAACGTTCAACTAAAACTCCATGATCATTCACAAACCTCAAGATAATGGCCATTTGCTCTTGCTTGGAAATATCTTGTGCTTCATCAACAAGAATACTAAAATATCCATCTCCAACTTCTTTACGAATCTTTTGACGCGCTCTATTGGCCAAAATCTTCAAAATGTCCTTTTGGATTTCCGGAGCAAGGTATTGGGCATTTTTCGGAGCATTATCAAGAACAACTTCATCCACTTCTTTATTCATGCTTGCAAAAGCCTTCACCAATTCAATAAAATTTCCACGGTTTGATGAAGTTGAAGACTCATCGTGACCTCGATAAGCACAACCTTGAAGTGCAAGCCAATGGAGCCTTTTGATTGAGGTCTTCAGACGCAAACGATTTCTCGCCTTCTCAATACTTGTCTGAGCATGCATAACTTTATCTATATGTCGAACGGCTCTCCTCAAATCTTCTGCACACGTTGAAAACACATAGCATGTGGTGATGTTGTTGTAGAACCAACATGAGAAGTAAATGCACATTTACTTCCTTGGCTAACCCTTTTCCAATTGTTGAATCCTTCCTTGACTAATGCAGAAGTAGTAGGCACAACATCACTTGTAAAAAGAAAGCAATAAAAGCAATATGCCTTATCTTTGGAAGGCGAATATTCCAACCAACTGAACTTGTTAAACCATGTCTTCTGAAAACTTCGATTTTGAGTACCACATCATGTGACAGGATACGAAGTTAGTTTTGGTTGAAAAGGCCCATCATTAAGATATGCACGTCTTACATCATCTCGTAAATGAGGAGGATATTCTGACAATTGTTTTCTTTTTCCTGGATCACGCTCACGGTCGATACACGGTCTATCAAATTGCAAATCTGACACAAAGGGACTAGTTTGACTCCTGGTAGCTATGGATGAAGGTCTTGAGCTACCTTCAATTTCATTATCCGGACGATCACATTTCTTAAAAAATGACGATATAAGACCTTTTCCTTTCTTTGCTAAAGGTTGGTCTTGATCCATTTCTCAACTATAAACATAAATGAGAGAAAAACTCATAATCCATACGGCAGAACTCAAGATCAGAAAAATAAAATACTGTTATAGATTCCTTTCTTTCTCGAACTCTATATGTGAAAGATCAAAGATATAAGAGTTAGAAAAGCTCATAATAGGTATTACCTAGCACAACTACCAACAGATGTATAAAAAGAGTATAATTCTACAATAAATTCAAGTCAATTATGCCATTGAAATTGACAGAACAAGAGAAATATCACGAAATTCTCAACCAAAAAATATTTTCTGGAATGCAACTGTACCTGCAAGCAATCACCAAATCAGCCCTCTGCTTCGGACTGAGATACTTGTACTCGGAGAGTGCTTCAGAAACAACATCAAGAAAGAATTTTCTTCTAAGCGGAATTCAGAAAAATAAAATAAAATACACAACAGAATTACATAAGCGCCCTAATGTACCTACGGCTATGGAGAATTCCAGTTCGTGGCTTCGTGCCCGCGCCTACTCGAAGAATTACATAACAGAATTAAAGAAACTGCTCTCTTCAAGTTTTTTTTTTCTCTCTCCAGTCTCCACTCGGAGAATTCCAGTTTGGGGCTTCGTACTGCCCTGCACCCTTCGCCCCTGGCCGTCTGCGTTCTGACTTGTGAGTTGTGAGGATGAGTGAATTAAAAATTAAATTTGGTTTCTCTTCAATTTTGGGAATTGGTTTGGGCTGTCAAAATAAATAATAATATTGTTATCTGTTAACATTTATATAGGCCCAAATTACATGATTTACAGACTGCCAAAATTGGTTTGGGAATTGATTCAAAACGAATTGGTTTGGGCTGTCAAAATTATTCAAAACTATTAAAATTGGCCTGGGCTGAGAATGGGTTGGGCTGGGCTGAAATCCATAAAAATTTATTCGGACTGGGTAAATATATGATCTGGGCCGGAGTTGCACTGGGCTAGAGCCCAGTCCAGTCCAGCCCTGCATCCGCCCCTGGCTTTGCCCATCTGACCTTCTTGGTTCCCCCTGAGTTTGATCGTGGTGTCCTGGAGCTGGAACCTCTGGTCAGTAGCTTCTTGTTGCTCGGCTGAGATACAATAATCTTCTGTTTATTCTTCGCCTGAGGTGTTGAGTCAGTAGCCTGAACCTTCCCTCTGACGAACCTATCAGCCAGCATTTCTGAGCTTTTAGAAGTTGAAGTGGAAGCTTCATGAGTGTAGCCAAGTCCTTCTTTCATGGCTGGTGGCCTTTGAGCTCTGAGCATGCTTTCCAACTTCTCCTTTGCTCCTAGGTACTGTTCAGTCATCAGTCCTCGCCAGACTTCATCACTTCTTCGAAGTGACTCATAATCCTTTTCAACTTTTGCGAGCTTCTGACTGAGTCGGGCTATCTCAGTATCTTTCTCAGAATTGTCCTTGGTCAGAACTGATATCTGAGTTTCTTGGAGCTGAGACTTAGTTACAAGAGATTTAATCTCTTCCTTGAGTCTCATAACAAGATTCTCAGACTCAGTAGAGACCTAACAATCAGAAGAAAGTCTCTGATTCTCAGCCTTTACCTGTTCCATTTCCTGAATGGTTCTGCTGAACTCTCTGCTCAGCTGAATCTGCTCCTCTAGTAGATCATCATAGGCTTGGACCACATCTAGAGGTTCATCTGTGACCGAGCACATGTCGTGTGTGCTATGTGAAGAAGAGGTTATATTCAGTTTAGAATTTACCTCAGCCTCTTCTCCGGCCATCAGACAGTATTCTGCAGTTTCTTCAGGATCTGTCTCTCCAATCTCAACGGCGACAAATGCAGCTTCGTCCTCAGAAGAATACATTAATGTATCTTCCTCGATTGAGTCATCGGATATCTCTCCGGCTATGTAGGCCTGCCTCCTTCGGGCAAATTTTTCGCATCTGGCCTGCCGTTCCGCTCTTTGAGCAGCTGAGAGTTTGGGACAGTCGTATTGATAATGTCCCTCTTTCTTGCAGTTGTAGCACACAGTTGATTTGCTGCTCTTTCCAGCTGAGTCATTTGATGGACTAGCAGCAGGCTCTGTGTTCCTGCAATCAGTAGTAGATTTAGATTCTTCCCTTTTTTGATAATCTTTCTTACCTGAGGGAGAATCTCTGTTATATTTCTTCAGCTTTTTGACTCTCTCTTTTTCCCTTTGATATTTGAGAGCCATCAGTGCTAGTTGGTCAGGGCCTAAAGTCTCAGAAGACTTTGCTTCTGTTGTGGCCACTGCCTTGCTGGAAGAAATGGGTTTGACTCCAGTTTTGCTAACTGCTGCTTTAAACGCATGGTCAATCTGAGTGTCAGCTGGAGCACTTGAACATCGTTGGGGTAGGCTGTGCTCGAATTCCTCTATTTTTAGTTCTGAAAAGATAACATCAGGAGTTAGAGCATTAAGATCTGAGCGTCTTAAATAAGTAGCAAAAGGAAGCCACTTCAGTCGAGGTAGCGCTCTCAGAATCTTTGTATTCATCTCTTTGTTGGTGAACGTCCTCCCCAGCCCGTTGATCACATTGATCTGATTTGTGAATCTGACGCTTAGCTCGTCAATGGTCTCATTGGGCTCCATGGCAAAGGCATCGAACTTTTGTAGCTCTAATTCGAGCTTATCCTCTTTGATCTGCGGGGTTCCTTGGCTCAGTACAGTCAGGGCGTCCCAAAGTTCTTTAGCCGTCTTGCAGTCTTGCACCCTCCCGAGGTGTGAATCGCTGAGCATAGTCAGGATAGCATTACGCGCAACTCGGTCGAGGTTGTGTAGCTTTTTCTCTTCAGGCGTGAAGGCAGATTTGTCTTTTGCGACCTTGGCACCAGTCTGTGCCCCTACACCTCCCGCAGCAGCAAATTGTACGCTGTCGATCATGGGAATGATGGGTCCTGTTTCAAGGACGTCCGTCATGCTGTCATGCAGCGATGTGAGGTGTGCCTCCATTCTCACACGCCATACCGTATAGTTCTCTACTGAGAACATCGGTACCATCCGAATACCTGACATATCAGACATTATGGGTAAGAGTATAAGGATGTATGAAGAGATGCTTGTGCAGTGAAAAACGTTTTCAGGATCTGTTCGAGAAGACCAGTAGTTTCAGAACCGATAATCAGAAGAACACCGTTGCTCTGATACCAATTGTTGGTCCGGAGACGAGAGTCAGGTGTAGAGGGGGGGGGGTGAATACACCTGAGCACAGTTCTTTTTCTCAAACGCGAAGGACAGCTGAGCTGTAGGTTGCAACTGATGAACAGTGCCAAATAGTAACCTTCGATCGCGGGTCGAAGTGTGCCAACTCATCGAGCTCTCCTACCGACTTTTGTGTCGCACTCGAAACTTAGTCGGAGACGTCGTGTGGATAAGAGTGTGGGGCCCAGAGATTCGTCTCAGTTTGAAAATGTGAATTCGCAAGTTAAAGTATTTTGGCTAGTGCGCTTTGAAAATACGTTTTATGCAAGAGGTGATTTGGCAATCAGTTTGTACGCAATGCAATAAAACAGTAAACAACACAAGCGATTTTTAAAGTGGTTCGGATACACAAGATCCTACGTCCACGGTCCTGCTGAACAGGAGGTCTTGTTGATTTATCTGAGCAAGCCTCAGCAAGGTATCTGTGCACTGGACAGACCCTTCTAAGTTATAGTCCTTAGCAACTTTTACAAATCAAACCGAAGTTTGAAGGGGAGGGGATTATCTCCAACGAGGAAGGAGTTCTTACAATAAGAACAATCACTAAAGGTGAACTCCTTCGAGAGTCTAAGCTATGAATATGAACGTTGAGCTTAGCTAGAGAAGAGGGATCTAAAGAACTCTAGAGAGAAGAACTAATGATATTATATTGGGCAAGTTCTTCATTGGATTGATCTTGAATGCGCTAGAGTTGTTTGAAAGCTTGAGCGTTTTCCCTTGATATCCCGTGCGTGGAGCTCGGATTTTCTTCTCTATTTATAGTCGTGAAACAGGTATATGTCCGTTGGAGAAGACGATGCCACGTGTCACAAACTTCCAAAGAAAACGGCCATAAATTCGAATTGTTGCAGCAGAGTTGTTGATACTTTACATGAGAGCATCTTTAGTTGGTCAGAGCAGATATATCGTTGACGGCTTCTCATTGGTCGAGGTTTGTGGTAGGTGAGATTGTGTCAGACATCGGAGTTCACTCTCCCTAATCCTCGTATGGTCTTCTGCTGACTTTCGAAAAGACTTTTAACAACTGGGTCGTTTCCTGTCGGATACAGTAGACTTGAAGCAGTCTCTGTCTTCTTCGTCTGAGTCGGCTGACAAGAGATATTCTCTTGAGTATGGTCAGCTAATGATTGCGAAGGTGCTGAGCTTGCATATGATTCTTCTGCTGATGTCTGTCAGCTGATAAGATGTCTTCTACTGAGGTGAAGATCAACTGATGACTTAAGAACGCAAGCTCTTACACTGATGACGTAGTTCTGGAAAGTAACTTCGACAGAAGATCAATCCAACATTTTACCCCGGACATGACATAGACACAAAGATAAACAAATCAAAAACAGTCTAGCCTATACATCAGATATTCCTGTCGATACTATACTACTGATATCAGCTGGGTTTTGGGATCTTCAATTCCATAGTGAAAACTACGATTTCCCCCAATAATCTTTTACCCGATAACATGCTAAGTATCTTCTACTGACTCATAACCGAAATTACCGAAATTAATTAATTATTGTGGGTGATTAGCTTAACATGATTTGTGTTAAGTTTGTTTTGAATACATTTATGTTATTTCTGATAATATTATTTTAAATTAGACCTACATATGGTTAATAATTTATAATTAGTTGTAGATTAGGCTAATTAAATGTATGAATGATTGATGATTCATATTTAGTTAAATATATGTCCACTATTGATTTTTTAAAAAATAGTTGGAATTCTTTCTTGATTTGGTTTATTTGTACATTAAAAAATATTTTAACAATTGAAAAAGTGAAAAATATATCATTTTAATTGCATAACTCATTTCCTTTTTTCTTTATTTTTTAAAAAATTATTATTACTAATGAAACTCTTTTTTTAACTAATTAAATATAAATATATCAAAAGAAATGAGAAATCATATAAAATATGTAAATACAATTTTTGAACTACTGCGAAATTGAAATAATAGATAAATTAGATAGATTATTAATTAAATATACTATTGATTATTAATGAATATAAATTGAATTGAATTAAGATTGAATTAGTTTTTGTAAAATAATATGAATTTGGGTTGAGAATGATTCTAATTGAATTGTTTTGTTTTAATAGATGTAGTTACTACTAAATTTATTGAAAGTTAAATTGATTTAAAATTAGAATATTTGATTTTTATATAGATAATAATATATTATTTTGAATCATTTAAAAAGAAATTATTTATTAAAGAGTTTAAAATAAATTTAATGTAAATATTTTTTGGAAAAAGATTAATTATATTGAAATGCAATTAGATTTGAAATTGAATTTTTATTGTAGATGTGTATCTATTGAAAATAAAAGAATAAAACATTTGCCCCTCAATTTAATGAAATTCCAATTGAGTTCAATTAAATTGAAATTGAGATTGATTTAAATTAAAATCATTTGGTTTTTATATATATAAGATAATATAAGATTTTAATTATATTTTATAAAATATTAGATTTAACATGATTGGGTGTAAACTGAGGGATATTTTAAAAATATTAATATTAATAATTAATGGGCATAATTTGAGAATCATTCTAAAATTATTTCATGATTGAACATAAATTGAGGGACATAATCTTATATATCTTATATATTTACCCCTCAATTTAATGAAATTTCAATTGAGTTCAATTGAATTGAAATTGAAATTGATTTGAAATTGAAATCATTCGATTTTATATATATAAGATAAGATTACCCTACTTTGAGCTCCTTTGATCCAATTTCACAAGATTTTTTACTTCACTCTTATATGAACATCTTTAATGGTGCAGATTTTCTTCGTTAAAAAAAAGGCTTTTATATTTGTATAGTTAATCAATATTCGTATAATCTAAAATATTTATTTCGTCTCATTAATATTGTTTGGTTTCTTTGAGCACGAAGAAGAATATGATATTGTGTGATTTACATTATTTGATTTTTGAATAATTAATTTATAATCATTAATTCTTTGTTTTTTAAAATCAAAACATTATTTACTGTACACTCATTTCGAAAATAAAATACTACAAAACATTACTATGAGATGTATGACTAGTTAGTACTCCCTCCGTCCCACTAGAAATGACGCGTTTCCCTTATTTGGTCGTCCCATTAGAAACGACGCGTTTCCTAAAATGGTAAAGATTGTGTGAACCATATTTAACTACTAAAAAGTCAAACAATCTACACTAGGGGTGTTACGGTATACCGAAAAATTGGTATACCGCACATATCGTACTGAAAAAATATCGAAAATACCAAAAATTTGGTATACCGTGATTTTCGGTATGGTATGATACCGTACCGAAGTTTTTCGATACGGTAACGGTATAAGATTTATCATACCGCGGTATACCGAATATACCGATTCATACCGAACCTCGATACATACCATGTACCGATATACCGCGCTACATACGGTATATCGAAGTAAACCGATTCATACCGAACCTACCGTATACCAAAATATGCCGATTCATATCAAACATCGGTATATATCGTATACCGATATACCGAACTATACCGATTCATACCGAACTATATCAATTCGTAACGAACTATACCGATGTATACCGAACTATCCATTATACCAATCATAATGTTATATTATACATTTATAGATTCATGTTTGTCTAATAAATTAATGGTAGTCCGTACGTACCACTTAAATGACATAACTTTATTTAGTAAAATTCGCATTATTTATTTATTAAACCATGAAATGAATTCAAAAAAATTTAAATTACCTAACTAATACATACGAATTTATTTTATTTATTAGTTTCTAAATATTAAATGAAGTTGTATTAAATATTAAGAAAAAGTTTGTTGTTTTATTTTTATTTGACATTTGAATAGTTTTTTGAGATGGATGGAATTTGCCCTTGCTGGGTTGTATTTTATTTTCTGTATTAGTACGTTCTACTGATTATTGTAGACACTTTTGTTGGATGAAATTTGTGGTTTTTGCCTCGGCATATTCTATTTCATTGCAGGTTGTTTTTTGGTATATCGTGTGCTTTGGTATAATGTTATATTTTCGGTATACCGTCTGTTTTTATTTATCGTTTGCTTCGGTATATCGAAGCTTTCGGTATACCGAAGTATGGTACGGTATACCGAAAGAGCGGTATGACAACGGTATGGAAATTGCTTATACCGAACTTTCGGTATACCGAACTACGCTATACCGAAGTTATCGGTACGGTAACGGTATGCATTTTCTCATACCGAATATTTTTGGTACGGTAAGCGGTATGGAAAAAATGTTACGGTATACCGTACCGAACACCCCTAATCTACACCACATAACACCACTTTCTTAATTCTCGGATCCAAAAGAAACGTGTCGTTTCTAGTGGACGGAGGGAGTACATCTTTGCTAGTCCAACTATTTAGATTAGGCCTTTTACTTTATTTAAGTCATTTACGAAGTTGCCTCCAAAATTCCTCTCTTTTTTATATTTATTTTCTAATAATCGTTTTTGTCGGTCTCCTTTACTCAATCGAGAAACAGTTTCAGTTTCCCCTTAAGAAAATACAGTTTCAGTTTCCCCTTAAGAAAATGGAGTACGATTTCAGAAAACGGACCGGACCCCCGTATGATTCCAATACGCCGTCGTACGGCCGGCATCCCCCTATCGCCGCGTCGTCGGCCGCTTCTCCACATCCGTCCTACGGTCAACAATCTTCTCTCTACCCAAAGATCGGAAACACTGGCTCTCAATCCGCCGCCGCCGCGCACCTCCGCAACCCCCCCTTTCACCATGCCCCGAACCCTCCTAATTGTAAGCTGTCGTATCTCATTATTTGTGTGTTTGTGTTTGATTGCATATAGATTTTTGCTGTAATTGATTTCTCTTACTGTTATGTTCTGATTTGGGTGTATTAATTTTCAGCTGGGATCGGGATTAGGGTTGCTATCAAACCTGAATATCGAATTACCCCACCGGTATATTTTTTGTTTAATGGTTCAATTTCGCTTTAAGATTTTCCAATTTTCGTTCTATTTCATGGATTAGAAAGTTGATTAATCTGCACATTATAGCCTCAGTTGCTGCCACATCTGGGTGAAATTCCAAGAAGTAATTTCCACTTCGATTTCGAATTTGAGAGGAATGTGTTAACGGAAGCAGTTAAGGAAAACCCTAACTGGGGTAGACTTGGAATCGAATATGAACCGCCAAAAGCAACTGAGCCAAGACAATCTAATGTATGTGCCTCTTTTTTGTCAACTTTTTCTATAACATTCATATGTACGCTAATTATATTGCATATATGATCAGCCCGCTCATTCGATTCACTTCCCGATTCAATGTGTGTGATGTGGGTGCTTAGTCCTTAGCTTATGACTATTTTCCTATTACAAGCAATCTCTTCTTGATTTCTTGCAATTATGGCGTGTTTGGTTTGTGATCGTGACATTAATTGGCATTCGATTTCAGGGCCCTCACACTGATCCTGTGGTAAGCAAATATATAGCAGCAGGTCTCAGCAGAGAGGCTGTGCCGCTTGCAGTTGCAAATTATGGAGACAATCCTGCCAAGGTAGTATCTTTACTTGTTGGCTTGTTCTTGTAAAGTTTTTAAATATTCAAAATTTCAAATTGAAGAACATATACAAAAGCAATTAAAAGGAAAGAAAGAACACACTATGGCTCCTCTCCTAATGTTCCTCTGTTTGATCACTAATCATGTTTCCTCTACATTAGTGTACAAGCCTATGATTACTCTGTCCATATTGTATGTATATTGTGTTAGGCTAACTCAAAGAATTAAACGAACCTAATAATCGCTCAACTCGTTCCAGGTTAAGGAATTCACCACTGGATTTACCCTTCTGCGAGAAATGGGATTCTCATCTAACAATGTCGGGGATGCCTTAATCATGTACGACAATGATACCGACAAGGCATTGGCTCAACTTATCAATACTCCACAGTAATGACTGTGGAGTATGATCGTATTGCTCCATTAGACAGTTCTTAATATCCAAATCTGCATCAGCTTAGAGAATTATATAGTTGATATGTTGTCAAATTTTCTATATTATGTTTGATGAAAGAGAACCACACAAAGTTCTGCCAAATTAGTTGTACATTACAGATTAAGATACAACAATCCAACTGGCTTGCTAGATTACAGATTAAATATATGGTCACTCCCACCAAATATAGAAGTATTAAAATGCCTAGTATTCAAATCTCCACCTTCCAGAGCAGAACCAAAACGGTCAAGCCACTGAACAGGGCTGGGGCTTTCAGTCTCTTCCACCCATTCTGAAGTCATATCAATGTCATCCAGTTGAAGAGGATCTGCTTCTGAAGAACTTGACTTCAAAGATTTGTTTAGTTTAAGGTTATAATTTATGTAAAGTAGATCATTCAGTGTCTCCTTATCGATCTTGTTGCGCTTCTCAGAATGGGTTTGTTGAGAAGTGCTCCACTGCCTCTCGGAAGTAGAAGTGCTGCAAACTTGGCTGAGTATGCGGATCGCCACCCGTTGTAACGTGGGAGCTGCATCGCCAAACTGCTCCCACCAAATCCCTGCAATTCATTCACATCACCAAATCTTTCCTCAAGGAAGAAATAAGAGTTCAGAGAATAAGAAAGCAGAGCATAAGTTTACCCGGTGAAACGGTATCAATTGCCTCCTTTGCAAGGTTGCAGCCAAACACCCCTTTCCCCCTTGAAAACAACAGAATTTGGTTGGTTAAATCATGCCTATGATCAGGTGTGGGAAGAAGCTTCTCAAGAACTGTGTAAAAGTCTTCCTTAATGGCTGGAAAGAACTTAATCTCTGTATTGTACTGGATGCTAGGGTTAAGATAAGCTGCTGCAGAATGTAGAGGAGAATGAAGGTTGTTCTGCCAATGCTTATCCACCACATCCAAAAAAGTCTTGCATTTGATCTCATCCATAATGTAGTATGTCCTAATAGACTCTTTTGCTCTAGTCATCAATTCGTAAATGAACCCCACGCCCGGCTTCCCTCCCGATACTTCCCTCATTACTTTCAAAAACGGCTCAGATACAGCAACACTCTCTTCTACTGCTCTCCAGAACTCATTATCATCAAGAATGCCAACACAAGTTGATGCTTTAGGCTTGTTTGATAAAGCCGAACTTGTTGAGAATTCCGGACTATTGAACATGTGTTTCAACCTTGACTTCTGTTTCAACGTTGATTGCAGCGAGAGGAAATCTGATACAGAATTTGTAATGCCACTCCTGATAATGTCTTGCCCTCCTGTAAATTTCTTCATCATAAGAAGCATTGAAGAATTATTGTATATATACTTAGACACAACTTGTGCCTGCATTATACACCTACTAATCCAATCTACCTTACTGAACTCCTCCAAGATCCCATTCATGCATTGGGAAGCACAAGGGGTGACAAAAATAGCGCCATAGTTTTGCAGGATATGGTTTGCTAAGCCGGGGCAGTTGAGCTCGTTATCTATGATAACTTGAACTACATTTTCAGGACCAAAATCTTGAATGATTGAGTCGAATAAATCGGAGAGGTACTTTATGTTTTTGTAATATGAAGATGCATCCACTGATTTGTGGAAGAAGGTTCTAGAAGGGGATGAAACTAGGAAATTGATCAGAGCTCTTGATTTGTTGTCTGTCCATGTTTCTGCAATTATAGTGCAGCCAGTCATAGCCCATTCTCTCTCTATATGTTTTGAATGCAAACTCACCTCAGATTTGATCTTTTCCAACCATGATGTCTTCAAAGATTCTGCAGATGGTCCACCAAATTCATTCCCACACTTTCTTACTGCATCAATCATCTGCTGATAAGATGAAGACCGGGCTACGCTGAAGTCCAACCGATTCTCGAAAAAGAAGAGAGCTATACTTCTCTCTGCATTTTCATGCTCACTTCTTGAAGAACACAATGTTGTGGTAGGAGATGCTTCCACATCCATGGGAGCCTTTCCTGCAGAAAGGCTCACAGCAAGTGGAGATTTAAATTCGGGCGACTTTTGCTTCTTAACAGTCGAAGTTTCCTTACTATCCTCCTTTGATAGAATGATTTCCCTTACCCTATCGGCTACATCATCTCTTACTTTGGTGCAGGGATTTACACCTTTACTTGGGAGTCTAGATAAATGATGCTTCAGCCTGCTAATACCACCATTAAGAATTCTTTCACAGAACTTGCATCTTACCTTATTGCCTTCCAACCTATCAGCATATTCCCAGCAAACATCCTTCTCTCGAACCATCGACAACTATTGATCCAGTTTCTCACTCCACACACCTACATTATTCTTTCAATAAACGTTGTCTAACAAGCATTGATTCTTTCAGTGTGAGTCGAATTCCTCCACGGCGGGATGGAGACTGAGAAACTATGTAAAAGTCGAATCAGAATTTCACATAAAATCAAGAAAATGCCGAGAGTTATGATGCAAAACATACTTAGATGCCAATGATTGTAAATGTAGTCCAACAATTCTAAACATTCACCACACTCCTCGTTAAGAAAATTAGAACCAAGAAAAGCTTCAATTCGAATAAGTGGGAAAATGATTTCATTTGCCATCATAAACATACCACGGCAAATGTAGGAACAAAAAACAAACACAAATCTCCCACTCCCCCTCCTAAAGTTCAGAACTTTGTTAAGCAATATATGCCTCTTGCTACATAAATTCTTACGTTCTTTCTCGCTCTAGATTCTAATTGGCTTCCATAGTAACTTAAGATCTCATCTTAATTCTTACCCATCCTCATCGTCTTACACACTCTACATTTGTTAAGCTCGTACAAATCTGCAGTAAATTTGCACATTTACTTAACTCTGTACAAAATAAACAGCAGAAACACAACAGGGTGCAGATTCGATAAAAACCCTAATTTCTCCCCCCTTTTTTCCCCCCAATAAACGAATTAATCGACTTTCAAAAGTAAAATCATCAAACACTTCTTCACTTATTTATCTCGTCACACTCCAACTGCTAGCTGAAAGATTTCATGAACTCAGTAGTATGATTTTCAGGCAGTTCTTATTTTATTTCTCAGAAATAAATTACGAAAATAAGAAGAAGAAAAATATCAGGGGAGAAGTGACGAGAAAGTGAGAAATAGGAGAGATGAAGATGAGGAAGAAGAAAACCTCCGAGGAGAGAAATGCTCGGAAGTTTCGCAGATCTGCAGAGACAGACTCGCCTCATTTCTCGCGATAATTTGATACTACTTCACTTATTTTCCATTTTTCTTTCTTCTCTAAATCTTAGTGTAAATTTAATGCCGATATATCGCGGCTTTATCTGTATACGTGGCACAATTTCGTATTCTTTGTTTTGAATGATTTAAGGTTTTTGGTCTGATATTTAGTTTACTCTATCCTATAAAAAGAGTTTTATTTTTTTTTTTAAATCGTCTCATAAAAATGTCTTACTACTTTTTAAAAAGACAAGCAAAAATATGTGGACTAAAATTAATAAATCAAAAAATCAAACAATATACACTATACAAATTTCTTTTCTTAATTTCCGTATCCCATATAAATAAGACATTTTTATGGGACGAAATGAGTATTTCTTTTAATTTTTTTTGTAGCCGTGTTCGTTTTGTCTAAATAAAGTCCATCTTTTGTCAAATTATCAATTACCAAAACTAACACTTCAAAAAAATAAGGCAAATTGGCACAGATGGTCCCCAATGTTTGCTACTTTGGATGAATTGGTCCCTAATTTTTTTTTTTTAGTTTATTGGTTCCCAATGTTTGCTAATTTGGATAAATTGATCCTTCTGTTAAATTTTAAATTAATTAAGTGTTAATCATAGGGGCATTTATGGAATAAAAGTTTGAGGGACCAATTCATCCAATTTTTAAATTAAACTTAATTTTTTTTTAAATTCTGATTTTTTCGGAAAATAAATTAATTTTTCAAATAATTTTTTTAAAAAAAATTATTTTTTTCAACTAATTTTTTTTCGTTTTTTTTCAAATATTTTTTTTGCTAAACGAAAAAATTTAATTAATAATAATTTTAGGGACCAATTCATCTAAATAATTTTTTGAATTAATTTTTTTTCAATTATTTTTATTTAAATAAAAATTAAGTAAATTTAGATTAACTAATAATTTTACGTTTGACGGTGAATGAGGAGAGCGGGTCAACACAACGGTTGGGGAATCTATTCATTATTAAAAAAAATTGAAAAAAAAGTTAATTCAAAAAATTAATTTAAAAATTGGATGAATTGGTCCATAAAACTAGTACTAATAGTTAATTTTGTAATAAATTTTTTCATTACGAATCTTTTTTTAAAAAAAATTATTTGATAAAAAAATTATTTTTCAAAAAATATTATAATTTTAAAAAATATCTTTAAAAAAAATGAAAAAAAAATTAGTTGAAAAAAATTATTTTTCAAAAAATATTATAATTTTTAAAAATATCTTTGAAAAAAACGAAAAAAATTAGTTGAAAAAAATTAATTTAAAAAAAATTATTTGAAAAATTAATTTATTTTCTGAAAAATATCATAATTTAAAAAAAAGTTTAAAAAAAATCAAGTTTAATTTAAAATTTGGATGAATTGGTCCCTGAAACTTTTATTTCATAAATACCCCTATGATTAACACTTAATTAACTTAAAATTTAACAGAATGATCAATTTATCCAAATTAGCAAACATTGAGGACCAATAAACTAAAAAAAAAAATTAGGGACCAATTCATTCGAAGTAGCAAACATTGGGGAACATTTATACCAATTTGCCAAAAAATAATTCCACTATAACACTCTTTTAAAAATAATTCTTAAGTCTTGTTTTTGTCGCATACTCACTTATTTACCAAATGAATATATATAAATGAAAAATATTTTTTTTTATTTAATTTTATTAAACAAGTTGAGGAACAAAATAAAACTACGTTATTTTATTTAGAAAATACGAAAAAATAAAAGTTCCTTTTTGTCAGTTTACCCATTCGTCATGTAACATTTTCAAATTACAGATAAAAGCAAATAAATTATTGTGTTGGAATTTAGTTTAAAGTGAACTTATAAAATAGTCTTCCAAAAAAAAAATTTGATCCCATAGAGGAAAGTAAATCATATACTTTTTAATTGACAAAATAAAAGATTAATAAAAAATCGGTTTTTCGCACTATTGTAAATGCAACGTCTACATTGCTTTTTTATTGCACCAATGTAACTAAACCCTCTAATCTCTATTTCACAACTTATCCTCACGCAAAAAAAAAAAAAATGAAGTATATTTTTTGAATTTTTTTTTATTTTGCTCGAAATTCAAGTAAATTTAACTGAAATTGAAAATGCAGTAGGCATTGGTTGTTAGAATCTATATAATCTGTCAAACACAATCGAACACAAACACATGAAAATGGAAATAGAAAAATGCTAACTTGAATAATACACAAATAGAACCAAGCCAAGTCGAGAGAAGCTCTATATTCGAAAGGATAAATTCTTTGATAGTGCTCTCGATGTTGCAGGCATCACTGCCGCGATACAACAAGCTTCTATGAACTTGGACGGATGGCAAGCACAAAGCTTTGAACTTAGAGCTAATACGAGATGATGAGAAATGCAGGGGCGGATGTAGGGGTGGGCTGGGCTGGGCTCCAGCCCAGTGCAACCCCGGCCCAGAAACTACATTTACCCGGTCCAAATTTATTTTTTACATATTTCAATTTTCACCCTGCATCAAAGACAAATGATTTGCAAATTTATTATAATTGAAACCCATTTCAACACAAATTCTAATTTGCAAGCCCAAATCCCAAAATCTAATTTTGGCATCCCCATTTTTCGTGTCGATGCCGAATTTTATGTGTAAATTTTACGAAAAAAATATTTCGTATTTTATGAAAATTTAATATATTGAAGCGAATTTAAAAATATATTAGTTCAATGGCCCAACAACAACTAAATTAAAATGTCCAACAACAACAATTAAATTAAATGGTCCAACAAGTCAACAACAATAATCTTATACAGCGAGAATTGAGATATAATTCAGAGGATAGTGAATTAACGACACTTCAGATGACAGAGGAGGGATTAAGGAGCGAGAGTTAAGCAGACCGTATCCTAGGTGTTCGGAGTCCTTACTCTTGACTTCCTTATACTCATTGTTACATTATCTTTTGTCTAAAAAAAAAATTTCGGGGGCTTCGCCCCCGAACCCCAAATAAGTCTCGCATCCCCCCTCTATAAATCTTAGTTCCGACCCTATAGACCCCCCCCAGTATACATTTCTAGATCCGCCCCCGGAGAAATGATTCTTGATGTGTACAAAATGTCATGTTTCCGACTCCTACTTTTTTAGGCTTTCCACCTTGGAGGATTAATGCCATTACATTACCATAATCATAGAGTTAGTGGATGTCAGTAACAAGATCATGCACGGTCATGAAAGCAACAAATGAATTATGGAGAAGTTATTAAATTCAAATGCTATATTATATTAGTGGACCAATATCACATAAAAATGATATAGTTCCAAAATGGCATAACAAAGTCCAATCTCACCCCCAAGGCCCACTAAACAAGCCCACTTCAATTAATTTATACTTTGCGTGTTTAATTTCGAGATCTATTTCTCATTTATCAGAAATTGGAGTTGAGAAACGAAACACTCTACGATCATCTATTCAAAATGTAATTCGATGTTGTATATTTTATTTCGATAAACTATCACCTTTAAAGGTCCGAATGGCGGAAAAGTTGCAAACTGTGCAATTATTTTTTGCATTATTGAGCAGATTTTCTAACAATAGTTCGGTTCCCTTCCAAGTCAATTCTTGCTTATTTATTAACCATGAAAAAACACTTAGCGATTAGGGCGGCACATAACACTAAAACAATTAGTTTTTCATGTATGTCATATGCATTTGCTTAACTGTGATTCATCAATTGTAAGAATGATATGAATCTTACAGCAATTGAACATAGATTTTCAAAACTCCCCTTTTTAGATATTTGACTAGAACTCGAAAATGATCGTATGCATGATCTATGGTTGACCATTCTCAAATTTGATCATTTTAATGGTTGGTGGATGGCTGAGACTGGAAGTTTCTGGTTGTGTATCAGAGGTGAGAGCGCTTGTTTTTATTTGAATTTACGTTGATTTTTCCATATTTTTGGGAGAGATGTTATTTTTTCTTATGCAAGACATTCTTGTGTAAGGTGAAAGATTTAGCAAATCCCAGAAATCAATATTGTTATAAGAAGAGTCAATGAATGTGGAAGGAGAAAGAGAGGAGATGGGAATCAAGCTACTCGCTTCAACAATTACTCTGTGCTTATTAGCAAGTGCAGAGCCTCTTGAGGACAAGCATGCTTTACTCGATTTCATCCGAAACACTACTCATTTCGACGAGGTTGAATTGGGATGAGAGAAGTTCTGTTTGTGATAATTGGACTGGAGTCACTTACAATCATCATCACTCAAGAGTCATAGCTCTTGAACTCCCAGCCGTTGGATTCAAATGCAGATTTCCTAGTAACACTCCTTCTCTTGAAATCTTGAATTTGAGGTTAATGTAGGCCTTTCCCTTCTGAATTCTTGAAGCTCAAGAACTTGACTTGTCTTTATCTTGATTCAAATTTCTTTGAGGGCCCATTGCCATTGGATTTCTCTGTTTGGGGGAAGCTTTCATTCTTGAATTTGTCCAACAATAGGTTTAGTGGGATGATCCCATCTTCAATCTTGAATTTGACATATTTGAAAGTGTTTGATTAGTCCAAAAACAATCTTACTGGCCTTGTCTCTAAGTATCTTCAAAACTCTTCCTCTCTCCCTTCTGCAGGAGACATCACCATCCATCTAAGTTTACTCACCTTGATATCATTCTTGCAATTGTCTTTGGCGGTTCTACAATGTTTCTTGCAATTGGATTCCTCTTGATTCTCACCTATGGAAGGAGAAAGTGTTGTAAAACAGAGAGGGCAATGGATGGGATTTGTTCTCATATCGCGATAGGGACCGAAGGGTCATTTTCTTCGAGAGCTCTACGGATGCTTTCGACCTAGAGGATCTCTTGAGAGCTTCTGCTCACATGCTCGGGAAGGACACATTCGGAGCTACGTCTAGGGCTTCTCTAGACGACGTATCTACACTTGTTGTGAAGAGATTGAACAAGGTGGCCGTCGGGGAGGAAGGATTTCGAGCAGCAGGTGGAGGCGGTCGGAAGCATCAAGCATGATAATGTGGCTCCCTTGAAGGCTTATATTACTAGTGTATGACTTCTTTGATCAAGGGAGTGTGTCAAAATTGCTCCATGGTATGTTTTAGTGGTTTACAAATAGGCCCGTTTCATTTTCTTGATTTTTCTTGCATTGTTTAGGATGTGTTTTTGTTTGATTTTCTTGCAGGTGGAAAGAAGGGTGGTTTAGGTAGGGAAAGAAGATTAAAGATTGTTATAGGTGTTGAAAAGGGCGTTGCTCATATCCACTCTCAATATAATAAAATGCTTATTCATGGCAATGTAAAATCATCAAACATTTTCTTTAATAAAGAGGAATATGGTTGTGTGTGTGAACTCGGCCTAGAGGCGTTGGTGGGCCCAACCCAGAGTATCCGTTCGGGGTACCGGGCCCCGGAGGTGGAGGTGACCCGGTCATCGGATGTATATAGCTACGGAGTGGTCTTGCTCGAGCTCCTCACGGGGAGGTCACCAGTATGATGCACTTCAAGCGGTTTTGTACGGTGGTTGAAGTCCGTGGTGTGTGAGGAGGGAACGGGTGAAGTGTTTGATGTGAAAGTGTTGGAGAACCCTAATGTGGAGGGGGAAATGGTGGAGATGCTAAGGATTGGGCTGAGCTGCGTGGCGGAGAGGGCGGAGGAGAGGCCGGAGATGGTGGATGTGGTGAGGATGGTGGAGGAAATAAGATCTCAGTCCACTTCTGAATGACATTGGATCCTCTTCGGTTTCAAACTAGATTTTTGGTCGTTTAATTCAATTACGAAGTTTTTGATTTTGTGTACTTTTGTTTCTAATATTTGTTAGTGTGAGACTTGTATTTTATTTCCCCTAAAAAAAAAAAGACTTGTATTTTATTTGATTTGACATTATATAAAATAATATTATAGTGTCAACTACAAAATGTTTGTAAAATGTTTGGAAATCCTTGATGCTAATTTGTCAATTAAAAATTCCATAAACTATTATCTATCTAAAAATTATGAATTTTATGAAAATCTTAATGTACTATATCAGATACTCCAATACACGATACTTTCATTATCTCTCAACCTTAATTAAATTAGAATTGATATAGTCTCTTAGTTCCCTTTGACTTGTCTAATTTATTTTCGTTATGGAGATTAAAATGAGTGAGTGATAGGTTGTATGTAGATGAGTGGGTCCACGAAAATAAATGTAAGTTTGTGTAGTAAATATTTTTCTCTATAAACAATGAGACAAATAAGTGAGCCAGTTCAAAAAGAAAAACGAGATAAATCGTGAGGATAGGGACTAGGGAATACTAGATTTAACCTAAATTTCATGCGTAGGTACAATTTCTTTCTCATTATATCCTTGAACCTGATATTAATATATTAAATTAAGATTAATATATAGATTTTAAATTCTCTGAAAATAGTAATTAATAATTACTGTATGTTGAAATAAGACCTTCGTTATTTAGGGTTGATTCCTATTAGGATAACCCTTTCCCTAATTATATTTATTTATAGGGTCATTATTTATTTATTTTACTGAAAAACTAAAAGAAGAAAAAGACTAGAATCGGAAACCCTAAGTCCATCTCCGCCGCCTTCCTTATCTATAAACTATTCCTTCCGACTTCTTCCGTTTAATCTCTACGGAGATTGTCTACGATCTTAATTACACCCGCAGCCGCCGCTTGATCTGCCGATAGTTTGGGATCTTCGATTTTCTGGAACCGGATAGCACCGGCGATCTAGGGTTTCGACTATAGAATTATAAACTGTAAGCCGTTCATCCACAGATCTCGATTCTAATTTCTTTTTTCTTAATTTATTGGTGAATTGATGATAGGTTTATCTTAGCGGTTCGATAAAGTTGTGGTTTTTATGCGAATTTTTGTAACTTATCCTTGATGTAAAAACTGAATCGGATCTGATGAACTTTAATTGGTGGTTTGTGTGAAGATTATTTGATTTTTATTTCTCTTTCTGTTATTATCATTTTATTTGATTAGATTCTTTCTGGCTTAAAATCATAGGTTGGTTTTTAATTGGATTGATTAGACATTGCCGTAATGGGTAAGAAGAAGTCAGATGAGGGTGGTGCTGGAACGAAATCCAAGCAGGGTGGTAAGGAGAAAGTCGCTGCAGTTTCTGCAATTCTTGCGAGTATGGATGTAAAACCAGATAAGCCAAAGAAAACCGGTGCCTCTAGTAAACACAAGCCAAAAGCTGCTCCTAAACCGGCGTCATACATTGATGGCATAGACCTTCCTTCATCCGACGAAGAGGATGATGCTTTGGGGTCTGGGGATGAGCAGTCAAGCCGGCAGAACAGAAATATTGCAAGGCCTCTTGAGACAGGTCTAAGTGGAAAAGAGTTAAAGAAACGTGAAAAGAAGGACGTGCTTGTAGCTCAGGCTGTAGAGGCGGCCAAGCAGGAGGCTCTCAGGGATGATCGCGATGCTTTTACCGTTGTAATTGGGAGCAGGGCTTCTGTACTTGATGGCGAAAATGAGGCTGATGCCAATGTCAAAGATATTACAATTGAAAACTTCTCTGTTTCGGCTCGTGGGAAAGAGCTATTGAAAAATACTTCAATAAAGATATCTCATGGAAAGAGATATGGACTGGTAGGGCCGAATGGGATGGGTAAATCTACCCTGTTGAAGCTTCTTGCTTGGAGAAAGATACCTGTGCCCAAAAACATTGATGTGCTTCTGGTGGAACAAGAGGTCGTAGGTGACGATAGAACAGCTCTTGAAGCAGTTGTTTCAGCCAATGAAGAACTCATCAAGCTTCGACAAGAAGTTGCTTCTTTGCAGGAGGGATCAAGTATGTCCGCTGGTAATGGTTCGGAAGAAGATGAAGAGAATGATGTGGGAGAGAAGCTCTCTGAATTGTATGATAGGTTGCAGTTGATGGGATCAGATGCTGCTGAGGCTCAAGCTTCCAAGATTCTTGCTGGGTTGGGTTTTACTAAAGATATGCAGGGTCGTGCTACGCGGTCATTTAGTGGTGGTTGGCGAATGAGGATTTCACTAGCCAGAGCACTTTTTGTGCAGCCTACTTTGTTGCTGTTGGATGAGCCTACGAACCATCTTGACCTTAGGGCTGTTCTGTGGTTGGAAGAATACTTATGCAGGTGGAAGAAAACTCTCATTGTTGTCTCCCATGACCGCGATTTTCTAAATACTGTCTGCAATGAGATTATCCATCTCCATGACTTGAAACTCCACCTTTATCGCGGAAACTTTGATGATTTCGAAAGTGGGTATGAGCAGCGCCGCAAGGAGATGAACAAGAAGTTTGAGATTTATGACAAGCAGTTGAAAGCTGCTAAGAGATCTGGCAGTAGAGCTCAGCAAGAGAAGGTCAAAGATCGAGCCAAATTCAACGCCTCCAAGGAAGCCTCAAAGAGTAAGGGTAAAGGCAAGGTTGATGAGGATGAGACTATAAAAGAGGCACCAACAAGGTGGAGGGATTACACAGTGGAGTTCCATTTTCCTGAGCCTACCGAGTTAACTCCACCACTTTTGCAGCTAATTGATGTTAGCTTTAGCTACCCAAATCGCGAGGACTTTAGGCTCTCTGATGTGGATGTCGGTATTGATATGGGGACTCGTGTAGCCATTGTTGGACCCAATGGAGCTGGGAAATCAACCTTGCTCAACCTTCTTGCTGGAGATTTGGTTCCAAGTGAAGGTGAAGTGAGGAGAAGTCAGAAATTAAGGATAGGGAGATACTCACAGCACTTTGTGGATCTCTTAACAATGGGCGAAACCCCGGTTCAGTATTTGCTTCGGTTACATCCAGATCAAGAAGGGCTGAGCAAGCAAGAGGCAGTTAGGGCAAAGCTGGGTAAGTTTGGACTTCCCAGCCACAACCACTTAACTCCTATCGCGAAACTATCTGGTGGGCAAAAAGCGCGAGTCGTTTTCACTTCCATATCAATGTCAAAGCCGCACATCCTACTACTAGATGAGCCTACTAACCATTTAGATATGCAAAGTATTGATGCATTGGCTGATGCTCTTGATGAGTTCAGCGGTGGAGTCGTGCTTGTGAGCCACGACTCGAGGCTTATATCGCGTGTTTGCGAAGATGAAGAGAGGAGTGAGATATGGGTGGTGGAGAATGGAACTGCTGAGGTTTTCCCAGGTACATTTGAGGAATACAAGGAGGAGCTTGTCAAAGAGATCAGAGCTGAGGTGGATGATTGATTTGGCTTTGGTGTTTGGATTCTTGAAGAAATAAAAGAAGACAATTTTACTGAATTTTGATGAGTAATATTGAGTGGTTTTTTCTTTGTTAGTATAGTTGGAGCTTATTTATTTTGAGGTATAGATAATGACTTGTCACTGTTACTTTGTACTACTATTATTTTCATAATTTTGACTCTGTTCTTGTTTCTATTTTGGGTTACATTTTCACATTCAAAAGTTCAGAAATGAAATTTCTTAGGATGAAGTTGAAAGACAGATATGTCGGTAAGGCATGACTTAGAGACTAAGCAAGTTAACATCATTATTTATTTATTTATAGACGTGGTTGTCAGCAATCCATATAAAAAATTCATTTTTCTTTTGTTTAAAATTATATTTTAATTTTTGATGACTTTTAATTAATTAAACTTTACATTTATGAAGCTACTTTTTTAAATAGTAGTTATAATTTAATATATGTAATAAAAAGGAAAACTGTTATTTATGTTCAATAGAGTAAATTTATACAAATGAACGAATTTCCGTAAGATCTTTTATGGTGGCATAAAGAACTCAATTTTTTGGATATTTAAATATATTAAAACATCTAGATATACAATTTATGTTTTGGATTATCAATATATTTGTGTGATTTGTTTCAAAAATTATAAAAATGTAAGATTTTTATAAAATTTCTTCTAGAATTTTTATTATCTATAACAAATTAAATAATTTAGCGGAGCTGATTGTATATTTAGACGGCTAAGTGTAAAAAAATACTCCCACTGCTTAATGGAGCTGATTATATTTTTTTAAATCTCCTAAACCATTAGTGGAGCTGATTGTATATTTAGTGGAGTAATATTTTAGGAGATTTAATGGTTTTAACCCGAAAAGAATTAGTTTGAGAAATACTTATATTTAAAAATTATTCTCTCCACTTGTTTTATTTTTGTTTTTAGGTTGTCTCGGTTGATTTATCTTGTTTTTTAAATTGAAAAATAATTACTACATAATTTATTTATTTTTTGTGAGCTACCTCTTTACATACAATCACTCATTCATCTTAATCTTTGTACCGAAAAGAAATAAGACAAGTCGAATAAGACGGAGGAAGAATTTTGGTAAATTGGGTCGTAATTTCGTCCACTGCTTTCCCAGTTCCCACGGTCAACTAGACAGCTTGCAAGTGCAGAAAGTCTCTGCCGACATGCATCTTTAAATAGAGAGAGTAAACTCATCAGTCATTACCAATTACGTAATTAAGTGAGTCATTAACGATGCCTAAAGTGTACGATGATTGGGAGAGGCTGGTCCGAGCCACCATCCGGAGAGAAGAGATTTGGCAGCTCTGTCACGAGCACTCGCGGACTCCCAGCGGCGGCTCCACCGCCTCCGGCACCAGCCCCGGTTCGAACTCTCCCAGGAGTTCGAGAAACCGCGTCTCGCCTTTGAATGATCAGGGCGGAGCGGCGGAGGTGGTTCCGCCGAGTCGACCCGTTTTGGCCGGGACCGGATCGGGACTGAGTCGGGGGAGTACGAGTTTGGATGTGATTCGGACTCCGGATCGGAGTGGGAATGAGTTGAAGAAGGAGAAGTTGATTAAGAGAAGTAAGTCGAGACTGCGTTTGGATCGTTGGATTTGGAAGCGATGGATTTCGAAAGCGTTTTAGGCCGTAGATTTGTTTTGGGTGTGGAGTGACGATGTAGTCACTAATAAGTTGGAGTGAAGAGTAGAAAGAATTGCGAAGGCAATGAATTATTTGTTCTTTTTTCTATTCATTTTAATAATAGGAATATCAAATTGCAATTTCAATCAACTCACAACCCAAACTTAAATTATACTAGCACATCGTATAACCGTGTTATGCACGGTGTTGTAATCATGCCCAATGACTTTAGAAAGTCTTATTTTTGCAAATGCTCAAATGTTTATAATTCACAACAATCAAGCCAATTGTTTGTATAGTAAAAGAAAGAACTTCTCAAATCGTATCTCAAAAGTTAATTTATAAGAGACTTGCTTAAGGAAATAAAAAAAATGAAAGCTCGTTTAGTTGTTCGAAAAATAAAGTTGTAAGAGACTATGATTTTGCGGAATATGATTAAGTAGAAAATAATTCAGGAAAGTAATAGTTGGTTCATAATAACTCGCCTTGAATTTGCGATGCAATCTCGTAAGCATGAGGGTTCAAAAGGAGATCCCTTATGTACCTATGATGAAAAAGAAAAGTATGATATGCATCAATATGAGATTCAAAATCACATGAACAAAAATCTCAACGTATGAATGATACAATTCACAGTCTTTTTATAATGTATAGGAATGTGGATTACATCCATAATCAACTTATCACATACACAATTCAACGGGAGTAGAACCTTGATTAAACATGGGATTCCTTCTGTTGGAAGAGCACCTAACAATACATGGTATAAAGATACTTAATCAATCAACTAATTTCTGCATAAGTTCCTTTCCACCAAATGAAGCCAAGATGCAATTTTTTCAAATAATCTCTATTCAAATGAAAGATTTTCCATATTTTCCTACGCAATAAAAAAGATTGATGTAGCCTTACAAATTGATCAAACCAATCAAGTTAAGAAAATGAAGCATGGAGCCACTGAAATACCGATTTGTGTGGCTGTCCCGAGGTACAAGGGACTTGGCCTATTTTCCGGGGCAACTGTAACATTTCTGAACGTGACGTCATCTTCGAGGCCGTAGAGCTCTTTCACCTGAAATAATACAAGTTAACACATAATACGAAATAAGATTGCAGGTACGTACACCAAGAAGGAATGCTCAAACTGAGACCTTGTATAAAAGCTCCTTCACCGGATCGCCATTAAACCATTCAAATTGTCTAGCATTGCATTCTCCCCATAACAGTCCACCTTCACCTAATTCTCCCCAGCGACAAGTTCCTATTCATTTTTACAGAATAAAATGTAGATTTCAGTGCGAAAAGTAACCAACCAATTAAATGAATAAGAATTCCTAAGTAACAATAGTCAGGTAACTATTGTATACAAGACGTTGTGGAACATAAAGGGACACCACTTGCATTATTTTCTATTATATTCGTATTTACTAAGTGGCACGAGGGAGGTTGCTTGAAGTGAAGAGATATTATAAACCTGAAGAATTGTACCGCAATGATGTATGGAGGAACAAATGATGGCACCGAGAAGTACGGAGTTTGGTAACCAAGGCTTCTTCAGTCAGATTATCCTTGGCCGAATAAGTCTTCATTGTCTCAAGCACCGAAACCATACAATATCACTTAGCCGACCGAGATATCCCTAGAGCCAAAAAAACAATTTTCATGTAAAATAATGTAAAAATGGAATATGCAAATAGTCATAAATCCACTTGCTTTTACCTACTATAGGCATTGGGTCAGGAAAATCCAAATCATGATCGTCTCCAATGAGTCCAAACACGTAAGGACTGCCAGGATGAGCATGCCTGAAAACTCATAAATGTTAGACATATAATATAAATGTACTAAAGGGTTTAAAATATAATGAAAATTTGTATGAACGATCAAAATGCATGCCAAACAAGCTGAAATGTGAACTTAGATTAAAATAAATTATGAATTAGAAAAAATTATGTGTAAAACAGATAGATCAAATCAATGATGAAAGGGTACTCTTATGTCCACTCAATACAAGGAAACGGAAATGAAACAACAAACTAAGTAAAATCAATAATCAAGTTAAAGTAAAAAAAATTACCTAGTTATGAAACGACTTTTACGTGTACGAGCGTGAGTTGGACCCTGAACTTCCTCCACTATGCACTACGAAATTGAAAAACAAAACCAAAGAAAAATTGTCCATCACATTTGCAAATTTTCAAAACAATCAACTATATATAATCATTTTCTCCTTTCTAGGATGCAAAGTTATAAGGCATAAATGCATTATTAGGCCAAAGCATTAAACAGGGCACAATACTCACAACAGAGAAGCCATTACGGGTCAGATCATCCAACGTCTGTCGTAAATTCTGCAGGAAAATTTAAAAGCAGAGTAAAAAATGGAGCCAAATTTAGAAACTAGTAGAATATGACAAGAGCATCAAGCCTGGATTTTTATAAATATCAATTCATTATTGCAAATAACATTTTTACACGCCCTATTAAGAGCAAAAAACACATGTGAAATCAGATACCACAACAGGGCTGTCTGAACGTAAACCACCAAAAGGATTCAACCCGGCATATTCCACAAGGATTCAGGCATCAATACCAATAGCCTCATAAAAATCTCCTACCTTGAATTGATAAAAAAGTGGTGAGATTGAATATCAAAAGTTGGCCATCATATTACTAAAGTATGTGTCAACGAGAATGAATAACGAATTCAAAACTCAAATGTGCAGAAATGAAACAAATGGCGTACATAGGTGGAGAAAAATCATATAGACATACTTTGCATAGTAAAACTTCACGCGGGAATTTTGACTTGAATTGCAACATTTCCGAATTAAGGTTTCCTTCTTTGAGGCTACAATATAAGCAAGAAAGAAATTACCAAATATGCTTCATATCATTAGTGTCATAATAGTTTTTCCAAGCTGTCAATAGTTCATGATTGACATTAATTTGCAACAGTAGACAAAAAGAAATGCAAATAAAAACTCGTGCTACGGAAAATTTAATATCTATTTACACCAGATGATATAACAACAGAAATGCAGCAATCAAACAATAATATACAAGCAGTTGATACTGTTATTCGAAGATAAGAAAGCCCCGTATTCAATTTTGTCTTCGGAGAATCAGCAAGAGCTATAACACAAAGGTATAAAGCAGCATACGAGAGATATGGATGCACGTAAAACAAATCAAATTTTCCCGTACAATTGAGTTTGCAACAAGGAGAACAGTAGTAAGAATAAGCACAGCGAGAACGACTTCATTATTATTTTTGCTTCCTTAAGGCAAGATTTGTAGTAATAGATTGATGAATAAGTTAATGAAATAAGAATCAAACATTCGCTTTGGACCCATAGATTGTAGGGTTTACCTTCCATTCTTTAAGGAACTATCAACACCCAACAAATTCGAAAACGTTAGCCGCTTGACCAGTTGAACTGAAGAAGGCTTCCTGCACATTTCCAGTCTCTGAAATAAGAAACACAGTCCAATTAGACTTGCAAGAATATAAGAAAATCTCCACAATAAGAAGTAATACTGTGTGGAAAACTGAATATCAAACCTCCTTCCAACAGACAACATGAACATAATCTTTCTCCTCCAATGAGACTTTCGATTGTTTGATCTTCTTCAAAGTTTTTGTATGAAGCTTTCTCTCTCTAAAGCAAGAGACGTTTCTTCTTATGAATTGGCCAACGATTTCGGAATAATTTCAAAAATGCCACCGCAACAAATTACAAAGGAAATAGAACGATGGCATAATAGCAAATACACAAAATGAAGGGGTATTTCCGAAATTTCATTGGAAGATCGGCAATTGTAGTGAGCATCATCCATCCCTCTATTAAATGTGGGTAGTTTATACATTGAAATTACAGTAATGTCATCCGTTTAGATGTTTGAAGAAAATCTACTAAAAAAGGCTGATATCGAAGTGGAAAATAATTCGTTGAGTAGATCAGGTACATTTGAGTTGCTGGTGTTAGAAATTTGTAAGGTATAGGTAGATAAATAAATAAAAAAGCTATATATTTCATTTGATACCATTTTTTATATGCAATAATAGGCCTATACGTATTCTTAATAGATCCCCTATAACTTTTCAACCAATAATTTCATATTAAATAACTTGATAATAAATAAATAAATAATAATAATTAAATTACTCATCCATCAAATGTACTTTTCAAGTACTTAGGTTCAATCTGTAACAAATTGGAGGATTGATATGCACTCAAGAACGCATAGGGGTTGATTATCCTACTAATTTGCAATTTGCATCCGGTTATAAATGCTCTTATTAGTATAGAAAAGATCACTTTATAAAATGACCCAAATATGTACAATAGTGCAACATCATTCACGGAAAAAGTGAATTAACGACCCCAAATTTCTCTCGTCATACGTAAAAACACAAACTGATACTAATAATGGTGAAGAGGCCAAAGGAAAGCTCCCATGGCGAACTTCCTTTTCTGATCAGGTGAGCCGATGATCGGAAGGCCATACTCGTAGAGAAGGCGGTTGAGCTTCCACTCCGGCATGGAGTTATAGTCCTCCGCGGTGTATTTTAGATAGTGAAAAAGCATCTCAAAGTGCCCACCAACCCTGCTCATCTTCTCCGGCCATTGGCCGCTGCCACTTCTCGCCACCGTATAGTGATCCATGTATCTTCTCTGCTTGTGTTTCTTGCCTGTTCAAGAAAACATATGTTGGTGTGTATTTATACAGAAGGGTTTGCGTAGAGAAGATGAGTTCTTGAAAATATTCAGCAGATATTCTGGGAATGAGGGAATTAGTCCATAATCTTATAAACGTGTACAGAGTAGAAGTGGTGCAAATGTAATGCCAACATAATTAAATAAGTGTTAGGTGGGATTGAAAGACTAAATCTCTACAACTGTAGAATTAATACTTATGCCCTAATAAACAATCCATCTCAAGAAAGCACCTCTCTCTCTCTCTCTCTCTCTCACTCACACACACAGACACACACAAAAGGAGCATCTTCTTGAAGCTCTGCTCTTAATTGCAGGGATTTATCAGTGCCTATCTCTCTCTACCTCTCTCTCTCTCTCCCATTATGTATGTCAACTTTCTCTAACATTTAGGAATAACCCAACGGTTACTACTCCTTCCTGGCCTAGCCTTATCCATATATCCAACATGGATGCTGATTCTCTCTCCCTAATTGTCCTTCTATTCCTCTTCATAAATATGTATTCAAGCATAATTATTCTGTCCTACTTGCTCATTAAAAAGGAACATATATTGGCTTTCAACTTTATGGGATAATAAGAAGTAAACATATCAGCGAAGGCTTTCATGAAGCTCAAGCATACAAATGGACCAACAACTGGCCTTCTACTGTTAATAATACAAGGCTTATACAAAACCTATTCTTTCAAATTACGTACAGTTATTACATGTATAGTCATCGTCATTATTCCTGCAAGCCTCAGTAGATAATAAAGAACACTACGATTAGACTTTAAAAATCAGCACATTTGTCAAGTTCGTCACATTATTTCTAAAACAGTATAAGATGATGTATAGCTATGTGAATCCACATAAGGAAGCCAAAGCAAAGTGGTATAATCACCAGATTTGGAAGTATTTAAGTTTCAAGACAAATAGTAGTCTCCACTATGGATCAGTGGGAAATTAAGTATAATTAACAAAAACAATGCACAGCCAAACACCAGCTTGTAAGATAATTTTAACTATTAATCATGCAAGGTGATGTTGAGTGACATATTCCCACATACTAGGGGATAAAAACGAATGGATTTCATAGTTGGATTACCAATCTTTATTAAATATGCACAATTATTTGGCATTGATTAGAGAGAGAGAAATCAGATTAGTGGCCTGACCTTTAGCTCTGTTCTTTTAGCCCGTAGACTGAACCACCATTTCAAGTTTTCAACCAACTGAATTTATAAGATAGTTAAAATAAAAAATCATACATGATAAGCATATTCTAGAAGAATCAATGTAGAGTATGGTATTCAAATTGAACACCAATAAAAACAAGGCTTAAACACAAATGCACATTGCATAACCATGAGCATCAGCATATATTCAAGATTCTTTAGCAAATAGTCATTCCCATAAATCTGATTCCATAAAGAGAACATCTTCATAAAATATCTGACCACTTCACCTCACTTCCATCCCTAATTAGCATCATGGCAGTCAAAAAAGAGAATAAGTATGTAGATCAGATAGTCTTTTAGCCATTGAACTATCATACTCAACAAACTTTCGAAATGCAAGAATTTGGTTCTAATCCCACCTAAGAGATTCAATCTGGGATGCTATAGTACTATGTTATGATACACATACAAGCATCATTAAATGTAAGATTATTAGGAAACTGCAGAATCAAGGTAGAAAATGCATCCAAGAATATTAATTTATAGAATATAGCATTGAGTACATAGAATTTTATTGGATAGTTGAGCAAGAGGCATAAAACATGGAAGACAACAGAAATATATGAGAGATCACCATCATAAAAGTGATCTTTTTCATTAGGAGCTGCTTTTTTCCAGTAAATGGACATTTTACATGCATCATTGTAACAGCCCATGTTGACTGCTACATATTGACATTACAATAATACATTAACAGAAAATCTTTAAATTAACCATAAAAGTAGATGTAAAAATATGATAGCTCTGAGCTCTTGATTCCAAATACAGAATACTCCACACAACTGTTATATTGGTTATGGGCATAAAGTAGCCACAAAGCTCCCATTTTTATTTTTTTTTGGTTTCTACTCACCATTTAGAGAAAGATAAGAAACTAGAATTAAAAAGACTGCCCAATTGTTATAAGTTGGAAGTGGAAGTCTTGTAGCATCTTCCACTTGCAACAGAACCAGAATGGTAACTTATTCCTTTTATATATTTCTCTGGTTTGTCACTTTCCAGCCCAATTCTTATTAAGAGACACTAAAATTATTTTGAAACATTTACATCAAACAAAAATCCTTAATCATGTAAGAATTCGGTTTTTCTTTTCTTTTCTTTTTTCATGTCATTTTTATGTAGATTATTTTGCTCCACAAGTTGACTGGGATGCAGACTGCTCCGCTCTTATTCCTACAATTATCTGCATTTTATTCTCCTTTCCACCTTTCTTTTCACTATATATACCTGTCTTCGGGATAATTAGCATTTGAAGAGGAACAATAATCAGCATTACTACTTCGTAAGTAAGTTCTACAGCAGCACCGAAAGATATGGAAGAGAAACTTCGTATAGCAGTAGGCATTATGGGTAAACTTTCTCTACCCCTGACTCTTCAATCTTCTCATTAGATATGGAACTTTTTTCTATAGCATTGACTTTTAAACTTCTTTGATGTTTGTTACAGGGAATGCAGCCTCTATGCTGCTTTATGCTGCACCAATGTAACAAAAAACTCTAAACTCTATTCTATTTCACAACTTATCATAAACCAAATTATTATCAAACTCATTTTATAAAACAACCAAGTTTTCATGCATAAACTGATTATATGCAGCAATCCTACTTATGTTCTGATCTTGACATACGTCCAATATCTGCAGATTAACTTTCTCAAAGGTGATAAGGAAAAAAAACACTGCAGAGTATTCATGCGTGCCATATATCATGGCCCTATTGAACTGTTTTCTCTACACTTGGTATGGCTTGCCAGTTGTCAGTTATAAGTGGGAAAACTTTCCTGTGGTCAGCATTAATGGATTAGGAATTCTTCTCGAGCTGTCTTTCATACTAATATATTTCTACTTTGCTTCAGTCAACGGAAAGGCAAGTAACTTCACAAAAATAATAAGCATTTAACATCCTGTAATATATCAGTAACCTTTCTTTCCTTCTTCATCATTTTCACTTTATATAGAGAAATAGTAAAGATTATCTTGCATGTTGCAAAATGAGTTCCTTTTTCTTGAATTTAACTGCTAAGGTTCAATTTATGCCACAGTAACAAGTATTTTCGTCCCAGCAAAAATGTAACTGTAGACTGGTTAACTGTCCTTATGAATTCAACTTCGTGCAAAATTTCGTGAATAGAATGTTAGTACTTAGTAGGAAGACGAGCATTACTAATATTCAGCTTTAATGAAATAACAGAAGAAGGTGGCGATGATGACTCTACCTGTTCTCCTGGTGTCCTGTTCAGTCGCACTACTATCTGCATTTGTATTCCATGATCACCCTCATCGCAAGGCATTTGTTGGAAGTGTAGGTCTGGTAGCATCTGTAGCAATGTATGGTTCTCCACTGGTGGTAGTGGTAAGTCCTTTAATAAATTTTAATATAGACGATAAAAAGAAAAAGGGAAATATTAATATTAATCTTGGAATGGACAGGTAATCCGTAATAGTACTCATTAACCGAAAAGGAGAAAATTCATGTTCTCCTAGACAGGGGAAAGCAAGATAATTAACTACAACTGTTTTTTCAAACTTCATTTCTGACATTGCTTTTCCATATATATCAGAGAAAAGTGATACAGACCAAGAGTGTGGAATTTATGCCATTCTATTTGTCACTTTTCTCATTTCTGGCAAGTTCGTTTTGGATGGCATATGGACTGTTAAGCCATGATCTTTTTCTTGCGGTTAGTATGATTATAAGGTCCATTTGAAAGGAAAAAACGGCCAACATGGTGATAAAGCATCTTCTAACTGCACCTTCTGTTATGTGTATTACAGTCTCCGAATCTGGTTGGTAGCCCACTAGGCATCCTGCAGCTCTTCTTGTATTGCATATACAGGAAGAGAGGAGGTGTTGAACAACCTCAGAAATGGGATCAGGAAAGTCAATCCGAGAAATCAGAGCTACATCTGGAGGTGAAAGAGGGAAATGCAGAGAAACCAATTCAGTATCTAAACGTGAATGATGAAAAGGAAGATGAGAAAGCAAATCAGCAGTTGCAATTGGAGGTTACAGATGCAAAAATGGAAAAAACTGAAGAACTTCATCAGTAAGTTTGATGTACTTATCGAAGATCAAGATTCCTCCTTTTCTTATCAGATAATCAATAGAACAGTCCTCTTAGTAGGAAGAAAAAGAAGCATGCAAGCCATAATTCAACTAACTTCCAAGTATGCCCAAATGACTAGATGTGCCTCACGCAGCTCAAAAATAGCGAATATTTTAAACTCAAGCAAGCATTCTAAAGCTCCTAGTTCAAATAATGTTACCGTTCGGTTTTTCTGGAGATATTTTCAAGTTTCTAACTCTGATTCCCTTTTTTTTGACAGGGCAACTAGTTGATATACGTGAGAATAAATGTCACAAACTTGACGAAGAGGTGGATGCAGAAGTTAGGCTATTCTTCCTCATCCCACAAGAATCAAAGGTTGATGCATGCTAAAGAAACTACTATATCGATACTAAAAGTGTACTACACTGTTTGTCAGGCAGTTTATTAGATGCCAAAAAGAAAAAAGAGGAAAAAAAAGTTGTTCGTCAAACTTGCACATTTTCAACATCTGCAGAATCGCCGGACTACAAGCACACCATCATGACGAAAATCAGGACAAAGCTAAATATATTAAACCTAGTTTAAATCAACAGTCAATCTGTTTCAACTTTCCAACCGCCATCCAGAATTAATTTATATATCAGGCCTATTTGGATAAATTATTCCAGTTCTTACCAGCATAATTCCACGCAAAAACCACACGTGAAATTCCAATGAGAAAAAACCTAACCCGCATATGATTGAACCGGTGATGATAGGAATTAGTTGGAGCATTTTATCGAACAAGTGGAGTGGAATGTATAGCTTATTTTGCACGCCGTCGGAATCTGTTCAAAGGACCGTAGAATATCTCTATCATGCGGTGCCGGAGATGCTGATTACGGCGGCGGCGGCGGCGGCTGCAGCTGCATTTGAGTAATTTTAATTTTGAATCATACTTTATAGTAACTAATCAAAATTCAAAACTTGTTCGTAATATTCAATAAAGTATTCTTTATAAAATTATTTTTCACTGCTCTGTAACAAGCATTGGTTTCGTGGTGTAGTTGGTTATCACGTCAGTCTAACACACTGAAGGTCTCCGGTTCGAACCCGGGCGAAGCCATTATCTTTTTTGTATTAAGGCTTTAATTATGTAATAAATTACATACTAAGATTTTCAAAAATTAGAGTAAGAGAGAGAGAGGCATCGATCATTCAAGAAACCGAGAAATTGTCCTCTTATAGCGTAGTACACATAAAGACATATGAATATGGTACATTGAAACATTTATAGTTAACATTGCATAATCTATTCGTTACTACCCGATACACGATTAACGTCACACGAATAAACAATAATTTTCCGCTACTCCACTAACAGATATAGAACTCATACTTTTATATATATAATGAATTTAGAAACTTATTGCAATCAAACCTATTTGGTCCAACTTGAGCATGGAATGTAATAGCTATACATCATAAATAAATGAGAATGCAATATATAAACATCAATCGCAACTTAAAACCATGTAGTTCATCCAAAACAAACCATACACAAAACAGAATGTACAAACATGTCTAATTCAATCATTTTCACCACCTGCAAAGCATTCTCTTCCCCACAGGTGGAAAAAAAAGAAATTCATTTTTTCCTTTTTCTTTTTCCCATCTGCTGAGCTGAATTAGATTTACAAACAGACTAGACTACAATAGCCTGTAACCAGAATTAACTGTAGTTCCAAAATACCAATTCCAAAAAAAAAAAAAAAGACTTACCAGAAGTAACTGTAGTTCCAAAATGCCAATCAATCTAAGTACCAGAATTAACTGTAGTTTCAAAAACTAATGAAGTTGTACCTTAGTCAAGTCCACTTGTTTCCCTACTTGGCTTCAAGACTATCCTCTTCCTCTGCGTGTATATACAGCTTGAGCTCTAAGCCGCATCAGCAATAACGTCTACGCTACTGTTAGGAACAGCCTGCAATACATCTTCATTAACCTTTCCTCCATTAGGCGTCGGTGGAGCCTCATTACCTTCGGTTAGAAGCTCCAATGGGGTGGCTGCTGGATCCAGCTCCAAGCATCCTTTTGGTGCGTTTTCAGCTTCAGAGCCGGTAAGCAAGTGGTTCGGGACCTGATGAGAGAATCGGAACATCTCTTCCTTCGGAATCTTCTTGATCGCTTCAGGGTCCAGATTGGGGCGAAATACTGTCTTGAAACTATCAACCTTAACGAGAGGAGCCACACGGATACCAAATTCCTCGGTATAGTCATCCAGCACGGTCACCATTTCGTACTTGTGTATAACTTCATTGTGAGTATGCTCGTTCCAATCAGACGACCAGTTTTTGTAAACGGCCCACACCTCGCCCTTATGAGGGACTATTAGTATCGTCCCGCGTGGGCCCTTTGACCAGTTGACTTTCTGAGAGAATGCATTCATGGATTTGCAAGGCTCATATCTACCCACCCTAAATTCTCCACATGTTTTGTAGAAACCTGACCCTACCCATTCCATGTCGCTGAATTCAGTGGTGGTTTTTGAGTTAAGCCAGCTAATCCTTAGCTTGAAAGGCTCCCTAGAAATCACCTTGTTAATGATGGCATAGAAACGTGGCATGCCATCATCATCATCGTATGCGGACCAAACTTCATTATCTCCAAAAGAATTTTCTGATCTATCCTGGTCAAAATCATAAAAATCTGGATCTGGAACGTTCATTGATGCCGCTTCAATTTCCTCTTTACCCAAATTGTCCGCAGAATCACTAACCTGAACCTTCCGGGGTGGATCTTGGTGTCCAATCTGACCATGTCCTTCGATGTTACTAGGGCCTTTAAGTCTATCTTTCTTGCTCTCCTTGAGAATGTGTTTCACTTTGGTTGCTTCCGGTTTTGGCCTCCATAAGTTTAGCTTGTCGAGAATCTCCTTTTGAGCCTTTGCAATCAACATTTTATGTGTTTCATGTGGTGTCAGATCTCGAGAACTGTTTGGTTGTTGGTAGGTACCAGAAAAACCATAAATCCTTGATCCTGGTTCACTCCCTCTAGAACCTCCAAAGACACCGTTTCCCGGAGCCATATTATAGTTCACTCCATATCGAATGCTATTATTATTATCTAACTTTCTCTTTTGAACACCTCCCTCCAACCCTGAAGATCCGTGTGCTTCAGTATATGACCTCTTCAACTTATCCTGGGCCTGCTGAATAACATTGGCTGCCTTTGTCGCAACAGAAGGATCATTACTTCCAACACCAGATGATCCAGAAGGTGGACCCTGCTGGTGCGAGTATCTAAATGCATTTGAACCTGCCTTTTTAGAAACCGGAACATTTCTTCCCTGACCGCGAGCACTTGAAGTTTGCTGTCGCTGCCGAGGAACCTGATTAGATGAATTTGAGAAATTGAAAGGTGGAGCTGTCTCTGAAGCCATAAAGGCTTGATTACAATTGGGACAAAGGAGCTGATGGTTGAGATACATCTTAAGATACTCGTAATGCATCTTGCAGCGGTGACAGATTGTCCAAAAAGTATCATTCCTTTTAACGGGTGGTGCAGGAGTTGGTTTAGGAGGTGGTGGTGGTGGTGGTTGCTTCGCAGTATTATTGTGGTTCTTCGAAGCCGACGATCCCCTGCCAAAGTTGAAAACCCCATTTGCTCTGGGTGGTGCTGATGGGCCTCCAGTATGCATTTGGACCTTCTGCTGAAACCCTCTGTAGCCCCTCCTTTGATTATACGCCAGCCTCTTAGCCTTATCATTTAACAAACTCCAGGCCTCGGAAATAAGTTTGAAAGCACCATCAGCACCGACTGATTTATTCTTATCGGGATGCAAACTGAGAGCCAGCTTGTGGTATTGCTTCTTTATGGTCTCGTCATCAGCTGAGGGGTTCACTTTGAGCACCCCGTACCAGTCAACTTCGCCACTGATTTTGTTCTCCGCAGAAACATACACATCCAGTGAGGTCAACATATGGGAAATACCATCTAACCCAGGGTAAAGAGTCTGAGCCTTTAAGGCAAACTTTCTGGCACCGGCATAATCTTTTTTTCCCAACTTTTCCTCGGCAATTGTTTTTGCACGGAGGGCTTCATCTCTGTTGCACTCCATACTTCTTAAACTGTTGATTCTGAAAAGTTCACCTGATTACTGATGGCTCTCAATATAATATATAGCGCTGAGAACTGAGGATCCTCATATCATATTTTGTTGTTGAAACCTGATTCGTACCAAAGGCCAAAAAATAGAGATAAAAGTTACACACTAAATAAATGTGATTTTCTTACAGCAGCATTACACACTAAAACTTCCAAAAATTGTCCAGAAAAATATATTGGAATACAAAGTAATAATACTACCATAAAAAGTGCACCTGGTCACTGATGGCACTCAGTATAATCTATAGCACTGAGAACTGAGGATCTTCACATCATATTTTGTTGTCAAAACCTGATTCGTACCAGAGACCAAAACAAAGAGATAAAAACCCAATATAAATGATCAGATGGAAGGGATGTGATTTTTTACAGCAACATTAATCACAACTTCCAAAAGTTATCCAGAAAAAGATATGGGACTACTAAGTTACAACATTACAATAAAAAGTGTTTTTGTGCCATGTCATGACTACCCAACAAAAAAAAATAAAACTAAAGACGACTAAAAGCAAAAAGGTAAACAAAATGACATTTTCCTGAACCGAATGCAATGAATCAAACCAAGTTACCAATAAAGATGAAGAAGAAAATCCAAGACATTGTAAATTTTACTATGCCACATAAAACAGAAAAGGGCACATGTAAATTTTATTTACCTGCACTTATTACTTTTATATAAAAAAAGAATGGGTTATTGCATGGGTCCAATTTAACAAGGCAGCCTCTAAGCCCAGTGTCCTAAAGATCAAGAACCATTATCACAAATTAACTTCTTTTTAGGTGGTATAAATCTTTTTATCCATCGTTCGCTTGGGTAAATAGAGCAGCAGTGGGATCAGAGATGAGGAGATATTAGTAGGTAAGAGAGAAGCTGGAGATGGTTAATGGCGTTAATAGAAAGGGAACAAGACGACACAATAAGTAAAAACAAGGGAGATGGGATAAAAGAGGGTACGTGAAGGATAATATATATCACAATTTGGAGTTTAGATGAGGCATTAAGTCATTTTAAACAACAAAAAATTTCTTGTATCTACGGGTGTATAAAAAGAAAGAAATATGTATAATGTGTTAACTTTTATACATATTTGGTTATCAGAAGCATATCTGATTCATTACAGATTAACTTTCCTTGTTTAAAACCTATCTCAAATTTGCTTGCGATATTCTGCTCTTCTTTCGTGAAGCATGAAAGAGTATGAAGGAAAGCCTTTACGCAAGTATAAAGAGCCCCAAAACAAGCATTCGTAACCAGACTGATCGTGTTACGCTCGGGAGGTACGCCCAGTAGTAATGAAGCACCTCCGGAAGATGCAACATGCAAAAATTTGTCCATGAATTGATTATAGAGAGGTGATGGTATGGTAAAATAGCTGACGGATCTTATGTATATTTTTTGAAATTTTATGATTTCTCCCTATCCCCCTCCTAAAATTGCAGATTTCGCCCTCCCTAATTCGTAATTGTGAATCCGTCCCTATGGACATTAAAGGGCCAGAAGGAACAAGAATCAAAATTGGGCCAATAATCTATAAAGATGCCACAAAGTACAAGAATGCTAGCCTTCATGGCAGCAGCCGCAATACTTTCGGAGAAGTGACAACTGCACGTTGCACACCGGCACACGTGTCAAGAGTGCGTTGAACTCTACTATCAACTAGTAAAATGACTAAGCACATCAAATCAAATTATGCTTATCCATTTGAAGTGGCAGGTGATCCGGGATACGCGTGTCTGTTTGCATCTGTAACCAATCCAGCTTCACAACATTACCTAAACTAGCAAGTTCCCTCTAACACTCTTTATCTTTAAATCTTACATTCTTTATCTTTGAACATCCAAAAATTTCATGGTTCCCTTGACACTAATTGCCAAAATAAAGGAAAGCCGTTAAAACCAGAAGAGTACACACGAGCCACAATAACACATTGCACCAGTTCAGCAAGATCTGGGGCAAAAACCTCTCAACGCATCGTAAATTCACTTCAAGATCACATGAAATAGAAAATTCAAGCAACTAAAACACACATACCAAAAATGGCTAAAACTCACGAATCAGAAACAAAGCCAAATTCAACTCAAAGCAGACAAGCGGGATGGATCTGAGATGATTCAACACAGAAAAAGCACAAATTCACCACTAATTTAAATTCGTACTTCTAGGAACCCTAGATTCAGCACACAAAGAATTCACTCACAACCCGAATCATACGAACCATGAAATAAAATTACCTCCTGTTCCGGAAATTCAGCCAGCAGGAGTTGAAATTTGGGAAGAATTTCTTCCCTCTTTTCAATTTGAGTTTTCCCACCAAATTGAAATGGGGTAGTGCAAAGCTTTTAGTCAAACTCAAAACCCCCAAAGACAAATAAGAAAATCTGAAATGTCAAAAAAATGGAGTATCTGAAATTGAAAAGTATGAAGGTGTAGGGCAACACTGTTCATGTTTTAACCCAAACTTAGGTTACCCCTAACTATAGTTAGAACTAACCATGGTTAAATGGCATATTTAACTATAGTTACTTTTTAACTACTCAATTGAATACCTTTTTCCTTTTAAATACTTTCTCCCTCAAATTTAAATTGTCCAATTTCTTTCCAACACGAATACTAAAAAGTTTTAAATATATGTAAAATTGTGGGTTCACTAATCATTATTAATGTCTCATTTAATTTTTCGGATTATATCATTATTTATGTCTTATATTAAGAAAATAAATGAGGGACCGTTACACAATTTTATACCTTTACCCTCGTTATTTTATACATTTACATCCACTTTTTAATCTTGTTGTCTAATACGAATAGAGTATTAAAGTATTATTTAAAATTAAAAAGAAAAATCAACAAATAAAGTAATACAATCCAAAATTAAAAAAGTGAATAATTAATAACGGGACTGAGAATATACAAAATCATTTTGCATGGTTTATAGAGATTACAAGATTTGCTTTCAATGTTTAGAATCTAATGTAATCATTTATCTCCTTCATATGTCATCGTACTTCAATTCTATTCTACTAAAATGCAGCATATAATAATTATATTTAAATATTTATATATATATATATATATACTTCCATAAATATTCCCGAAATTCTGTAAACGTTCACATAGTTTGATTTACATATACAACTGGTTAAACGTTCATATATGCTGTGCTTAGGGGATTTTACTATTTCTTGATTTATTATTCCCTCGGTCCCGATATTTGTGACCAGGGGCGGACCTGCCCTATGGTTGGGGTGGGCTCCAGCCCTGGTAATTTTTTTTCCCCTTTATTATTAATAGTAGTTTTAGAGTTTTTTTAATAATGTAGGTTAAAATTATTAGTCCAGCCTATCAATATAAATAAAAGCTCATCTATTCTGTATTGATGAAAACATATATATACAATGGAGAGGTGACTAATGACGTGGTTAGACCTATTACAAACTTATACGTCAGCATGCTTAATATAGATAATTACAATTCTAATATCTAATACAGCACAAGGTATTTCTTCCGATCCATCCTCAGCCCAAAGTCTTTTATTGGGCTGAATCCTCCCCTATTTGTGACTCATTTATTTTCAACGCGAGAATTAAGAAAATAGTATTATATACTATAGATTATTTGAATTATTATTAATTAAATTTAAACTACGCAATTTTTAGTTTTTTAGTGAGACATTTCCAAAAACGAGCCACTTTTAACAAGATTAATAAAATATATTTTAAGTTCGTAGGAGTATAACGTTTTAACCCATAGGTGAAGGTAAGCGTAAGACTCGAGATAAGAAGACAATCAAAAGAGCTCCAACTAGATATGATGTCATTTATTTGCCTTTTCTCAAATTCAATTAAATGCTCTATCATATGTACTTGGATTAGTTGAATTTCCTATAATTGGTATAAAACATAGACAAGTTCGAATGTATCCTTACCGTTTATGTGATTATCTTGTGTTCATAAATCATATGTTCGAATTTCACCATGATCACATGAAATGAGAACTTGTTAAAAATGTTAAAATTGGTCAAAAACATTTAGATCTGTTGGTAATTATGTCTCGAACTAAATCAAGATGTAGACCAACTTGAGTTATAAAAGATTCCATTGTAATATCCGAAGGTAATTATAAGACCCTAAAATTTAACTATGTAATTATTTTTATTTAATTAATATTTAATTCCAATTTAAATTCTGAAAATTAAAAGAGAGTAATATGAGCTGGACTAGGTAGCCCGTGAAAGATTGGACTGAGTCGTGGCCACATTGTCTGCAGCCCGATTGATTTCCTGGGCTCACATGAGATGGCCCGTTGGTCTGCCCGGCCCGTAAATTTGACGGCCCTATTTACTGCCTAACATGATTTAATACTCCCTCCGTCCCACCCATCTTGACACATTTCTTTTCGGCACGGGAATTAAGAAAGTGGAGATGATAAAGTATGAGAGAGGGATAAAGTAGGAGAGAGAAATGAAAAAAAAATGAAAAAGTAGGAGAAATAAATGAAAAAGTAGGAGGATAATTATTTTCTTTTTTGGAAACGTGTCAAGATGGGTGGGACGTCCCGAAAAGGAATACGCGTCAAGATGGGTGGGACGGAGGGAGTAACAAATTTTCTTACATGATTTTGTCCAATGTCTTTCTCTGGTGGAGATCATCTGGCCGAAAGTATGAAGACCGCTACATGATCTACCAATCAAATGGTGTCATATATAAGTCGAACAAATAATATAATATTAACTATATGATCCACTAATACACACATGACACCATCTAATTGGTGAACCATGCAGTGATCCTTATAAGTTTGGGCCACAAGATTCTGACGTTCTTTCAATTACTAAGTTACACATGATTCATTATTAATCCACAACTAAATTTTGTGCAAGAGGAAATTTCTGACAGCAAAAAGTGTCTTGTAATAATTTTTCTAAATCGAATAGTACTCTATACGCCTTATTATAAGAGATTTGTACTATTTTAGTTGCTACAAATATATGACTTTTTTAACATATCTTAAATCCAGATAATATGAAGTGATGAATTGGTTTTCGTACTATCGGGTCATACTTTTGTAATCCTAACCCAAAATTTGTGCAAGAGGAAACATAATTTTTTTAGTTAATGTGCCGAAAAGTTTCGAACCACTCATAGCAGGATAAATGGAGTTTTTATAGGGTAAACATTTATTGGTCCACATTTTTAATAACATTCAAATCGATCGATCCTCCACATTTCAATTGAGTCATATAAGGATAAATATCCTAAATTCGTATGTGACATGACTCCCTCATAGCATTAACTCTGTTACAACGTCGAAATGCAGACGTTTATACCATTAACTACTTCCTTCATGTAAAAAGTTGGGGTTGTTTTAAGAATTGTGATGTTTAGACTTATATGATACGACTCAATTGAAAGATAGTGGACCGATTTGAATGTTATGAAAAAATTAGATGGACAATGTAAAAACCAAATTAAAATTTAGTCTTATATGATTCAATTAAATAAAGGAGGAATGTAAATGTTATGGAAAAAAAAAAGTAGAGACCGATTTGACGGGTGCTATTTAAAACAATTCTTGGGCCGTACACCAACAAAATCGATGTATAATAAGTGGACCACCAAAGGACGTAATTCCGAAAATGACCCTCTCGTTGCAAACTCGGCCCAGACTGTTATTATTATTATTAATTAATTAATTGGTCGTCAACACAAGAATGTTAGTACTATTAATTTATTTATTGAATTTTTTATTGAACAGATCAGTTATTAATTCAAGTTATTTCATTATTATGATTTTAATATTAATTCTCTCAATCTTAAAAGACAACTGCAAAAAACTTGCAGAAAAGCTTGCAAATCGGTCTCTCTCACACAACGCACATAGTGATGTACGAACGATGTGGACTGGTATGTATATGTAAATACAGTTCATAACTTCTGTATCTGTGAGTTGAATTTCGCGTTCTAAAAACTGGATTGCGAACTGGTAAGTTGTAATTCTGTTTTTTGATTAGTTTTTTTTTCGGTGATGGTGATTTTGTTGATTGTTCTTCCGGAGGAAGATTTGGTGCTTGTGCGTGTGTATTACTGCTAGAAGTTGCTTGGTCCTCTCTCTGTCTGTTTTTCTTCCTTTGTTGTTGTTTTTTTACGGTTTTTGAGATTTGTTTGCTTTTAACGCAGTTTGAACTTTGAAACGGGTGAAGTAATCGATGCTTGTGATATTTGGGAGGAAATCAGTTAACGAGATATTGAGTTCAGAGAAGTTGAATTTGAAATTGAAACGCTACTAATCTTATGCAACTTGAGATGGATTCTGAAAATGTGAAATTAGGAAAAAGTTGGTGGTTCTGTTCCTTTTTTATTTATTTGTTTATTTATTTATTTATTTTTTATGATGATCAATGTGTGAGTGATTGCTTTGGATATTCGAAGTTTTTGTTGCTTCGGTTAATGGCATTTCGGTTTATTGATTGTGAAGAACTTCGGACTTCTGCATTTCAGTTAGGTTGCAGAACAGTTTGATTTACATCATATGCTTATCTGTTTACTTATGACTTTACCATATTAGAAGGATTTGAAATATAGTATGTCCACCTGCTATTAACTAATGTTTTGACTTTTTTGCCTAAAAAATATTCCATGCTCTCCATTGGCTAATAAAACTTCCAATTCTGATTTGGCTACACACAATTTTCTGATGGAAGGAACTCATCATATTGCAGGGTAACCATCAGAAAACCGTGGTGCTAGCAGAAGCGTTTATGATATGTTCTCATCTATCTTAATGTTCCAGTATACGAAGTCTTATCTTGTTCTGCTCTTCTTCTGATGTAAGCTGGAGTTATGGGTTACCACCGTGAGAAGTTTGTGAGGTTAGTTTAAGAGGCTTGCTATTTCGACTCTACATATGTGAAATTGTTTGGGGTTTAGGTTGCATTTTGTAAAGTATACATTTGGTTATGATGTAGCTTTTTGGGAGGTGAAGAGAAACTGAATGGAACTGAAAATCATCTAAGTAAGGAAAGGATAAGTAAATCGAACAGAGAACTAATATCATCTGGAGATAGAAGAAGGATCAATACATGATAGATTAATTGATTTAATGCCACTGATTAGAAAAAGGCAGCATAGTTTTCCTGTAGTAATTGGAAAGGATGGGGTCGCTTTCTTTCAGTTTTACCTTTTCCTTTAGAAAGGATTGTGAGGAAGAAGTTTAAACTGGAAGTTTCTGCTTTCTACAGAAGCAGCACAAGTCATGAGATGATGAGTATTTACCTTTGCATTTTTAAAAAGGCCCGTGAAAGAGTTGGATATCGTCTTTCTTCGTGCACAACCTAACTTGTTTGATCTTTCAGATTTCAAGATTGGAGATCCAAGAAAAGTTTTAATGATCAATCTCCCTCTACTGGTGGATTTCAACCGAGCGGACTTAGTTCAGCAGTATACTCAATTTCAGACAAATTTCATTCAGTAGGGAAGTTTTTAACGGATAACGAGGGCTCTAGGAGGAAAATTCTTGATCCTCAAGGACCATTTCTTCAGAAATGGAATAAGATTTTTGTACTGTCATGCCTGATTGCTATCTCCTTGGATCCCTTGTTTTTCTACATTCCAATTATCAACGATGGGAAAAAAATGCCTTGATTTGGACCAGAAATTGGAGGTTGCTGGTAGTATTTTACGGTCCTTTACGGATATCTTTTACCTCACTCATATTATTTTCCAATTTCGTACTGGTTTCATTGCTCCTTATTCGCGTGTATTTGGAAGAGGAGTCCTAGTTGAAGATTCGTGGGAGATAGCAAAGAGATATCTGTCATCATACTTCATAATTGATATTCTTGCAGTTCTTCCTCTTCCACAGGTATGAGAGAATGGTCTTGTTTTGTATTGCAGAACTACTATAGGATTAAAAATAAATGATTTCCTCAATCGAATGGTTAACTATTCACTGGAGCGGTTCACCCCTTAACTGCATATTATCACTACTAATTCATCTTTGCATACACCGCTATAGTTGCATATCAATTTCTCTTGAGAATATTTCGATTTGGATTGCACCTAGTATCTGATCATTTTGTAACTTTCCCAGATTGTGATTGTCATCATCATTCCGAAGTTGAAAAGAGCAAGATCTTTGAACACCAAGAATTTGTTGAAATTTGTGGTGCTCTTTCAATATATACCAAGGGTTCTCCGGGTATATCCTTTATATAGAGAAGTCACTCGAACTTCTGGCATACTTACTGAAACAGCATGGGCTGGAGCTGCCTTCAACCTTTTCCTTTACATGCTTGCCAGTCATGTAAGTCAGTCTGCTAAGGCTAATTTGCATTCTATCTTAAGTATGCTTGTTTTCTATGTTCAAATTGCATTGTTTTTCTATGTTGTTGATTGAGATTCATTTGGTAGCTTTGAACTGCATCTGGGATGTAAAGCCTCTTGAGTACTATAGAGAGCTTGTTTTTTTTTCTATACTTCTATCAAAGAGACAATCGTATATGTTTAATGTGCTCTAATACATTTGTGTTGCTGAAATTTTGTTTACCCCATCCCATAGTGTATATAGAGAATAATGAAGGTGATCCGTCTGAAGGTGATAAATGAAGCAGTTAAATCATGTGTCAGTTACGATGAGTTTTGAGTAAAAACTGCTAGTATAGTGGAAACACATTTCTCCTTGATACGACGAATAGGATATATCTTCTAATGTCTCTTTGACCATTGAGTTTTTGCTCCATTTTTAGGTGCTTGGAGCCTTTTGGTATTTGTTTTCAATAGAACGTGAAACTACATGCTGGGAAAGAGTTTGTGGAGGTCGATCTGCATGTATGGATGCTTTGTTTCATTGTGAAGCTGATCACACAGGATTTGTACAAACTCTGAAGGACTCGTGCCCAATACGGACTGCTAATGCAACACTTTTTGACTTTGGGATATTCCTTGATGCCCTTCAATCTGGTGTTGTAGCATCCAGAGACTTCCCGCAGAAGTTCTTTTATTGCTTCTGGTGGGGTCTACAGAATTTAAGGTATCCCTCTCCTGGATTAAATGTACTTGAATGAGGCTTGTAGATAATTCGATTAAGAAAAGTATAAATTTTCATTTGTAGCATACCATCACGTGTGGGATTCTCCAAATCTAGTAAGAACAAATAAGAAATGTATGGTGAGATAATGATGCATCGTCTGGCATTGGCTCTGAATAACCCTTACCTCTTGAATCAAGATCCTGTAGTCCATAATCAGTGTCCGAATTCATATCTTCTTACGTGTTTGGAAACTTTGTAAAAATTATATACATTTATGAGAGATGATTTATTTTTCCATTATTCCTGAAGTTCCCAAGCACTGAATGGGACATGGACTGTGACACCAATTGTGGACCAATGGATCTTGAGTATTACCTCTTGGCCTGGGATTATGCGTGCACATGCCTTCTTTAGCTTTTATTATGATGTATTTTATGATTTTTTTTTGTTTAAAACCAAGAAATGGGGTTGCTAAGATCAAGTTCCAAAATTTGTTCCGGAAATTGGTGTACTACTGGTGGATGTTTTCTTGCTAGAGTTTCTAATTTGTTTCGTCTGTTAATTGCAGTTCCCTTGGCCAGAACCTTCACACAAGCACTTATGTCTGGGAGATTTGCTTTGCAGTTTTTATATCTATATCTGGTTTGGTGCTATTTTCGTTCCTGATTGGAAATATGCAGGTTTGTGTTGCTTCTTAATTGGTGAACTTTTGAGGTCATCTTCTTCCATGCTCTTTATTTGAAAACAGCATAAGTAATAATGACAATGTTTCCGAGATGGCTTTGTTTGCTCGAGGTTCTAATAGACTGTAACCATTTTGTTCGACAGACTTATCTGCAGTCTACAACTCTAAGGCTAGAGGAGATGAGGGTGAAAAGACGCGATGCAGAGCAATGGATGTCACACCGTTTACTTCCGGAAAATCTAAAGGAGCGAATCAGAAGATACGAGCAATACAAATGGCAGGAAACAAGAGGTGTCGATGAAGAAAATCTCATCCGGAATCTTCCCAAGGACCTCAGAAGAGACATAAAGCAACATCTTTGCTTGGATCTACTCAAGAGGGTGAGTTTTCAACAGAACTGAAAATAATCTGAATTGCTATATATAACCTTACAAGTGGATAACCTATTATTCAGGTGCCATTCTTCGAGAAAATGGACGACCAGCTCCTGGATGCAATGTGCGACTGTCTGAAACCTGTTCTATACACCGACGACAGTTACATAGTCCGAGAGGGCGATCCAGTGGACGAGATGCTGTTCATCATGCGCGGAAAGCTCTTCACCGTGACCACGAACGGAGGGAGAACCGGCTTCTTCAACTCGGAGTATCTAAAAGCGGGCGATTTTTGCGGTGAAGAGCTTCTGACTTGGGCTCTCGACCCGCATTCGTCGTCTAACCTCCCGATCTCGACTAGAACCGTGCAAGCGCTTTCAGAAGTCGAAGCGTTTGCTCTCATGGCGGATGATTTGAAGTTTGTAGCGTCCCAGTTCCGGCGGTTGCATAGTAAGCAGCTACGCCATACTTTTCGGTTCTACTCGCAGCAGTGGAGGACGTGGGCAGCTTGCTTTATACAGGCGGCGTGGCGGCGGTATTGTAGGAATAAGATGGAGGAGTCTCTTAGGGAGGAAGAGAACAGGCTGCAGGATGCTTTGGCGAATGGTGGAGGCGGTTCGCCGAGTTTGGGGGCAACGATTTACGCGTCGAGGTTTGCGGCGAACGCGCTTCGTGCTTTGAGGCGGAACGGTACGAGGAAGACGAGGATGCCGCCGGAGAGGATATCGCCGATGATGATGCAGAAGCCGGCTGAGCCTGATTTTACTAATGAAGATAAATGAGTTGTATACTTCTCACATCATTCTTTCATATAATTGTAATATATTACTCACCTTCTCCCTCCGTGCTATGATTCTTGGTTTATATTATGCGGCTTCGATTTTCTTACACATGCAGTGTGATGTGTTAATGTACATGTAAAGAGGGACAGTATGTGTTTAGCTATATGCTCCAAAACACAAACTTCGAATTCACACCAAATTATGTAATAACGCAACAAATTGTCCGAGCACATGATATTAGAAGGGATATTAGCCTCTAAATACACAATGTTTTGGCCGAATTTGATTTTGCACACGACATTCAAAACGTTTCTTATAATACACTAATTTTTCAATTTGTTCAGGCAGAGGGGGAGCCCGACGAATTCATCTGCACTACAAATCCTATTGTAAGAAGTGTGAGGACACGGCAAGAATGGGATAGCGTCATCGTTCCATCCCTGCGTGAACGACGCCGTAGGTCGATTCGCCGACCGAATAAGCCGGGCTCAGGGACTGCTTTAATGGTAATTAACTAGGCGTTCTGTGTCTGTCGTTTAAGGTATATAGTTTTTAGAACATAGGCGCAATCGTAACATCTGTAGTACCATCTCCATTCAAGAATTGGGCGGATTTCAATATGGGATTAATTAGGTTTTTTTTCTTTTTTTAAATTCTCACACACTTTTCTTACAATCTTTTGATTTTTAAGAAACATGTTGAATAAGGTATCCGCATTGCTGAAACACTCATCCGTCACATTCTCTCTCCTCCTTAAACATTTAATTTTTAAACATTCAACCACATTTCTTTATCCATCTATAAAAATAATTTTTACTTTATTGGATCATGCTACTTTAATTTTTTACACATTATATTTTAATAACAACAAGTATATAAGAATATTATTATTTCTCAACAAATAAATTAATAATTATAAAATAAAAAATTACTAATTAATTTAAAGAAATTCATTAAACACAAAAAATTAAAAACTTGCAATAACGTGAAAAATTAAATAATATTACACTTAAAATAAAAATTACAAACTAATACATCAAAATGTTAATCGATCAATTATTGTTGTAGCGAGTTCATAAATGCTCAATCAAGTTGTGTCGAAGTTGGTGATGCACATCGCTGTTACGTAACTCGAAGTTGGTTCGGATCACATTTCAAAAATTTGGATTTAGACCTTGAACGAATTGTGGGGGTTCATCATCTTCATCATTGGGAAACGATGCAACCATCTATCTCTCATCCTCAACAATCATGTTGTGCAAAATTACGCAAGTTAACATGATGGATTTTATTCTTTTCATGTACTAAGATTGAATTGGCCCTCTAACGATTGTCCATCGAGCTTGGAGCACCCCGAACGCTCGTTCAACATCTTTCCTGACAGCCTCTTGCCTTTTTTTTTTAAAAAGACTCATCTTTGGATCGTCTAAGCAAGGAAAAGACTTCATGAAAGTAGCCCATGTTGGATAAATTTCATCTGTCAGATAGTATGTCATTCACCGTGAAATTAGTCTCAGACCCATTTCCTGAGAGCATATGGTTGAATAACGGAGATTCATTCAACACATTGATATCATTCAGTGAACCAGCTACACCAAAAAAGACATGTCATATCCATAGATCTTGGAAAGCGACAGCTTCTAGCACGATCGTAGGAGGACCATGTCCCCTCGTAAATTGACATTTCCACACGACTGGACAATTCTTCCATTCCCAATGCATACAATCAAGACTTCCCAGCATTCCCGGGAATCCATGTCTATCATTGTTCAACTGAGTAAGACGTTGAACGTCAGCTACATTGGGCCTTCTCAAGTATTGATATCCCCAGATCTCTACCACATTATTACAGAATGTAGAAAGACATTTGATTGCAGTTGATTCCCTATTCGGAGATACTCGTCAAGATGATCGGCTGGTACTCCGTAGGCCAATTGATGAATAGCCGCGGTGCATTTTTGTAGAGGAGACAAGCCTATTCGATATATTGCATCGTTCCTCTGTTGGAAATGACGAGTGGTTCTCAAGTGTACTCACTATTCGGAGGAATAAATCTCTCCGCATTCGGATTCGCCGTTGAAATATGTAATCGGGATACACAGGTACCTCGGCGAAATAATCATTGAAAAGTCTTTCGTGTCCGTCTTCACGATTCCTTTCGATGTACCTTCTCGGCTGACGTCTAGCTTGGAGATACCTTCTTTCATATTCTGTCAATACTGTCTGACTATGTTGAAGAATCGCTCCATACAAATCATACTCTGGATCATTGATTTGCTCTTCATTGTTACTGGATGAACTAAAACTGCTTGAGGAATATTGAGCCATATTATGTATGCAAAGTTTGAAAAGAATCAATATTTGAGAATGTGAGGAACAATGAATCGCTCACCATTATATAGATAAGACTAGTTTGCAACGGCTAGTTTCCTACGGCTAGTTTTTAACGACTAGTTTCCAACGGCTAGTTTCCAACGGCTAGTTGCTTGTATCGCATTGGATGCTTTCAAATAGCTTGGACCGCCTCTCTCTCTTCTTCTCTCTTCTTTTCTTTACTTCGAGCCCTTTTAATGTCAATTTCGGCCTGACGCAATTCAACGTCGATTTTTTTCATGCACTTTAACTCAGTAATACTCTTGAGAATGCCATCAAAGTTCTACTTTAGATCATTGTTGTCATCGTCACGACTGTGGGTTGCATACGCTTTTTCTTCGACTTTCTCTTTGCAGCCTTTTGTCCGATTGGACGTGTTTCTTCGTTTAAATCAAAATCAATACTTACGTTTTGTGTGGAAGATGTGTTGCTCGCCCACGATTCAGAGGTCCTTGTCTTCTTCGTTACAATATCGACATAGTCAGACTGGGATCGAAAGGCTGGATGATCTTTGATGATTTCCCACACGTGACCAAGTGCAAATGGAGCATTTTTTTCATTGCGGTACTTTTCCATTGCCATTTTGTAGACGTATTCGCTACTGGACCCGCTTCTATATAAACTTTCAACGAGATCGCAACACTCGTTGAATTTTACTGCAAGCGGCCTGATGTAATGTCAGTGAGATCTCAAGACCGGCGTCGGACGAGTAGGAAGGCTATCATGTTTATTTTCATTGTAGTAGCAAGCAACACAATTCTAAAAGGCCGCTTCTTTTGGCAATTACCAGTGATTGGATCTTCAGATTTCGTGTACCATGCGTTTGTTAGATGCACATCCTCTTCTTTTTTCCAAACCAGTCGCTTGTTCTTACCGGTGGCACCGACAGTTGCTTGCTCCAGACTCCCAATTGAAACGGATGACTCTTCTTCCTCTTCGAATTGAATTTCTGGAACCGAAGATGGATAACCTATTTCAACTCATCGAGAAGATCGAAACGGTTTATTTGTTGATGGTGGAACAGAAAATTCAAACATGTGTGACGGATTGTGAGTGAAATTTGACATATTAGGCGGGTTGGATGGAAAATTCGAAATATTTGATGGATTGAGAGTGAAATGTGGATAATTAGTCGGCATCCCATAACTCCTAGAATTTTGGGTATATGGATGATTGAGTGGAAAATTTGGTGTAAAAATTATGGTGGATGGTAGAATTGAGGGTCGAGAAACTTGGAGGAAATTGAGAATTTGAAGGAATTTGAGAATTAGGAGTAAATTCATCTTCGTCCAAATTATAATTATTCGGCCAATTGAAATTGTTATTTTTATCCATTTCGGATAAAAAATTTCCAAAATGAGGATTAGGAAATGAAGTAAAATGGAGAGAATATAGAGAGTGAATAGTATTTGAGTAAGATATGAAAATGTAAGATTGTGTGATTTTTTTTTTACAATACTTACTATATATAGGAATTTTTTTGTAACGTTCAAATTATGGAAATGTGTTTCTGCAATTTTCGTAACGTCTATAAACAGCTACTTGAGAGAATACAAATAAATACACCAACGTCTATAATATTTCTCTATACACAATAAATACACCACCGTCTCTAATGAATTGACTCCTCTCTTCAAATAATATTTCTCTCTTCTCCTCCTCTACCAATATTCTCTCTCATCTCTCTATAACTTCCAATAAATGTGGGCCCACTAATACCCTCTCTCCTTCATCCAACATTTTAAATTATAATTTTTCTCTCTCCATCCACGTACTCCCTGCAAATAACTGGGTCCAGGGTAAGGATCCTCTATCCCACTCCCTATCCCCACTACATGTCCCACCCGATAAGATTAAGACACGTGGCATGTAGTTGTTAAGTAAAAATGACACATGTCGTCATCTTACCGATGGGACATGTAATGGGGATAGGGAGTGTGATAGAAGATCCCCTCCCCGGGTCCATCCATCCATAAATATGGATGAACAATTTATGTGCAATGTAGATGCTCTAAGTGGATTTCGTAGATGGTTTTGGGCTCTACTTTTGGTTGATGGCGGTTGCTTTTTGGTATTGAAGATATTAATTTTGAATTGTTCCTTTTTCCCAATTTTGGTTTGACGGATTTTGATTATTTGCAATTGAGAGACAGTGTTTTGAACACTTTGTTTAGATGTTGGACACCTTTTGTTTTGTTGTTGAATATTTCGTAAGTTTAGATCTTTGGAACATTTATCGTTGATGTTATAGTTTTTGTTTTAGATGTTGGACACCTTCTGTTTTGTTGTTGAATATTTCATAAGCTTAAATCTTTGAAACATTTATCGTTGATGTTATATTTGGGGGCTGAAATATTTATCTATTTACTCTACACAAAATGAAATATATTTCAATTCTCTTTCAAGCATAAAATAAAAACATATATATTGTAAAATTTGAAATACATGTGCAAAATCGAAAGATACTCAAAGTTGGTGTATTAACTAGTTAAGAAATAAACTATGATTTCACACGTATACTAATGTCTCTTTTCCATCAGCAGCAAATGCCACGTCAATCGACAAGTTTAGCCGGTGTGCAAATTGAACAGATTGAAAAATTGATGTATTTTAAGAAGCGTTTTGAATGTCGTGTGTAAAACCAAATTCGAACTAAATATTGTGGATTTACAGGCTAATACCCCATATTAGAATTGGGTCATTTATCTCCTTAAAAGATTTCGTTATAGAGGAGGATTGTCCAATTTGCCAATTTACATTCATCATTCATGTAAGTAATAAGATAGGATCGAGAATTGTTGTGGGACAAAGAAAATGAGTTTTAACACACCCCCTCACACCGAGTTTTAACACACCCCCTCACTTGTAGGTGTGTGTATAACAATTGACTTCGACACATGGACCAAACAACAAAAGTGCATACCGACAAACTATCAATTTGAGTTTGTTTTAATACCATATTAAAATTAGATCGTTCATCCCTTAAAATGGCTCATAAGGATAGATGATTATCCAAATTATATTCATAAGACATGATGCATGAAAGTAAAAATAAGTTAACAGTTCCAAGAGAAAATACAAGTGGTAGTAAGGCAAACACCATAACATCCTAATAACAATTGAATTTCAGAATCAAAAGTAAATGTAGAGTAAAGGCAAGCAACATGTATCCGTTAAATACATGCGTACGGAGGCACAACCGCAACAGTCTAAACATCGACTTCGAACAAGTTACGAGACGTTCGTCAACCCCGCAGAGCTTCAACCTCCCTCCTCACGAAAGATGGCAATGCAAAGGCAGCTCTATGAATCTGTATGCAAACCATAGCTCAGTGTCTTTATCGCGATCAGGATTATGAAAAATCGGAAAGAAGGGGGGATCTCTTAAGCTTACTGTGTGCAGTCTAGAGCAGAAAAGTAACCACAAGTCCAGTTAAAACTACAGAACATTCTAGATAAAAGTGAAGCATGCTTTGACATAGTGAAGGATGATGGAGCAGGAGTGTTTGAATCTCCAACTGAAAACAAATCAAATACTTTCTACAAACCGAATCAAATGAACAGATTTTTGTGGATGATGGAAGGAAAAATTCTAGAGATACAATAGAGAATTTGTAGAATAGACAAGAAAATACCTCAGAGTTATAAAACTGAAGTTCCCTTCTGTAGTCAAGTGCGCCGTCCAGTTTCTCGATAGGGTTGATAGGGTGTAAAAAATCAACAGGTGGCCCCTCTGTTGTGCATAACAAAAATCCTATAACGCCACTAAAAACCAGAAGGAGGAACTATTAGACCATCAACGTACAGATTCCGTGTTAATAAGAAAATGCACCGGAAGCTTGGTTTGTAAACACAGAAGATAAGAGCATGCAACTATTTTGGTGAACAAGCTTGATTTGTAATAGGATAACGGAGTACAGTACGAATGGCAGCTTAATGAGTATTCAAATACAAATAGCCAGTTTGAGAAGGTGTTTTCGTACTTGTTCGAAAGAGTGACAAAATTTTACCTCGGATATGTAGGGACATTCGCCCATGCATAACGGACAGAGCCTTTAAAAATGTCTCGACAAATAGATAGCATATCCTGAATCAGATGTGTGTGAAGCCACATACTTTCCGCCATATTACAAAGAACACCACCGGGCCTCAAAGCTCTGGCAATGGTCTGAAAAAAGGGTTTCTCCACGAGCTCCTGAGCGGGACCTGAGGAGTCAAAAACCATAAACAATATGATAATTGTAGGATACCTCAGATGAGAGCTAAAGCAAGCAATTTTAGGGAGGAGGGGAATATATTAAAAAAAAAAAAGAAGTCGGAGGAAAAACGAAGAGCTGCAATACATACTTTTGGTTGAATGAGGTGGCTAAAGCAAGCCCCAAGGAGTCCCCTTAGTGTTTAAATTCCAGTTCTACAATAACGATATTGAAGTAACACCAATAACACTAGGACTAGGAAAAGGAGTCAAAGTTACCTTGATGATTACAAGTGCCAAGTTACTCACATTTGTATACTTTACGTAATGATAGTAAAAATCAATTAATATTCTTCAGAAACAAAATCCAGAAACCAAAACAACCAAAAAAGAAGGGAGGAAGAAGCAACGGAAGGTGGGAAAATGCCAGGTCAAAAATGAAAGAAATATGAAAGTAATCAAATAATGAAAATCTTTTGATTGCTAAGGCTAAATATTAGTCGCAAAGACATAGTTGATTCTTCGACCATAATTTGTTTGGCAAACAAATTTCTAAAGATGTTTTAATTTAATATGTCATATAGAAGTATATATTATAACTAATAAAGAATTTCATTATTGAGATTGATATGTTTTCATAGGCAAATTAGTTTTTAGTAAATTCAAGTTATAACATATAAGGGAGAAACACAAATGACAAATGTCCTCATTAACATTTAATTACTTTATCTAACAAATTAGAAAAGCTATATTAGCAGGAACCGAAGTTATGTATGGAAATTGTAGGTTAAGAATGAACAAGTCAGAATTTAAATAAAATAAAAAAGTAACAAAATTGTTTCAAGTTTCCAGTAGTACACATACCCACTGGATCTGATGAATCAACAATAACTGCATCATATTTCCCTTCTGGAGCATGCTTTAGAAATTCAATAGCTGTCAAAATAGAAAGTATAACAAAGTAAAAATTATTAACCATACAACTGGAGTAACAAATAAAGAAAATGGAGATTTAAGTAAAATAATCCGGAAAATTGTTAATGCAAGGACGTAGTTTGAGCTCAAACTCAAGAAAAGAAAAGGTAAAGGCCAGTATATGCGTTCAGAAATCGGAATATCAATTTTTGGCTTCAAAAATGCTTTATGGTCATGTTTGCTTGAAGCAAGTCAAGAATGAAATGGACTTGCAGTTGCCTACTTGGAATATCAAAATGGATGGTGAAGAAGAAAAGCAGACAAATTTATTAAGATGTGAGAGGTATCTTCATTATTTTATCAATCTTTTCAACCTACAGTTTTAAAAGCCACAAAAGTATGAATATAAAATGTGGGAGTTCGAGTCATACCATCAGCAACATGAAGATTAACACGAGGATCCTCAAAACCAATAGCTAACTCTGGAAAAAATTCCTTGCTTACCTGTGAATTGAAGAGCAATAATACAACCATAAATTAAGCATCACATAGACAAATCATCTTTAAGATATGGGACAAGATCCATTTACTCACATCTATGACCATTTGATCAATTTCACAAATATCAATCAACTTCACAGAACTATGACGGGCAATTTCCCGAAGGACGCCACCATCACCACCACCTACCACCAAAACCTGCATTCTCAAAATTGGACATATGTATAATGAGAGAGTAATTCCAAAAAACAAGCAGACAAGTAATTTTATTGATTCATGTTACTTAAAATTCAGAGGGGGACGAAAGAAGAGACTCTGTATTACCAGAAAAAAAACAGGGGATAAAAAATTTATACGAAAGAACAAAAGTTATAATCATTTGATTGTTGGATTTCTGGCGATGACAGCCAGGCAGAATAAAGAAAGCAAAATCAATATTCAGCTTGGTTACAAAGTTATAGGGGAAAATTCTTAAGGCATCAGCTGTTTCCCAAAGGTTGAAGGTATAAAAGAGAGACTTAAGTGAAGCATTTTGAAATAGATACTCAAGTAGAAAGTATTCAGAAATTACATTTTGTGGTGATTCAATTGAACAAAGGGGGAGATGAGTTATCATTTCCTGGTAGGCACATTCATCTTTCTCAGTCAATTGAACAATGCCATCCAGCACAAGAACCTTTCCATATGCTGACGACTGCAAAGAAAAACGAATAGTCTAAATTAGCACATAAGGTTACACATGAGTGGTAGAAAATGAGATCGGAACTGATAGAGAAGAAAAACTAATGCAGTAATACACAAGGAAAGATGTAAAACCTGGAAAACCATAACCTCCTGATACTTTGACTTATCCTTAAACAAAATCTTTTCAACTTTCAGGGAATGCGACTCTCCTGCAAAGTAGAGGAGATAAATATTTTCACATATATAATAAACAAGACTACCAAATAACTTTCACCAAAAGTGAGCATACATAATAAAGCCAAAGCCAGATCATCATAGCAACTCGAGCTCTTTCCACATAGTAGTACGTTGATTAATCTTTTTGACTTAATTAAGAAAGTATTACTCCAAATACTGAAAAATCATGTTTATAATTCAAAAGCAGCAGCAACTGTGCCTATATATTTATATACATCCAAGACAAAACACATCAAATTAGACGTTTGAAGCTCTCCAAATCAGCAAGTCCACAAATCTAATGTTAACAAAGTCACCTTGCAGTGTTAGAATCAGAATAAAGGAAAAGGGTTATACCTGGCCACATTGGGTTGTTGAAATAGACTTCTTTCAAAGATTTATCTGCAAACAATATCACAAAATTACTAAGTTAATAGCCCATCTGAAACAAAGAGAAAAGGCTTAAAAGTGGTAGAATTGAAACATAAAAGTACAAGGGTGTCTAACGGAACACATAATAAGCATGCACTGATACCAGAGGATGGCCGACTTTCAGATAGCCATCCAGAAACAACTGTTGAATGGCATTTTGCATCCAGCTCAGGCAAAGATGACTTTGCTTTCAAGCAACACGAAGGGATACTGATGGCCTTGCCAGAACAATTGTCAATTCTCTCCCTCCCATCCGTAGTCCTCTGGCATTCAAAACCTCTTTCTGTGACTAGCTCCATATATGATCCTTTTTCTCCTCTGGATCCAGTCTCTGAACACAAATAAGGTATCCCAAGTTAAACTTGAATAGAACTTCATAAACATGCAGATAAACCTTAAGAATCATGACAACTGACGACAAGGGAGTTCGGGACCACATAAAAAAGAAAAGGATTAGAATCAAAGACAGTCACATGCCCATATCAGCACATACAAAACAAGAAGCATAATTGTAAATACACAGAAGAAAAAATACACATCTAAATACCATATAACACTAAAACAAGCAGGTACACCGACTATATAACTTACAAAATTACAAAGACATAACAGAAATGGTAATAGGACTAGCTAAATTGACAACTACTGCTTTCACAATCTTGAGCAGTAAAAGTTCAAAAATTGCAGTAAATAATGATTCAGCGGCAGAACGTCAGCAAGTCCGATCTAGTAGAAGGCTGGAGCAATTAAATTATCGTTTTGCAGAATAAATATAAAAATAAGTACAGGAAAAAAAGACTTTTAGAAGGAATGTGACTGAAATATAAGGAAAGAACCAAAAAGAACAAGTAGGAGAGAAATAATAGTACCCCAAAATAACAGCAGAATCAGTTCTCTCGTAGTTTTAAAATCCAAACAACAATTCAGTTCTTCTTTACGAAAGAAAAGGCAACCAATGCCTAATGATTGCAAATTAACGCAGAAATAAATGTGGTTGCCACCCCGCCAAAAAAGACGTAGATACTGGAAATCTATCCGATATGGTAAAAAATAAGTACTCAATATTTATGATCTTACATTCTTAAATTCGTCATAGTTTAAGGCTTCTCAGAACGTCAAGAAATTTAACGGTTTCAAACAAACACCTCACAAATCATAGCGGTAAAAATGTTGTTTCTGGGATTATAAAGCATATTGTACCAAACTACAAAAACATCGTAAACTGTATCCAAAATCTCTTCATCAAAACTCGAACGGCGCCCTAGGGTTTTCGAAAAATCCGCAAAATGTTTTCAACTTACGAAAAAAAAATCCAAAACAAATTCGGGGAGCAAGAGAAATAGGTCATAACCATCACATTTGAAGCGCATTTCGAAAGAGAAAGTTGCAAGTAATCACGTACATACCTGTTTCCGAAGTTGAATACACAAAATAATCGAGAAAAAATCGAACGTTGAAATTGCAGCCACAAGCAGGTGACTAGATTGTTGAAGCGACCAAAGAATTATTGATGGCAGAAATCGCGACTGGAAAATCACTTTTTCCTTCTCCTGCTACAGTCCGTGCGATATCGAAGAGAAGAATCACGGTAATGGGGGAACAATTGCATTGAACGTAACGTGTATTTATTGTGTGTTCATCTCTCAAAATGGAAAGTTGAATTACCAGAATTTATTGATTAAAAGAAAACGAAAAATATCATATTTCCACGTGACAATATTATACCGGCTTACGCCTCCCGTGAAAGAGAACCGTTGACAACGACGCTCTGCATATGTTTAGTTATTATTATGAATTTTATTTAGAGATAAATTCATAATAAATGTTTAAAATATTCCTATATAACTTAGAGTGTATTATTGTAAAAATATTTAAATAATTATAAAATTTACTTTAGCCAGAATGAGAGTTATTTTAGGTATTTTAGCTTCAATAGATACACGCCACTATTCTATGGGTAGATAGAAATTTGGTGTACATTGAACAAATTTTAATTAGACAGCAAATCTCATCCCGTTTTTGTCTTCCGGCTGAAAGTGCTCTACATGCTATTTCATGTTCTACACTCTCCCCTAGCAGGATCAAAATCGTATAATAAATTAACAAACTAAAAACAAAAGCTGACAAATACATTACAAATATGCTTAAAGTTGTTTAAGTAAAAGTTGTTAGTGCTTGTAATATTATATGTTAAAAAAAAAGCTTAAATTTAGAAAAAATACTATTTCAAATAGTTTCATAAGTTGTTTTTTTAGTTTTTCCGGATTTGCTTTTAAAAAGCACTCATTTATCGGCTTCTGCTTATTTTGGCTTATATTAAAACTCTAAAAAAGTAGAAGCCTACATTCAAACATTAAAACAAATATTTCTACAATAAAAAAGGTCCCAAAACAGCTTATTTAAGTTGTTTCAAATACTACCCAAAAACAAACAGATGACGTATGATACAACAACCAAATCTTCTCGATTTATTTATCACATTTCGAGATTTCTAAATTTAAATATTAATTATTTCTCTTTTGAAGATAAATGTTTTTGTTCATAAAAAGTTTTACATAAGTTTCCAAAATTCAATAATTCAATATTCAATAATTATTCTTATGGAACGTGCAGCACTTTGGACAAATTTATTTTGGTAAAAGTATTTGAACGTGTCGACACGGTAAGGACAATTTAATTTTATGGACCCCCTCGTATAATAATGCATATAATAATGCTTCTTTAGGACAAAAAATAATTAAATGCGGTAGAAATATTCATTATTTGTGGACGCTAATTATATTAAATACTATTGCGTGTATAACGTTTTCAGATGCTAACATAAAAAACGTGTACTGATTCAAGGAATTCAAAATAAAAAATACTATTAATTTGGATATGGAAATATTCTTTTGTATGATATATTAACAATTTAATACATAGTAGTATTAAATAAATTAAAGTAGCTTTATGAAAGTATAGTCGCGGATAGGATTCTAAAGTGTTTGGAATCGGATGCTAACGTAATTGACAAAAGTGGCATTCATGTGAAATCAATGAGCTATTAATTAAATACGAGCATGAAGTTCTTGTGGTCGATTAATTATCTAATTATTCAAAGCAACATTATTAGTTGTACTTCAACTTAATTATTATAATGTTAATGCATCTAAACGAGATGCTGGCTTCATTAATTTAAGGTTTTATAACACAGCTTTCATCAGTAAAATAATGTTAATTAAAGGGTTACAGCTAACTGGGTATGATTTTTGCAGTTGTCACAAAATATATGGGAATCGGGTTGATTTGGAATGTTGGATAAAAAATAATTGAAATGAAGAAAAAACGTGGCGATCATATTCGTACGATTATAATTTTGTAAGACATATTATTGTTATAATTTAGTATAGTAGAGTTTTTTTTGGACACCCATAAATTGAAAAAAGAATCGTATATGGAGAAAAAAAAACATACAATTATGTGCACATATCGATTACGAATTTCCTCGTCATATATAGGAAAAAAAAACAAGCAACTCTTAGAATTTACGTTTAGTAAAAGTAATTAACAACTGAATTTAGGTATTGACATATCAGGTTTCGTGGTGTAGTTGGTTATCACGTCAGTCTAACACACTGAAGGTCTCCGGTTCGAACCCGGGCGAAGCCACAATTTTTTCCCATATTTTTAAATTTATTCTTCTCGGAAATGGAATAAAGATTATTATGTTCCCATATTTTTAAATTTATTCTTCTCGGAAATGGAATAAAGATTATTATGTAGATCATCTTATGGAATGGTGTATGTATGGTTTTGGAAATATATTAATTTGGTTTTTAATACCAATTATGTTTAAACTCAATTGTTAATTAAAGTAAGCCCATCGTTTAATATAATTACATTATTTGGTAAGAAATTAATACTTTCTCTTCTACTTTATCATCTCCTATCTAATTATTTTGCTCATTTTATCTATCATACTTTATTATCTACAATCTTAACATTCATATTCTTGAACAGTTTTATTGATATTTCTCCCTCGTATAGTACGATAGACAAATAAATCCGAGATCACTCACTCACTCACTCACTCACTCACTCATCCCCAATTTAGGGTAGAGAAGAAAAATAAAGAGAATAAGCAACAACATCAATGAAGTAAAATTCCCTACAACATTGATCAAAACATAGAACAGAACAGACAAGCTGTACATTATTCTTTATTCAACACCAACAATCACCGCAAAACTACTACAACCTTAAAAATCCTACACTTTCAAATCCCTCTTTGCTCCTGTTGGTTCTGATAGCCTTCATCTTGCAATTCATTAGGCCACCACTCCAACAAACACCCTAATCAAAATCCCCACTATGTCCTCACAGTTTGCCTCTTCTTCCCCCCTTTCTGCTCAGCAACTTCTTCCTCTTCCTTCATGAGATATTTGTCAACTTGTGCAGCAGCTTGTCTCCCTTCAGAGATTGCCCACACCACCAGAGATTGGCCGCGCCGACAATCCCCAGAAGCAAAGACCCCTTCAACATTGGTTGAGAAGCGGCCGTACTCAGCTTTGTAGTTTGATCTCTTGTCTTTCTCCAATCCGAGTTTGTCCCCAATCGTCTGAAGAAAGAAAGCGCATTTCTTGATATAGTGTGAAATGGAGGGAAGAAAAAAAAGGCGCGGTTTTTGGTGAGAAAATGGTTACCTCTTCTGGACCGAGGAAGCCCATGGCTAGTAGGACTATATCTGCTTCAATGATCTCCTCTGAGCCTTCAACTTCCTTGAACTGGAACATCCCACTTGCATCCTTCTCCCATTGGACGTGGATAACCTCGAGTCCCTTCACTGCTCCATTCTCATCTCCGATGAAACGTTTAGTCAACACTTCATAGGATCTTGGATCCTGACCGAACTTGGTTGCAGCTTCCGCGTGTCCATAGTCTACACGGAAGATCCGTGGCCACTGCCAAATTTGAACAAATAGAAATTTCATTTTATTGTCTAGTGGAAGAGGAATCAAATGGAGAATAGAAAAAGCAAAGGTGATAGAAAATAAACTTGAGCCATCAATCCAGTATATGCATTTGGATGAGAGAGAATGCTAATGCAGTTGGGAGGGAGGAAGGAAGGTGGGACAGTTCAAACCTGAGGCCAAGGGTTGCCTGCGGCTCTGGTAGCCGGTGGCTTAGGGAGAAGCTCGAGATTTACAACGCTGGTGCAACCGTGTCTGATTGATGTCCCGATACAGTCTGTGCCGGTGTCACCTCCGCCAATCACGACTACTTTCTTTCCCTTGGCGGAGATGTAATTGCCGTCTTGAAGATTGCTATCAAGCAGGCTCTTTGTATTTGCATGAAGAAACTCCATTGCAAAATGGACTCCAGAAAAGTCTCTCCCAGGAACAGGAAGGTCCCTGCAAAATTAGTCCATGAGTTAACTCAAAAAATTGTACTTCAACTCTTCAAGCTCTGAATTGCAATATAATTGCTGCAAACCTTGGTTTGGTGGCTCCCACAGCCAACACAATCGCATCGTGCTCCTCACGAAGGCGATCTATCGAGTATGAGGGATCTTTTCCAACATTAGCATTAACTATAAACTTCACTCCTTCATTTTCCATGAGATTAACACGTCTCTGGACAACATCGATTTTGTCGGTCTTCATGTTTGGTACACCATACATCATTAGACCACCAATTCTGTCAGCACGTTCGAATACTGTCACAGAGTGTCCCTTTTTGTTTAACTGATCAGCAGCAGCCAAACCGGAAGGCCCACTTCCAACAATAGCAACTCTTTTTCTGAAATAGGTGAAGGTAAACTAGAGTTAAATTCCAAATTAAGAAAAATCATATTCCCTGAATAGCCAATACAAAAATAGTTATAATGTTCGCTGAGATTACCCTGTTCTCTTTGAAGGAGGCCGAGGCACCATCCATCCCTCCTCAAAAGCTTTATCTATGATAGAGCACTCAATGCTTTTGATAGAAACGGGATTTTCTATAATGCCAAGTACACAGGATCCCTCACAAGGAGCAGGGCATACACGGCCCGTGAACTCCGGGAAGTTGTTAGTTTCCAAAAGCCGGTCCAAAGCTTCACGCCATCTGTTCTGGTAAACCAACTCATTGAATTCTGGTATCTTATTTCCAAGAGGACATCCGGAGTTCTCCTGCAAGTTTAATATCATTTTAGTTACGCCACAGTCATCGAGAAGATTATAGTTATAAGTAATACTGCAGTTCTGTTACCTGATGACAAAAAGGAGTGCCGCAATCCATACAGCGAGCAGACTGTGTTTTTAACAATGGTCCTGGTTTAGATTCTTCCATAACTTCTTTCCAGTCATTAATACGAACATCGGGGTCCCTGTATGAAACGCCCTCCCGCTCATAAGCAACAAAACCCCGATGTTTGACAGCATCAGGAACCCTAGTGGGCCTCTTTTCTGACTCATTTTCCTCAACCTATATACATCAGAATCTTTGTTAGAAAGGGTGGGTGGATCAAGAAACCACTTCAGGAGCCATAAAGTCAGATATTATCACTGAATTAGTTATCGAAAAAGGATAGCCGTGATTGATACAAGCTTAAATAGCATGTGTTTCTCAGAGCAAGTGATAACAGTTGACTAATGTACTAGTAAACTATTAACAATGAATGGCATAAACATGTTTTACAATATCTGTGTATCTATTAGTCATTTGCAGCCTAGAACTTTGGGTCAGATAAGGATGTTACAAAGCGAGTTACTGACAAAGTGAGAAAAAAATACCTGAATGCGAGTTGTGTTCTTAGACGCAGCTGCCAGCATCTTAAGCTCTTCGAAGGCATCTTTCTGATTTAGCTCCACCTCTTCCTCTACCTCAGCCTCTTTGGCTGCAACTTCGGCAGTCTTTTTAGAAACCTGATCCACTTTCTTATTTGCTAGAATGCGTTTATAGTCACGAGGGAAGACCTTGATGAACTTCGGTAGTAGGGAGTCAAAATCTGCAAGAACATCCTTAGCTAAATGGCTTTTTGTGTGACGTTGATGCTGTTGTATCATCATTCTGAGCATCAAAATATCATCTTCATCTTCCACTGGATCAAGATCTACCAACTCTTGATTGCATCGGGATCTGAAAGTTGAATCAACATCAAGAACATAGGCAATGCCCCCCACTCATGCCAGCAGCAAAATTTCTTCCTGTCTTGCCCAGCACAACAACAGTGCCACCAGTCATGTACTCGCATCCATGGTCACCCACACCTTCGACCACAGTTTTAACCCCAGAATTACGAACAGCAAATCTCTCTGCTGCCATCCCATTAAAATAAGCCTCTCCATTTGTTCCCCCATAAAGCGCTACATTTCCAATGACAATATTCTCCTTCGGGTCGAATTTGCTACCTTTAGGGGGATAAACAATAATTTTCCCACCTGACAGGCCTTTTCCAACATAATCATTGCTATCCCCCTCAAGCTCCAATGTGATGCCTGGAGCTAGAAAAGCTCCAAGACTCTGGCCAGCACTTCCATTGAGCTTCACATGAATTGTATCTGAAGGAAGTCCCGCCGCTCGGTAACGTTTTGTCACTTGGTGGCTTAGCATAGTCCCAACTGCTCGGTTTACATTGCAGATAGGAGATTCAATGTATACGGGAACACTTTTATCCAACGCAGGCCTCGCTGAAGCTATTAGTTTGTTATCTAAAGCCATATCCAGCCCATGGTCCTGTTTTTGCACACAATATTGTGCAGCATCTGGTCTAATATCAGCAGCTGGGCGAAGTAGAAGGGACAGATCAATGTTCTTAAGCTTCTCATTGTTGTTTGCTACATCTTTATCCAGCTCAAGCATGTCTGCACGACCCACCATTTCCTTGAGTGTTCGAAAACCAAGCTGAGACATAATCTCCCTTACTTCCTCTGCCAGCATGAAGAAAAAGTTGATGACATGCTCGGGTTCACCAGCGAACTTTTCCCTGAGGACTGGATCTTGAGTAGCAATACCAACAGGGCATGTGTTTTTATGGCATTTCCGCATCATGATGCAACCCAGCGTTATCAGAGGAGCAGTGCTGAAACCAAACTCCTCAGCACCAAGAAGAGCAGCAATAGCCACATCTCGTCCAGTCTTCAGTTGGCCATCCGTCTGAACAACAGTTCGACCACGGAGATCATTAGCCACTAAGGTTTGATGAGTCTCTGCTAGACCAAGTTCCCAAGGAACACCAGCGCTTTTTATACCAGTCCATCGTGAAGCCCCAGTACCTCCATCATGACCAGAGATTAAGACATGATCAGCATGACCTTTAACAACCCCACTAGCAATCACTCCAACACCCGCTTCAGAAACCAACTTCACACTTATACGGGCATCAGGATTTGAATTCTACAAGAAGTGACCAATCACAATATAAAATCATAGTTAACAACTCCACTTTCAAGAACTTTAAAAAGTTAAAAGATAATGAAAAGCTGTCACGGCATGGAGATATACCTTCAGGTCATGAATCAATTGTGCTAGATCTTCAATGGAATATATGTCATGATGGGGAGGAGGACTGATAAGTCCGACACCAGCTGTAGAATTCCTTGTCACGGCAATGTCACCAATTACCTTATGTCCTGGAAGTTCACCTCCTTCACCAGGCTTTGCTCCCTGCCATAAAACTTCAAATATTAGGAACATGCTGATCATTAGCATATAAAACATGTGAAGTAAACATTCTCACCAAACGTCAAAATGCAGGTGTCACTAAATGATGCAAAGACACCAGAAGGTGCTTTGCTGACACAGCATCATCTGTCCATGAATGCAAATTCATAAACAAAAGGAACCATTGTTCCGACCCAAGCACATAGGATAAAAGGAACGCATGACAAGAAAACGGCACAGACCATGGAAACCCCCTCTTTAAATGAAAAGGACAACATATAAAAGGATACCTGAGCCATTTTTATTTGTAATTCATCCGCATTTGTAAGATAGTAGCTGGAAACTCCAAATCTTCCACTTGCAACCTGCTTTATGGCACTCCTCTTTGGATTACGTGAACCATCCGAAAGAGGCTCCATACGAGATGGTTGTTCACCTCCCTCGCCTATTTGCAAAAGGTTGGAATTATATAAACAACTTAAAGAAGCTTCATAAGTTGCAAAAATAGCAATAAAAGAACTGTGGGTTTTAAGAAAATTAATGATGTTTTACAGAATAACCAATTAGAAAACTTAGAAATAAAGCATTTGTAGCTTACCAGTGTTGGACTTTCCCCCAATCGCATTCATTGCTATAGCAAGAGCTGCATGAGCCTCCAACGAAATAGAACCATAGCTCATTGCTCCAGTACAAAAACGTTTTACAATCTCGCTAGCCGGTTCAACTTCATCAAGCGGAACTTTCACCTCTACTTCTTTAAATTTCAGAAGCCCTCTCAAGTTACAAGACTTATTCAATTCTTGAACACGTTTAGAGTACTCTTTATAGGCAGCTATACTGTTGGATCTAGCAGCCTCTTGTAACTTTGCAATGGCAAGGGGGTCATTTAAATGGATCTCACCGCCTTTTCTCCAATGGTAATCTCCTGGATTAGGAAGTGCTACAGCGTCAGCACTACCAGGTGGTAAGGCGCACGTTGGGAAAGCCAGCTCATGCAATTGAAGTGCATCCAATGCAAGTGCTTCAAAGGTTGCACCCTCTACTCTGCTTGGAGTTCCTATGAAACAACGTTCCATCACTTCCGATGAGAGGCCAACAGCCTCAAATATCTGAGCACCCTTGTATGAGGCAAGAGTTGAAATACCCATCTTAGCTAGGACCTTCATCATACCATAGTTGCTAGCCTTGAAAAAATTCTTGACAAGCTCATCCTTTGTATGAAATTCACCAGTTGGTTTGGGTGGAATTTTTCCGTCAACTTGCAGTCTCCAAATGGCTTCTACGGCCAAGTAAGGACAGATTGCATCTGCACCAAATCCTATTAGTGTACAAAAATGATGCACTTCACGGGGCTCCGCAGATTCAACAATCAATGCAACACGGGTTCTCTCGAGCTTCTTCACTAAGTGATGATGTACAGCACCAACAGCCAAGAGCGAGCTGACGGCGACGCACTTTGGTGAGAAAGCTACTTAATACAAAGAATAGAAAACATTAATAACTAGAAACATTGCCAGAAAATAAGGCATGGTTCTTATTATTATATCTACAAGGTTCAGGACATTCTACCTCGATCTGAGAGAACAAGTGTTGCATATCCCTCCTTGATTGCATCATGTGCTTCATCACATATTCTGTCCAACGTCTCCTCCAAGCCCTTTGTACCGCAATCCTTGGAGTAGGTAATGTCAAGAACTTTACTTTTCCAACCCCTGTAGTCCATCTTTTTCATTGCTTCCATCTCCTCAATGGTTAGGAGAGGTCCTTTAAGCGACAGGCGATGACATTGTTCTTCAGTGGTCTCTGTAAGATCGCCTTCTGGGCCGATCATACATTCCATGGAGGTAACAATCTTCTCCCGTATGGGGTCAATTGGAGGGTTAGTCACCTGAGCAAACATCTGCTTAAAGTATTCGAACGTAAGTTTCTCCCTGTTAGACATCACTGCCAGTGGAGCATCATTCCCCATCGAACCAAGGGCCTCAATGCCATCTTTCGCCATAGGCAGCAACAGCATTTCCAGGGATTCAACTGTGTAACTGCATAGGGACAACAATTACTCGCTCATGAACAACAAAAAGCAAAATAAATATCTAACACAAAAATTTACATACCCAAATGCCTTCAATGGTGACAATATCCCTTGCATTCCCATATTTCCCATATTTTCATCATCAGAAGTCGCCTAAAAAGTGGTGAAATGTTAGCTTGTGAAAATGAGTATTAGATCAATGACATTATTGAAAGTAATGCTACCTGCAAGACGCCAGAAATGGTGGGAGGAGTTCTGTCGGATTCCGGAACAGATTCAACTATGTCTTTTAACTGCAGCTTTTGCCTCTTTAGCCATTCTCCATAAGGTCTTGAGAGTGAGTATTGCTGCTTCAGGGCTTCATCATCTACCACAACATGCTTCTCAAAATCAACAAGAAGCATCATACCAGGATTAAGTCTTCCTTTTCTGGCTACATCTTCTGGGGGAATGTCAACAACGCCAACTTCACTCGCCATGATAACTCTTCCACTGTGTGTGACGTAAAATCTTCCAGGACGCAACCCATTTCTGTCCAATGTTGCTCCAAGATACTTCCCATCAGTAACTGCAGAATATTTTATGTAAGAACCCAGCAAATATAAAGTCTCATGCAAGTACATTATAATCTTCAAAGGACATACATGATATAAGAGCAGGGCCATCCCAAGGCTCCATCAGAGCTGAGAAAAATTCATAGAGAGCCTTTCGATCAGGATCCATATTTTTATCGTTTTGCCAGGCTTCTGGGATCATCATCATCATAGCTTCCGGGAGACTTCTACCAGCTCTAACCAAAAGCTCGAGTACACCATCAAAGGCACCTAAATGCAACAGCACGGAAAATATTGATTGTCAGTACCATAGGGATACCAGAACATTCGAACTGAAGACCATTATGTCACCAAGTCGCCTGACCGAGATGGTTAACACGCACCAGCAAAGAAGTAAAAGTTTAAGTAAATCAAGAACCTGAGTCGGAAGAGCCAGCATCTACAATTGGCAGAAGTTTCTTCATCTCAGTCTTTGACAAGCCAAGCTCATTGCATTTCAGAAGGCCCTCGCGTGCTCTCATCCTATTAAATGGGCAACATCAAGTCAAAAGGTGTACCAGCTCAGCTTAATAAAACTACATGAACTTGCTACAATGTTCCACTGCATCTTTTTTATCAGATGTCTTGACGAAATCCAGAAAATACTTGTTTACATATCGAGAGTGATAACAATAGAATCAGACAGACGGATTTTGTGGAAAAAAACAGCCATTATAACTGCAACAAAGAACAACCTTTCAACAGATATTAATAGGAGTTCAAAGAGAAACCAAACCCACCAATTGACATTGCCTCTAAGCGTATTTATCTCTCCATTATGGCCAAGGACACGCATTGGTTGAGCTCGATCCCAACTAGGAAATGTGTTCGTTGAGAATCTAGAGTGTACCTGCAACATAGCCAAAGCATATTCATAGGAAGCAATAAACTCTTGTCGAATAAAGTTTGTCTTCAGCACTTTTAAGTTTAACGGACAGCAGCGGTATGGCAAACAATATTCATGACCTAGTATAACTTGTCTGATCATAAACTCCTTCCCACCATACATGATTGATCTTAAAAGTGGATTATAGCAGAATCATCAAGTTTCTGCAAATATTATTTACTTCATAATGAGCTTCCTTACCAACTCACTCCAAGAATCAAATCCAGCATCCAAAATCAAATAAAGATCAAGGGTGTGTAAGAACTTAAGAGATCATTCTACGTCAATGCCTCAGAAGTCATTTCCCAATCTTGCATTCTCTGGAGTTAATCGGTTGATCGCATGCTGTTTGCTGGTCAAGTATGGTGTCAGCAGAGAAATAAACAAGAGAATGGATAAAAAATTACCAGGGCCATGTAGCTCGTAAACCTTTCATTGTCCAGATCTGCATAGTAATACTCCTTCAACTGGTCAGGTTTCAATTGACCTTTGTAGACAACAGTCCTGTTAAAAAGCATAAAACAGTTTGAGGTAATCCTTGAGCAAATATTCAGTAACACCTTCATACAAAACAAACCTTGAGGACAGAGAACATATGTAGAAGTCTTTAACTCCACCATGTTGAAGGTTCAATGTAGCTCGGATAGCTACCATAGAAACCCTCCTTAATATGTACATCTACAACAACAAATTGCAAGAATTGTTTAACGGAAACAGAGAAGAAAGAGCAACTTGCAGTTTCATTATACAGATGCTAAGAAATAACTTCGAGAACTAGTAGCTAGAAACCTGTTGCTCAAAATCGGACTGAGACCGCGGAGTAGATGTAAGAAAAACTTGCTCAATGACGGGTTCTGTCTGCAAAGCCGACTTGCCCAATCCTGAGTTATTTGTGGGGACAGGACGCCAACCAAGAACTGAATGCCCAAGTGATTCAGCCACCTAGTATATAAGAACATTTATCAGAACTTCATACTGAAGGATAAATCACAGAAGATATATGACCCTATCCAAAAATGCAGTCCTTCACCTTTGTGAAAACGATTTTACTTTGTTCCCTCCGACTATCAGAAGTAGGCAGGAAAAACATGCCGACTGCATATTCTCCCTGTGGAGGCAGCTCAAAGCCAGCATCCTTAGCAGCCTGACATTAAAAATTCGAACCGATCAGCACTGGGATTGTGAAATAAGATCAGAAATTGGACTTCAACATAGGACATTGATTGGTTTGCTCAGTGTCCAATTAAAATACAAGTCATGTATCTAACCAGTCAGTTTCACCTTTCCTTGTAAGAATCATGACATTGTCCTTAAAAAAATAGGAAATTCCAAAAAAAGGTCATAAATCCCATTTAAATCTCATCCATCCATTATAGTAGTTAGGGACAAATGAGAAAAGATAACCTAGTGCATGACTGAATCGTATCCCTGCCAACTCTTTCAGCAGATTGATTTTTCAATTAATGATACTACAAGAAAAAGTACAAACCTCTCTGTAGAAATCATGAGGAAGCCCCACGAGAATTCCAGCTCCATCTCCAGTATTCTTCTCACAGCCACATGCACCTCTGTGTGTCATCCGCACTAACATCTCTATGGCATCCGTCACCTGCACGACCAAAACAACCAATAACTCAACAACAAAATCCAGACATAAGAATTAAAGTTTGCTCTTCGTGTTCATGAAACTAAAACTATACCGTTTTACGGCTGCTTTCACCAGAAAGCTCCGCCACGAACCCAACTCCACACGAGTCCTTATCCAAAGCCGGATCATACAGCCCAAGCGGCTTCTCCGGCACCTGAGACATCGCATTCTTCACAACAAACAGCCGCTTCGGCGACCGTCCATGCCCGTCCATCTGCCAAAGCCGCACCATTTCCGACCCCGCACTGCTCCGCAGTTTCGTGCCATAGACAAACCTGTTGTCCGGGTTCATCCTCCTCTGCTTCAATTCGAATGCACGCGACACCTTAACCCTCCGCGACAACGCCGCCACCGCATTCAGCTGGTGGCTCGGCGCGCAAGCCGCCGGCTTTCTCACCAAACCCCCGCCTTTCACATGAATCCCCGATCCCAACGCCGCCGACATCGTTCTAGCAAATCAACCAACAGCTTTTATATCTTATCTTCCAAAATATCAAATTATTACACAAATTAACAGGATGATGAAGAAAAGTCTGAATCAAACGACGCTACTGGAAATCTGGAATATAAATAGGTGAAAATCCTCTTTATTCACTGCAACGGCGAGAAGTTAAACATCCAGAAGAAGATTCCAGATAGGGATAGGAAGCAAAAATTCGGAGGAACAGGAAGATCTGTCCGTATCTAATTTTAGGGCTTATGAAGAAAACCGCCGCCGTGAAGTGGTGGTGAGTTGGATTCCTAGATTGACACAGCCTCACCGAGGAGAGGTGGTGAATTTATAGACAGCACAACGCAACACTTACTACTTGCCTTGCTGGCATGTGGGTCCCACACATTAGTTCTATTTTCCACCTTAATATCCCTATTTTTTCCATTTTGTCTATATTCGATGATCGATATATACTGTCGCAATTGAGGAAATTGCAAAAAAAAAATATCAAATATCAATATTATATTTAGAGTTATATGTGTAATGAAATATTATAAAATATAGTTACATATTATAATAATGTAATTGAAATAATTTGTATTACAATCTATATATATATTTGATGTAAGCCAATCAAGTATCTAATTTTTTCATAGCTAAAATGTGTTCAATTTATATTTATATTAATATAATAGTGATACGTATACTTAATTAACAAAAGATATACTATAGTGTAGTATTTATTAACTCTAGAGAAATGATTACTTATTTACAATTAGGATTATATGGGATGTGTCACAATTCCATTTGCGACATAAATTAGATATTAAATTTCATTTCGCTATTGACCGGTTGCTCAAATATTCTAAGAATCTTATATTTTCCCCCAATTCTAGATATTATATAGCATTATCTATTTAATAATATTAGTGATTGATAATATAAGGCGTATTTGTAATTATTTTTTTCAAATATTTATTTACTTATTGATCACAGAATCAGTTAGCTTATAATGTTTGTAAAATCTGCTTACTTTGGTATTTTTTTTTCTTGAAATTAATCAGCTAAAACTGTTTTACATTTTTAAGCATCAATTAAATTTTTTTTTATACTTAAAAGCACCACAAAATTCCGAAACTATAATTTATTCATTTTGACTAAAATTCCCTTAATCAAATATGCACCGTGCTTATATAAGTATTTGCAAACACCCCATAATCCAAGTTCGTATTTTTTCTTAATACCTTATGTCTGATTTATTTGAGTCTTAATTATATATTTTCAACATTAATTTTTATTGTAACAATTGTTTCTTGACAATAAGTAAATAATAACAAGATCATTATAAATCAACTTGTAATTTCTTGAATTTATATCGTTAAAATTCAACTCAAATTCTAACAACACTCTTCAAATAATATTTCCATAAAATAATACAATTTCATGATCTGATAATACAATTAAATCTCGATAAAGTAATATTCAATAAAAATAATAATCTCGCTAAGATAATAATTTCTTCCGGTCCTGATATGTGTCAATGCACTAAAAAAATGTTCGGTAAAGTAATAACCTAGTTAAATGAATATTTTTTCTCGGTCCCAAGGTTATTACTTTAGCGAGGTTTAACTGTATTACTCCCTCCATCCCGAATACATATGCCTATTTGTTTTTCAACACATATTAATAAAATATTTAATGATATGAAATTAGATAAATATTAGTATTGGAATATGAGTAAATTAATAAAAAGTTAATGACATAATTGTATTTGTTATTAGAAAAATTGGATAAAATAGTATTTTCTAAATTCTCACATTAATTAAATATATTAAAGTTAGTGAAAGATTTAATTAGACACAAAAAATTATTAATAAGCATATAAATTTGGAACAGATGAAAAAAAAAATAGGCATATATATTAGGGATGGAGGGAGTAATTTACAACGATTTTTTTTTTTGGTTATATATGGCATTCAAACAATTATTCCGCTGACTATTGACTAATGGACTTCAAAATAGGAATGTGTATCGTCAGTGGCTGCCGCATAAATTGGGTTAGTTTGATGCTGGGGGTGGGACTACTGCACCCCCAGCTAATAGTTTGACATGTGTCATTAGGATTTTAGTTTTTCGCTTTTCAATATATATATTATTGTTTCTTTTTTCTCCTAATATCGTGGTTAAGTTTAGATTGGGTTGCTTCAAATTTTCACAATCTCTCTCCTACTCACAGTTTTAGCGACTTCTAAAATTTTAAAATCTATATCCTTGATTTTTACTTTTCTCTCAAGACGAAATTTTCAAAAACTTCTCTCACACGGAAATCGTCTCTCCATTCTTCTTTAGACCTTCTTCTTGTTGGGGCGCAGCGGGATTAATTAGAATAAAAGAAAATTATTGGATTATTAAACCACACTAAGTAAATAGTCAAATAAGTATGGATGGGTCGCACCGACCACGCTTAAAATCACTATGGGATCGGGGTCTTAGTGACCACACAAAACCACCACAATGAAGATCACAACGATCACTTTTAAGTCCACTTTTCTCAGACACAATTTACTATAGTAATTTAATAATACAATATATCACAACTAATATTCTCAGAACAATAACAGGCATAAAACAATGAATAAATGACACCGGGAATTTACGAGGTTCACCCTTTTAAGGCTACATCCACGGGAACAATAGCTCCGAGTATTTCTTCACTATAAATGGTAGGTACAGAGATAAGGGTTACAACAAAATAGATACACTCGGTGTTACTAACAACCTCACTATTTTGTACTCACAAGAACCCCTTACTTAGAGTAAAACTTTTATCCTAACACTCCAACACTCTCCTACTACCATAAGTACATAGAACTTCTCTTTACAAACCCACAAGAAGAAAAACAACGAAGGAAGAAATGAGATTGAGGGGATGTCCATCCAAATGAAGAATGCATGTCTTTTTATAGGCAAGTAACACTATTCCCATAGCCAACAAAATTTGAAGAATTGACACCCCGTATTAATGCCAAGTTGAATTTTTCCTTACTAGCTTGGGTGGCTAAGAGTAGTCTCACATAGAGGCTTGACTCAACACTTCTCCTAATATTTTGTCAGTAGAACAACAAATCTTGCGTTATTAGATGTGAGACACGAAAGGGAACGACACATACGAAGATGAGCTTCTCGACTACGAGGAACAAGACAAACTGAGTATGAGAATTGGGTCATAAAGTCAATTTTTCCCCCATTTTTAATATGGAAAAGATGCTATTATTAGTTATGTCTCGTCATTACTTAGCATAGTGGAGAAATTGGTGCTTTTGGCTCATGTTCAATTAACTTTGGACTATTTGTGAAGTTTGTTATGCTCATATTGGTGATTTTGTTAATCGGTTCGAGTGAAAAATAATAACCTGTTAAATACAGTTGCTCAAAATCCCATTAATGGTGGATCTAAATTAGCCCCAGAAGTATGTAATAACACTCGAATCAAATGCCACCTACTCATGCTCCCCAAAGTTGGTTAGACTACTACCATTCATGATTTTCTAGTGACTCTACCATATACGACAAAAAAAAAGAAAAAGAAATGAGGCGGTAAGACCAGCCTTGGGCTGTCTGCCACCTCAACTTTGTATCACTGTTTACCATCATGTATTGGTTGATAAGTCGCCACGTGGCACCCTCGGTTGGTGCCATATTTTTTATATTTAATTAAATTTATATTAGTAATATCTTTATTATTTATAAAATCAAATAAAAATTAATGAAAATTCATTTTTTTTCCTCTATAAATAGAACATAATTTTTCTATGTTTTCACCAAGAAAAAAAAACCTCTCTTTTCTTTCACCCTTTCAACAACAAATCAAATATTCTTTTTTCTTCACACATTATGGATCTAAATCAACCAAATTTTCCATGGTTAAACCAATTTTCCAATTCCGAGTATCAACAAAACTCCCAGTATTATCCAAATTCTCAATTCTCTCCAAATCTGAATCAAGTTTCTCCCTCTCATTTCGTGTCTTCTTCACAAAATATTTCTCGTGGTTTGTTTCCCGATGAACAACGTCCAAATAAAAATACAAGGGGCCCAAAAAATATTTGGTGTGTGAAAGAAGATGTAGCTCTATTTGTCATGTTGGGTTTTCATTAGCGAAGATGTTATACAAGGTAAACATGAAAGAGGAGACACCTTATGGAAACGTGTTCGTCAAACGTACAAGGAGAAGCAAGCAAACAATCCAGATGAACTCATCGTAAGAAACTTTGACGCAATGAAAGGTCGTTGGAAACGATTTAATGAAAATGCAAACAAGTGGGTTGTTGCTTGCAGAGAAGCATATGCTCGTAAAAGAAGTTGAATGAGCCAAAAAGATATTGAGAAAGAAGCTCATGTATTTTACGCAGTAGGTGACAACAAGTTCCAGGATTTGGTTGTAATCAATGAAGTTATGTGTAAATGTCCCAAGTGAGATTTATATTCAACTCTTGGTGCACCACATGGCTATCCCGAAAGTCAAGTTGCTGAGGATCGAGAAAGTGGTGGAAGCTCGAAACGATCTAAGACTTCCGAAGATGGGGGTGTCCCTTCCAACCCTGATACTTCCAATACGAGATCATCAACGATTCTCCGTCCCGACGGAAGAGATAAGACGAAGAAGAAAGCAAAAGGTAAAGCATCTCAATCTGATTGTACTAATGAATTTGCTGAACAACTTCGTGTTCTCATAGTCTCTAAAGACAATGTGACTACATGCATTAGAGATATGTCGAATGCTCAACTCGAGCTGGAGCGTCAAATGTTAGAAATTGAGAGTAAGAAGATGGAAATGATGAATAAGAAGATGGAACTTCAAGATATGAAGAGAAAAGAAAAGATGTTGCTTGCACTGATGGAAAGAGACAATTTATCTCCTGAAGAAGAAGAGATAAAACTTGAACTACGAGCAATTGTATTTGGAAAATGAATATGTTTTCTTATGTAAGTTTTATTTATGTTTAGTTTTATGTATTTGTTATGTTTATTATAATCTAGTCTATTTTCATGTAATCTAGTCTATTTCAATGTAATCTAGTTTATTTCTATGTCATCTAATATATTTCAGTGTATCTAGTTTATTATTTGTAATCTAATTTATTATTTTAGAATTAGAAAATACATAAATGAAATAAAAAGTTTATTAATGCCTAGAAAATTCAATGAGAATAATTAAAGGAAAAAACTATAACTTTTACACAACACATGGATGAAGATGAACAAAAAGCTTATAATTTAATGCCATCCACTTTATGGAATCATATGCATATACATGTAGGAATTATTAGTGTTCAAAAGTGGGAAAATTATTACTATCCACTTCACATGGGAAAACTATTGGTGTTCAAAAGTGGACAAAAACATTTTGGAATGCATACAATCTCACATGTTGAAAATGACAAGACAATACTATCATCAAACTTATCAAGAAGTGGAATCCAATGTTGTCTCACTATTTAATATGCACATTACCTATCAAATGATATTACATACTATCTATTTGCTAGTTTCTCTTCATTTTATCTTCTTCATAACAATGTCTAGCTCCAAAAGTTCTTCATCCGACTCAGATTCAAATGAAAGTTCTTTCCAACTCCCAGAATTTAACCAATGGCGGCAGCAGGTTCAAGAAAAATATCGTCATGACATCATTGTCAATTTCGTGGTCTTTAATGTTGACTGAAGGCTCTCGGAGACCTACAGCCAGAAGGAGAAGATATCTTAACAGAGAACGCGAGATTGTGCGGAGCCCTTGATGGCCGACTATTTTGGAGATCAACCGACGTATACTCTAGAAATATTCCGACGGAGATTTCGCATGCGGAAATCATTATTTCTTCGTATAGTGGATGCCCTTACTGCTCATGACGAATATTTTCAGCAGAGGCGTGACGCCACCTACAAACAATCTCTTTCACCGTTACAGAAATTTACTGGTGCCATGTGAGTGTTGGCATATGGGACATCAACCGATGTAGTTGATGAATATTTACGGATGAGTCAAATTGTGACAAGAGACTATCTCATACATTTCGTAGAAGGTATCATTTCTTGCTTTGGTGCCACGTATCTCAGGAGGCCTAATGAGCAAGATTTGACAAGACTACTCAATATTGGGGAACAACGTGGTTTTCCGAGCATGATTGGTAGTATTGACTGCATGCATTGACAATGGAAAAATTGTCCGCATGCGTGGGCTATACAATTTACAAGCAGAAGTGAAGTACCAACAATCATTTTAGAAGTTGTTGCATCTTATGATTTATGGATATGTCATGCATTTTGATTTACGTATTTTTTATCTCCTTGTAATATTTATTGAGCAAGTATAACTTTTTGTTTGCATGGTCATAATTTTTTAATTCTAATTATGAATTTTAAATAGAATTTCTAATTAAATAGAATTTAAAATGAATTTTTAAATTTAATAAAAAAATATTATATATAGTAGAGAAGTTAAAAATAAATCAAAAAAAAAAATTAAAGTTAAATTGGTTGGGTATTATTGATGGGAGGTATAAACTAAATTAGATATTAGATTGTGGGATTGACTTGGAAAGAGAGATATGAGTATTTTATTAAAAAGTTGAGTTGGTTGGAGAGTATGAATGGTAGTAGTCTTATGTTCACATCTTTTCTGATTCACTTATTGTTTTTTAATCAGGTTATTTATCAATTGATGAAGACACATAACTTCCTACTATGCGTTACAAGAAGCGACAACTTTCATTTATGCCGAATGATAGCTGGAACTTCAAGCAGTCCATGTTTTGTAATAATCATTCTGTGTTGGAATTTCTGCCACTTTTTCTTCATTGGCTATTTTATGAAATTCTAGTGTTCTGCTGTTTATGCAAGTCGTAGCTGCTCGTTTATTTATTCTGCTATTTTTTTTCATCACCGTAGTTGCTTAATTCTCATATTTAATTATTTTACTTTTTCAGTCAACACTCCATTTTGTTCGACTCCATACTAAACATTAAATTTGTGCAGAGTTTGATGTAGGTCCCTTTTTCTTGGGATAAATGTAAGGAAACAATAATTATTGATTTCAGTTGTTCTTAGATACAATTCCAACAAATGCAATTCAAAGTGTTTCCATAATAAAAAATACAATGAACTTGGCAAATGATGTCCATACTCATATTGCTTGCGATATGCAATCATGCTGAGCTAATGAAGAACCCAAAAAAATCGGTGCGGATCTTTTGGCCCACTTTTGGAAGATCCATCAATCAGGTGGTGTCATGTGTGTGATGTGGTGGGCCATACAATTAATGTGGTGATGTGTAAAGAGAATTGACCAACCACAACACACACGTGAGACCACCTGATTGATGGGCCACGTAGTGATCCTTCAAAAGTGGGACAAAAGATCCTTAGCCCAAAAAAATTGATCCAATGAAGCTTCAGATTCGACTAAAACATGTTTGCCCATTGAACTTATCCAAGATAGAGTGATATTAGCGATTTACCTGAGGAACATATGAACTGTGATTTAAGTCATAATCCACATATAACAAGTTGGAAGATATCTACCGGTAACAAAAACAGAACATTAATACTTATTGTCAAACACACAATAATTTCATCATGAATAAAAACATGTTTGCACAGAGACATGGACAGACTACTGAAACTCTACTTACACAATCGAATTCCAGAAAGAAAGTGTCAAATCCAAAGCATCTACTACAACATAATACTGGATAAGCAAAAGAGTAGCCACAACAAATCAATGCAACAAAGAAAAGAAAAGCAAAAGCTCTAGAATACATAATCTTATCAAGCCAACCAAAGAAATAGCTCTGGAATACAAATAGCACTAAAATAAACATAAACATGTAACTCCATCAAGCAGCCACATACTACTTCTCATAACACTAAAAGTCAGATGCACAGAAAAGAGAAGGAGAAGCTCTAGAATACATAATCTTTGTTCCAACAAAAACTGACTGTTCCATATTGTATCATATTACATAATTAAACCAATATATGGGCATGCAAAAGATTCAAGAGCACCATTGAGGAACCATCTGAGACATCTTCACAACCTCTTTGGGATCCAATTTGGAACATTAGAAGAAAATGGGATTGGGTTTTGATATAACCATGGTTGTTGTGTGGCAATAGGCTGAGAGGTCGATAATCCATCTTGAAGTTGTTGGAATTGTTGGATATTGATTGCTCCTTGCGGCTGTTGCAAATCAATCGCATCTTGTAACGAAAAATGATTTATAACTGTCTGTGACCTTTGACCTTTATTCTTCAAGCCTTTTGTAAAATAGTGCATTATGTTTTAGAATTTAATATTCTAACAAAACAATGGTAAGAAATTAAGATAGGAATATAAATTCATACTTACTTGCAACAACCATCTTTTTTTTTCCGCGACGCTTGCGAATATTTGTGACTCCTCTTGACTTAGTAATGAGAGGATTGAGCACAAGAGTATTATCATCTCATATTTTCTCTACATGGGCATCCAAAGAATTACCTGCACTCAGATTGTTCAAATTAACGTTCTCCAGCAGTGCACTAAATTCCTTGCTTGCCTTTTGAATATGCTAACCTCACGGATCATGCTTGTTGCATGACTTACAAATGTCATCTCACATAAACAGTTATATCTCTTGTTGCTTTATTTTTTAAAGCATGAAAATTAGAAAATAATACTATTTTATAATATATATTATTTCACTTTTTATACATTAGCTGTTTAGTAGAGGAGCGAGTCCGTTCACAACTAACCGTTAAAAGTGCATAAAAAAGGGAAAAACATCCTACAGTTAAACCTAGATAAAATAATATTTGATAAAGTAATAATTTCGTTAAGATAATAAATTATTTCGATTCTGATATAAATTAGTGCACTAAAATAATACTCGATAAAATAATAAACTCATTAAATAAATATTTTTTTCGATTGCAAGATTATTAGTTAATGGAGTTTCTGTAATTCTTTCATTTTTACTCCCTTTTCTCTTTCAAAAACCCCCCAAATCAAAAATAAAAAAACCTCATCGCTCATAAGTAAACATGTCGTCGACGCTGCTGGAGGTGACGCGCGCGTCGCACGAGGAGGTGGAGCGGCTTGAGAGGATCGTCGTGAAGGATCTCCAAACCGAGCCGCCGACCAACAAGGATCGGCTCCACCAGAGCCACCTAATTCGTAGTATGATGGAACAAATTACGGACACCACTCTCAAACTCATAATTTTCGATGTGATTGTGTAACAAACCGGCGCCGATCCGCCGGATTGTTAAACATATTTTCCAGATCTGTCCAGAGATAATCACGAGAGAGAGATCAATTGTGAAGGAAAGTATGATTACGTGAGAAGGAGAGAGTTGATTGAGAAAGTAATTGAGAGAGAAAGAGAATTGATTGAGAGAGAGAAGAGTATCGAGAGAGTTGATAGAATTGAGAGAGAAGAATAAGAGAAAATTAACTTTCGATACCAACTCAATAAATAGTAGCGGATATATATAAGTATCCGAGTAAGACCTAATTTAATTAAACCCTAGCAACTTAACCAAATATAACTAAAGGAATTAATAAGGAAACTAATACGAAAAATAGATACTAACACGATAATACGTGGCCAATCATCAAGACGTCCACGCGCGTCTCATCTCCCGATCTCGCCATCTAGCCACTCCTTCCATCTAAATACTTTTCCTCTTCCTCGATTGTACGGGGTGTGACAATACTCCCCTCTTTAAAGAGTCTTGTCCCCAAGACTCGGATCTTTGACGAGGGAAGCAAGCAGTCGTACAATAAAGGGGCGTCGTCTCCCTTCAATTTCTTGCGAGGTGGGCGAGCATTGTCAACACGGATAGGGTTCCCACCAACCACGGCCATATTATGAGCCAATGATGCTTGTGCAGACTCCTCTGTTTTGAACACAATATAAGCATTGACACTATTTCCATTCTCATTGATTTGCTTCTTGATTGCAACGCCCTTCTTCGGAATTTTCCCATCGACAATAGGGATGGATCGAAACCTAACAGACTCAACTTCACCAAACTGACCAAACTCCTCAGTTTTCTCAGCTTCAGTAGCCGGAGCATCCTCTTCTGCGGCAGGGGTTTCCTCCGCTTCCGGCTCTTTCTCCGCCACAGCCTTCTTCGGTTGTTTCGGTCTCGCCCTTCGTCTCTTCAGTGCCACGTCCTTCGTCTCGACTTCAACGATCGCCGGCTCTTCCACCGCAGCGGCTTCTTCTACGACTTGTTTCTCGAGGCTCGGCTCCGCCGGGACTGCTCCTCCGCTTGAGCTGATTCTTCGACAACTTCTTTCTCCTTGGAGAGAGATTTATTTTCAATCACGATGGCTGCCGGAGAGCTTGAAACGATCCCGACCAAATACGGAATCTCGGCAAGCAGTAGGTGTTGCATCCACTTCAAAATCTAAGTAAACCTGGTTGAATAGTTGGGAGTGGAGAGATTTTGAGAATACCGGTCACCGTTTGCACGTCGGCGAGCCTCTGATCTACGAGTGCAGCTATCAAACACTCTCTGCATCTCGATGATACATAGAGCAGTGGATCGCTCGAACGCCGCCGCCATCGATTGTTCGATCGCCGTCGAATTGCTACGAAAATCCCGTTCTAATCGCCTTCTGCCGGAGTACTTTCCTACTATCGCAGAAACGTTGCTTTGATACCACTGTAACAAACCGGCGCCGATCCGCCAGATTGTTAAACATATTTTCTAGATCTGTCCAGAGATAATCACGAGAGAGATCAATTGTGAAGGAAAGTATGATTACGTGAGAAGGAGAGAGTTGATTGAGAAAGTAATTGAGAGAGAAAGAGAATTGATTGAGAGAGAGAAGAGTATCGAGAGAGTTGATAGAATTGAGAGAGAAGAATAAGAGAAAATTAACTTTCGATACCAACTCAATAAGCAGTAGCGGATATATATAAGTATCCAACTAAGACCTAATTTAATTAAACCCTGACAACTTAACCAAATATAACTAAAGGAATTAATAAGGAAACTAATACGAAAAATAGATACTAATACGATAATACGTGGCCAATCATCAAGACGTCCACGCGCCTCTCATCTCCCGATCTCGCCATCTAGCCACTCCTTCCATCTAAATACTTCTCCTCTTCCTCGATTGTACGGGTGTGACAGTTTGTTCGAAACTCAGTATTTTTGTTGGATTGATTCGTTGTAATTGAGACCATTTTCACGTGTTTGTCACTTTGTTGTGGTGTAATAGTTGAGATGTATCATTTACGAGGATAATGACAGTTCGAAGAAGGATGAGATCGCTGCCCTTGGCGGACAGAGTACGAATTCGGCGAATGCTAATGTGTTTAGTGCATTTTACGACAGATTAAAGGAGGTTTGTGATTCTAGGGTTGTATGATTGTTTAATAATGCTCTGTTATTATTTTTATGAGTTTTTTCATGGTAAATGCTGGATGTTTGCATATCAGAGAGTACCATAGGCGGCATCCAGCTGCGCGATATGTTGACCCTACTGATGAGTATGAACATCTCCGTACCAATCATTGAGTTCACTGGGGAGGTCATATGTTTTTATTTAAATAATTACAAAATAAATGTATGTATAACTTTATAAATATGTTTGGAATTGAACCTGCACTTGAAAATGGCATAAAGAAATGGTTGATGGAGAAGTTCGAATTATGATTACTTGATTATGGTGTGGATACATGAAAAAGATATTGCAGGTATGGGAATCATGGTTTTCATCTGTTTTATGATGATTCCTTCTTCTCTGTTTCTGAAATAGGCATCATCAATTGTCAACATTTGGAAACTTTTGTAACTTGCAAGCAAGCGGACCTAGTGGCGGATCCAAGGGGGGGCGCCCAGCGGCGGCGGCCCCCCCGAACTCGTGTCGAAACGTGATTTTATATATGTAATTTTTAAGAAATCTCGTATTTCTCCACCCGAATGTACACTTCACCCCTCTTCTCTATCGAATTTTTAAGTTTCGCCCCCCCCCCCTTCTCTCGTAATCTTGGATCCGCCTGTGCTGCGGACTAGTGCTTTATAATCATCATTTTTTCTTTGTTGATTTTATTTTTATTTCAGGAAGCCTTTGGACGTTACCTTGATTTAAATGAACTATATAATGAGTATATCTACTCCAAGTTTGAACAGCAAATTGAGTACTCTGCTTATCTTGATTTCAGATTCAGGGAAGACAGCACGCAAGTTGAAGTTGACCAGGTAAAGGTGTTATCTAATGCCTCTCTGTTTGCAAAGTCTGTCTTCTATCTTCGTCCCCTGTGGAATTTTCTTGCATATATACATACATATTCTTAAGTTATCGGGACGTTATAAATAGGAGTAGGAATATCCAAAAAGTCCCAGCTTCTATCTGCAGCATGCTTTCCAATTAGTCAAGTCCACATAAATGTGTATATCTATATCTTCGTAAGTTGTCTGAAAATCATAAATAGGAAAAAATCCAAAGAGTTCTATCTCCACTCAGCCGCTTTATTTATGCTTGTAGATGTTCTGTCCATCTAAGTGATGAACATACTTCATCTCTGTGAGTTCTGACTGTCTGTCTGACTTCACCTCCCTATGTTCTGTTTTTTTCCCCCATTCTTGCAACAAAGTGAATAAACTCAGCTGAAGATATTTGACTGAGTGCTAGATTGATTGAATGGACAATGTTATAGTTGCTTTTATTTCAAAGTAAAAAAAAAAATGATGATTTCTGCCTATGAATTCACTCAATGTTATGTATGCCACAGATCTTCATCACTTTTCTTTCCTTGCAGAATAGACCGCTTGAAAATGGACAGAAAACATTTCGCCAAAGGCTTGCGTGGACATGGTCAAAATGGTCCTGTGACTCCACAACCAAGTGAAGGCGCAAAAGAGATTGCATTGATGGAAGCAAAGATGAAAAAATTATGTGACCTGTTGGATGAGGTGTGCCCATGCTATGTATATTCCAGCCGTTGCCGCAATTTTTTATTATCGTGTGTAGGTTATAATAGTCTTCATGACCTTTCTGAAACACTAAACTCTACTTCTTGTTTGTCGACATTTTGCAGATGATTGTGCGGGCAAAAGAAAATATAGAAGAAACATGCATCGACTTATGATGAAGTTGTACAAGAACGCGAAGAGGTACGATTTCAAGTCCTGTAAACTCACCCAAAATAGGAAGCATTATATATGTGTACATGAATTAGCGAGTGATGATGAAGATCAGCAGAGTGTTGGGATCACGGGAATGCTTTTTGAATAACGTCATATCTTGAGTGAAGAATACTCTTAAGTATGGTTATGCGTAGGTCTCGTCAATTATGATGTTTATATTGAGTTCTTTTCAGATTTTGCTGACATGTTTATTACTTGATACAACTTATAACCTTCTATTTTGCCACCCTTCAACTAAATTCTCAATGCTATCAGGAGTTCAAATGCTACATACGTGGAAACCATAGTTACTGGGGACGGAGAGCCTATGAACGCCGTTTCAAAGAAGGGAGGCACCAACATGGGATGCGTTGTCTGGGTATTCCAAACACTAACAACTTCAATGAAATAACATCAATCGAGGTACCCTCATAACTGCACACGTGTTTCCTCCTTTTTTAGGCTTGCCTTCTGATGAAAGTTTTCTACGAAGAGTGTTTGTTGCATTGATGAATGTCTGATGCAACAAACACTCTTCGTATAAAGGCTTGTTGAATGTTTGCTACGAAGAGTGTATAACTGTTTTCCGAAAATGTTACTATTCATCTGTTATGATGTGGGATCGACTCCACACGCAAGTGTGGAGTGATATATAAGTGAGTGTCAATCATTTCCCTACAACCATGATTTTGGGGAGAGTTAGGGCTCCTTGCTTGTATCCCTAACAATATTCATCATTATAGGAAGCGAAAGAACTTTGGGAGAGAATACAACAAAAGCAAGGCGTAAGCGCGGATCTTGAAGAAGATTACAAAGATCAAGAGGGCAACATTTACAACAAGAAGACATCTACAGATCTGCAACGCCAGGGTTTGATATGAGGTAAACTAACAACCTACACTTCTGGACCTTCTCATTGGTTTCATGAAATTACCAGCAGCCAGCAAGAACCTTCCAGAACTTCCTCTGGTTTTCCTTCCATTGGAGGATAGGATTTTGGATCATTTTATGAGCTAAGTACGTTTGCAAAGAAGCGCGTTGCTATTTCGATTCGATTAGATGACTAGCCTAAGCTGCCTGCTTTGTGCCAGGAGGGAGAATGAATTGCAGACGCTCGCTTTAGGCTCTAAAAATCGTTGAGTTTGTAGCATGTTATATTGTCAATGAAATTGTCTCATTGAAAGACTTTGATACGATAGATACCGCCGCATGCTGTGGTATACCGATGAATATTGAAAATCCGATACGATATGTTCCATATTGAAATTTCAGCTATATAGTTTCAATTTCGGTACGGTATATGATATGACAAAAAAATTATGCCATAACCAGTATAGAAGAGTTTCTTATGAAGATGACAAGTAGACTACAGAGAAGTACTTTATTGCATTATGGAATAAACATTATATGTACAAAATCTAGACCAACATGATCTAATCATCTAACCAAGGTTATTACTTCACCTACAACCAAACAAACTACCTTCCAATCTTATTTCATTAGTAGATCCATTCCTACCTAAAAACAAACCATTCGCTACATAAACTCTAACAACACCACTCCTACACTCACTCTTCCTACTCCCTCTCCACCATCATTCCTCCCTCCAACCTTCCAATATCTATTCAGTCTTCGCAAATCTTCCCCGAATCCTCGGTTGGCTATCCGCCAGAGCTTTCCTGCACGCGTACTGCAACAAACAACACGATACAAGTCACTCCTCCAGGTTTCATACCAGTATCAACTTTCTTGAAACAAAAAAGGGCCTTAGATTTTTACCTTGATTTTCCGGCCAAAGTTCCTCTTGGACTTCTTGCTCCAGTATCTCGATAGCTTCTCCCTCCGGTCATCGGACGTGCAGCTGCTCATAACTCGAGCCGGCCCAATTGGTGACTGCACGTTGCTTATGCTGCCATTGCCGAGAGTCTGTCACAAAAACACAGAATCAATCACCATAGCCCCATCCTCTCGAGCCGAGAAACGTCTATACGTTTCTCAGTTCATCGCCATAATTTGATCGATATGAAGGTGTAGAAGTGCCAAAAAACTACAAAGAAAGCAATTAGACTCAATAAACTTGACCTTAATGTCTCCTTCACTGAAAGCCCGTCGCATCCCATAAACAGCTTCGAAGTCTACAGATGGAAAATCGAGAAAATTCGGCCTAACTTGAGCCTCGTGCGCGTAGTCCATAGATTTTAAACACCCGGAACTAACACTCTTCTGGAACGAACTCTCGTCAACCGTTTCATCGGTCTTTACGGTAGGAATGTTGATGCTGAGGACTTCAGAGAGTGGCGTTTGATTCCCTTCCTTAGCCAAGATATCCTTTCTGCACTCGTAGAAGACCTCGCTGAGAAGCTGCCCACTCTCGATCGATGACTCGATATCCGACACGCTCAGTGATTGAGGGGAGATGACATCTTCCCCACAAGAGATCATTGATATGGCAACTGTCATTGGATCGAGGCCCATCACTGGTTCTTCGATTACGGGCTGTGGTGCATTGAATAGATCTCCTTCTCCCCAGAGGTTGTAGTCGGATACAGCGGATGCCTGAACCACGCTGCTCGGTGGGCCCTATATCAAGATGAAAGAAGAATTCAGAGGAGTTTACTCATGTCTAAGAATTCCTACGAAGAGGAATGATCGTACAGAAGCAAGTTACTCGTGTATTTTCACCTATCGGAAACTTAAAGACTTACATGCATAGATTTCTAAATTTGGCAAATCTTTCAATCAAGAATTAAAGATGTAGTAACATAGCAAGCATGGAAACAGATAAAATACATCACAACGATGCAGAATTATAGTTATATACTTATATACTAATGTTCAAGAGTTTATAAGCAGAACTTTCATAGAAGAAATTGACATCAGCTGAAAGACTTCCAAGCAAACAAGGCAACCAAAACAAAGATGTGAAATCGTACGTTAACTTTTCGCCTCACCTATTACGACAAAGAAGTACAAAAGTTCAAGCCCAACTAAGCATACAGAAAGACAACTTGTTGCAAGATACTTTAAGTTGCCTAAGGAATATGTACACTTTACAGAACACAATACCAGCTGGAAAAAATTAACGCGGCCTACAAGAATTCAAACACCGGAACAATAGTGACTCGTCACTAGACATTTTCTCCTACTTTCGATTTCCCAAAAAGCAGCATCAAAGAAAATATCAATGACTAAAAGTGTTGAAGAAACACTTTTGTAATAACCTTAGCTAAGATCCTAATTCAATAAGCCGCCATTACAACACCTAAAAGTACCTAAAAACTCAAGATAATCTAACAGATGAAAAGACAAGAAACAGTTAGATCAACCCTTTTAGAGAGAAGCAAAGATACTTCTAATTTTCCATCCACAAATCAAAATCCCACATGAAAGAGAACAGCTTTTATTAAAACTTTCCAAACCCGTTTCATCTCTAATCAGCATAAGTTCTTCGAGAAAGGGGAATCCTCAGCCACAAGTTGACATAGAAAGATCAAATTTTCGCGAAAAAAGACGTATATTTTGTCGAATGATTTTAAGGTCTATCTGTGTCATTTGTATTGGAAAGGAATTGACAAGCTAGCGAAGAACACGGAACCAATGATTGTGATATTAATGTTCAATTCTTAACTTCAAATTTTTCCATTTCCTCCTTTGATTAATGGATCCATAGAAAATTAATTGGAGTTGTTGAAAGTAAGAAATCAATTTGCCCTTTCCTTCTTCAAGAAAGTCAAGTTTGTAGCAAACAAGTGGAAATTATTGACAATGCCACTATTTTACTAAATTTACCCATTGTATCATCAAACAAGAAAATCAATTAAATCCCATGGTAAGAAATCATCATTAGGCAAAATCTTGAATTTGTAAAAACAACAAAGAGAAAGCAGAATGAAAATGAGAAAAAACCCATCAACACCCATTGACAAGAACATACCAGAGGAAAAAAAGATCAAATCTTTAAATTAAATTAGACATATGTAACAGCTAAAAGAATGATGATGAAGAATATATTAGAGATAAGATTATTTACCGATGAAGCATTGGACTTTTGGGAGCAGCCAAACTCTTCAAATTGCTGAGCTTCTTGAGAGAAGTTATGGAAATAAGGGCACATTAGCCCTGGTTCTGCATACATTACTTCTCTTTCTAGCTTTCTATTGTCAAATATAACACACACCGGAGAGAGCGAGAGCGAGAGAGAGAGAGAGAGAGAGAGAGGAGAGCAGTCTGTATTTATGTGTACCGCTCAGATAGAGGAGAAGTGCTTAAATGGAGGGAGGTGGCCTTTTATAGCTGCCGACTGGAGGAAAAAACAGAGTAGCAGAAGCAGCAGAAAAAACAAGCGTGAGAAGAGAGGAGAGGGGGGGAGAGAGAGGGGAATCTGATTTTGTTTAGATGCTGGGCGTCTTTCATTTAGGACAGCGAATTTTGCAATAGTGAAAAATAAAAAAGGAGAAAAATGTAAATAACACTACTCGAAAATGTAATAAAATATTATTTCTTTAATAAAATCTCTTACAAACATTTGGTTTTATATATAAGTTGTCCGTTTTACCCTTTAGAAAATGTTGTAGAAATAAATACTCTCTCCGTCCCATTATTTATGTTTCATAGGGACTCGACACATAAATTAAGGCGGATTGTGAAAAAGTATAAAGTAGTGGTGGAAGTGTATAAAGTGGTGGAGTCCACCTATTTAGATGATTGTGGATCACTCATTTATGTAAATTTTTAGAATGAGACATAAATAATGAGATAAATAAATGTAGCAAATGAGATATAAATAATGGAACGGAGGGAATATATAAGAAATAGTAAAATCTAATGTAATTAATAACAAAAATAGGGCAAAAATCTGACAATTGCCCATAATAAAGCCAAACAATTTGGGGGTCATAATCAGATTTAACCCAAGTTGAAGGGTTTGATTATTAAACTCATTTGTCATAATAAACAATAATATATTCATCTGTCACATAAAGATAAAGAATATAAACTCTATAGAAGCATATGATATATATTATATATTGTAAGACGATGTTTGGTAAGAGATTTTGAAATTAGAAAATACTATAAAAAATTTAGAGCATGACTTTAAATTAGATCTATTAAAATGAATATTTTAAAATATAATATATGAAAAAATAGTGTTTCTAAAATAACTAGTACTCCCTTCATCCCGTCCGACTTGTCTTGTTTTCTTTTCCGGGCCGTTCCACCCGACTTGTATTGTTTCCATAAAAGGAATATTATTATTACACAACCTACCACTTTTTCTTTGTGGGCCTACATTTTTACACACAATCACCCATTCATCTCTATACAACCATACACTCATCATAATCTCCGTGCTTAAAAGAAACAAGACAATTCGGGCGAGACTGAGTAATTTTGTGGTTTTGGAATTAACTCATTTTAAATTCCAGATGAATAATTGGAATCCGAACTACATTTGTGAACCAAATTAGCCCTTACATCATCTTGAAATTAGTGTTGCTTGAAAATGAAGATTATAGTTTTCTAATATTAATATTATTATCTTTGTCAAGTTGGTGGACTTCTTTTTCTCATTTTAAGATGACAAAAAAATGAAAGTGACAACTAAAAAACGCCAAATACTGTACTTATAAATTTAATACCATACAACTGGGACAGTAATTAAGAGTATCTAATACTGTATTAATTGTTACTAAATTATGTTTTAATATTTTACATGCGAAGAAAATAAAAAAAAAATGCAAGAATTAGAAAGGGGTTTGCACAAATACAACCACAAGTTGAGATTTTTAATACATGATCCTAACTAAACTATCTTAGGTTGGTTAAAACATGTCATGCTCTGATAAAATTCGATAACGATCATGTTTTGAGTGACTATTAATTACCTCGACGTGTCATTGCCACGTACGAGCTACAATTGCACTTATAATTGTTACTCACTAAAATTAATTTAGACATTGGTAGTGTACAACAACTTATCTTAACCCTTTAAAATGGAAATTTGTTGGCCAAAAAATTAATGAAGTTATCATCATGTCAAATGGTGATTAATATTACTACAAATAAGTTAAAACTTAATATGACCCCACAAAACAAGACAAAAATTTAATAATTCTTAAGATGGAGGGGTGGGCCATTTTCAAACCTAAGTACTACAATTTATTTATTTATTAAAGTTTTTAAGACAAAAGTACAACTTATTTGACTTGGATTTCTCACATCACACAAGTTAGTAGTACAATTCAATGGCTATTTCATTTGGTACAATTTCGAAAAAGTGAAATTGTCACTCATAGTTAATATAATTAAACAATTTTTATGATCTTTGTGATGGATAAAATAATATATCTCTTATCTTTAGTTAATTTTATTTTTAAAAATGAAATGATTGCAATTATTTATGCAAGTGGGTTAACATATGAAAACATGAAAATATATATAACGATGTTGACTACAAACAGTTAATATAAACTTTACTAATAGTGTTTAGCAACCGTAATCACATGAAGCTTTGCTACTTCTTGTTCATCATATGTACTACTTGATGTTCTTATCAGTCATTATCTTATCCTGTCTTATCACAAATCACATTCTGCTTAAAAATTAATTACCATAATGAATAAAATTACAAAATTGTGACAATTATTTCAAAATTCATAGTATTATTTTAGAATTCCACAGATATTTTTATTTTTGTTTTCTAGTTCCTCAGTATACACTATGAGTGGTCTACACTAATACAGTTAAACTTCGATAAAGTAATATTCGATAAAGTAATAATCTCACTAAGATAAAGTAATAACCTCGTTAAATGAATATTTTTTATCTGTCCTAAGGTTATTACTTTATCGAGGTTTAATTGTAACATGCTCATTGGAATATATATACTATTATAGAATAAAAAATGGAAAGAAAAATAGAGAGAAAGCCAGTATAATTTGACTTTCACCCCATCAATAGAGTAATCCCACTAATAAACCTTATTCTACCTTAGGAACTAATCTGCTCAGTATTTCTAAACAATTTTCTATATACATGTATTGGAAATCAGAGAGGGAGGGGGATTGTGAATTGAGTCAATAACAAATTTTAAAATATACAAAAATTTAAAAAAAATCAAAATTTTGTATTATTTGATATGCGATACTTTACCCATACTTTCGAATTCGCTCAAATACATAATGTCATTTTTAATTAGTTTATTTTCTTCATTTGCATATTTTTATTGTATTCACTTCTCTATGCTGGTAAAATGAAATACGAGATTAATCGGTTCGAGTCAGGATATTATTCAACTAGACTTTAGTGCAACAATGAGTATATACCCACTTTTGAGTGAAGTTGCTATTTATTTGGGATGGCTTATGGGGCAATGTACTTGCAACATACAACCTTAACATTCCCACATTAGGAAAGGAAATTAATATTCGAAAAAAAAAGAGAAAATAATAATAATTGTATACAGCTCATGATGATTTCTTATTTTTCCTTTGTCACGTGACTGCACTTTGTCCTTTACACATCATATAAGATTCCTACATGGAATAAAAAGCCGACACGTGGAAGCGAGTATCTTTTTTATTACCAGCTTGATTTTAGTGCGTTCAAGCTTTCTCAAAAAAGAAAATAATAAATTATTCGTATTATTTTTGTTTGGTTTCAAATAAATCACATTCTGTTTATTAAATGAAAAAGAAATAAGCAAAAGGAAGAACACAGCTGGTCAGGTTGTCTCTTAGTGGAAATCTCGTCTTTCCACACACACAAACACACACTATATTGCTTTGGAATTTTTAGGTTTAATGGGGTATTAATTAGAACTTGATGGCACTAAGGTTGTTTGCAATAGCTTAAGCTTTTTTTAAGTGTTTAAATTGAGGAGAAATTGGTAAAAGTTGTTTATTAGAGAATTTGAGATGTGTGTTGCAAAAATTGCTTAAAAGTATAAAAAATTGAAAAAATAATGTTTGCAAATTTTATACAGTAGTAGTTTACTTTGAGATTTAGAATTAAAGTGTCAAATCATAACTTATCCGAAATTACAAATATGTCATTAAGTTGAAGAATTTAAGCTGTTGCGAACACTCAAAACCAACTTTTCCTTAAATTAAATTATAAGCTATATAATTTAAGCTATTGCAAACACCCAACAACTTCAAACCTCATTGAATAGCTGCAACGAATCGTATACTCCTCTCGTCTCACTATAAGTGACCGTATTCATTTTTGGGCCGTCTCATTATAAATGACTCATAGTTATAATAATATCTTCATTTAATCTACTACTTTTAATCTTGTAACGAAAAGTTTTGAACCACTTATTATAATAAGACGGAGGGAGTATTTCATAATATTATAATATGTTTGAAATTAACATTCACAAAGTGTGGAATATATGCATGCGAACTATATTATAACGAATAAGGGAGTGACACGTGTAACGCCGTAGCAATAGATTCTTGGTGAAAAGGAGATCGATCAATAGGTGTTGGAGCAAATCAGCAAAAAAAAAAAAGGCTTTATTTTTGGGATCCAAAATTAGAGAATCTAAAGGGGGGTTGAATTATGAAAAATGTCAAAGGCTTTTGCGTATGTAAGAATTAATCTCAACGACTCATGGCTGAGAATTTATTGGTGTGGAGACATCATCATCAAGCCAGTTCGAAAAAGGAACCCAATTCTAGAAACTCTTGTTCTACACGTATGTATGAAAATTGTTGGATTAGAAGCTTCCTTTTCTTGCATGCAGACTTGGTTTCTAAGTTTTACTTTACAATTTAAGCATGTAGATATGTGAGTGGAGAATACTCGCAAAGTTCAAGAATAAAGTTTCTTGCATCTTCTCTATCATTCCCTCTACTAATAATATTGTCCTATTCTAAATTACTAGTATATATTTTTTGCCTAATGCATCTTCTCTCTCATCACAAAGAATTGATAACTTTACAAGTAGTGGAGTAGTGAAGCTTCGACCATTGGATACTTCTTTGGTTGTGTGCATGAGAGTGGTTTGTTTGCTTATATTAAGGGCGGGAAAGTTCATATTGAATTAATAAAAATGGATCCAAGATATAATCAAATTATAGATTTTTTTTAATATGACGAGGAACTGCAGCTAAACCACCCTTAAGGTGACAGACTCACATAGCGTGTCCAGTGGGATTTGAACCTATGACCTTCAGTCTCGGGCCACCCACCTTCACTGCTATATCATCCCATGGAGACAAATTATATAATTCATAATTTTATGTATAATAGGGGATTTGAATTTCTAAGAGATTTAAGGTTCGAACATTATACTGAACCCTACTTAGTGTCAGTCATGATGTGATCGCGCTCACTCGCACATTATAGAGACAAAGTAAAGGAAAGTGGAGGGCTCTAAACTCACCTTTATATTGTGGGATATTATCAATTCCCTTTTCACACATTAACTATTGTCTTCTTTGCACAAGATAATAATGTCAAGAAACAAGTAGAAGGTGCAAGGAAACAAAGGAATCACGATCTTGTTAGGCCAACTTTATATTATATCATTTACTACAAAAGGACAATGTGTGTAGCTCCATAGTACTTTCTATAGGACAATGAAAATGATTCTTTTTTTCATTTTAGTATCTTGTAATAGAGCCCATTTGTCTAAGAATTTGAGGTGAGATAGCTATAGATATATTAGTGCAACCCAATTCTCATATGAGATAAACTATGAAAAATCGAGTATCTATATATTGTGATAACAATCAACTTATTGTAAAAATTAAATAGCCAAGATCTCATCAAAGATCCAAAACACATTATGAAACGATACCAATTGATTCGAATAATCATTAATAGAAGCGACATCGTTGTGTATCGAGTCGCTTCTGCAAAAATATAGCAAATCTAGTAATTAAGTTTTTGTCACAAAGTGTTTGAAAAACATCTTGAGAAGATGAATATGAAATACAAAGGTGATTGATGCTAAGGCGAGTGGGAGATTAAAAGAGTTACTTTGGCTTACCTTTCAAATTGGTCTTGTTTATTCAGGAGAATGGATATAGATTTATGGCCCTATGAACATTTGGACAACAAGTTTGCAATAAAGAGATACAAATCACGAAATCTATGTATCCTAATATAAATACGTTTTATTTGAAGGACTAGAAATCAAAATAATATATGATTCAACAGAATTAATAAAATATTCTCTCCATTTCATTATAAGTGGATCACTTTTTTAATTGGGGCGTTTCAATATAAGTGACTTATTATTAAAAATGCAAAGAATGTGTGGTACATAATTTAAATATAAAAATGTCAAACAATATAAACCACAAAACACACATTTATTAATTCTCGTGCCGAAAAAAATGAACCACTTATTATGGGCGAAGAGAGTAACAAGGATTAATTTAAATTAACATAATTCGTAAAGAGATAACAACCGGATCCGTTGATTCCTAATAATACCCGAAAAATCAGTTGATTCAACACACTAATACTGAAAACTAATTATCGTTAAGTCATTGATCCAACACAAATAAGTTAAATTAACGACATCCAACATCGATCCACCGAGCCGGATAAAAGGGGATACGGACGCACCGTCACTTTAAGTTACAATCTCGAAACTATTCTATTACAAAGCATAAGACACATATATAACATGTCAAAAAAGAAAAACCGTAAAGACCTACATAAAAAAGTCCATAAAAAATACAGTTAAAATAAGCCCAACGCTAGAAGCCCAAATCTACTCTTTCTCCACTATAGATCTAACTGACCCACAATTCAGCTTATCTTGAACCAAAACTATATTTTTATTTTCTACCCATTAAAAAAAAAATACCCCATCCATTTCACTCATCTTGCAATATTTTTCTTTTCGGGTCGTCTCACTCATCTTGCAACATTTTCTAAAATAGAAAAAATGAGTGGACTATAATCATCCTAAACAAGTGGATCCCATTATCTTTTACTTTACACCATTACTTTACATCTTTACCCCACTATTTTAAATTCTGCGCCCAATCCCAAATATTGCAAGATGAGTGAGATGGATGGAGTAATTTTTTTGATATACAAATTAACCTATTCCAAGTTCGAAGATCAATGATATACAACTAACATTATCAAGCTTGAACTCCACCAAATTATGCTTTATTAATGGTAAAGATCTTATATTCCACTTTTCCATCTCGCTATATGTCCCATCAATTAGTGGTTATAATTATATTTTAATTAAAAAAAATTAAAATTAGTTACTATTAATATTAACTTAATTATAAAAAACCTAAAATACACATTTTACCATGTGATTACTGTGACATGTAATAAGACTCAAAAAGCAGAATAGAAGATAAAATTATTTAATGATACAAGTTCCTATTATTTAATGATATCCTATCTATTAGGGATATAGATAAGGAGAGTTAGGTTAACTTTATTGCTAAGTTTCGATTATTTAATGATGTCCTATTTATTAGGGATATAGATAAGCAGAGTTAGGACAACTTTGTTGCTAAGTTTCTATTATTTAATGATATCCTACATTTCAGTTAGTAATCAATGAACACGTCTGCTTTTGCTTTGAATAACATTTTTCAGCATTTTATTTATTTATTTATTTTTTATTTTTTTATGATGAAAATCCACAGCAGTTATTTTTGGTTTATTTATTTTTTATGACGAGAACTCGCAGTTGCTACCTTTAATACCCACAGGATAAACTTCGCTCTCTTTCCAGTTAGATTTGAACCCACGACCTATCGGTCCCGGACCACCCACTTTCACTCTATGCCATTCCATGGGGACAACATTTTTCAGCATTCATTTTCTACAATCTTAATAGCGGCCAAACTCATCAACCATTCCATAGAATCTAATAGCTAGTATATTACTTAATTTTCACATAAAAATATAATTCTAGGTTAAACTTGCACCAAAATATAATAAATAATTATATTTTGCTCTATTTACGTTCTAAAGTTGAAGGGGATTTTTGTGTCTTATTCTAACTTAATTATAAAAATAGATTAATTTTTTTGGAATAATTAGATAAGATAGTTTAAAATTAAACCTCATTTCATTCTTAAGAATAAACCGAGCACACAAAATTCTAGTTAAATATAGTTTTGGACCAATATTATATTCTGTCTATTCTTATTACAAAAGAACTAATGTGTTATATGGTGGTACTTTGAAAATGTCTAGACATGTTATGATGTGGCTCAAATCATAATCCTTAAAGGAAATTGACTCTCATTCCACATCGGATAATTAATGAAGTTTATTATTAATTTTCACCTATAAATAGATAGGTTCTCTAATTATTTTAAGTGTACTTATACGCATCATAGTCCACATGTTATGAGATTAGTTAGTTGGACTAATTGACCATGTTTTTATAGGTATGCGTTTTTGGGTCTAGGACCATATTCCGGAGGCCCATTTTGTATTCTCCTCTTTATTAGTGGATTGTTTCTCCGCCGCCCGTGGATGTAGGTCGATTGACCGAACCACATTAAATTATCTGTGTCTATTTCTTTTTCTCTTTGTTTTATTCTTTGTTATTGTCTCCGTTAGGTTCCCACAACCCGTTCGTTACATTTTGGTGGGTCCGAAAATCCTAACAAGTGGTATCAGAGCAAAGGTTGGCTCGTGTTGTGACATTATCAAAGCCAAGATTTGGCTCGTGTTGTGACAATGACAATAATAAAGATTTTGGTTCGAGAAATTTGAAGGTTTTTGAAGGAGGTGGAGCATGTTTGAAGATGAAGCACCATAACGTGAATCGAGGTACCGTTTTGCCAAGGAAGATTCCAGTTCTGAAGATTTAAAGGATGGATGATCTTTGTTTGAGGGACGCTGCGACTTTGTTGGTATTCTGATTTGGATTTAAGCCCATTGAGGCTTTTGCAGAGGCGGTGGATCAAGATCGTTCTGTGTTCGCGATTGGAGTTTTGGTCCATGTGTAGATTTGTTATGTTGGATTGGATATTGGAGTTTTCGCCACGGTGGAGATTGTTATGATGTGGCTCAAATCCTAATCCTTAAAGGAAATTGACTCTCATCCCACATCGGATAATTAATGAAGTTTATCATTAATTTTCACTTATAAATAGATAAGTTCTCTAATTGTTTTAAGTGTGCTTCTACGCATCATAGCCCACATATTATGAGATTAGCTAGTTGGACTAATTGACCATGTTTTTGTGGGTATGTGTTTTTGGGTTTAGGACCATTTCCGGAGGCCCATTTTGTATTCTCTTTTTTATTAGTGGATTGTTTCACCGCCGCCCGTGGATGTAGGTCGATTGACCGAACCACATTAAATTATCTGTGCCTATTTCTTTTTCTCTTTGTGTTATTCTTTGTTATTGTCTCCGTTAGGTTCCCACAACCCGTTCGTCACATTTTGGAGGGTCCGAAAATTCTAACAAGATAGACAAAAGATTGTGACTAAATAATTGAATTGTATTTCCGTAAGATGAAATTGTCCCGATATTAAAAAAGGGGACCTAAGTCATATTATTGCACAAATATTGCAAATTAAAGCCTAAGAGAGACTAGAAAGTAATTGCTAGCATGCATCTATTAATGTAGCTATGCTACCGATTATACGTAGTTTAGTTGATATTTTTACTTCCCTGTAAGTGGTTGTTGATCTAGGGTTCAATCAATGTTATCGTCGATTTAATAATAATAATACTTAATGTAGTTATACAATATATCAACCAACCAACGTTCTTACCTCTTCACGTAGTGTTCGGAATAGTTTTATAAACATCTTATAGCTACTTATGTTTAAAGTTGCTTAAATTAATTTTTAAGCAAAAGTTGTTAGTGTTGGCATTTAAAAAAAAGGGAAAACACAGCTGAATTTTAGAAAAAACTGTATTCCAATCACTCTCATAATCTGTTTTTCAGTTTTTTTTATTTCTTCCTTCAAAAAACACGAGCTTATGGATTTTTGCTTATTCTAACTTATTTTAAACTAAAAAAAAAGTAGAAGCCTACATTCCAAACATTAAAAAAGTGCTTATACGGTTAAAAAGTATAGAAACAACTTATTTAAGCCGTTCCAAACACTACCTCAATATCAAGTGGATTTACCAATAATGAAAATATATAAAAAATCCCTTTTCACCCTTAACCCTAAATTTTGTAAGCCTACATACTAAGTATTAACAAGCGCCTCCAAAATTGAACGCATTAGAAGGATTAATGATGTATTTATCTTCTAATTATTACTATTAAATATCCAAAATAAGATGTGTATAAATAAAACGTGCTTTTAAGAATTCATACAAACTCTGCATGAAAACGATGTACACTCTAAACCAAGCATATTCATATACTTCTTCTTCAACCTTCCAAGACCTCGTACCAGCTCTCCCATGGCCGAAAATATCTAAATTGATACGCGTATCGAAGCACAGTACAACCCATGCTTCACTTTCACCGCCTCAACACTCCAACATTAAATCAGTGACTGAGGTACAACCACGATCAGCTGCGAAACTAACGCCTCTCACTCCGATTAATTTCCTCGAGAGAGCCGCCGTCGTATACGGCGGCTGCACTTCGATTATCTTCAACGACATTACTTGGACGTGGTCGGAAACTCACCTCCGATGCCTCAAGCTCGCTTCGTCGATTGTTTCACTCGGGATTGAAAGAGGCGACGTCGTTTCGGTGGTGGCGCCGAACGTTCCGGCGATGTGCGAGCTCCATTTCGCCATCCCCATGGCCGCCGCCGTGATTAACACGATCAACCTCCGCCTGGACGCCGCCGCCATCTCCAATTTGCTCCTCCACAGCGAGTCGAAGCTCGTGTTCGTCGATTTCCAATTCGCGGCTCGCGTGCTCGACGCCGTTTCGATGCTTCCGCCGCACCACCCGCGCCCTGATTTAGTCCTCATCGGCGGCGCCGGCGACGATTGCGAAGATAGATTGACCTACCGTTCGTTCAATCATGGCGATTTTGATTTCGACTATGAGAAAATGGTGGAGAGCGGCGACGCCGCGTTCGAGTGGCGGCGGCCGGAGTACGAGGCCGATAAGATCGCCCTGAACTACACCTCCGGAACCACCGCCGCGCCGAAGGGGGTGGTGCTCAGCCACCGCAGCACGTTTTTAACGGCGTTGAACTGCTTGCTCGAGTGGAGCGTGCCGAAGCAGCCGGTATACTTGTGGACGGTGCCGATGTTCCACTGCAACGGGTGGAGCTTCGCGTGGGGGATGGCGGCGGTCGGCGGCGTGAACGTGTGCCTCCGCAGCGTGGAGGCGGCGGTGGTGTACGGAGCTCTAGAGAAGTATAAGGTGACGCACCTGGGCGCCGCGCCGGTGGTACTCAACATGCTGGCGAACTACCCCGGGAGAAAGGCCTTGAAAACTCCCGTTAATGTTATGAGCGGCGGAGCGCCGCCTCATGCTGCGGTTCTTGGCCGGATTGAGTCGTTGGGATTTATAGTGACTCAAACTACGGGTTAACGGAGACGTTAGGGATGGTTGTGACTTGTGCTTGGAAGCAAGAGTGGGACCATTTACCAGGTAAAATATGCATGGCTATTTTATTTTCACAAAGTATATGTAAAATTCGGAATTTTGAACCATTTAAGAGACACAGCTTCCACCAGATCCCTTATTCTTTTTAGGATAGTTAATCATGTTCTAGTTAAAATTACGTAGTTTTAATATAAAACTGAGGGCTTCATATTACTTGTCTCATTTACGGTGTCCCCACCTTTTCCCAAGATGAAAACAACCCATTTCGCTCTTTATTTTTTAAAGATTTATTTTTTATATTCTTTCTCATTTCTCCTTAGCTGCTCGGTTCAGCTCGACTTTAATTAATTAGCTAATCTATTTGGAAGAGAGAAGATTGTCGATTTTTGGAAGAGGATCACTGATTAATTAAAGAGGAGCCGAGTCGAGCGGCTAAAGAGGAATGAAGGATAAAGAATACAAAAAATAAGTCTTTAAAAAGTAGAGAGCGAAACGTCGTCGTTTTCATCATGGAATGAAGTTGGGAAACCGTAAATGGGATAGGTGATTTGAAAACAAAACTAAGTTGCAAAAATTCGCGATTTTCTAGTTTTTTTAAATAATTATGATGCCATTCCAATTCGAACTACATATTCAACCATTAAATTTGGATTTTAAGATTTTTCGCAACATTTAGGAGGGCAGCCTTATTTATTTCATTTTGGATTCTTAAATTTTTCTTGATCGATGTTATGGCTGCAGCGTCGGAAAGAGCGAAGATGAAGGCAAGACAAGGAGTTGGGACAATCTGCTCGCCGGAAGTGGACGTGGTGGATGCGTACTCCGGCGAGAGCGTCCCCCGCGACGGCTCCACGATGGGGGAGGTGGTCCTACGTGGCAGCACCATGATGCTCGGATATCTCAAAGATCCAGAAGCCACGAGGCGGTGCATCAACAAGGACGAATGGCTGTTCACCGGCGACGTCGGCGTGATGCACGCCGACGGATACTTGGAGGTGAAGGACCGGTCGAAGGACGTCATCATCTGCGGCGGCGAGAATATCAGCAGCTTGGATGTGGAAGGCGTTCTCTATGCCCACCCCGCCGTGCACGAGGCGGCGGTGGTTGCGCGGCCGGATGGGTACTGGGGGGAGAAGCCGTGCGCGTTCGTGACGTTGAAGGAGGAAGCGGCGGAGAAGCCGTCGGAGAAGGAGGTAAGGGAGTTCTGCAAGGAGAACCTGCCGCTTTTCATGGTGCCGAGGACGGTGGTGTTTGTGGCGGAGCTGCCCAAGACGGCTACCGGAAAAGTACAGAAGTTTTTGCTCCGAGATATGGCCAAGAATTTCGGGAAAATTTAGCGAATTTCAGGATTTTTTTACACTTAAATCTGCTGTACAATTTGTGCCCTAAAATTTGATTTAAATTACTAAAATAATCACACAAATTGTAAAAACAATCCATCGAAACAGAGTATTTAATTGAAAACCCTAAACAAGAACTAGGATAAAATTATACAACCTAAAATTTGGGGGTTAACCCTCATACTTAATCCTTGATTGTAGTCTTCAATCTTATCTTAAATTATCAACAATTCTCAAGAACAGTGCAACTTCGAATTTTTTGAGTTTTGGAGTTGAAAGTACAGAAAAATATGAAAGATGTATTGCAGTTATGAGCTCAATAGGGTATATGGGGAGACATTTACGGATGACAATTTTGCAGTTTAGGATCGGATATCATAAGAACCAGACCCGTCCCGTACCATAGACATATGGACCCAGATCTGGATCCAGATCGTGCGGATCCAAAATCTCAGACCCAGACCTAGATCTAGGGGTGTTCGGTATGGTATACCGTAAAATTTTTCTCATACCACACATCGTATCAAAAAAGTTCGGTATGGAAAATGCATACTGTTGTCGTACTGATAATTTCGGTGTACCATAATTCGGTATACTAAAAGTTCGGTATAATTAAGCAATCTCAATACCGTTGTCATACCGCTCTTTTGGTGTACCGTACCGTACTTCGATATACTGAAACATATGACATACCAAAAACAGACGGTATACCAAAAATATAACATTATACCGAAGCAAACGGTATACCGAAAAACAACTTGCCATGAAACAAAACATGCCGATGTAGAAAACATACAAATCATATCCAACAAAAGTGTCTAAGATAATTAGTAGAACATGCTGATACAGAAAATAAAACACAGCCCATCAAGGGCAAATTACATTAACATCTCAAAAAAATATCCAAATGTCAAATAATAAAGGCAAATTTGATTTTTTAGTCCCCAAACTATGCTTGTTTGGCCAATTTGGTCCCTTATTTATATTTTTTAGTTAATTGGTCCCCAAACTATAGAATTTTGAATTAATTGGTCCTTCTGTTTTTGGTAAGTCAACTGTTAGTCAACGATTTTTAAAGGGTATTTTCGGTATAATATTATTGAGGATCAAAACGTTCAAATACTAAAAAATTGAGGACCAATTTGGACAAATTTTTTTTTACTGAAATTTTTTTAATTTTACAAAAATCGAAAAGTATTTTAGTCGTTTTGAGTTTTTTAAGGACCAACTACGCCAATTATAAATAAGTTGAAGACCAATCCCTATATTTTGGGATCATAATCGTCAAATTTTATAGCTCTGTTATCAAAATTTTCGAATATATTATTATGATAAAGAGAGATAAAAACGTAGAATATTTGATAATCAATGAATAAAACTATAGTAGATTTCCATTCAAAACATGTTTTCATTCCAATATGATTTATTCATTAATTTTTCGTATATTTTATGTTTTAATCCCCTGTTTTCATAGTAATATTCGGAAAAAAATTAGTTACGGAGTAATATATTTTATGTTTTAATCCATCGTTTTCATAGTAATATGATCCCCAAATATATTATAATTAACGGGAATGGTCCTCAACCTATTTAAAATTGGCATAATTGCTCCTTAAAAAAAAGCAAAATTATTAAAATATTTTTCGATTTTTGAAAAACTTAAAAAATTAAAGAAAAAAAAATTGGTCAAATTGGTCCTCAATCTTTCAATATTTGGACGTTTTGGTCCTCAATAATATTATACCGAAAATACCCTTTAAAAATCGTTGACTAACAGTTGACTAACAAAAAAATTAATAGAAGGACCAATTCGTCCAAAATTCTATAGTTTGGGGACCAATTAACTAAAATAAATAAATAAGGGATCAAATTTGCCAAACACGCATAGTTTGGGGACTAAAAAATCCAATTTGCCAATAATAAATAAATAATGTAAATACGGTTAATACGAATCTATAAATCTATGATATAAACATTAAGATTGGTATAATGGATAGTTCGGTATACATCGGTATTGTTCGATACGAATCGGTTAGTTCGGTATATCATTTTACGGTATATAATGTGGTTTGATAGGAATCAGTATGGTTCGGTGTATGATATGTACTGCGGTATATCGATACATTGTATATACCGAGGTTCGGTATGAATAGGTATACCGCGGTATACGTTATGTACCAAAATTTCGGTATGCAACGGTATACTGCGGTATGGAAAATCTCATACCGTTGCTGAGGGAAATAGGAGGTGAAGAAGGATATACCTTCCTCCTACGTATGTTGTTGCAGCTCTGATTGTTGCTCGTGTGTCAGATCTTCTGATCTGTGTCCCGACCTTTTTCTTCCTTTGGGTGGTCAGAAAACTGAAGAAAATAAGATTACTGTCTCTCTAAAAACTCACGTCGTGCGTGTATGTTTAATGTATGTATCTGTTTATGAAAAGAATACTAATATTTATAGGCTTCAAAAGCCAATATAATATTATTATTTGTAGCCCATTAATTTAATTATATTCCTAATGGACTTCCACATTATTAGCCCATAATATAATTAATTAATCTATTGAGCTACTAATATTTATCAATTAATTGGTCTGGCTAATTAATTCAAGATAAATAACATTTTTAAATAATGTAAAATTACATTAATATATTAATAATGATTTTTGAGAGATAATAAATAATTAGACAATTAATTGGGTCAGATCAGGGATCTAATACAAGAAATAAAGCAGGGCTTCAAATTAATTAATTATCAATGCTCAGCCCAAAGCAAAACTAATTAATAAACACAGATTCATTCCACTAGATAATCCATGCTGACTTACCCTTTTATCCCAAATTGAGCAAGGGCTTGTATTTTAGACTTAATCGATCTCCGTATTTAAGATACAAATATCTGTTAATTAATTAAGCTTACTGACAGCTTAAATGAATTAACATCTTATTATATTCCTGAGTAGTACCACTCGAGCTTATTAACACACCTGAACTTAATCAACCGGTCGGGTTTAGTGTGCTAATCCTTTCGAGTTCCTCAGGGGATCTTATCAACCCATTTTACTAGGATACGGTTGCAAGATACAGACAACCAGCTTGAGCCACAAATAACTACTAACACCCAAGATACGTAGATCCGGTCGCGATGACGTTCACCATAGTAGGTCAAAGTGATAGATAGCTAAATGCGCTCCGCTGAAGTCTTACCAAGCTTAAGACCAGCTAAGTAGGGGTGGGCGCGGGACGGGTACCCGTTTGCGGATACCCGCGCCTGCGGGTAATTAATTTTAATACTCATTCCCGTTCCCGCATAGAGCGGGTACCCGCATGCGGGTACCCGTGCGGATACGGTACGGGTACGGGTTTACCCGCAAATATTACCACCTATTTATAATATATTTAAATTCATAAAGAAAAATTAAAAAAAATACCAATAAATGAAATATTGAAATTGTAGAGTTCGGTCATTGGTGTGTGCGTCGATGCGCCGGCGAGTGTGCGTTGCCAAATGTCAATTGCCATTTTATTTCTAGTAATTTAATTTATTTCTTATTTTCCTTAGCCCTACTTCTTATTGGTATAAAATTAAAAAGAGTTTAATTACACTTACACACCTAAGGGCTAAGACTAAGAGGCTCAAACCTCATGTAAAAAAGAAAATTGTATATTAGTGCGGGTACCCGTTCGGGAACGGGTTACCCGTTCCCGACCCGCTTGATTTTTTGCGGGTACCCGCGTAACGGGTACCCGTACCCGTTTTTCCCGACCCAAATGGGAAATACCCGAACGGGGCGGGTACGGGTGCGGGAACCCGAATTGTTTGCCCACCCCTACAGCTAAGTCACCGAGATCTTGGTTCTCCACTAAGGTCAGTTAGGAGAACACATCTCACCGTGATCCATCAATACACCACCTTAAGTGTACCAGTAAAGACAAGTCACTTCTTATCTAAACTGCAGCTTAAACCGACAACTTATCCTTAAGTTGTCTCAGCTGTGATAACTGTTTATAACTTGTCAGTTCAACCAATTTGTGTAGTCTTCTGTGATACCCGACACAGTACACAAATCTAACTTTTATACAAGATAAAAGATAACATGTGCAAATATATATATTTATCAGATAGGAGAATAAAATAGTGGTAGGGACAAAACTAGGGATGGCAAAAGGACCCGGAACCGTTGGACCCGACCTGGACCCGTACGCGTAGAACCGGATAATACCCGCCCCGTACGAGCGTGGGGCGGTTCTGGACCCGACCCGTGCCGGGTCCGGGGCGGTTCCGGTTCCGGCCCCGACCCGCCCCGCCCCGCCCCGCCCCGTGTAGACCCGCCCGTCCGGACCCGTCCCGGACCCGCTCCGGACCCGCCCTGTAATAAATTATAATTTAGAAGTGTAAAAATGTTACTAGTGAGATTCGAACCCGCATCAATAAATTCTTTACATGCACTTATACCGTTTGAGCTAATATTCACCTTTGTTAATATTTTTCATATATATATATATATAGTTATATATAAGAATATGATATACTAAAATTAAAAAAAATTAATACACCTAACAAAAATTAACTTATAAAATATAAATATTAATTTTCTAGATTTCAATGTACTATATTTAAATTGTAATTACGGGCATGTATTTCGAAAATGAAATTAATATTTTTATTTTCAAAATTTAAATTTAAAATTATTTTTAATTTTTAATTTTCTATTCTTTAATTGAAATGGATTATATGTATAAATACAATTATGATTAATGAACAATTACAATTAAAAACTTTTTATAACAAGTAAAAATACATCTAATAAAAATACAATAAATATTAACTTTCTAGATTTCAATATTATATTTAAATTTCTAATTTCTAATTAAGAAAATGTATTTCGAAAATGAGATTAACATTATCTACATTAAAAATAAGTATTCATGAACTAATGAACTTATGAAAAATTATAAATTCACAATTTAAAATTCTTTATGACTAATGAAAAATTACAAATTTATAATTGAGTTTTTTTTATAACAAATCAAAAACTACAGTCTTATTATTCATGAACTGCAATTCATAAGTTTTTTTTCATTAATATTTTAATAAGAATCATAACATATGAAAGTATCTTTAAAGAAATTAAAGAAATATGATGAATAAAAGTTACAAAATATATTTCAAAGATGATTTTATTTTTGTGGTTTATTTTTATTTTCCACATGAAATATTAGTCATGCTTACTACAATCATTATATTTGATTAAAGTTACTATATTTTTATTTATGTTTTAAATTAAAATTAATAAAATAATAGTTTAACATTATATATATTTTATGTTTATCTAAATTTAACAAATAAGTTGTTGGTCTAGTGGTCAAGAGTATTTATAAATTTTCGGATAACCCGGGTTCGAATCCTTGTGGAAACATAATTTTAAATTTATTAATACCTAAAATATTTGCGGGTCTACACGGGTCCGGGGCGGGTCTATCCGCCCCGCACGGGTCCGGGGCTGGGTCCTAAAATCTGGACCCGTGCGGGTCCACGGGGCGGTTCTGGGTCCGTTTTTTAAGGGACGGGGCGGGTCCGGGTCCAGTGATACCCGGCCCCGACCCGTAAAATTGCCATCCCTAGACAAAACACATTGTATACAAGCATAAAATTTGCTTCCAGTATACAAAATCCCAACAATTCTCCCACTTATACTAAAGTAAACTTTTAGTATACAATGTGTCAATTCTAGGTACAAACTAGTACTCAACTATCTATCATATCTATCACTGCATCTTCTCTCACTTATACAAAATTTTATGTAGTCCTAAGTGGGGGGGGGCATCTGTACCACTCCTACGCCACGAACATGTTTTTCGTAAGCCGGAACTGGTAAACTCTTCGTGAAAGGATCAGCTAGGTTGCCTTTAGTTCCAATTTTGTCAATCACCACGTCTCCTCGATGTACAAATTCTCCTATGATATGGTACTTCCTGTTTATGTGTTTAGACGCCTTGTGGGATCTGGGTTCCTTTAAATTTGCCACTGCACCCGCATTATCACAATAAATTGTGATTGCCTTAGGAAAATTCGGAACAATATCAAGATCCAGGAGGAAATTCTTGAGCCAAACTGCCTATTTAGAGGCTTCTGAAGCAGCCACATACTCTGCTTCCATTGTGATAACAATCAACTTATTGCAAAAATTAAATAGCCTAAATCTCATCAAAGATCCAAACACATTATGAAACGATACCAATTGATTCGAATAATCATTAATAGAGGCGACATCGTTGTGTATCGAGTCGCTTCTGCAAAAAATATAACAAACCTAGTAATTAAGTCTTTGTCACAAAAAGTGTTCGAAAAACATCTTGAGAAGATGAATCTAAAATACAAGGGTGATTGGTGTAGGGGGAGTGGGAGATTAAAAGAGTTACTTTGGCTTACCCTTCAAATTGGTCTTGTTTATTTAGGAGAATGGATATAGATTTATGGCCCTATGAACATTTGGACAACAAGTTTGCAATCAAGAGATACAAATCACGAAATCTATGTATCCTAATATAAATATGTTTTTGAAGGATTATAAATCAAAATAATATATGATCCAACAGAATTAATAAAATTTATCTTCGTTCCATTATAAGTGGATCACTTTTTTAATTGGGGCGTTTCAATATAAGTGATTTATTATTAAAAATGCAAAGAATGTGTAGACATAATTTAAATATAAAAATGTCAAACAATATATCACAAAACACACATTTCTTAATTCCCGTGACGAAAAAAAGTGAACCACTTATAATGGGTTGAGAGAGTAACAAATACTATTAATTTAAATTAACATAAATCATAAAGAGATAAACAACTGGATCCATTGATTTCTAATAACACCCAAAAAATCAGTTGATTCAACACACGAATACTGAAAACTAATTATCGTTAAATCATTGATCCGAGACAAATAAGTTAAATTAACGACATCCAATATCGATCCACCGAGCCGGATAAAAGGGGAAACGGACGCACCGTCACTTTAACAATCTCGAAACTATTCTATTACAAAGCATAAGACACATATATAATGTGTCAAAAAAGAAAAACCGTAAATACCTACATAAAAAAGCCCATAAAAAGTACAGTTAAAATAAGCCCAACGCTAGAAGCCCAAATCTACTCTTCTCCACTATAAATTTAATTGACCCACAATTCAGCTTATCTTGAACCAAAATTATATTTTTATTTTCTACCCATTAAAAAAATATCACACTCATCTTGCAACATTTTCCTTTTTGGACCGTCTCACTCATCTTGCAACGTTTTCTAAAATAGAAAAAAATTAGTGGATCATAATTAACCCATTGCAAGTTCGAAGATCAGTGATATACAACTAACATTATCAAGCTTGAACTCCACCAAATTATACATTATTAATGACAAAGATCTTCTATTCTACTTTTCAATCTCACTATATGTCCCATCAATTATATGGTAATAATTACTACTATATCAACTTGGGGCCTACGGAAAGGAAGCCGCGCCCAAGAGGGCTATACGGGACAATTCCAATACCGAGTTCTCTGAAATTCATAACACAGACCCAAAATATCAAGGGGAATATGACAAGAATGCCCACTTCTAAATCATTATTGCAGCATCTGCCACTTCTAAAACAAAATTGCACAGATACCCACAGGGTCAATTTTGCCCATATTCTGGCATTGACTGGCATTGATGGGTTGAAAGCTACTGTGAATGACAAAAAGCTGGGGGAAGGAGGCTGAGCTGGCCGACAAACGTTGCGGTGATGAGCTGTCCGACATATTCTACTGCGCAAGCCACATGAAGCTACAAGCCTACAACACCAGCCACAGTCTTTTTCCCAGCGCATTTCCCGGCCCTGAAAAACAATCCCAGATTCTCAAGCCTTTCAGTCATTTCCTGCCATGCAATGAATGACTTTTGACTTACCAGCGCATTTCCCACGCCATGCATTTCCTGCCATGCATTTCACCAACTTTCATAATTCGGTTTTTTTTCATTTATTTAAAGTTGTTTTAAATTTCATAATGCTTAAATATAAAAATGATTAGTTTTTTTTTTCATTTATGAGATTGTAAAATAATTCGATTTTTTTTCACCATATAAATTTCATAATGCTTAAATAGCGATTGTTCTTAAATATAAAAATGATACGGATTTTAAATATTCTCAGCTCCCACATATCTTTTCGTCTTTTGTGGATATTTATCCCTAAATAAAAAGAAATAAACATAGGTTGTGATTTTATGGATAAAATATTATTTTAGATATATATCATACATTATATATTGATAATATTCCTTATTCTAAAATTTAATAATATATTTTAGAATGCATATCTATATTAATTTTGGAACGAAATAGATCCCTTAAAATAAGGGATTTGAACCGAATAAATACTTGCTTCCCGTACGGCTACATTGAAGACAAATTGTCACACCACTAACACCACTAACACCACTTCCCTCAACATTTATTTTCGTTTCAACCACCACTGCAAGCGTTTTATTTTCCCTTGCTTCTCCCAGCGTTTTATTTTCTTTGAAGCCATATATATCTTGCTTCTCCCAGCGTTTTATTTTCGTTTGAAGCCATATATATCTTGTGAAGCAGTATTCTTGTGGAGTAGTATTCTTGAGAAGCTCGCCACACACCACTACACGGCTCTATATCAAAAAACCTCTATCTTGTGAAGATATTCTGAAGGTTGATCGACATGGCTGACAATAATGCAAAAGAGCAGGTTAGTAGACATAGGATCATTGTTGCTCAAACTTCCGATGTTTTTGTAAATGAACGGTGCTCTTAGATATGCTTATCTCAAACTTCTGTAGTTTGTATTTAGGGTTTGTATTTATTGTAGAGATGTTTATAAAATTAGGGTTTGTAATTATTGTAGATTTGTTTATGAAATTAGGGTTTGTAATTATTGTAAATATTGTTAGTGATAATTCACATTTTATGAACAAAATCGATTGTAATATCCGTATTTGAGTCTTTAAAAGTTTTAGATCTCCAAATAAAATATCTGGTATAGAATATATAAATAATACAGAGATATACTAAATTTAAACAAAGAACGAATTACGTTTTAAGATTTACTAGTATAAATAATATTATCCTTAAATATTTAAAAATTAATGTATTTTATATATGTTTATATATTAAATTATTATATATTAAATATATAATAAATGTCAATTTTAAATATATCACTACGGATTTTAGATATTAATATATATAATTTAGCATTTATATAAATATTTTGCATATTTTAATATATTTTAATTAAGTATTAATAATATAATACTGAATTTATTTTACGTATTTTAATATAATACGGAATATATATTTTAATATAATACGGAATATATATTTTAATATAATACGGAATATATTTTAATATATTTAATGTATTCTATGTATTTAAATATATTTTAATGTATTAATGTATTAATATATAATGTATTAATGTAATACGGAATATATATAATATGAATTTTATTTTACGTATTTCAATATTAATATGGAATTTATATATAAATACATTTTACGTCTCACTACGGAATTTATATATTAATACATTTTACGTATCACTACGAATTTATATATAAATATTTTATGTATTTTAATATATTTTATACCACGAAATTTACATATTAATATATTTTATAGATAATACGGAATTTACATATTAATATGTGTTTTTAAACGATATAATTTTTTATATATTGTAATTAGTCTGTCTCGTAGACAATTATATTTCGCCGTGAAATATGTCTTTTAAACGGAGATATTGGAATTATTATGAATAAATATAATTTATTTAGATGTTTTAATTAGTATATGTCTCTCAGAACATTATTATTCGCCATTAAATATTTGTTTACGTGAATTACAGAGCTATACTACTAAATTATGGTGAACTAATTTGTTATTTTTCGTTCATGCAGAGTCAATGGTATTTTCTGAGGTACGTAGCCAGGTCGGCTAAACCTCAAATAATGATTCATTACAAGTGGGATGTGATCCCACTTATCCGAGACACACTGACGGTCGTCGGCGGTGACACCCTGTATGCACAATTCTGTGAGACTAGCCCTTTCGGCCATTTGATGGATTGGGAAGGGAGTGTAAGTGCGAGCAAAGCTCTCCACCAGCTCATGTGCCGTGAAATTTCCTTGGGCGACGTTGTATCCAACAACATTTGGTTTCTAATAACGGATCGTCAATTGAAGTTTGGTCCACTGGAATTCACCCTGGTCTCGGGGTTGATGTTCGGGTCATCCACATTTGACCCAACAATGGAGCATGATGCTTCCACGGTTCGTGCAAGGGCCATATTTTGTGGCAATAGGAGATTGAAAATATCCGAGTTGGAGGAGATTTTCAGAGAACACGCGGTGAACGGCGCATCGGCAGCCGACTACGTGAAAGCGGCAAATGTGTTGATGCTGCACCTACTAATCTTGGGTGTTCCGAGGCTGAGACTAATCGATGACTTCGTTTGGGTGTTAGTGGACAACCTGAACGCATGGAAGGAATTCCCGTGGGGAGCGTATGCATACCGAGCATTGCTTCACTACAAGCAATTCATCCCCAACACTCTTGCAGGATGTAAAGTGTCTTATGTGTTCAGCGGGCCCGTTTGGACCTTACAAGCATGGGCTTACGATTGCATCCCCGAATTCGGGAGGGCTTTGTGCGAACTTAGTGGACCGACATGCGCTTCCACGTCTGTTGATGTGGAATTTCCCGAGAGTGAGAGAGACCTTTGCTGGATTCTTCGACGATGAGGTAAAGAACTATGTTTGTTCACTCCAAACACAAATATGGTAAAATATATTTATACTGTGGAGAACTATAATCTTATACATATTTATAGGTCATAAGAAACCATATAAAATAATATATCTCTATTTAAATTATATATTTCGCTGTTTTATATTCTGATTATGTAACATTGCTTGTTTTATACATAGTTGGAATGCGTTGTGTCCCCGATACAAGTTGAACCGTTGAAAGTGGTGCCGACGGAAGATGCCGGTATCAGCCAGAGAGGAGGAAAGGGAAAAGAGAAGGCCCCCGTAGAAGAAGATCCGAGTAGCCACGTGGACGTGGAATGCGCACGAAAAGACCCTCTCGTGCAATTACGTCACCGTATGTTGCCCCGAAGAGGAATCTCGCTCGTTACCTCGGCGATTGGTCTGTCCTTGGCTTCAAGGAATATCGGGCGTGGCATCGCGCACACAATGAATTTGGTGACCACGTCTACACAGCCACGAGATATCATTTGACGCACTCGTGGTTTGATATCCTCGAAGATGTTTCCAAGATGCTTACCCATGACATGACCGAATGCTATTTGGGTACCCTGAGGAGGCAATTGGCTAGAGGAGACGGTCTACTTCATGGTGTGCGGAGCGGCACAACTCTCATTCTTCCCGTACAGTTTTGGGTAAGTAGGTAATGTTTTATACAAAATTGTTTCTTAAAATGCTAACAATATGTATTGTATTAGTCTCAAATGCAATATTCTTGGGCGAACAACGGGATGAACGTGGATGCATGGGAGCTTGCCGAGGCACTTCAAGAAGCTGCGAGAGAATGGGCACCGGGGCTGCAATACGTAAGTTATATCTTCGAATTTAATTAAAATGCAGTGATATATTAGTGTAATGCAGTGAACTAATGTTCTTTTACGGATTGCTATAGCTCATACTTGTTTGCTTTGTCACCGGAGCTCACTGGGTCACCCTGCGCATCCGTCTGCATGCATGGACTGTCGAGTTGTACGACTCGTTGTGGCGATTTCCGACGAATCATATCGGCAGATGCGGAGAGAGAGCATACAACCGATTACACGGATGATGTACAGATTGTTCGATTACAACATGTACTTCGAACGGGTGTACGGGCAATCACGTCAAGAAGCTTGGCGTGATATGCATTTGGAGGTCTCGAACGAGCACAGTTCGTACAAAGATACCAAGTCAATTGCGGTGTATATGCCTTATTATCCGTGCATCGATTAATCGATGGCATGCTGAGGACAGAACTCGTCCAGAATGAGCTCGACATTTGGAGTATCCGGCATATTATGGGGATGCGAATTTGGTTTATGTGCGTCGTGGTAGAACCGGTTGATGATTAGTAAGACATTTATGCTATTTATGATTATGTAAGACATTTTATGGTATTTATATTCGGATATATTCATTTATTATGCTCCGTATATTTATCTTTTACCTATGATATAATATTTCCGTATATAACATTGAAATTTTACGGATATTTATAAGTAATCTTCTGAGATCTATTATGACGATGTGTACTTTATACATTAATGTAGAAACGTAAAATAGCATAGTTCTCCATACATATTTTCTATTTAATATTATAATGCATAAATTATCTGAATATTATTTATACAGTGATATATATATATATATATATATATATATATATTTTAATGGGGAACTATAAATGCGTATTTATCTTTTACCTATGATATAATATTTCCGTATATAACATTGCACATTTTCCATATATAGAAGGTAACGAATTAGAGTACTCTAAATCCATTCGGAGAGAATACTATTAAAACAACTTTCAGTCAATTTAAACTGAAAGAGTACTATTTAAACTGACGAAGATAGTTTTTCTCTCAATTTCATCAATTTAAATTGAGAGACTACTATAAATCTATATATATCTCAATCTTTCTCTCAATTTTTTCTCAACTTTCATAAAACAACGTAAAATAAATGCAAATTTCACTCCCTGTTGCATAAAACAACGTAAAACAACTTTCTCTCAATTTTTGAATCTTTCTCTCAATTTCTCGCAATTTTTGAATCTTTCTCGCAATCTTTCTCGCAATCTTTCAGATATTTTCTTAATCTTTCTCTCAATTTTCTCAACTTGCATAAAACAACATAAAACAATTAATGGAAGATTTATATAACGGTTTGTATAACGGATTGTATAACAGTTTACAGGAATTTATAAATAGTATTCTGCGATCTATGACGTAATATACTTTATACGTTAATGAAAAAACGTGTAAGAGCATAGTTCTCCATACATATTTTATATTTAATATTATAATGCATACATTATCTGAATATTATTTATATGGATATATATATATATATATATATATATTTTACGGAGAACTATAAATGCATATTTATCTTTTACCTATGATATAATATTTCCGTATATAACATTACACATTTTTCATATATAGAAGTAACGAATATAGAGTACTATAAATCCATTTGGAGAGAGTACTATTAAAACAACTTTCAGTCAATTTAAACTGAAAGAGTACTATTAAAATAACTTTCAGTCAATTTAAACTGAAAGAGTACTATTTAAACTGACGAATATAGTTTTTCTCTCAATTTCATCAATTTAAATTGAGAGACTACTATAAATCTATATATATCTCAATCTTTCTCTCATTTTTTTCTCAACTTTCATAAAATAACGTAAAATAAATGCAATTTTCACTCCCTGTTGCATAAAACAACGTAAAACAACTTTTTCTCAATTTTTGAATCTTTCTCTCAATTTCTCTCAATTTTTTTAATCTTTCTCTTAATTTCTCGCAATTTTTGAATCTTTCTCTCAATTTCTCGCAATTTTTGAATCTTTCTCGCAATCTTTCAAATATTTTCTTAATCTTTCTCTCAATTTTCTCAACTTGCATAAAACAAATTAAAACAATTAATGGAAGATTTGTATAACGGTTTGTATAACAGATTGTATAACGGTTTACGGGAATTTATAAATAGTATTCTGCGATCTATGACGTAATATACTTTAGACATTAATGAAAAAACGTGTAAGAGCATAGTTCTCCATACATATTTTATATTTAATATTATAATGCATAAATTATCTGAATATTATTTATATGGAGATATATATATATTTTACGGAGAACTATTAATGTTTTGATCTTTAATTGTCATTATACAATATAATAAACCAACGTTCTTCGCATAAACGCCATATGTCGCGTATACTTAAACATCAAACTTATATAGAGAAACATCGAAAATATATAGAGAAATAAGATCACAGTCTGGTGGGACAGGTGGTCCTTGTATGCCCATGCTCTTTGCAGAGGCCACACTTCCTAGATCCTCTAGTTCTTGTATCGGCGCTTGCCTCTAAGCCAGATCTATATCGTCGTGACCTCGGCTGACCGGCGGATCTTATCGTCAAGGGAGGGAGCACTGTTGGCACATTTGATATTTCTTCGGGCACAGTCCAGAGCTGATGTTGAGGTAACGCATGAAACTGGTGATCATATAAATCTCTATGAACTTCTGTACTGTAGAGCGCCGATATGAATTCATACATATCGTTGCCGATGTGACTGTCGGTAACTTTTTGTTAGTGTACTTATAACAGAAATAGTCTGTAAGGGAATATGTTAAAAGTAATGAACACTTACATAATAGCGGCTGCAGCATGCTCGCATGGAATAAGATCCAGATCGAATTTACGACACTGGCAGCTTCGTCTTGCTCCTAACCGGACCTTAAAATCTCGTTCCCCATCGTTCACTGTGAAAACGTCCTCGCCAACGATCGTCACTGGATAGGTGCGTCCTCTTTCAACCTGCTCGTGCAACTTCATTTTAGCAACCTCGACTAGGCTACGGTCGTGAGCATGCATGTTCGTCCGCCGCTCGTTGAAGCCATGATGAACCGCACGGTATCAATTAGGAAACATATCGACAGACGTCGGGCCCACAATAGCCTAGCCTTGAATGGCTCGACGCAATTTGACGTCAAAAAACAATAACGCTGAGAAGTGCAATGCGAGAGGGCCCACCGTTCCGGACCAATGTCCATGACTTTATCGTGTGCCTCCTGACTCTTCGCCTTTAGTGAAGCCATTTTTCTCCAGAACTCCGATTTTGTGTATGCTTTTGCGGCCCTACGGAATATCCTTACTGCTGCACGACCGTAAGGAGCGAGGTTGTTGCTCAGATGGACGCAACACAGACAATGAGTTGCCTCAGGATACACCTCTTCAACAACATGCTTAATACTCACGTGTTGGTCAGACACGATGACTAGGCCCTCGGTCGGCGGGTACACTGTCCTTAATTTGGTCATAAACCATGTCCACGAATCATTATTCTCTATCGGGTCAATGCCTATCTGTCACGCCCCAGCTCCTCAAGGAAGTAAACAAATGTCGGGACGTGACAGGGTGAGGTGTAAAGAAGCGGGAAAGAAAAGGGAAAACATGAAAGAATGATTTTTAACAACTATAACCATATATGAACATAGTCAAAATGGAACTTTCCAGTATCAATACTCCTCAATGAGCAAAAGAAGGAAGTGAAGAGGTCATAAAAACAAACATTTAAATCAGAGTTTAGCGGAAATATCTCAAAAATATAAGGCTATAAGGGCAAAATAGCACGATCAACACCAACTCAGCCATCCACCTTGCACCGTCCATCTAACCTGAAAACATTTTGAAAACAATGGGGCTGAGTACTAATGTACTCCGTGGGTTAAGCCTTTGATAAAAACTTTAGTCAAATCTTTAAAAATGGACTGTTCATGTAAAACGGTATAACATAGAAAGTTTTAAAAACAAAAGAGCATTCTATGAATACCAAAACATTTCATTTGGCCATTCTTTCCTTTTCTCAACTATTGGTGCATTCTACGTCCTTTTCTCTTCGTTAGTCTTAGGGAAACACATTCGCCTAAGACTAACTTCGTAACATTTGTGTACACTAACTCTAACTAGAAAACCTTTCGCCTAGTTAGAGTCCGATCGTTTCCTTTCTTATTGGCAGAGCCAATATCATTCAAGTAGAAGCATTAAAGCCAATAGAAAGTAAAAACATGAACATCCATAGTTTGCGTAAATAACAGAGCTTAATAACTCAAACAATACTTTTTACAGAAAAATATAAACCCACCTCGAAATTCACCAAATTGATTTATGCGAAATCTCGTCACCGAGGCTATAGCTCTTCCACGATAGGTCCTACAACAATATCCTAAGTTTTAACGACTTGATCTAGCAGCAAGTATACAATTCATGATCTATAAGCGATACCGAATAGTTATTAGGTTAACACAATGTCGTAGCTTTAATCCGTTAAACTCGTGCAGAAGGCCTATTTTGTAAAAATTCCACAAACCACGGTTTCACTCCATAAATTCTAATATTCCATTTATATCATCCATAATGAGTCTTGTTTATTTTAGAATTGTTTTCATAACAAAATAATCAGTATTTTAGAAGTTATCACCTAAACAGTGCTCACTGTACGAACAGGGTCCATTTCTGTCCAACTATACTTTAGCTACGATTTGTGGAACCAACACTACTCTAAAAATTATAATATTCCACAAATGCTTAGGATACATGTATAGTGATGACATGTCAAAGTTTCAAACCTTATGGATAAGTGATGGATTCAGAATATACAGATCATTTTTCACTCAAAACTGCTCCACAGAATGCAAGTCTTTGCTTAACCATGGAAGGTTTGTAATAAACTGCTTTTACATGCATGGTTTAAAAATACAAAATAATTATTTTCACAAGGCCCTACGTGTATAGAACATTTATAAAAAAGAATCAAGTCAAGATCATTTTTGTGGAGTGAGATATAAATGTTTTACTAAGCTCTATCCCGAATTCGTGATTTTTCGACAGCAAAGAAGTGAAAATTCATTAAAAATATAAATAATCATCCAAAAATTACCAAAAGTTTCAGAGATCTTAAAAAAATCCTAAAGTTTGTCTCTATAAATTTTCTGAAATTTTTCAAGTAACAAAAGATCGAGTAATTTGCTTTGGAAATCTCGGCAGAAGAAGGAATGGCATGACAGATTCTTGTGCTCATGCAACTTAAACATTTTTTGTTATCTTACATCCAGATCTACACATGTGACCCTGAATTCCATACATGAATTTCTTCCTAACCGTTCTTCCTCTTAAATATGAGATTTAAGCTCTAGATATGAGCAGATCTAAACAAATTTCAACAAGGAGCGACAAAACATGGTCTATGATGGAGAATTTCTTACTCGGTGCTTCGAATCGTCGTCACGAGCAGCTTGGTTGGAGAGGGCTTGTAACTGCAGCTGATGGAGATGATTAAGGATGTAGAAAGAGTGGTGAATGCTCTTGGTGATGAAGAAAATGAAGAAGTGGAAGTGGAGAGAAAGATCAAAATGATTGGTAGACAATAGAAGTATTTCTCTTTGAAGACTTATATCAAATGCATTGGCAATTAAATAATCAACCTCCTCATTTTTGGGGTGTACGTGTAAGGCATAGATAGACAAGTGTCTTGGTGGTTTTTCATAGATGGACAAGTGTCTTGGACACGTGGGGACGAAAAATGAATTGAAGTTGCTTAATATTTTTCTACTAGTAGAGGTGGTGATGATCATGATTGCCTAGACCTCTAGCTATATCCCTTGCATGAATGGCACGTATTAAATTGGTTGGGATGGCACTCCACTACACCCCATTAATATAATTATATTAGTTGAGTCAAGAAAATAATTGAGCTCAACAACTTCCCATGTAGGAGCTCACGTGGCACATCTTTCACTCTCTTTAAGTTTATTAGATCATTACAATAATAGTGTCTCTATATGAGAAATTCAAAAATAATTTTCTAAGGTATTAAATCAAGTAAAGGTACAAGTATCTTAGAACCTTATGCGTGAGCCTTATGATCGTATAACGAATGCGACGAGAAAATTCAAAGTTAATGGAATGCTCCAGTATTTGAAAATCTAATTAGATTTGTTTCTAAAGTTAAAATAACATTCTCATTGAAGTCTCTCTAGGGTTCACGAGAGCAATAAAGTTACGGGTTATTACACTATCGCAAGCGGCAGGACTTGCTCGTTGCAGTCTTTCGTCACTGCTACGAATAGCATGCCAGTATTCTTTCCTTTCAGATGTGTGTCATCAACTACGATGACCTGCCTCAAGTTAAACCTAAACGCATTTATGCACGGACCCCACGCGACAAAAACGTACTCGAACCGATTGTCTTCCCCGGTGCTGTAATGGGTTATCGTTCCGAGGTTTAACTGCTTGAGCATATGGAGGTACTTGGGTAGCAGCTTATAAGAATCGTCGTGGTCGCCGTAAATCATTGTGATGGCCATGTTCCGACCACGAAGTGCCTTGTAGTACTTAACTTCGACACCGAATCTACGACGCAACTCGTCAATTATGTCGCGAGGCCTTATCATGGACCCCTCTCTCCGCATCTGTCGGATGAAATATACACCGATAGTCTTCGCACTCACAGTTCTTGGCACCAATCGCTCGAAGTCGGACTCACATGTGTGCTTCTTGTCCACCTTGTATATTTCCCAAACATCTGCATCCTTTTTCGCACACAACATAAAAGGACACGACTTCCCGTGCAAACACCCGAACCACGTATATTTCCTATCAGCTTTTAACACCATATAAGACCACCGATGCTCTAAGTGCCACACTCCCACGGCACCCGTAAGCTCGTCTCTACTCCAGAAGATCGAATCCACCTCAAGAACGCCGTCGTTAACCGCATCCAAATCAGGACATCCAATGATGCCGGTTTGAGCGATAGGGAAGAACGGAACTAGCCAGTTTGTTATATTCGGAATCGAGTCGCCATCTTCCTCCTCCAACGACGAAAAGGTGATGGGTAGGTTACTCGGTTGTTCGAGTAATGTCATTAACCGATTGTAACCGCCCTCGTTTCGCATCCACCTTGCAAACTCCAACATGGTACCGTAGATGCTTTGATGTTCGACGTGCTCGTCTTCATCGGACTCCTCTTCGGCAGTGTAATCCGTATCATCTGAATCCGTCGAATCTTCGTTATGTGGTTCTTGTTCTACCTCCTCCTCCGCTTCCGCCTCCTCCTCCTCCTCGTTTTCCTCCTCCTCTTGCTCTACCTCCTCGTATTCCTCCTCCTCTCGTCCGTCACCGAAGAACTTATGTCTGTCGAAATCCCTAATGGATTGCTCAACTAGGTTCCGATCATCAGAATAAGGGACATGTGATCGGGTTTGCCACATACTTGTTCCAGCCCGATCACTCGGACTCGTCGTCACAACACAGACAGTGGGATCTCCCTCGAAGCCGATGAGTCGATTTAAATCTTCATCACTCGTCATTAGTGACTTCACTAGCCGACCGGCGCGATTTCTCTCGAGGGAATACAATAGATACGGGGTACACATCGAATTAGTTTGCGTGATTGAATCAATAGTAGCTCTTAGAGATGACAACGAAAGTAGACAGTGCGGAATTGCTGCTAGTTGTTCATCCCCATATTTGTATTCGGAACCCTCGAATATTCCTCCGTACTTGACTGTTATTCGTGTCCATTCTGCCATCTAACCATATTTTGAAATATAAAACATCTTAGTTCTCAGGAAAATTACTGTATATCTACGTAATAATGTAAATATATTTGAAATACGAAGAACTAAAATACATTTTTGTCCTGTAAATGTGGTAATTCATGAAATACAATTTTAAACGAAGAAATATGTTTTACATCTCAGTATAAACTTCGTATATCATGAAATTATAAAAAATCAATATAGCAAACAGAGAACTATATCAAATTTTACGTAGTAAAATCCACGCTAGTTGATTAAATGCAATATTAACTATATTTACAATGTCACGTTTTAAAAATATATGCAGTGTAACCCTATTTACAATGTAACACTATTTAAATCCATAGAAAATTACGGATAAGGTTTATATATATATATAAAATCCTATTTACAATGTAACACTTTAAATTATATACAACACACCTTGTGCGAATATGATGAAAATGTAGATCGAGATCCAAATTTGCGCAAAATACGAATATGAATTTTTTTTCTCTCTAAATTTACGAACAAATGTATGAAGATGTGAATGAGTACCTCCTTATATATAATTGGGTTCAAATATTATTTCATTATTTAAATAATGTAGAATAAAAATTAAATAAAACTCACTACATGACAAACGTTGAAAAAAAAATCATTACAAGTTGCTGCATGCATGCTGTTGTGGCTAAATTGATTCAGTAATTTTAAGTCGCTGCATTTAATTTTATGTCTGTCAATTTTGACTCCTTTTCTCAGCTTTGACTATTTTTCTCAATCAATTACTGCATCACCTGAGGACGGGACAGATGGGCTGACGAGATGGGTTGAATGGACTGCTGGGCTGACGAGGGGGGACACCATAGGCCTGCATGGTGCAGGCTATCATCTAGACTACCTTTTTTAGGACAAAAAAAGAACAAATGAGTATTAATGCATTTTTGATAGAAAGTAGACTTTCTTGTATTTTCTAATTTACAAATGGGTATATTTGTACTTCACCCAAATATCAATATCATTTCCTCTTTTCTTGTTTTTTCTGTTTTTTACTCAAAAACTTCATGATCAATGAAGTAGTTCTTTCATACCTGCACCTGCATGTGGGAATCAATCCATCTTCGACATCTCTTGACCACAACGACTATTCGATTTCCACAGCGGTTATTGGATGAACAGCATGAGCCCTTCTAACTGTTGAAACAGAGGCCTCCGAGAGGCCAATGTATTTTATTTTGCCTTCTTCAACCAGTTTCTTAAGCTCCCCCATCTACAAAATCGTTGACAAGATTCAGCGAAGAAGGCCAGAAAAAATGGAGTAAATCGAATCAATGGTGCTTCCATTTTCCCTCTCCTCAAAGAAACAAGTGTTATTCGGGTTATTTTGAGTTGTAAACAACATTAGCAATGCAGATAAAGGAAGGCTTCTAAAGGGAACATCATGATTAATATGCGGTCATCGAAATCCAGTTCAAAAGAAAGCATAATCTTTCAGTTTATAGTTGACTTTTTGAAACAGATTAAACCTTTCGTCAGAAAATACATTCAAGTTCCTTTCGTCAGAAACCTAACACTGTGTTTATCGGTGTAGCTTATTGGCCGTTCGTTCCCATGCAACCGTATATCACACATTTAAAAAAATATATATACAATCTGAGGAGAGAGAAGAACAACGAACGCGTCCTCCTCCAAGCCTGTATGCAGCCGAACGTTCTTGATTCTTGTGGCCATTGGGATGGTGACACTTGTCACTATCCCATTGGTCACATGAAATTAATTTTATTCTAAATTTAATTTGATTATATCTTTTATAGTATATATTAAAAAAAAATAACAAAATTCATGATTTTTCATCCTCTATAAATAGACACCAATATTGATATATTTTTCACATTCTACAATTATCTCATTTTCTCTCCACATTTTTAACTACTCATCACTCTTTCACTCTGGATCCCTATAACAACTTTTATAATTCTTTGTAGTTGTGTGTTTTTCGTTTTTTCAATTTTTTACTTCATCAATTTGTGTTGCGCCTTTGTTTTATTAATATGAGTTGTATTAATATTGAGTTTTTTTTCGTGTTTTCCATTAACCGAAAATTAATTTTAATATTTTTTATTCAAATTAATAATATGTTGAAATAAATAATTATAAAAAATAATGTGAATAGATAATATTTTAGTTGGGTGGTTGCTTTGGTTGGGTGGTCAAGGATAAACTATAAAAAGTAGAAATAGTATATTTAGTAAGAAAATAGAGTACATGGAAGAGAGAAAAATTAATAAAATATTGAGATGGTTGGATGTTTGGGGTGTTCATTGATAAATATAATCTAATTTCTATTAAGTAATTAGAGCCAACAAATATCTTTCTAAATGAGGACAACTGCCGAGCACTAAAAATATAGAGTAAAAATTGATCCACTTAAATGCATGTGTGATGCGTCTTGTAAGACGAAATTCTGATATACTCCCACTGTTCTATAAATTTAATTCACTTTTTTTTTTGGTACAATTTAATGAGAATTATTAATGTGTTTATAGTTATATAAAGTTATGGTTCCCTCAAGAAAATTGTTTACATTAATTTGATTAAAAAAAAAACTAGAAAATTTAAGTGAGACAACCCAAAAAATATATTGGACTAAACTATGGAACAGAAGGAGTGATATGAATGGTTGACAAGAACATCCCAAAGATACATCTTTTACAATATTGGATTGGTGTGCTAAAAAATAAAATTTTACAAACTAATAGATATTTGCGTAAACGGGTCCAAACAAAGGAAAACTGCAAATAGTACGTTCCGTCTCATTATAAGCGTTCTTATTTTTTAATTAAATTGTCCCATTAAAGATGTCATTTTTCTAAAAAAACATACAGTTAAACATCGATAAAGTAATAACCTTGGAATCGAGAAAAAATATTCATTTAACGAGTTTATTACTTTATCGAACATTATTTTAGTGCACTGACCCATATCGGGACCGGAATAAATTATTATCTTAGCGAGATTATTACTTTATTGAATATTATTTTATCGAGGTTTAAGTGTACCGACAAAAACATGGATAATATCAGATAACATGATACTATGATGCGTAAAAACACACCTAAATAATTAGGTAGACTTATCTATCTATATATATATATATAGGTAAAATTAATGATTATTATTAATTCTTTAATGTGAGATAATATTCAAATATAATTTAAGCCACCAACATAACAATCTCCACCAATGAGAACCAACATAACAAATCTAATCTCCATCTTAACGAAAACTCCAATTTTCATTTAAGAATAGCAAATTTCCATCTTGACAAATACTCCAATCGTCAACAAATTAAATATAGTAAGCTTGCTTTGCCTCCTCCACCAAGGCCTCAATGGGATTATCTAAACAAAATACCAATAAAGGCGAAGCATTGCTTGAATAGCTACTGGATCATCTATTATATAAATATTCAAAACTTGGCAAAACGGTATCCAGATAAATGGAAACTTCAAGGCTTCTTCATCAAACATACTCCACCTCCTTCAAAAACCTATAAATTTTTCGATCTCAATCTTTGTTATTGTCATTATCACAAACACGAGTTAAATCTAACTCTGACGCCACTTGTTAGGGTATTTGGACCCTCAAAATGCGATGAACCAAAGGAGGCAATAATAGTTTCTTAGACACAAGGAATTCGGTCAATAAACGCGAAAGAGGAACAATCAATAATAAACTAAAGAATACAAAAATGAGCCTCTGAAATATGATCTTAGACCCAAAAACACATATCTATTAAAACATAGACAAACAGTTCAACAAACTAATCTCATACTAAAACAAATCTAATAATTAGATAGACCTATATAATCATTATCATTAATATTTTTTCGATAGTACTTAAATAGAATTTTGAGCCACAAAATAACATCCACGATCCAAAAGTTACGATTGCACGAATTCAAAAAGTTCCTTCCCCTCAAATCACCTATATATTATTAATTGATATCTCATTAATCGGAATCACTTATAAAGTAATATTATACTACTAGTTAATTACTTCGGCCGGACGGAACATCATATAATACTAATATTAGTAGTTAGGCAAATACCTTCTAAATTGAATGCTTCATCCTAGATCGGCACTTAGATGGATTAATTCATATACATACATTAATATCATATAATAAATTTAAATAATTACACAAAACTACCATATTATAAAATAATTAGATCTTGATTTATAATAAAGGAACCCATCAGCAATTTTTTATCATTACCAAAAATCATGTACACTCTCAAACAACCACACTCGTATTCTTCTTCTTCTTCAACCTTTCAAGAACTCGCACCACCTCTCCCATGGCGGAAAATACCTTATTCGCTACGGGTATTGAAGCAGAGTACAACTACAACCCATGCTTCACTAAAAGGTCATAACTCCAACAATTCAGCACAGCTGCCCCCAGAAGTCAGCAAAGTACAACCAAGTCCAGCTGCAACCACAACTCCTCTCACTCCGATGAACTTCCTCGAAAGAGCCGCCGTCGTCTACGGCGGCTGCCCTTCCATTATCTACGACGACATTACTCAGACGTGGTCGGAATCACATATCAGATGCCTCAAACTCGCTTCATCAATTGTTTCAATTGGGATCAAGAAGGGCGACGTCGTTTCGGTGGTGGCGCCGAATATCCCCGCCATGTGCGAGCTCCACTTCGCCGTCCCCATGGCCGCCGCCGTCCTTAATACCATCAACCTCCGCCTCGACGCCAACGCCGTCTCCAATTTGCTCCGCCATAGCGAGTCGAAGCTCGTCTTCGTCGACTACCAATCTGCGTCGCTGGTATGCGACGCCGTTTCGGCGCTTCCGCCGCACCACCGCCGCCCTATTTTAGTGCTCATCGGCGGCGAGGAAGATAGCTCGAGCTATAGCTCCTTCAACCATGGCGATTTTGATCTCGATTACGAAAGCATGGTGGAGAGCGGCGACGCGGCGTTCGAGTGGCGGCGACCGGTCGGAGAGGACGAGCCGATCACGCTGAACTACACCTCCGGCACCACCGCCGCGCCGAAGGGGGTGGTGCAAAGCCACCGCAGTGCTTTTCTGATGGCGGTGAACATCTTGCTCGAGTGGGGCGTTCCTAAGCGGCCGGTGTACTTGTGGACCCTGCCGATGTTCCACTGCAACGGGTGGAGCCTCGCGTGGGGCGTGGCGGCGGTCGGCGGCGCAAACGTGTGCCTCCACCGCGTCGACGCGCCGTCCGTGTGTGGAGCTTTGGAAAAGTATAGAGTGACGCACATGTGCGGCGCTCCGGTGGTGCTCAACATGCTGGCCAACCACCGTGAGATGAAGCCGTTGAAGAGTCCGGTCCAAGTTCTGACCGGCGGTGCGCCGCCTCCTGCGGCGGTTCTTGCCCGGGCCGAGTCGCTGGGCTTTGTTTTGGGTCATGGTTATGGGCTAACGGAGACGGGAGGGCTGGTTACGACTTGTGCTTGGAAGGAAGAATGGGACAATTTATCAGGTGTCTAAAAATCCATTAACGGTCACTATTTCAAAGTTTTTTTTTTTATGGCGAGGTAACCCGCAGCCGCTATTATGAAGTCTTGCATTTAGGTAACCCCACTCTTGTACAATAGTTTGCAAATCACATAGGAAAGTTCAACAATCTCAGGTTAATCATAGGTGACACACACATAACGGTTCTAGTGGGATTTGAACCTATGACCTTCATATGTGATCGATCCCGCGCCACCCACCTTCATATGAGCGAAATAAATCTGCAATCTGGTGAAGAATACGATTATTAGTCCGATTAGAATACGTGGTCGATGTTCTAGCTATATAACAATACAAAGAGAAGCGAAATCTAAAATTTAAGCGGATAGAGTATGTAATTGGTAAAAGAGAATGGCCGAATTTTGTAATTTAGAAGTAAAAGTTATAATTTAAATTGCAGTATAATTTGGATTATGCACGATTTAGAAGTGGTCCCGATCCACATATTTACTCTACTTTGATTTCCTGATGTTATATGGGTGCAGCGCCGGAAAGAGCGAAGATGAAGGCAAGACAAGGAGTGGGTACAATCTGCTCCGCTGAAGTGGACGTGGTGGATCCGAACTCCGGCGAGAGCATCCCCCGCGACGGCTCGACTACAGGGGAGGTGGTGCTACGTGGCAGCACCATGATGCTCGGATATCTCAAAGACCCAGAAGGAACTTCTCGATGCCTGAAACAAGACGGTTGGTTATTCACCGGCGACGTCGGAGTGATGCACGCCGACGGCTACTTGGAGGTGAAGGACCGGTCGAAGGACGTCATCATATGCGGCGGAGAGAATCTGAGCAGCTTGGAGGTGGAAGCCGTGCTCTACACCCACCCCGCCGTGCATGAGGCGGCAGTGGTGGCGCAGCCGGATAAGTTTTGGGGAGAGATGCCGTGCGCGTTCGTGAGCTTGAAGGAGGAGGCGCCGGAGAAGCCGTCGGAGAAGGAGATACGGGAGTTCTGCAAGGAGAGGCTGCCGCTATTCATGGTGCCCAGAACGGTTGTGTTCAAGGCGGAGCTGCCCAAGACGGCCACCGGAAAAATTCAGAAGTTTTTGCTCCGAGATATGGCCAAGGATTTGGGGAAATTTTAGTCCAATATAAATATTTCCAATGCTAAATAAACTGTAATTGTAACAATAAAACTCAGCACAACAGAATATTAATTAGGGACAAGTAACAAGGTAAAGTGAATTAGTTCTGCTTAGATGAAACACATACAAACCAGATAGAAGCAGATGTTACATATAACACAAACAAAGACACACTAAACATGATCATCCTCTTCAACAAAAGTCACTATAAACTGTTCCTCCATGGACGACGCGTCGTGTTGCAGCGATAAAAAGTGATCCAACACTAAAGCAAGCCATCATCAACAAGGAAGTAGTACCATATTTCGTGTGATATGAACAGAATTCTATGTACCTCCACATTTAGTTAAACGGTGTTGTGGGAGAGGCCGTCAAGGTAACGGTCCAAGATCGCTGAGATGGAGTCGAGGAGAGCTCGTTCGTTGGTTCCGGGCAGCACGTTTTGTTCAGCTTCTTCAACTATCTTCTCGATAGCAGACTCTTTCGTGACTGTTTCCCTACACATGATGTTTCCGATGGCGAAGGGAGTCAGCCCTCTCTCCGCACCTTTCTTCAGAAGCATGGTGGAAATGCGAAAGACACGCGCGCAATTCTCCGGGACATTCCATCCGTATGACTTCAGAACTTCGAGGTCTCTCTCAGCGTTTAAGGAGTTTATGTATTCAGCTTCGTCGGTTGTGAAAGGCTGCCGAGCTTGAGGCCAGTAGAGCCAATCGAATGTGCAGTCCTCGAACTGCAATGCAGGGGAAAGGGACAATGCAAACATGAAACTCAAAGACAACAAAAGGTAAGCTGCTAAAAGTCTGTTCATAATTTTCAGATAAACCATTCCAAAGATGACAAGTTTTATTAAATAAGAAGCTATTATAAGGTAGGAATGTGTCACATTGTATTTACAAAGAATGGTAAGGCAATAACTTCAAGAGCTGTTTTAGGACAAGCTGTCACATGATAGATAGGAAACTCAATTCAACATGAATCTGATGATTGAAAAACAACTTATGCTAACTCAAACAAGACAAAATGTGTTGCACAAAAGTTCGATTAACCGTATTCAGGTTCTTCAAAGAAGATGTGTTTCGATAAATATATGAACATGTTCTCAAATGATCTTCACAATCCAATATTGGTAAGTTAAATAAAGATGAAAGAGTACTTACATTCTCAGGCATGCAGTAGCCATGGTCAATCGGGACAAGAACAATGCCACCTTCAGCACCATTCTTCTGAATCAGAATGTTGCCAGCATGTCTATCTGCATTCGCCAACCGTATGTCGAGTATGCATATCTTGTGAACTTCCTCCATAGGGAAAGCACGAGGGCCCATGTCCTCACAACTACCGCAGTTCTTTACGAACTGCTGAAGAGAACCAAACTTACTGGGCGTAGAATTAGAGCCTTCTGAGTAATGGAAACCACTATTCTGACACTTCACCATCACTGTAGGCGGAACGCCAGCAAAGCCTTTTTCGTCACTACGAGTCGAGCGTGGACCTCCTCGTGGATGATCTAAAATGTATGCTGCAACTTCCCTAAATGCACCTTCCCCTACTCGGGTACCCTTCTTAAGACCTTCACCATCAGTCGACAAGGGCAAGCCTCGAGGATTGTTTACAGCCATGGGCTCCTCATCGACTGGCTTAAAAATTGAAACATACTTCTGACCAGATGAATCTTGCATAAAATAAGCACCTCCTGATCCCTCTAAAGACATAATAGGTTTGTTACCCCTTTCTAGGCCATTAAAGGTGTCTTCAATTAGTTGTTTAATAACAGGTGATAGCACGATCTTAGGGTTAATAATCACTGGTGCTATGAGAGTCTCTAGTCCCAAGGGACCGACAGCTACAATTGGAAGTTTATCATTCTGATTTCTTCGCCTATTCGCTAATTCATCTACCTTCTCTTCTATATCTGACACTACAATAGACACCTCAAAATCTTTTTCAATAGGGACAACCCTGAGCTTTGCTGACTTACGGACCAGAAAATGAATTACAGCATCGTTGCTGCTGCATAAATCATCGATGATCCTTTGATCTTCAAGTTCCTCACCATCACATAACAATTCTTGATCCTTGAGATTGAAAACATCATTCCCCTTCTCAGCAATCTGTTGCTTCACATACCCCACATTCCGTTTCCTTTGAACACGGAACTCAAATTCCTTGCCACAAACTGTTGTAACTGTGATGGCTTGGAGATCAGAGAGTCGGACAACCAGATGTAATAGATTCCCATCAGACACGCCATAGTCTCGCACCTGAGAAGTGCTCCTTGCAAGTTCTTTTCCATCGAAAACAAGCTTCTGCTGCTTTGCAGAGAAACCTTTACTTAGTTGAATTCTGAGTTTGACGGATGCAATTGAATCCGATTCAAGAACTCGCATAGGAATCACAGAACCACCCACTGTTAGGTAGATTAGGATGGAGTCATTCGACCACGGGCCATACTGGCCGGAGACACGACTGGGAAAGTTCCAGTAATCTTCATAAACAGGACCTAGAGCTACACTGGCTATTGACATTGCAGCCCAAGAAGATCAGAATCTTCTACCTATACACCAAAAATTTTACCTTTCAGTACTAATAATCAATCCATCACTACATCAAGATTTACACAGTTTCTTCAACCGATCAATAAACTAACTAGATCCCCAAAAGTCATAATAAAGAAAACCAAGAACTTGTCAATGCCTAATTGCCTATGCTAGAGTCTTAATTACCAGTAGTTTACCTTTAAAAACAATAAGAAATGCAATAATTCAGATTAAAATAGTTTCATCAGCCGATCAATGAACTATCTAGATCCCCAAAAAATCATAATAAAGAAAAAAAATCAGTCAATGAAGTTCTTTCTCTAGGGAGTCACTGAAATTCTCGAATACACATAAAGTGGCAAGAAGCAAGAATTCCTAACTACTAGCAATTACCTCTAAATAATTAAAAGAAATGTGAGAGTCAAGATGAAACAGTTTCTTCGACCTATCAAAGAACTAACTAGATCCACAAAAATTCATACTAAAGAAAAAGATCAGTCATTGAAATTCTTTTCTTAGGCAAGTCACTGAAATTCTTTAACACAAAAGGGGCAAAGAAAATTCAAGAATGGCAATGCCTATGCAAGATTCCTAATTTATTACAAGCAGATAAATGCAAGAAACCTTCAAAAGGACCCCAAGAAAATAGTCTCATCAAGTATTAAGAACAAGTACAAAGATTAACATTCTAATTTAGATAGAAATCTTTCAACTCACACCCATAAATAAACCCAAAAAGTAAAAAAGACAAATTAAAACACGATCTGAAGCATTCTCAAATTATCAACCATCGGAAAACAAGGATATTGTACAAGAAACATGAGACAGCTGCAAATAGAATGATTTAAAAATGATCGCACATACATAAAAGACAATGTCATTTACCTGATTGAAGAAAAAGTGAATCTACGCCAAAACTGGAATCATCAACGGATCAACGGCGACAAAAAAGCAGAAACAATGCTATCTAGAATCGATTACTATGATTTCATCTTTCACAATCATCTCAAATATATGAGATTTTATGAAAATTCTGAGAAACCTAATTAAGCTCCCGTAGAAAAAATTTTGGCTTTTAGCGGAGATAGAAAGAGGAGCCGTTGCGCTTTATAATAATCTACTATAAAGAGGCTTACGGTGGAGCCCACAATTATTACTTTATTTTGAGTTTTGAACGGATTTTTGGATACCGTGAAGAATTCTAGAACACACCATAGAGTAAATAGTTATCATGGATTAAAAAAGTTATAAAAAAGAAAATTATTTTTATTTCTGAATTTGTACCCACGGTAAAGAGTGTACTAGATAATTTTTATTGTGTTGTAATTATTTTACAAAATTTTTTATTTAGTCCTGCGACGAAAATATTTTGGAATAAAATAAGATATTTTATAAAAGTATTTGTTTTTTATTCCGAAACTTTACAAGATGTTTTATTTTAATTATGTGGCGAAAAGTGTAGTTCACGCGTTTTTTACTGTTCAATAATTTATGTATGAGTATCGAAATCATACATTTTTTAAAACTATAGTACTAAAATCGGACACATTATAAAATCACATGATCAAAATCAAACATAAGTCATATTAGAGGATCAAAATTGATATTTGCAATATAGGTTAGGATAATATAAATATGTAAGATAGACTCGCGGTTTTTATAGAATAATTATAATTTGCTATCTCAAAAAAGAAAAATAATACTCCCTCCGTCCCGTCCAACTTGTCTTGTTTCTTTTCGGCACAGAAATTAAGATGAGTGGGTGGTTGTGTATAAATGAATGGGTGATTGTGTGTAAAGAGGTAGATTCCACAAAGAAAAAGTAGTAGATTATGTAGTAGTTATTTTTCTTTTATAAAAGCAAGACAAATCGGGTGGGACAGCCCAAAAAGAAAAATAAAACAAGTCAAGTGGGACGGAGGAAATAAATTATAATTTGTGGTATATCTCTTATTTTAAAAAACTCGTATTTAAAATTGTAGTGTATCCCCAAAAGGATAGGAGTATACCCCGTCAATTTAGAACTTAAAGGGTGGGCCTTGTGGTAATTTAGATGCCCGATATTTTTTTACTTCCTCCGTTCTATAAATGTTTTTTTTTTTTTTTTTTGTTATTCTATAAATATTGTTATATTTCTTACAAAAATAAAAATTATATGACTAAAAATCAACCATAAGTTAAGGAACCCATCACTCCATACATAATCTTATGTCGGAAAATTTTTCTCATTAAAATCTTAAAAAATTAAGGAACCCACCACTCCATACATAATCTTAAAAATTATATGATTAAAAATCAATCATAAGTTATATTTCTCATTAAATCTTATGTCGGAAAATTATAAGACAACATCAATGAGAGGGAGGGAGTACATTTAACAGCCGTCCAAACGAATAGAATAATGAGTCAATGACGTCTACACTGGCATTTCTTCCTTACTGAAACTTGATAAAGGAACACTTGGCAATCGTCATATGAAATGACAAAAGCGCCCTCCAACATGTATGAATACGTGCACTTCATAAAGGAACACTGAATATACGTGCATATTTAGTGTCATGACCAATCAATTCTCGCCACGCCATCTTCAAAAAGTTTGAATTACACCGACGTCTAGATCGAGTGAACCGTATATATAATGAGTTCGGTGCGATTTAAATCTTACGTGCAATTTAAATGTCAGTCCATTCGTAAATAATAATAACAATAATAATAATGAATCATCCACTTCTATAGGAATTTTGTCTCCAAATCTTATGATTTTGCAGCAAGCACTAAACCTCTTGGATCATGAATTTTGCAACTCTCATAGTTAGCTACCTCCATTTGATGTTAGTTTAATTGTGTGAATAATTCAATACCAAGATTTCTTCAAGCAAAATCTCTTGGAGATTGAGATAAGATTTACAAAAACTAATAATATATTACTACAATTGATTACATTATAGGCAATGAATTCCCTCTTCCTCAAACCTAAGAAAGAATTACCAAAACTCTTCACCTTGGGATGACCTGATTGTCTTATGACTAAATGTCATATATTCGAATTTCACCAACATTATTATATGTTTGAGTCTTCAACTTCGGAGCGTAGCACAAAGCTAGGAAATGCTAGTGTTATATCCCTACAAATCCAAACAAGGATGATTCTAACAAGGAATGAAGAAGCTTTTTAAGTAGCAAGAGAAGAAAAATAGCTTTGTGGGACTTACTTTAGATATGGAAGTGTCATGTTCTTGATAAGAGAGGGATTTATCGACACGAATTCCTTCCACTCCTCTAGGTCGATCCTCCCGTCCCCCTTCTTATCCGCCTCATCGAATGTCTACAGCATACGATACAATTGGAACGGAAGATGAAATACGTACGATCATGAAAAATATAACAGAAGAACGCAAGAAGTATCCTCACCTTGTTCACAATCATCTCAACATATTCATCCGAAAGAAGTAGGTCCGATTCGTGTAGTAGTGCCACCACCATCTCCCTCAACTGTCAAGTGAAGCAAAGAATCGCGTAATAACTTTGATATCGAGCTCATTTGAAGGACGAAAAATGAAGGAAGAAACCATCTTTTCGAGTTTACATTACTTGGAAGTAGTTATGTAAACTAGCTATGGAAACATGAATTAGGCCTACCTCTTCCCGCTCGATGAAGCCCGTATTCTTCAAATCGTACAATCTAAATGCAACTATCAAGATACAATTTAGTCAGAGACAAAGCAGGAAAGCCAAGGTTACAAGTAAAATGTGATTCTTACATACAACTTTGTCTGAAAGTGATGCATTAGGGTGAAATATTCCTAAAGAACGGACAAATTCTCCAAACTCAATCACTCCGTTTTGTTTGTAGTCAAAAAGATCAAACATCTGCAAGAAGACTTCTCAGAATGTTGATTGAGTTAACATTAAATCATTAATAACATACTCTGCCTGCAAACAGATTGTTCCGGCTGTTGTTCTTGAAGATAGCTAGCTGGAATTCTTCCTAATAGAGTTTGCAAGAAGGCAAAAGTTCAATAAATGGGAGTTTTCGTATAATGATGAAGGCGATACACAAACAAGTGATGATGAAGATGATACCTTGTGAATGAATCCATCCTTAACTATGGAGCTACCTATCTTCTTGTAAAGTTCGTATAAAGCCTCTACTTCACTCACGGTGACTGCAAGATAATACGCCCTATCGGCATGAGATTTATAGCATATTAACATGCATCTAACTGTAACAAAACTAGCTCCATTTCAGCCAGCACACACAAAACTTTCGATAGCATCATATACTAAATCCGGGTTCTAACCATTTCGATATGTGATTGTTAGATGGTGCAAGGACTAACAGATTCTGAAGAGAAGTTTACACAGAGGCGAAAAGTGAGGGCCGTATGGTGCAGACTCACACGGTGTGTCAGCAGCGAGTTGAGTAGGCTCGTCGTAACCAAGTTTTGGGGATTTAGAGTGAAAGCAGCCCATTGAAGAAGGGGAGATAGCAAATTACTCCACTATCATACAAACTCATGCTATTGTTGCTTGCCTCTGATGACAAATAACCTGCCCAAAATGAATTGCATTAACTTAGTGCAGAATAAAAAGGATAGTTGATAAGTTTCTTGATCAACTTCAACTTTGAAATGCTACCGCGAAAATGATGAACTGCAACAAGCATGGTAATAGTTTCATTTTGAAAGATCCTAAATTCATCTTGGATTTTGCAGTTCTATCAAATGTCATTAAGAAAATCACATAACCACAAGTCAATCCCATATTTCCCAAAAATCACAAGGAATGCTAATTAATTCTAATTATGCATATCAGTATCAAAAATTTAAAATTCTTTCCCCAAAATCACAAGGAATGTTGATTTAATATGGCACACCCTCAAAAAGTCTCCCCAAACTTGGTCTTTCAAGTGAAAATATCCAACAAAAGGTTTAATTGAGAGAGAGAGAAACAAACAATCATCTGCCTACTAGAATGGTGATTATATCAGGAAACCACTTAGAAGAAGAGCATAAATTATAAATTTTTACAGGAAATGAGAAAAAAAAAACAAAAGCCCTTTTACTAGATTATAAAATCATTTCAATTTTCTCTCTCGTCTTCTTTAGCATTCCAATGCCAACAGAGAGAAAGTCAGCAAAACAAGAAAACCAGAAACAACAAAAAGCAGAACACAACTCACCTAAAGAAAGAGCAAAAAATAAAACAGATTTTCTGTGCAAAAACCCAGAAAAAGAATTAAGACTGCATTTGCAAGAAAAGAAAAAAGATAAAAAGTGAAAATAAGAACTGACCCTTGCTGCCGGCGACTGAGTCTTGTTCCTCTCTTCACCTAACTTTGATTTGTTTATGCATATATATATATGATATACATACATATAATATTCAAGAAATGTCAATTAACAAATCGTATATATTATTGGTTTAATCATACAAAATTCCCTCACTATCAATTTTTTTCACTTTGTCTCCTAAACTATCAAAAATTGCACTTTCTCCTTGACCGTAGAATTCATTGCAAAGAACAACTTTCCAACTAACATTCTCACTACACGTATAACTCTAAGGATAATATTGTAGAAACACTAAAAAAAGTATTTCAATATTTTTATTTTATATCACCATTTATAATTTAAGACTTTTATAACTCAATTCATGACTCTCTCTCTTTGCATTCGTTCGTTCTTCCCGCTCCTTCAGCCCCTTCCTTCCCCCATCAAATTCGAAGGGCGAATATAACATATTTGAGGTATACAAGTTTCTTGAGAACTTTGATTTTTGTTTATATGGAAATGCAGTTCTTGAGAACCTTGATCTTTTATATTCGTTTGTTATTTGTGAAAATGAAAAAAGTTAGAAGGCAAGAGACCAAATTGCACAAAGTTTCATGGGATATTGCATCAAATTCAATAGTCCAATGAGCAAAGTGCATTGAGCTAGTTATCTTGGACGAAAATACCCTCTCCTCTAGCGTGTGTAGCCGGAATATTGGCCGGAAAGTTGCTCTTTGCAACAAATTCTATAATTAGGGGGGAAAAGTGCAACTTTTGATAATTTGGGAGATAAAATGAAAAAATTCGATAGTCAAGGAGTTTAATTTGATTAACCCTATATATTTATTCTTTTATAAGTTCATGTTATGACTTATGAGTTTGCGGTCGTTACTTTCTCATCACGTCACTCACATTTGTTTGAAAAAGGCTTTCGTTTTTTATTTTTCATGCTTGTCCGTTTCTTGCATTTTTTTTTTCATGTGACATTGCCTCCAACTTTGTCGTTAATGAGCAAACAATTATAAACATAAAATCAGACTACACAAAATTACTACAAATGTATTCTTGATATCTTTCTCCAACTAGTTCTTATACAGTTATACTTTTTTTTTTTTTGATACGTGGAACCCGCAGCCGCTACCTTCGGTGCGTACTGGGTAAACCCCGCTCCTTGTGCAGTAGCCTGCAAACCACACAGGAGGGCCTGCAAACCACACAGGAGAGTTCAACCACCCTAGGCTAACCATAGGTGACAGGCTCCACAAAGTTGCTTTCAGTGGAATTCGAACCCAGGACCTATCGGTCCCGGGCCAACCACCTTCACCAACTTTGCTATCCCAAGGGGACTATACTTATTTATTTTTATCAATATAACAAGTGGTGGAGCCACTAAGGGATCCTTGATTACTATACACCCCAAAAATTTCGCACTCCTTTTGTCACATTAATGATGTCTTGTTACTTTTCCATATGTTTATTAAAAAAATATTGTGTTCTCGTGTGTAAAGTAATATTTTCCATTAATTTAGACTAAAATAAACACTTTTAATAGGAGAAATGTAGTAGTATATCACTTTGCTTTTGTATACTCTCTCCGTCCCGTAGATTTTGTCTCATTTTCCTTTTGGTTGTTCCATAGATCTTGTCCCGCTTTTTAAAAAATCAAGATCTTGAAGCTATGATTTACAGATAATTTGAAAACCCACAACTTTACGCACAAATAACAATTGTCCTTAATAACCGCACCGGAAATAAATAAGACAATATCTATGGAAAGAAGTGAGCATAAAATATCATAAATAGCATCGTGTATTTCTCGGGATCGGCCCAAAAGATTCGGATCACCAAAATATCAACGGTATTAATAAGCAGAATGGCATAGAGTACATTTACATTAGTGTCTCACGGACACACAAAAACACCAACACAAGAAGTTAAATATACACAAATCTCAACTTGATCAGCTACAAAGATTAGGCACACAAGCCCCACCATCTTGATTCTGTTGCTCCTTCCATATTCTTCCCGTAACCCTAATCTTAAGCTCCTTCCTATCGCCCCCGGAGAAGAAGAGCGCCATGTTCCGTTGGATAATAAGGCCGTCGTGGCTATCCCTCACCTTCCGGTGGCCATCTCTAATGCTCCGTGGAGTACCTTCCCATATCAGCTTCCTACCGTTTCCCCCTACCTCTAAGCTGTAGCTGTAGTTCCGCGCTTCACTCTCATCGCCCATGAAACGTAGAAACGCCATGTAAACCGGTGCCACTCCAAGTTGAAATGCTTCAAAGTGTAGGCAGAAATACTGCCCAAAACAATGGAATACCTAATGGAGCAAGGGAGTAGGAAGAATCACTAAACCATTCACTGCATTTAGAAACTCTTGATCATTATTAGCAATGTCAATTAAACAAAAACATGCAGAGAATTTTACCTGAACTAACCAGTTCAGATAAAATTAAGTAAACCTATATTCTTTCTTGCACCAAATACCTTGTGCTCTTAATAATGTAGCGCGAAATACCATTGTGTAAATTTTTTTTTCTTCGCGAAATACATTATATTCCTACACAATTTGGACGAAATACCTCATGTTTTTATATAATGTTGCACAAAATACCATATGTTCTTAAACAATATTGCACGAAATAACCCCTGCGTTCGAAATTTTGTTATACAGAAAGGGGCAAAACCACAAATTTTTTCATAGGGGTATTTCGCGGTACAGTTAAGAACACAAGTTTTTTGGCACAAAAATAACGAACACATGATAGTTGCAATTTCACATGAACTGAAGGTAGTTTTTTGGACTTTCCCCCGGAAGAGAAAGCATAATCTACATACTTAAACAACAGCCACTCTAGATTTAATAATCAAAACCGTAAATCCTATTATATGTGTAGTTTGGAGCAATTTGAAGCCATAACGTAAGAGTTAATGAAACAAGTATCATAGAATTGTCATTATAGTAAAGGGATTGGACTCACAGTCAACATCCATGTAGCGTTCTCTACTTCACGAGGATTCGACTTGACATAGCGATGATTGAAAGTGGAACCGGTGTGCATGTCCACTTTATGGTCGTCTCTCAAGTGAGCAACGAGGTAAGGAATGTCCCCTGTAGTAATGCACTCTGATCCAGCATAGGGACAAGTATACGGTCTGAAATCACAAAGCGATTCGTGTTTGAGTTTGCTGTAGTAGGGGAATATTTCCGGGCAGCCTAGAGGGTAGTACTTGCAGGGAAGCTCTAGTGACTCTGCAACCTTCTCGAGTGCCAAGCATCTTATGTCCCCGAGCTCTTGCCTGCAGGTGGGGCATCGGTTGTGAACCCTCGTTTTGCAAGTCGAACAGAGAGTGTGCCCGTTGTGACACTGCAGAAGGAAATAATCAAGATTTCAAGAGTAAACTGTGTATCATTGTAATCATATTCATTAGGTCTTCTTATATGTCTTGGATTTATAATGTCTAGCCAAAAACTAAGTCAATCTGGATATAGAAAGTGACATACAATACTTTTACCTATATAAAGGATACATAAAGAACCAAGACTTTTTAGTACCCTCTCAATGCTATTTTCAGCAACACAATATGATACAAATTTAACACAAAATACGAAAAAATCGCATAATACAATCATTCAAATCATATTCACTATCCAAAGCACCATAGCAAACTCATTAGCTCCTGTTCTTAAATTTCTTGGATTCATCGTGTGAAACCGAAATCTTACTCTTATTGTAATCTAGATTGGCTCACTAATAGAAAGCAACATACACTATTTCTACCTGTATAAGGAAACACATTTAACAATGATGAAAAGGCTTGCATTTGTTGATAGCTAAATGCTATTTTCAGCAACATAATATTATATCTAAAACTCCAACCCATTCTACTTCATTGCAATACAATTCAATCCAATTCCTACCCATTCTATTTCAATTCAATACAATACAAATCCAACCAAAGAAACGTGTAATCACTAATCAGACACAAAATACATAAAAGTGTTATCTGCAGAAGAGTAAGAAACTTAAGGCTGAAAAAAAGAAGGAAATGATCAAACCTGGTGGATTGGAGGGTACATAGAATTAGTGCAAACAGGGCATTCCAGCAATTCATGAACACTTGTAGGGGCAATTCTGGAAGACAATGAAGTATGAAGTTTTGAAGAATACTGATTACGGGAATGCGGTTGTGAAGAAGCTGATGATGACTGGATCTCTTCATCTTCAGTTCCATCTGCCACAGACACACACTCAATGCTTTCTATATCAATTGTTGCCATTCCCAATTAAGGAAAAAAAAAACACCCAATTCGAAAAGATCTAATCTTTCTTCAAAATAGAACCAAATTCTCACTACTGAAACATAACTCCAATCCTCTCAAAAGCCCATCTCAAGAACTTAATAATTTGATGAAATATCAAATCCCCACTTCTAAAAACTTGATTTTTGACAGAAATCTGAGACTCCCACTTCCAGAAATTCAAATATTTTCTGGAATGAAGGGTCGTTGGGTTTCTGCTTCATCTTTTTCACTTTCTACCTCCTCAATTCACTCTCCTTAGTATTGAAGGAAGAAGACAACAAAAGGTGAGGAAGAAAAACAACGGAGATCTGTTACAAAAAGAATCAGAAAAACAGGTTCTTTTGTTCTCTTTTCAGATTTGGAGAGAGAGGAGAGAGAAGTTTTCACCATTGATCTTGAAGTAATAGAAGTTAGGGAGTTAATCCAACGGTTATTAAGTTCCTTGGAATGTTAACAGTAGTTGCTTGTTTGTTGGCTGATATCTGAACTGTCCTAACTGATAAAGATTACTCACTTAAAATTAGTATTCTTTTGTACTATTTCGGTCCCGCTATTTTCGGCACATTTTATTTCGACACGAAAATTAATAAATTAGATGATTAAAATTGAGATATAGTAAATGATAAATTAAGAGAGAGAAGATGATAAAGTAAAAAGAAATAAGAGAGATAAGATGGTAAAGTATGAGAAATATGATAGTTATTTCCAAATTAGGAAGTGTGCCAAAATAGCAGGACGTATATTTCGAGAAAGGGTGTCAGAAATAGCGGGACGGAGGTAGTATTTTGTAACGTATTTGCTTAATAATGATTTTTATAGAAAATTCGCTTTCATTGTGTAGTTGAACCAACAAATCAACCCAACTACAAAGAGGTATTGTTACCTGTCTCAATCCAAATAATCTTTAAAATTGGCAAAGTGGATTTTATAGGGGCGTTACTTTAAAGGGGCGAGTGGGGACGTCACCTAAATCCAATCGATTTTTTTTTTTAGGGAAATTGGATTTTTTAATCTCAAAACTATGCGTTTGACCAATTTGATCCCTTATTTATTTATTTTGGTTAATTGATCCCCAAACTATAGAATTTTGGACGAATTGGTTCTTCTGTTAATTTTTTTGTTAGACAACTGTTAGTCAACGATTTCTAAAGGACATTTTCGATATAATTTTATTGAGGACCAAAACGTCCAAATATTGAAAGATTGAGGACCAATTTGACTAATTTTTTTTCTTTAATTTTTTTAGGTTTTTCAAAAATCAAAAAATATTTTAATAATTTTGGTTTTTTTTAAGGAACAATTATGCCAATTTTAAATAGGTTGAGAACCATTCCCGTTAATTATAATATATTTGGGGATCATATTACTATGAAAACGATGGATTAATACATAAAATATATTACTCCGTAATCAATTTTTTTCCGAATATTACTATGAAAACAAGGGATTAAAACATAAAATATACGAAAAATTAATGAATAATGTTGGAATGAAAACATGTTTTGAATGGAAATCTACTATAGTTTTATTAATTGATTATCAAATATTCTACGTTTTTATCTATCTTTATCATAATAATATATTTGAAAATTTTGATAACAGAGCTATAAAATTTGACGATTATGATCCCAAAATATAGGAATTGGTTTTCAACTTATTTAAAATTGACGTAGTTAGTCCTTAAAAAAATCAAAACGACTAAAATACTTTTCGATTTTTGTAAAATTAAAAAAAAATAAGTTAAAAAAAATTGGTCAAATTGGTCCTCAATTTTTTAGTATTTGGACGTTTTGGTCCTCAATAATATTATACCGAAAATACCCTTTAAAATCGTTGACTAACAATTGACTTACCAAAAAATTAACAGAAGGACCAATTCATCCAAAATTATATAATTTGGGGACCAATTAACTAAAAAAAATAAATAAGGGACCAAATTGGCCAAACACGCATAGTTTGGGGACTAAAAAATCCAATTTGCCTTTTTTTTAAACTCACTTCACCTAATTGATCTTGTTTTATTGAGTTTTTCTTGATAATTGATATAAAGATATAAAAATGATGATATAAAATATTCCTTCCATCCCACTAAAAGTGTCTTACTTTCTTAATCGAGATGTCCCATTAAAAGTGGTTCGGTTCAAATTTAGCAAATTTTAATATCATCTCCTACTTTATCAATTATTTTCTCATTATTTTACTCATTTTTTTTTTCCTACTTTATCATCTACTCTCTCATCATCTTATCATTTCTCTCCTACTTTATTATATATTTCTCCTCATACTTTATGTTTACTCTCTAAATGACCGTTCCGAAAAAAAATGAACCGCTAGCGGCATGAACTACTGTAAAAGTATAACATAATGAGATCCAATTGTTTAAATATTTTTTCATTTTAAGTATGAGACAAGACAAGCAGAACACTCAAATAAAAAAACAAGACAAAATTAATGAGACAGATAAAGTATAATTTTTTGAAAAAAAAAATCTCTTTCGCCTTTTTCTATTCGAATTTTTGGTTTCCGAAATCCGCTCTTACATATATAAGTAGATAAATTAATTCTTGATCTATGCAATACTCTATTTCACAAGTTATATTTTTTGTTAATATATTAGTAGTAACTATTATTAACAGGTAAATGTATAACTTTTGATGATTTAGAATTTAATTCTATAAACGAAAAGGCAAATTTGTAATTTTATTAAAAACTTAGAATAGTTAACTAAAGAGTTGATTGCATTCTAAAGTTAAATTTAAAGGCTGAAATTTTTGTGTAATATTTTTTAAAAATAAAATACATTTTTCCAAGGAAAAAAAAAAGTATGATAACTTCTACGTATTTTCCTAGCGACAACGTTTACTCATTGGTAGTGTCGTCTTCTTGGTTCTGTTTGGCGTACAAGCAGTTAAGCTTGATGTACTCTATAACTTCATCTGCTGTCAAATACTTGACTGATAAACCTCTTTTTATGCAATCCCTCAATCCAGTTGAACTGATCCCATTTGGTACCACTTCATCCACACTTACGATATTACTCTGCAACAAATATATCAATCAAGAAGACACACTTATGATATTACATTTCGGGAAGATACGACTTTCATAAATCCTAGAATTCGGCTTTCATTTTCGGGAAAAGGATTACCTTGTACTCGTTCAGAATGTCATCCTTAGATATGATATGATCAACATCTTGACCTCCTCTCCTTACACAAACCAAACCAAAGTCCTTACAGATAGTCTTGACCTAAAGAAAGAACAAGAAGTGTGATCGCTAATCAGCAGTACCCGTATGTGTCAAACTTCTTAGATTTAAAAAATGAGCATGACTTTACCTGCTCGCGTATCCAAAACCCAGGAATACTGAATGATTCTAAAAGATCTGAACCACAGACGAGCAATACTTTAAGCGATTCTACAAGGAGAAGGAAAAACTCGTGAGCTTGTTCTATTTAGAACTAAGAACAATGTGATAGTAAATAGGGAGCTTAAGTAATAATTCTTGTAAGTAGTTTAGTAATAATACTAGAAGGTTTTGATAATTTCTAAACCTCGGCTTGTTAATAACTAAAAGTACCGAGTATCATCGTTTTTCAGAATACTTACCACTGGATATAAGTCCACTCTCACATAATGAAGTTCTAACTCGAGACAAAATTGTCAATGTACGCTGGTAGGTGCTCTGGCTCGCCTGTTAAAGGGCAATAGAATGCATTAGCATAAAGAGAGAGAATGAAGGTGGAAAGAGATGGGGAGAGAGAGAGAGACCTCCCACGGGTCCACCATAACAAAATCAGAGCTTTGGCAAGCAAGATTACACATAGCAATACGGTGTTTTGCACTGATAAGACCCTGGGAAAGTACGTAAAAACGTAAACAATGATGGAACATGACTACATTTACCTAATGTTATACATAATATAGATGGGGAGAGAGAGAAAGAGACCTCCCACGGGTCCACCATAACAAAATCAGAGCTTTGGCAAGCAAGATTACTCTAGCGTATGTATAATATATGTGTGAACATAATATTTTAACTACCTTCTTCTTATAAGAGTCGTTTACAGGCGACATGTAACCTCCTACGACACAAAAACCTTGAGAATTTACAGCATCTCTTGCCAACTCTGAGTAATTAAACAACAATCAATAGAGCATCAAACGGAAAAGGCTAATTAGTAAGCAATCAACTTCATATTCATGTGCCTGCCATTCCATAGATCTAAACCACAAGTTTTTCTCAACCATTTCACAATCAGTAAACCACCACATATCTAAAATCAAACCCATATCCACGGAGAGAAGATAAAAAAAACAAAGATTGTTTAGGACGATAAATGCTCACCAAAACAACGCAAGTGCATGTAAGTAGGAGGGTTGAAACTTCCAGTTGAGACCAAAACTACCTTGATCTTTCCCCTATTTCATTTATCCAATGTCATAAATTGAACTCTCTAAACCAGGCAAATGCCAAAGAACTTCAAGAATAGAATTAGTAAACCAGTATAGACTTACTTGGCGTCCGAACTTGATAAGCCATCTTTCTCGATACAATTCAATGATAATTTATCTCGTGGCAACATATATCTACAACAAAACCAGAAATATCCATCATGATTCTCGAGCAAAGATCATAAATTTTCCACACTAACTATTGGGGGCCTCTAATATTATTTATTTAGATAGTAATAATTAGGGCTGTCGATCAGTCAGTTAGGGATCAGTACCGATCCTGAAAAAGTCCGAAAATGCATCCCAAAGCCAATACCCTTCGGTTTTCAGTTAGCCAAACCGAGTTCGGTATTCGGTTATACCACAAAAACCGAAATAATGTGTCTAAATCTGATCAGACTCTAATTCTAAGGCTTCATTGAGCTAAATAATTACATTCATCAATGATAAATCTTGATTCTTTTATGCGTTCTTCCAACATTAATCCTAAACAAATATCCCCAAAGTGTTTTCTTGACCTAATTCACATGATTTCTCTGGTTCTCCCTATTCCTTCAATTTCTATTACATATACTCATATACAGATAACAAACTTTCAAATTGATAGAATCATAGAAATTGCATTTTGCCGCAATAAATCAAGAAACAAAAATTGGGGTTATACAGAAAGAAAAATCCACCTCGTGTGCGGCAGCAAGGGGGCAGAAGATGATGATGTCGTCGGCGCCCTATTCTAATTTGAGTAATTTCGGACGTACACTTGCCGGCGCCGAGAAGGCAGAGGGGGAGGGCCGAGGGGCTGCGGGCGACTTACTGCTTACGGCGTGGGGGAGGGGTCAGGGGAGGGTGGCCAATAGGCGGTGCCGGCGTGCCGCCGTACGCGGTTAGGGTAGCGAAGGGGCGGCGGATTCGGGATTGCTGGGCGGAAGACGGAAATCGGGAAGGGGCGGCCGCCGGCGGTTGAGACTTTGTTCACTTGTATATTTCCGTATTCGGTATTAACTGAATTCCGGTCAGGGATCACCAGCCCATTTATGGGTGGACTTGGTTTGGTGTTCCACTAATCACGGCTGTCACACGTGTATTTGTGGGCCACCAAGTTATCATAAATCAATACATGTCCTCATCTTATTGGTGGGACATGTAGTGATCCACCAAGTGAGATAGAAGATCCCCACTCTAAATAATTTATTTAGAGTGGAGTAGAAGATCCTCACTCTAAACACTCTAAACAGCCTTAAATTGCACTAATATTAGGTCAAATAATTTATTTTAATATCATTATTCAGTATTTACTTAAAATTTGGCATCATAATTTTTTCAAAATTTATTTCTCCTTAAAAGTAATTTAAAATCAGAACTATCATTGTCTCACATCTTACATAAAAGCAATTGTTTTTATTCTTGTAAAATTATCTTCTTTATGATAAAACAAAATAAAATATATCAAATTAATTATTTTCTAAAAACAAATAGTTACTTCATGTGAGTGGAGAGACAGTTGTATTGTGTAATAGCACAAGATATGAAAAGTAATAAGACTTCGCGCTAAAAATATCTTTCTTGGAACAAAAAAATAAGTTAGATAATAATATAATAGAATTAATCTGATAAATAAATTAGATAATAATATGATATAAAAAAATAAATTAATCTAATGTGGTCTACTGTTTTAAATGAATATAGATAATTAATGTAAATTTATATAGTAAATAAATCAAATGTTCAATTTAACACGTCTTTGTGTTTGTATAGAATTATAGAGAATAAGATAAGATTTACATCTTCAAGAACATTAGATCAAATAGATCTTAATATCAATTATGAATGAAGAGATTATAAATAAGATTGGAATTTAAATAAATACTAGCCTATTTTTTATGCACACTTGCGCGGAGTCAATATTCTATGCATTATTATTTTTCGTAAAACATTAGATGTTGCCTTTATCGTAGTAAATTACATACTTCCAATCGATACGAAATAATTATAACCCACAAAAGCGATAAGGGTCGTGACGACCATCAAAAGCGATACGTTTAGCCAAAGAACCGTCAAAAAAGTTTAAATGCACAAACATTATCTCCAATTGAGTCGATATGGCTCAAATTCCAAAATAAATTTTCAAGAAATAACTATATAACTAGTAGCGATACCGAGCTGAAATTAATTCTCTCTTCAAGATTGTCTAAATTGAAGAAAGCTAAATCTCTTGAAAAACATTAAGTAAATGTTGATGAGTATTTGAGTACAATTAGCGCGGAACCAAAGCAATCAATTAATTCAAGTTAAGATAACCGAACAACTAAAGAACAACAAAGAGGCGGGAAATAGTGTAACATCAACAAACACTACAAGAAAGAACAATGGGTGTTAAAAAATACCGAAAAATTGGTATACCGCACCGCCCATATCGTATCGAAAATATATCGAAATACCAAAATTTTTGGTATACTGAGATTTTCGGTACAGTATGATACCGTACCGAAATTTTTTGGTACGGTAAAGGTATGAGTTTTCCTATACCGCGGTATACCGTAGCATACCGTGGATACGATACATACCGAAAGTAACGGTACATACCGTATATCGATAGATACCGTTTGAAACCGAACCACCGGTATGTACCGATATTCCGACACATACCGTGTACCAAATTATACCGATCACGGTATATACCGCATACCGAAATGATACCGAATGTCGATCTATACCGATCACGATATATACCGCATACCCGAAAATATACCGTATACATCTTGTAATATAGTATCTTTTAAATGCAAATTTAATATTTTAGAATTTAGATACATTAAGAAGTGGTACTTTACTTACATTAGTCATTACGAAAATCATAAAGAGTTCATAAAGTATTTCATGATATTATTATAAAATTATGATATAATATATACTTTTGTATGAAATGATCAATTGAAATTACTTTTTAATTTTTGTGTCGAAAACGGCACACAAAAAGTCTACTACGAAGGAGGAACTGAAAATATCATGAAGAACTTTGAAATATAATAATATAGATATATAATTAAGGAAAAAAGAAAATATAATCTCTTCATGTTTTCCGAAAAATGAGTTCGTTTTTCAAAAGAAGAGATCTCTACTTCCTTGTTTCATAAAGAGTTCATATTTTATTTTTTAAAGGTATAGTTATATTATAAAGTATTTCATGATATTATTATAATACTATGATATAATATATACTTTTGTATGAAATGATCAATTGAAATTATTTTTTAATTTTTGTGTCGAAAACGGGATACGAAAAGTCTACTACGAAGGAGGAATTGAAAATATCATGAAGAACTTTGAAATATAATAATATAGATATATAATTAAAGAAAAAAGAAAATATGATCTCTTCATGTTTTCTGAAAAATGAGTTCGTTTTTCAAAAGAAAAGATCGCTACTTCCATGTTTCATAAAGAGTTCATATTTTATTTTTTAAAAGTATAGTTATATTATAAAGTACTTCATGATTTCATTATAAAATTATGATATAATATATACTTTTGTATGAAATGATCAATTAAAATTACTTTTTAATTTTTGTGTCGAAAACGGGATACAAAAAGTCTAATACGAAATAAATAATGGTAGTATATTTAATAGTAGTATATTTAAAATAAATAAAGTAACAAAATATTTAACCCTCCCCCACTAATTCCCTAATCCTTAATCTCGAATCTCGATCGCCCCGCCCCCCCACCCCACCAAAGCCCTAGTCGCGACTCGCGCCCGTCGCCCGCCGCCAGTCGCCCGCCAGCCGCTGCCTATCTTTATGCTTTATGCTTCGGTATACCGGTATTCTTTCGGTATACCGTTGCTTTCGATATACCTCATTGTATCGGTATACCGATATGCGGTAAGGCATACCGCACGGTCGGTATGGCAACGATATGAATACTTGCTCATACCGCACTTACGGCATAACGATCAACGGTATACCGCAATGACCGGTATGGTAATGGTATGCAATTTCCCATACCGCACATTTTCGGCACGGTATGCGGTATGAGAAAATTTGGACGGTATGCCGTACCGTAGCACCCCTAGTCATAGACATGTCATAAATGAATCTCGATTGAACTACAAAATGATGAGTAATTTTATTCTTAAATACTACCTCAATCCTATTTATATTAATCCTTTTTTTTATATATCTCATTTGAAATGACATTTTTCCGAAAAAGGAAAAAAAAAATTATACGTTTCTCTTATTTTTTTATTTATTTCTTTTATTTTATCATCCACTATTTCACTATTTCACTCATCACAACAAGAAATTCCCGGATTACCGACGGAAAATTTCGTCGGTAATCATCAAAATTCCGTCGGTAAATCGATTACCGACGGAATTTTTCCGTCGGTAATACTTACCGACGGATTAGTGACGAAAATTTCAGTCAGAAAACGGTCAGCGTTACCGACGGAATATTCCGTCACTAATGTACTGACGTATTACTGACGGAATATTCCGTCGGTACATTTACTGACGGAATATTCCGTCACTGATATGCCTTAAATAGTACATGGTTACCGACGGAAAATCCGTCGGTAATCCGTCACTAAATTATTTTTTAAAATTTTTATTTTTATTTTTTGTACACAGTTCTCGACAACCTGCATCAATTAATCCAATCCAATGAATAGGTCATATTTTCTTTTTCCTTTAATTATATATCTCTATTATTATAATTTAATGTTTTTCATGATATATTCGATTCCACCTTCGTAATGGACTTCTCGTGTCTCGTTTCCGACGTTTTAGGGTCTCGATGAATAGTATTTAGGGTTTGGGAATAGTGTTTTTGGGTTTTACCGACGGATTTTTCCGTCGGTAATTTACTGACGGAATAATTCCGTCAGTAAAACTTAAATATTTAATAAAAAATTCAAACTAAAATCATGAAAAAATAATTCAAAATATTAATTTAATAATACTGACGGAATATTCCGTCAGTAAAATTAGTTTAAATTTTTTATTAAATTTATTAAGTTTTACTAACGAAATTATTCCGTCATTAAAATTAGTTTAAATTTTTTATTAAATTTATTAAGTTTTTCCGTCGGTAAAATGTCCCAAGGAAAAATCCGTCGGTAATTTCAAAAAATAATATCCGTCGGTATTCCGTCGGTAATAGCCGACCTGTGTTTTAATCCGTCGGTAATCCGTCGGTATCCGTCAGTAATTCTAGAATTTCTTGTAGTGCATCTTCTCTCTTTTACTTTATGATCTACTCTATTTTCTTAATTTTCGTGCCGGGAAGCAAAAAAACCAATATAAATAGGACGAGGGAGTACATGACATGAGCTAGATAATTTTATTCTTAAATACTAACACTTGTCTCTCTTTTACTTTATGATCTACTCTGTTTTCTTAATTTTCATGTCGGAAAGCAAAAAAATCCAATATTAATGGGACGAGGGAGTACATGACATGAGCTAGAGAATTTTGTTCTTAAATACTAACACCTAAACCGTCATTAAGCCTATGTTTAGTTGAAGGAAGAAATTGAGAATAGAGAAGTTGGTGAGAAAGAGAAAGCAGATAAATATAGTAGTAGATTTTATATAATGTTTGGTATGAGAGAAATATAAAAGAAATATAAGAGAAGGAGAAATAGTGTTACATTTGAAAAGACAAAAATATAGAGAAATATTATTAAAACTATATTAGTTATTTATTCACCCAACAACACTTTATCTCCACTTTCTTCTCACATTTAGAGAGAAAGGAAATTCGTGTGGGTCTCATTCAGAATATACATTGTCGGGATAAACTTCTATCTTCAATCACACAACGAGAAGAACGACATCAAATATAATTTCAGAATCAAATTGCTATGGGAACGGCTAGGAAACTAATCCCGAATAAAATCAAATAGAAGAAGTTATAGGATGAATTGTGGAAAACTTATGAATCTATATCTATGATGTCTAGAAATACACTGTGATGATAAAACTTCAGCAACTTAATTGATGGTGAACATTTGATTTATTTGAAGGGCAACATGAAAATTGCAGTTAAAAATCATAGCTTCAACCATAATAGGCAACAAATTTTCTTTTCTCTTATGCAATACTACACGAGTAAATGGTGAACATTTGATTTATTTGATTCAACCATTTGTCAGTTAATCGAGATTAATACAGAGCTAAAAGTGACATCTCAACCCAGCATAGTGAAATTATGGAAAACCATAATAAATAATAGGAATTCTCTTTTTTCAATTTTCAATTTAACCTATCCATACATCAATTCTTGATTTATTTCAAATTACACACGGGTCAAAAGTCAAAATTGACATGACATTTTCAACTATAACGTGACTGCTAATATGTAAGATGAATCAGTATCGACCGAATAATTTACCAATAAATACACAAACTCTTTATAATTTCCCTTCCGCACATTAACTTTGAATTTAATATTTTTTCTGCACAAAATCGAAATAAACTATTTTTAATTTTAATTTATTGTATTAATAATTTTACAACAGATTCATCTAAAGAACACATGGTACACAAATTGAAATATAAGCTTATACGATTATATATTACACATGCACTGAAGCTGAAGAGTGAAGATTAATGGAGTCTTCTACAGAATGATTCCCGTAATTAAAAGCTTTACACAAAATATACAGAATGCAGTTTGGGAGGATTGAGGATCCATAAAAAAGGAGCTAATCTGCTCCTTACTGAGAGTTGAAGCTGTTATACATGTCTCGGCACAGAATAAACTCCTTCTCCGATCTCCGATACGCCTCGTATTCGTCTTCTATCTTCTGCTTTATCTTCTCCAGCTCCATCTCTCCAGCTTTCAGATTTCTCAACATCCTTAACTTATCAGCACTCATGGTAGTGTTCATCACAGGAAACAAGATTCTTGGCTCCCTACATTGTAAACAAGATCATTTGAAATGGTCATGTGAATTCCAAACAATGTTTATGGCATTTGAATGATATTTAGAGATAAGTCCCAGACAAGAGAACCATGAACGACAAGGTTTATCGCGTATGCATACCAACGGCCTAGACTGATGAGTCCATTCCGTCTCATTAACCCTCCATCCAATGAGACTGCACCGGCGTTGATGCAGGATTGGGCTGCCATCATGCTGTCCCTGTCTTTGTAGACTTGCAGCTCACCAAGAAGGAGATAGAATAGAGTCTCGCGGAGACCATGGCCGGTCTTGGTTCTCCATTGCAGATAGTTTGGCTCTATGCTTATCATGTTTACAGCATAGCCTAGATAACCTTGAGGGACCGTGCCATTTGGCAAGGTGGGATGCTGCAACGGCAGAATCTCTTGGGGATCAATGCTTGGCTGCTTTGACAATGGCCTATTTAACGTTGTTTCGAGAAAACAAACTCGAGTTAGTTTTGAGTTCGATTTTTTTTTTTCACTCCCACAATTAGTATCAAACAGGTTTTGCAAGTAATGCGTGTCGTGTATCTAAGGAGTGACATATAAGGTTGCAGAATTTGGAGTGCGGAGAGTTTCTATGGCCCACATTTTGCATCCTTACGTATCAAAATCATAATGGTTTTCAGTACCTGATATCTTCGAGGCACAAGGCAAGATAGCCTCCATTTATGGAGTGTCCAAGTTTAGTTGCAAACATGTTAAGAGTGGTGCTCTCTAAAGAAGATGAAGCTTCGTAGTTTCTGCAAACAATGGCAAGCATTTCATCCTCACCGAGATATTGGGACAACATCCTACATCAAGAACATGAAGTTTCAGTTTAGCTAGATTTGTCTTTCACAAGGCTAGAGCTTAGAGAATGGACGAGAGACAACCTGCTGAGTTCTATGCTTCCAACTGTTCCCAAAAGTGCCACAACGCCCAATATGTCGTGCTGACTTAATTCTTCTTTGCGCATTTTGCAGACAACAGCAGCTGCTGATTGAATTGTGCTTTCAATGTGTTCTAGTGTTGACTGTTGGCCGCACGAGCTTAATGCATTACGAAGATCAGGACCTATTTCGGCTGGAGTAATGGAGAAGAACATTATTCTAAAGTGAATGGAGTTCAAATGTTTAATCTATTGGATGAGGAGATTCATTGCAACAATACAAGAAAGGGACAAGTGATGAGACATAGAAACTACATAAAAGTAAGCATGTAACAAAACCTTGTAACCGCGATACTTCTTGCTGGATTTGTGTCCGACTGATGTACAGACTGTCTAAGATCCTACGATGACTCAACATTTTCAATCCACAATTTGCAAGATCATCTTCTAGCTCCTGCGTCGAACAACTTTTCTGAGGAAGAATTCACATGGAGATAAAAGTGAGATATTCTTGCAATATATATATAGTAAGAAATACTGCTTGTGAAGACATATATCTCAATGCGATGAACCATAAATGGAGTCAGAAACATTATGAATTAGATAGATTTTGCAGAGGGTGCTTGTAAATAATTTTAACTCGAATAATAAACAGCCAACACAAGTTACCTCTTTGGAAATCACTGCAGAATTAGACACAGGCAACTCTCCAGGATCTGAATTTCCACCTTGAGCATTCGCATGCTCCAATTTGGGAGTCACTAAAACATTTGAGTCAGTGATGGGCGATACAAATCCCTCTGAACTACGTGGAGAAGAGGATTCTTTCATGATTTGTGGTTCCTCCATGGAAGGTGAGTCGAGGAGATCCAGTACATGTTCAGATGAGTTTTGGGCTGATTGTACGGCTTCCCCTACATCCTCACGATACCCTTGAGGCGTCTTCTCAAGACAAACCTAATGAAAGTGTTTTCAAGTACCAAAACAACATTAAACATGAAATAGTTGCCTCTTGGATAGAAATTAAGATTGACTATGAGTTGTTTTACCTCTTGGGAAATCAATGGAGAATCAGAAAGTCGTCCAGTTACCGGATAAGCTGATGCTCCCACCTGACTATGCAATATATATGAACTTCCACTTCGAGGGATGAGTTCATTTTCAGAAAATCTTTCGGGAAATAGGTTCCCAAAATCCTCATGATCTGTATTCTCTTGATGTGTCTTCTTCTCAACAAGAACCTGCATTCAAGTATAAATCATGTAACGTAGTGAACAACGTTGAGAATGAAGTGATTTAAGGAGTTACTGCAACCTCTATAGTGACTTTTAGTTCCGGATGATGAGAATGCATAGCTGCAAAGAAGAAAACTCCTTCTCTGTGGGGGAGAGGAATCGAAGGAATGGTACAGCGTCCATGGCAGAACTTGTATCGCACAGCACCATCAACGCAAAAAGATTTAGACTTGATTGCCAGAGTATGAGACTGTCCATATTTCTCTTCGTAGTGGATGGCTTCATCAACCTCTCCTCCAGAATCAACAATCTGAAATTCAATATTCTCCAACTGGGAACCTACTTCGTAGTCCTTGAAAACCTGCACACGAAAAGCAGGAAATATGAAAAACACACACATATATACACACATACATGAGAGAGAGAGAGAGAGAGAGAGAGAGAGAGAGAGAGAGAGAGAGAGAGATTTGAGTTTTAAAAACTCCCTTCTCTCTTTCGGTCCAAGACCAAACGATACAAACCTTTTGCACAGCTTGTAGCTCTCTTCTCTCAGTCTGAAAGCGCAGCTCGAAAATGATGTCTTCTTTGGATATTACACTAAGCATAACTTCATACCAAAAAAACCCAATTAACTGCTAGAAAAGCTAATTTTTGAGAATTAAATCACAATTAAAGAAAACAAATCGGGTTTTTTATTTTTTCGTATACATAAAATAAAGAAAAGAAATGAACTGATTACATTTTACTTCTAATGGATATCTAGTATCAACTTGAACAAGCATAAAGGAACTTGATTCATAGACTGTGAATCTACTGGTAATACTAATAGGGCAATAGAAAATTAGGAAGTTCCTACCATTTTTGCCATATCCCCCGGAAACTTTTAGAATATTGCTCAGATCAATGCGGCTACTAGCATCCACCTATCAGTCAGAGAATTCAAAGTAAAGAAACCAAAATAGCTGGAAAGATGACAAGTAACAAGGGCGGGAAGAAGAGATCTTTGAAATAGCTCGCGATGGAGATTAGATACATTTGATGTATGGAGTAAACTTTAAGGTCAATACATATGCTCGCGATAAGAGGGCTACAAAAGCAGTTGAAGAACCAAACATTTGAGTAGTAACAATTTTAATGAGCTTAACTTCATAAATAGATAATCTTAAGCAACCTAGATTTTTCATACAAACCAAATTTATAGTTTATGATTTTGAACACGGTTCAGCATTTATGTCACAGCCGAGCAATTGATACTTGATCATGGCATTCATGGATTACTGCGGTGACAGTCAAATTAACAACCAAGATGACACCGTGTATACACATGAAATGTAGTAGTAAACCATTATTACTTGAGAAGGATGGATAATGAACATACCTTCTTTATACAATCAATACCCATATTACGGACAACACCACTTCGATCTTGAAATGAGAGTCCATCTAACCTTAGCAAAATGTTTTCACCTTCTTTCACATGGTTACCATAATTATCAAACACCTGCAATACGAACAATGTTTTGCTATATAAGCCAATCAGTTAAATTTGTCTAAGCATGCATGTTTCCACAACTTTTAAATGCAAATCTTAACTTGCTTGAACTGAGGAGACTGAAGTTGGTAGGTATAAATTGACAACTACAAGCAGCAATCAATAAAAAGTATGGCGATGACAGACGTACCTCTAATTCGAGTTCCTCTAGAATCTGGCCTGGAACTACTTGTTTTTGTAGTTTGGTTGGATGTACGGTGATTTTCTTTGGAGTTCCAGGTATAACTGTACAGAAGAAGGTACTCCAGTGAGAAATTCAGAAATGCAAAGTGAATGGAAGAAGACATTAAATTCTCAAACAGATATCAAATACCTCGACATGGGAAAGCAACAGAAAATGCTTCATCTAGTGTGCATATGAGTAACGTAGCTTCATAACTTGGTCGAATATCATTTAATTCACAGGTCTTAATGAAAATGTCCTACAAGATTAAGAACTTATGAGTAGAGGTAACAGTGAACAAACAAAACAGCAGCCACTTAAACTACCTTGATTTTCATAATTGATTTGTCTGGTGCTATGTCCACTTTGTGCCTGCTTATTTGAGCAAGAGTTTTTCTGCTTGAAATGAGCTTTATGCACAGTTTCGGAATGCTAGAAAATGGGGCGGGTTCCTTGTATCTATCATAGCATGCTATGGAGAGTGGTTTAAAACAAGAACCCACCCTGTCCAACAACAATACAGAGATTAAAAAAAAAAATTCACCATTTAATGTCTACCGTAGTAGATTTGATGTTAAAAGTTTCACCATTTAAAAATTTCACCATAAACAGAAAGATTAAAGTGATTTTCTGCGGTGCTTATGTTAGATAGGTTAAAGGTCATCACAGTCCAAGCGAATGATTTCTGCTCTAAATAAAAATTAGAGAAGGAAGCAAATTTGCACATTGCACATTGTACAAGTGAAAAATAACAATCTCTAACAAACAGAGAAAAGCAAGAAATCAAATATGATAAGTTGACGACATAAAGAGTCCCTTACCCACCTGACTGTGTACAATTCATTCTTATCTTGATTTAAAACTATCCATCTGCCTAGTCCAGCTGATGGCTGAACTTGAACTACATGTTGAAATTTAAAGTCCTTGAATAGTATCTGATAATCAAAGAGATGAACCACATCAGAAAAGATCAGCATTTTGATATCGTTGTAGCAAAGCTTGAGAAGGTTTAATGAAAGTTACCAATGAGAATGAAAATGTGTAGCTGCCAGGTTTCTGAAATAACAGAGGCCATTTCTCTCCCAATGGGAAAACATATAACCCATGAAGGCCCTTACGTGATGAAGCTGACATACTCGCAGAGTAAACATGACTACAGGCTCCAGCAGAACCTTCACTAGCTCTGTGTTTGACATCTAGAGTCATTCCAGTATCCTCTCTAGCAATGAACTTTTGGTCCAATCTCTTAGAACATTTTTCACTATCAAAGGACTTTGGACGGATTACAGCAACAATGTTTTTCGGAGGTGAGTCTCCGGCTTCTAATGAAACGGGCAACCCCTGTAAAAGAAGAGTGTCTTACCTCAAATAATAGAAATACTTTAAAATTCTCAATTCTGAAGCCATATAAATGATGAGAAAACATGAGACTTCGCGGCATCTTGGTGGACTATGATCTGCTTTCTCTCTTTCAGCCAAAAAAACAGATAGGTACTCAGCATCCAACTGTTGTACTGAAAAACTACAAGCCTCAAAACTTTAAGAGGAGGTGACATGCTTAACATATAGTATGCCGTGTCTTCATTAATAAAATTACAGAAAAAAAGGAGCTAATTAAAATCTGGATCTAAGTAAATATTGTAGCTAACCCCATCAAGATCCAATTCTTGGCAATCCGTCTGACTTAATAGATCGATGGAAGCAGGCAGTTTTTGATTAAATGTCTCAAGCTTCGTCCTCCATTCATTGTCATCAACGGGCACACACTACAACACAACCTCAAAAACATTCAGTAGTACTGATGAGGTTAAAATGACAAAGAGGACAGCATTAAAAATACATGACAAACCTTTTCGCAATCAATTATTCTTATTGGAAACACATGAGATTCATTAATGGCAATGATGGTGTTACCCTCTTTATCCGAAAGGGAGCAACCTCTATTTGCTGGTAGACCAAGTGGCCTGTCAGAGTGAAAATTCACATTACTGTCTCAAATCATACTTCCGAAGAAATATTGTGTTCAGATTTATTTAGAATCACCTACCTGCAAATTAGTCTAGCCTCACCTGCTGTGGTTTACAAAGATATTCATTAGATGATGAGCAGAATAAACATAAAGAAGAAGAATCGATATCTCATGGAACTTTTATTACCAAAGGCAACATAGTAAATAAGTAGATACACCACACAAAACTCAAGATTCACAAAGTATCTAATCGAACAATTGGAGATTAGCAGGTCATCATGAAACTGTGAACAGCTTAGCCAGTGGTTCTCCTTGATAGTAGTAGTTGGCCCAAATCAGCCCAAAGATGTCCACCCAAAAAATAAAAATAAAAACTTACCAGAAGCTTCCCCTGGAAGCCCTTCAAAGATGATAAATTCCAGTGTAGCATACACATTGGCTTTATGGCATCCTGGACATGCTCCTCTTAAAACTTTGATATTCTGACCAGCCGTCCAATGTCTTCCTTTCCTCTGGATCTCTTTATGAACCCTAAGCACTAAAATGTCCCAGATAAGAATCACATTAGTTGGAGATACTACCACTACAGAGTTAATATTACCATAATGTGCAAAATGAATACAGAAGAAAACAGAGTAAACATCATCGCCTTTTATAAATCTTACCGCCAGAAGATAGGTCAAGCTTTTCAATCATTGAAGAAGCAATAATAATAGAGGGCTTATCCAAGCCAAAATTTTCTTCCTCATCATACCGATCGTGCATTTCGAAATCCATTCATGATAAAACTTTTGTAGCTCGGGACATTTAATTCCTTCCCATCTCTCGTGATTGCAATTCGCACCTCTACATATACGACATTCATTCTCGAGATAAGCACGGACAACGAAATGTCTTGAGGTGATCTCGTTGTTATTTTACGGGAAAAAAATGATTCCTAGATAAATAGAATGAATAACTTCACCTTTTTCATCTTCGGGTGATCCGTTGCCAAAGTTCTTCAACGCCTTGGTGTATGGGTGGTGGTGGGCTAAAATCATGCGCAATGTATGAAACAGGGGCAATAGGCATAAGTATAAAGTAAGAGCAAACCGTGCTACAAAAACAGAGCCATACATATACTAGTTTTGTATGTGGATGTCAAAATTTTGCATGTGGATGGAAATCCCAACTTGTTTGAAATCAATCATATATCTTGATCGTCTCTTGATCAACTTATTGCATATAGATATATTAGTTTTGTATGTGGATGTCAAAATTTTGTTGAAGTTACTTTTAGTAGAGGTATAGAATATATACATATACATGGAAATAGTTCAACAATAATCTAATAACTTTCCAGATATTAGTCAATATGCTTTTAGGGTGAAGAACATATACCTTATGAGGTGTTGGATTGAAGCCAGAATCGGATATCTGCACCCATAACCACTTCTTGCTAAGATAGTATATTTTGCATACAACATATAGTATATCCCGTGCCAAAAATATCAAAGGTGGACAACATATAACATAAAGAAAATTACCAATGAAGCATTTCACTCTAGAGCAGAGTCTCTTAAAAATTTGAGCCTTTTCACCTTTTTTCTGCTTCGGCTCCATAAAAGGAAGCAAAGTCTGTCCAGAAGAAACTTCAAATTCAGCAAGAAACTGATATTTCTCATAAAATGTAAGTCCATTTGGAAAAATAAAATATATCTAAGAAGTATAATGATGTAGATTCACAATAGCATAATACGACCGACTCCTTGTACAAAATCCATTGCATACATCTTTTCCTGTAATTAAAAACATCAGACTGAAGCAAACCTAGCATGGGTTTTCAAAACAAAATGAGAACTAAACCACTGACCCAGCGAGTATCGGCAGGAGACGACCCAACCTTCGAACAGATACACGACAAAAGCTATAAAAGCTCTCTCTCGATTTCACAGCCATCTTTGTCTAACTTTTCAAGTATTCTTTCTATGTTTTCTTTACCCTGAAATCAACCAAATGAGAATAAATACATACGGAGCATATTTACATCATTTTCATCTTGATGCCAATAATTGAAAGATAATCAAAATACCTGAATTATGGGATAGTAAACACACTTCAGTCTTGCATTTGCTTCCACACACACTCTTTGATCTGGACATTGGAGAATTATACGAAGCAAATCATGTATGAACTAGAAGATCCTTACTTTTATCAGAAATGATACCGTAACATGAACACAATTGCTTTCATATTAACCAAATTAATAGTCCTTACTTTGACCAGACATTGTAGAACCAGGACTGATTCTGAATTGAAGTTGCACAATAAAGTCTGGACCATTACACGAATGCAAGTTTGTTGTGGCTACTTCCCCACCTTCGACTTCAGCTAAATCTATTCCATTGACCTGCATGTAATCCCAGTAATTGAACGCATTTAAACACATAAGGCATTATACTGTTACCTGAAAACATTTGTACGTTATAGAAATCATAAGATTGTCTTAAATGATTTTTCATGTATTAACAAGAGAAAGCCTTTAAAGTTCTTTTGTAGCAACGAGGGCCTCCACGCCAAGTAATCGTAAAAGATCTCCAAATACTCTTAAAACCTAATTATTTTTTTCACTCCAACTTGTGAGAAACAGCCACGCGACTTCAACAACAGCATACTAGATATTTACTACATACATCAAAAAAACAATCAGGCAAACCGAACAGAGTTGCATGATGCATAAATTCCACATGATCAATGTCAATGAAATCAAAAGAAAAAATAAAAATAAAAAATAAATGAAAGGAAGCCCTCAAAATCACCCGGAATTCAATGGGTCTGCTCGTCTTTCCTGACGGTTCATCACACTGTTTAGCCAGAAAATAAAAGGTATATTAGTGAATGAATTGTTGGAGAACGTCCTAGACAATCAATTCTGAAAAAGATAGTCCGACGAGTACAAGGCATAATTGAAACAGCTTTAAGACATTCTACACCAAATACTTGGCTTGCTTCTGGAATAAAGAATTTATATTTTACCAGCACCAGGACTACATCCAAATAAAACATTCCTTTTAAAATAAAGGCAACTAACCTGGATATAGGGAAAGTAAATGTTCTTCAATTTGTATCTCAAATGCCTCAGGTACTTTTCATTCACTTTCTGTTTAGGTTCAAAAATTTCAACCTGACAAGCAGTTGAACAGCATTAGTTACGACAGTGAGCAGGTATTCATGAGAATTAAGTGTTCCCATAGGGGAAGTAGATAGGGCTGTAATTATTGCACTCATACAAAAAAGGGAAAAAGAGAACATGTTCTCAACAAATTTCTAGATACTTCAACAGGAGAAATATTTAAGGACATGCATGTCGTAAAATCCCTTAAAAGTAAAGGATATGCTTCTAAACTAGATAGTGTTTAATCAAAACATAAATCAAGCTTATGTGATCACCGGTTGAGCGATGTTGGTGGTTCTTAAAGATCATTCTCTCTGCCGCCAGAGTCAATTCAGAATTCCAATAGCAACTAAGCTTTTAATTCAAAAACACATCTACGTAAAATATCAGAATTCATAAAAGTATGAAAACCTTTTCCACTTAGAAATAAAAGAAAAATTAAAAAGCTACAAACAACTAGACTGGAGAAGATTCCACATTCAGAAAGCTAAGCAATATGTTTTTACGTGTGATGTATAAATTTTCCAGAATGCCATGAGGAAAGCTTACTTTTGTGAAGCTTCCATGTGGAGAACTCTGTTTTTCTTTTTCAGAAGGATCTCTAACACCTCCTTTTGTCTACAGGAAACATCAGAAACTCTATCAAAACGATTTAAGAGCAAAAACACAACTACAGTTAGTAAAACAGAAACGCATTAGTAAATTACCTTCCAGCAGTTTTCTGTGTGGGAAGCACTCACTAATGCTTCTCTTTCCATGTGCAAGGTAAAGACCTTGTTGCTTTCCTTTGTCTTCGAAGAAACAACAGACCGCCTGCAGCAGAGTTTCAGAAAAATTAGGAAAGGAAGCAAAACAAATCGACTGTGATAGATATGCTCCAGTTTTTTATGGCAAATGAACAGTTACTGTAACTTATTACCTTCCTAAACACATTGTTGCCACAGGACCACCATACCCGAACATGCCAAAGAAAGGCTGTGATCCAAATAAAACAGAAATCAATATGAGCCTATCAGGAAAACAGAAATAGGATGAAAGAGTCAAGTTGATACCATTAGATATGGAGGTTTACCCCCTATTGCTTTTTCCCTCATTGACCGGTGAAGAGATGCTCCCATTTTTCCCCTTGACAAATAAAAAATATAAGGGCAGAAAGACAGGGAAAGAACATTAACCAAAATGTACGAATAGAAAGTAAGCATCTAATAATACGATTGTGTATCCTTGCAACACAGGAAAAGAAAGTCCAGGAGTTTATCTACTAAAGTAATGTACTTGAAGCTGAAGAATTATGAGAATGAAGTACCTTCAAACATAATGACAGTAAATATTAAAAAAAAATCTTAATTGCAGGTTGACAATCAATAAATATAATTATGAATCAAATATTTATGATATAAATACAAGTTTCTTGTTGCAACAGTTAAAAACAGTCAGAATGCAAGGAAGTGGTCCCTTAAGATACTAGTAAATGTAACTCAGTAACTCACCATCTGTCAAGTTATGCAAATATCGAATGCAATACTCTGTTGTTCTTATAAGACGTTATGCTCTTTGATACTTTACAGCAATAATGCCCAACAAATGTGTAGAAAAAATTGTAGCATTAGAACAACTTACTAGAGAATGAAAAGCAACCAGATGTGGGATAACTTATATGCCACATCTTTTCACGAGAAAATGAAGAAAAAACATCAAAGTAGAGAAGAACATCCTACCACTTGACTATGTTTCCTGTAGCACCATCCATTCCTTTAGCTGTGTCATAAATGGCAATTTTCCTAGAATTCATTTCCACACTGTAAACAATGCAATTATTATAAGGTTTCAAGGATAGAAATATACAAACAATAAATAGATGCAATGGAGAGTGTAATAAAGATACGACTTAATGAATGACATATACTAAATGAATTAAGTGTTTTCTAGGTTTTGAGAAAGTTTTCATTTAAGTTTATTCAAAGACTGAAAATGTAAAACACTAAGCAAAGAAGAAAGAAGTTATATCAATTTATAATTGAAAGAAAGAAGCCTTAATTAACAAGAAAAAAGTTTATCTTTACTGATCAAATCACCACAGCCGAAAATTCTTAGAGACTAATAGTATGCACAGCATCTCATTATAGAGATATTATGCAAGGTAATCAGGGAACATCCAAAACCAACAACTTTAGCAATTCCCTACCTAATTAGTCTCCTTTCTCCTACGGCATTGGACCACAAAGCTTGCAAGGAGTTATCCTGATAAAGAGGGGAAAAAAAAAGGAAAAAATTAGTATCAATCACTAAAATTGATCAAGGAAGAACTTCAAATAGCAGATTTACAATGAGGTCTGCCAGGGCAGTTTCGCATGTATAATCGTCTGGTAACTCCTTGAGTAACTCGGTATCTGGGGTAAGATCCCACATGTCCTGCACATCCAACGAGCAAAATGAGATGACCAAGGAGTTGAACCAAAGGTAAGCAACAAAAGCACAGAGTCTCTAAATTATACCGCCTCAACAATCCTAAGTCATAAATATCATTGACCAAAACTGCAAAACAAGAAATATACCTCATATTCATCAGGCTCAGCTGATCCATCCTGTATTAAGAAAAAACACTAGTTATAATGTCATTATTAAGAGGAGATCTATAAAAGTACTAAATAAAAGGGACAAAATCTCACGTGAAGCCAGAGGAGGTGCCACACATTAGGAGCAAATCCATATTTGCACAACATAATTTGGGTACGTATCTTATTAGAGTGTGCATCAGTGAAGTATAGATCCGGGTAATCCCACTTTATTCTTCTCTTCAGTTCTGAAGACCTCTTCTGGCTTATTAGAAGACGATTTTGTTTCCTAACCATATCAATAAACTCCTCAATCTCTATCGTGTTGCGTGACTCCCTCAATTTCATCTCCACACAGGTGCCATTTGGAAGTAGTATACGAAACAAGAACACCTTTGCCTTTTCAAATGCATCATCTTCGACACAAACAACCCCAGGGGAGGTCTTTCTTGGCACTTGCTTGCCAGAATCGACACGAGGTCGTTTGTTCATCTTGATCGGGGGTGTTATCAATACCTCCTGACATTCAACAACATGTATTAATAAGATGGGAATACCTTACCAAATCAAGATTTACCTTAATTTAAACCAAGTCAGAGTGTTGACTTCAAGAAGTATCATCCCCGTGAGGTTCTTAAATATGAAAATTATCATAAAAGAAGACAGAAAACTTATGCATGTTTGTGCGCATGATAACAAGGAAAGCTCCTGAACAATCAAAACCAGGTCGGGCATGTCATTACAGTATCAGTGATAATTCTTAATATGCTCCAAACATAATAATATCCGAAGCAGCAGGAACAATATAGAAACATATGTCAAAAAGGACAACAGCAGCCCTTTTCAAATTCAAATAAAACATTTTCACACTCGGGATATCTTAGTTCTATACATTTTTTATTCAACAGAAAAATATTCATTAACATTTACCACAAGAAGAGCTTAAAATGAGCACACATTATCATGGAGCAACATAAGAATCAATCTTGATCAAGAAACAAAGCACATACAATCAGATGAAAATTCTCAAAAAGCTTTAAATCTTTAGATAAAACCATTATAAGTAAACTCTTCCATAGGCATCTCCATTTGCAGCTCGTTATTAATTCTTGCATTGAAACTTAAGTACCTCTGTTTCCCCAACTGCACCATCATGGAGATCCGCTACTCTCCGACTCTTTTCCGGCCTCTGCATGTATGATTCTTCATGAGGCCTCTTCTTCATTCTGTTGGGAGGTGTCTTCGAGTATATCTGCCATTAACCAACAATGGTAAATTAGCTACTAACATCAGTTACTCATTCCACTTCAGTTTGCACCCACTCAATGCCATTAACCAATGCTGCAGTAACTATTAGCACTCAGTTTCTCATTCCACTTTAGTTTGGTTTCAAGAACTAGCATCTCGTAAGGTTCTACGATGTATCAAATAGAAAATGACAGACGGGTAAAAATTTCAGCAAGTCTAGAAAAACTAGACTACGCAAGAAAACTACACCTTTTGGAAAATAATGCGGGCAGGTACATATAAATGATCAAAAGGCTACTTGGGCAGTCCTAATTTCTAAACCTACTCTAACTATTTTCTTATCAAAGCAACACAAAATATCAAATACTATAATCATACAAAACTTGGCATTTAATCCTACAAATTTTAAAATCAAACGATTATGCAAAGCAAAAACATTATAAAAAAAATAAACAAACAAAGCCGCTGATGGATCAAAATTTTCTCGGTGCAATGTAGAGAGAGAAATGCGTATACATTTACACACAAACGAGCAAACTAACACTTCGAAATATGATATTGAGGAACAGAGTAGTTAAAATCACGATCAAAACAAATGCATAAACTTCATAAACAACCCCACCCAAAAAGGTACCGATCTCAAAAACCCCTTAATGAGAGGATGGCGGGAAAAAAAAAAGGAAAAGGAAAAGGAAAAGAAAAAGAACAATCATTTCCATGAAAAAGGAGAAAAGCTTAGTTCTGTTACCTCCGCGACGTATGCTAACTCGTAAGCATGAAGTAGAAACAAGCGAATACAAACAAAAAACTTGAACAGAAAATCAGCTTATACTTTCAGAATCCGAAAACGAACCTTTTTCTCCATCCTTTTTCTCGCTTCTTCACGAGGGCAGAGGGACTAGGGAGAGAAAGAGAGAGGAAGATGAAGTGTCTTCTTAGCGAGAGAAAAGCTTCGAACGAGAAGAGTGAAAGACGCATGAGTCTGCTGCATGAAAGGAAATTAGAAAATATAGAGAAATGGAAAGACGCTGCGGTAATTTCTCTACCCATTCATAATTGCAGTGCTTTCTTTTTCTATTTGTGTGCATTGGTGATTGGTTCGTAATAGATGAGGGGAAGATAAAATAAAATTATAAAGTAATAATTTTAAAATCGAAAAAAATTATTTATTTAACAATATTATTATTTTATTGAATATTAATTTATCAAGGTTTAATTCTATGGAACTTTTTAACGTATCATATGTTGAATTAAAATTCTAGAATAAAAAAAAATTATACAAAAAGTTTATATATGAAAAAACATATCATGTAGACATATACTAATAATAATAATATACTTTCATGTACACGGAATTAAAGGATGAGATCACTTATCTATTAAATTCTTGTTCAATTGATGTCTGATTAAAAACGACATAGTTTTATATTTAAAAAAATTATAAATTAAAAGGATAAGATTGAAAAAAAAATTAATAAATAATAAAATAGTGCATTTTTGTAATACAAAATTACGTCGTTTTAAACCCGACACCAATTGGTGACAAATTTATTGGACAGGTTATATTGAATTTTCGGACATCAATGATAAACTATACATGCCTACGGATAATTATTTTCAGTTCAATAACGGCAATATATACCATTTTCCCGTTATATTTTCTGCATGAAATAATTCATATATATATAATTAAATCTATCAACTTTATAGTATTTAGTATTGAAATTAGTTTTTCTTACCATGAACCTCTTTAGTTTATCTACAATGAACGTATTAATATGTGATTGTGCAGATTAATTACTCTTATTAAATGTATTAAGTCGTGCAGTTTCTTTATTCTTTCTACAATTAACGTATTAATATGTGTTTGCAATATTAGCAAAAAGCAACATAATTTTAGAAAAAACAATAATGCAAATACTCTCAAATATTCTGTTTTTTTTTGCTTGCTTCTGATTTTAAAAGACACTCTAATAAACTTATGAGTTTCTGCGTATTTAAGTACCAAATAAACAAAAGTATACATTACAAACATTAAAAAATATTTTAAATTGAAAAATCCAAAAATCAGCTTATTTAGTTGTTCCAAACATTGTGTAATATTATTAACTCACATGATTAAATTTGCATTATTAATTTTTACGTGGTTTAATGCTATTACTATATTTTAATTTTAAGATAATTAATACACTATTTGTTCCAATTATCTTGTTCATTTTGTTGTTTGCACGGTTTAATGCTTAATTGTGAGTAGATGTCTGTAAAGGAGTGTGTCCTATAAAAAAATTATGTGATATAATTTATTAAAAATGAAAATTGAACATTATATTTGGGCCAACCCAAAATAAAAATTTAGACAAAATAATTGAGACGGAGGGAGTAATAATCGTTCTGCAATGAAAATCATCCATGTATCTCGACGAATACGACAAAATTGGAATCCATAGTAATAGATAGTAATAATTCATTTAAGGGCACAAGAAGCGGGGTTTACTCAATGCGCACCAAAAGTAACAGCTGTGGATTCCACGAATCAAAAAAAATAATAATTCATTTAGAGGGCTACAAAGCACATCAGATAATTCTGCGACAAATGTATCCTTGGAACTTTATTCTACAATTGAAACCCATATAACAGAACTAGTATTTATTAATTGAATGCCAAATATGGAAAATAATTTTAAATTTGCAGCAAAAATCCAAGCCGTACAGATTCGGATCGAATCGCAGAGGCTATCAAAAGCGCGTCAATCTGATTCGACAGCTCTCTTAACTTCACCATGCCACGCTACGATCTTGCCACGTGGCTTTCATAAAATACGGCGATGCGCTGGAACTTGGAATGGTGCGATTATTAGCTGCGCAGAGGTTTCGCGTTTATTTATGGCAAACATACCCATCAACAATTTTACCCAGAAACTTGTAGCAACGGCTCCAAATCCAATGCATAAGATTTTTTCTTTCTAAACAAATCATTTTTTTTGGTCCGTTCATTCTTCATATATCTAATAGTCGAAATGGGTAGAAATAGGCAAACTAAACTCATTATGCCTAAAAATAGGCAATTCATGCCAAACATGCACAAAATAGACACTCTCTCTTATTTACCCTTCTACTTTTCATTTTAAATAGGTCTAGGTAGGGCTGTTATCAAATCGAGCTTTTATCGAATAGCTCGGACTCGAGCTCGATAAGGCTCGGCTCGAATTCGATAATATCAAGCTCGAGCTCGATCTCGAGCCTCATATTGATATTCGATAATTAATCGAGCCGAATTCGAATATTGCAATATTCGGTTCGAAAGCTCGTGAGTCCGGCTCGATTAAATTACTTTAGATTTTGGGTACCGAATTCGAGCTTTCAGTACCGAATTCGAGCTTTCGGTACCGAATTCGAGCTTTCGATCCTGAATTAAAAAATTAAAAAAATATTATTTTCTTAATTTTATCTAGCTTTCGAATCGAGCTCGATACCGAAATCGAGCTTTCGAATCGAGTTCGAATACCATGATTTTTTATCGAGCCGAGCTCGAACCCGAATATAAAGCTCGTATCGAGCTCAAGCCCGAGCTCGAGCCTGAGCAAAAATGGGCTAATCGAGCCGAGCCTGTACAAAGCTCGGCTCGACCCGGTTCGATAACAGCCCTAGGTCTAGGTTGTAGGCTACATATTTTGCTCCCTAGGATACAAATTTTGCAGTCATTACGCTTGAAATTACCTGATATTTTACTGATGATAATTTTTTGTTTAATGATGATTAGATTATATTTTACCTGATATTAAAATGAATTTTTAGATTGTTAACGAAAGATAATAGATAATAAATTCTTAATTTTTAATGTCTAAATAAAATTAATTTAAAATATTGGCATCAATTTTGTTCTCTCACCATAATTAATTAATAAACTTATTAAATTGAGTCAAAATTATTTCCAGAACTCAAATTAACCAGTAACAAAAGTAAAAATTACACTGGACTCACACGTATGCTAGAAAAATAGAGATAAGGGGTAAAAAAGGAATAGTGCCTATTTGATGCATGTATGACATAAAGTGCCTATTTTTACATATAGTGTGTTTAAGTTGCCTATTTTTATTTTTTCCCCTATCTAATAAATCCAATATCAATATTGAATCCATTAAAAGCAAATCAATTATAATATTCACTCCGTCCCGTTATTATTGTCATACTTTTATAATTGGATTGTTCTGCTATTACTGTGTTCTTTTTTTAAAATAGCAAAAACTACTTTTAAAACAAAAATGAAGTGGTCCCTCCTACTTAATAATCATCCCTACATTATCTTTCTATCTCTCCAAAAATCTATCTCTCACACGATTTTCGTCACACTCCGTACTCGAAAATTTATGATTTTTTATTTTTTGAAAACTTAAAATTATTTCTTAAAATACAACAAGAAAAAAAAAACAGAAAGAAAAATTGATTGCCTCAACTATGACTTACAAAAATTTGGATAAATTCTCATTTCTTCCACCAACCATTCCTAAAAAATTGTGTTCATTTCTTAATACAACTAAAACATAAAATATACACTTAAACAAAGTTTTTTAATCTCCGTATTGAAACCAAAGAGAATAGTAATATCGGGACGGAGAGAGTATCTAAATGAAATGACAAATTGGTATAGATGGTCTCCTAATTTGAATTGATTGATCCCAAACAATGTTAATTAACAGAAAATATACTAGCATAATTTCGATATCAATTAACTAAACAAAAAATAATAGAACAATTTATTCAAATTAATATAGTTTGAGGATCATTTACATCAATTGCCAAATAAAATTGAAAATATATACTAATATTCAAATTATTTTCACTGTATTTCGATTTTCGCACAATCCCAATAACCTTGTCATTATTAGTATTTATTTATTTTAACTCCAAAGCTTAAATATTAAATATATCCTCTCTCTTCCAACTTTTTTTTTTTCCGGTAGGGTTATTAAAAGGATAATTTTAGTTGTGTGTATATAGGTGTTTGCGCGATATAAAATAATTGAAAATGAAATGCAAATTGACACATATGTTCCACAAAGTATGCTAGGTTCGCTGAATTGGTCTCTAATTTTTTTTTTAGTTAATTGATCCCTAAATTATGATAGTATGGATGAGTTGATCCTTCTATTAAATTTTAAGTTAGTCAATTGTAGTCATATGAACATTTACGGAATGAAAGTTTCAGGGATCAATTCATCTAATTTTTAAATTAATTTTAAATATTTTTTTTAATTATAATCTTATACAAAAAAATCAAATTAAATATTGGGTAACGAAAAAAACAATCAAAAATAAAAAATTAACTAAATCTAGATTAACTAATAATAATTTGAGGGACCAATTTGTGTACTTAAAAATTTTAAATAAAAAATTAACTAAATCTAATTTAACTAATAAATTTGCTTCTCACAGCGGAGGAGCGGAGCGAGTCGACACAGCATTTGGAAAAGGTATTGTGTTATTCAATATTGGAGATGTCGTCGTGGAGGAGCGACTGGATAACTTAGAGGTGGGAGAGGTAGTCAGATGATATGGAGTATGACGTAGGCGAGATGGGCGGACATCGATTAGCTGACCTAGACTCCAGCTCAGTGTAAAACATCCCCACATCCCATTTATTCTTAGGTCAAAATATAATATAGCCCAATTATTTTCACTCCAGCCCACCCCAACCAAAATTATTATGTAAGCTACAAGCTCAACTCTAATTAAAACCCAATAATTACCTAGCCCAATTTAATTACTAAAATGAGCTCAACTAGGATTTTTTTGGCTAGTTCATTCTCAATGTTGCTTGCCTTCTCAAAGTGAATTCCCTAGTTACCCCCAAATTACTTTGAATTCACAAATTCTCCGTTGAAGGTTTATTTGAAGTTACTTGCTTTAGGAAATTCTAAAGGAAGTAATCAAGTAAGTAATGAGATATGTTGTCTGCCTTGGCTTTGATCTTGAAGGAAGGAATCTCTATGCTTTATGTGGATTTTCTTATTTGGAGTTTATTAACTAACTAGTATAGTACTCGTGCATTCGCACGGATCTTTTTTATGTTTTTTATTATTTATTATATATATTTGATCAAAAACTGTGTCAATTGAATTTACACAATCAAACAATGATGTGTCATGAGTTCTAAATGTATAACTTAAATTATATTGATCGTTTTTAATTCGTAAATTGAACTGAGTTCCGACAAATCTGTGCGAAAGACATATATAATATAAGAAATGCATTGTCGTATATGTAATTGAGTACAAAACTTGTCGGATTTAGCACTTAATCGTATCATCTCCCCCATTTAAGACGAACATTGGTGCGTTCTTGGATTTATTCATGTCCATTGACGCATTTCTCTATAGATTTTTGCAAACTTTTTTGTACACAATGTTTTTTGTAGATCTACAATGAACGTCTTTATCATCACACACCAAAATCTTCAGACCATTTCGCTTTGTGACACGCGGGACCGCGACATATAATTGACAATGATTAAACACGGTTTCTTTAACAACAGACCCATACAACTTAATGATTGACCCTAACTTTTATTAATAGTCATTGCGTAAGACACAATAATTGAGAGTTGGTTTCTTTACAATTTGAATAATATTCTTGCATCAGACGGTGTCATCTACATTGTAGGAACATATTTCGACGAGTGGGTATCTTTGCTTCTAATACACGATCCATAAGTCTTGTAATAATCAATTGAATACAGTCGCATAAATCATTTCCTTGATCGATGATTCTAAGCAGCATAACCGGAACTCTTACTTTCAAAAATAGATTATGGTTTGGTAGTCCAAAACTTCTAAGAGTTTTCAAAAACTTTGGTGTGTGGATGTCCGAAAATAGAGAGCTATTTTTGGTTGATTTGCACATGGTATTTGAATTCTGATATGTTCGGATTTCTCCTTCAGTGAGTGACATTATATATTCATTGACAGATTCAACTACATCCAAAGTTAGTTTCTAAATATTTTAGCACGTTAGGTTCAACAATTATTTCTATATCATTGATGTCTCCTAGTGTCCCATCTGCAATACTTACTATCTACTCTAAGAAAATTGATAATTGATGTGCTTCATCCTATGAGTTTATGTTTTGCAGCCTCATATTCTTCGTCTCTATTAAAAGTCTGCAGTGTTTCCAAAGATAGGATGGATTGATTGCAGCATATACAATATCTTGTGTGCTAAATTCGGGAATAACTGGTAAAACCTATCGAAAATCACCTCCGTATACAACCGTTTTCCAACCAAATTAATAGTTGTAGCTTGATGGATTCTAAAATCTCATATTGTCATGCAAGCTCTTATCTAATGCTTCAAAACATAATTTGTTCATAATATGACTTCATCCCAAATTATGAGATGCATTTCTTGAAGTAATTTAGCTAATGGACTCCCTTGTTGAATGTTGAATATAGAATCTTTGGTTGGACTAATTGAAATCTTGAACCGTGAATATATCGTTCGTCCACCAAGTAGTAAAAGTGATGCTATTCCACTGGAAGCAACATTGGTTACAATTTTTCATTTGGAATGTAGAGCCGCTAAAAGTCCCTTCAAAACAAAAGTTTTTCCTATTCATTCGTATCCGTAAATAAAGAACACCCCACGCGAATCAGATTATGTGGCACGTACAATTGTGTCATGCATTTGGTGCTATTCATCTGTGCCTTTTTGTAGAATATCGTGTACTCTTGTTTAAGGTATTCACAATCATAATTCATAGCGCAACTCAATGTCCGTGAGTGGTATGATTGAATAATTTCTAATCAAAGTATCTTGATTGTTATGGAACAACTCAATGTCTGGGAATGTTATGATTGGATAATTTAAACTCTTTCCTAACTTACGCTGATTTTTCTCAATTTCTATTAATACGTACCCTTTAATTTGATCATCGCCTTATTTCCAAATCTATAACACGAATATTTATTGTTAGTGGGTGACATGTAGTTTATATCTAATGTATGTGAGTCGTTATACATAAATTAGTAACGTATTAATACCATTAAGTATATGATAAGTTATAAAAAATTCTAAAAAAATATTGTGCATATATACTGAATCATAAGGAAAAAAATAAAATCCTCCTAAAATCTAAGATTACATAATTATTAATAGAGGATAATTAATCATTTTTTAATAATACTAATAATAAATTTCTTATTTAAATAAATTATAAATAAAAACTACAATATATTTCAAACTTAGTATTAATTTATAATTTTATATTATAAAAGGATTATAATATGGGCAAAATAAATATGGAAACTTAATAATTATTAAGAATAGAGATAGTTACAAATATTAGTGATTTGATAATAATAGAGATAACGATAAATGTTAATCATTTATTTTAAATTAATGTAGAGTTACAATAGTATAGTTAATTATACGTGTAACATCTAATTACAAATAAAATGAGTCTCGTTAAAAATAAAAAATAATCTATCAATGCCTAACCATTTTTTTATCACTTCATGGGGCCTAAAACTAAAATAAGAATAAGTATTGAAAAGGAACGTATTTAGTTTGATTTTTTTTTCTTTTCGATAAATGAATAAATTTCTAATATAGAAATAAATTAAAAATTAAAAACGTGTTTGATTGATCAAATTTATTTTTTAATATCAATATTGATGGATTTTTAAACAATGAGTTTTATTTTTTAAATGATTTCAATTATGTTGTAATTGAATTGATGTATTAGATGAAATTGAGTTGAACTAAAATTGGATAGATGAAATTGATATAAGCGAAAATATCAAAATAGTAAATTTGGGTGGAAAATAGATTTCAATTAAATTGAAATCAATTTGAATTGAATTTTGCATATGTAGAACGACGGTTATAACCTGGAATTGATTGAAATTGTAAAATTATGTAAATAAAATTGAAATTAATTCAATTGCCATTCTATTTTAAAATGAATAAATTTCAAATATTAAAATAAATTAAAAATTAAAAACGTATTTAATTGATCAAGTTTATTTATTAATATCAATATTGATGGATTTTTAAAGAATGAGTTTTGTAAAAATGATTTCAATTATATTGCAATTGAATTGAAATTGATTTGACGTATTTGTTGAAATTGAGTTGAATTGAAATTGGATATGAAGTATATATCAACGAAAATATCAAAATAGTAAATTTGGGTGCAAAATAGAATTCAATTAAATTGAAATCAATTGGAATTTTGCATGCACATAAAGATGGTTATAAACTAGAATTGATTGAAATTGCAAAAATATGCAATTCAATTGCAATTTGATTTTAATATATTATATAGATAGATAGATCAATATATTTGATTTAAGATTGAAAAGGATTATAAAAATTGAATTGACTTACAGTTAAAATTCAAAGTTGAAATTGAAATTAAATTGCAATTAAAAAGGCAAAATAATAAATAAAAATTAAAAATCAATTGAATTTAAATTAAAAGGTGCAAAATAGTAAATAAAGTTTTACAATCAATTGGAATTGATTTGAAATCTAATTGCAATTAAAACACCATTGGGTTTTATTATATATAATAGATAAGATTATGCAATTGATCTCAAATTGAATTGAAATTAATTGAATTTTTTTAATTTAATATCAATCTTAACATAAATGAATTTTGAAAATAAAAAATTCAAGATAATTATAGAATAATTTTTTTATTTGAAAGGATTATATTAAATTGAAATGAATCAAAATTGACATTTTCAATTTAAGTTATAATAGTAAATTATGCAACTGATTTGAAAAAGATTTGGAATTGATTGAAAATTATTTATTGAATATTTGTTTTAATATTAACGGGTTTTTAAAATGTGTATAAGATTTGATTCGTAGGCACGAAATGGATCTAAATAGGCATTTTAAAATTTACACTAATTGCATTAAAGTTCTGCATGATATACAACTTCTTTAAAATATCATAGGAGTTAGATATAATTGATTTGAGATTGAAAAGGACTATAATAAATTAAATTGATAAAGTTGAGATTGAATGTAAATCAAAAGGGTAAAATAGTAAATTAAGATTTACAATCAATTGAATTGAATTGAAATCCAATTGCAATTAAAACACCATTTGGTTTTCATATATATAATAGATTAAGATAAGACAAAAGCATTTTTATATTATGATTTTATTAAGCTTTTTTGTTCAAACTTCATAATTTTATTGTGGAGTTTTGTTTACTGTCGGGGGGCAAGGGAGCACAGCGGGGAGAGTTTGGAGAGAGTAAAAAAAAAAAGTCCATCAACTACTTACCAAGAGCGGCAGATCGAATACTTATCGTATCTTAACTAGACTAATTCATCTAGTTTTGACTTTATCGCTTTTCACTTCTAAAATTGAAAAATTATTTTCTGCAGTGAAGGATGTGAAGACGGCACTTCGTAACAAGATGAGAGATAATTTACTTGATGACTCGTTGATGCTTTATATTAAAAGAGATTTTGCTAAAGATATAGATGTATACTAGTTATTGATGAGTTTTATGCATTGAAGTCTCCTATGACACAATTGATGTAAACATTGATACATATATATATATATATATATATATATTAAATTTAGTAAGTAGAAGGGTTATTAGTGAAATAAGGCACGAAATATAGCCGATTTGCATATTTAACACGAACTTTTAATTGTGCCGAATTAATGCATAAACTTTCATTTTTTTGCAATTTAAGACATGGTCGGATTCCCAATTTTTTTCGGCCGCCGGAGTGCTGAGTTGGACGTCTACGTGTACTATATGAAACTACGTCGTTTTGTACCTCGAAATAATTGGCAGATTAAAGCATAAACTTTGTAAAAGTTTCAATTTAAGGCATATCACATTTTAATAATCACAATTTAAAGCATAAAACTTTGCTTGTTTCGCTAGATTATTCCATAATAAACCTTCTATTATTTGAATTGAATTCCCAAAAAAAATCCCAAACATTATGAGACCAATAAAGATGTGACCAAAATAGTACAAAAAAACAAAAAGAACACAAGCATGTACTACCAGAGATTAAACAATAACCGACATAGTGCATAACATAGCAAAGTTAACAAACTATGACCAAAATAGCAAAACAACTTAGCTACCAAATCCTTCACAACATTCAACCTAATAGAAATTATCTAAAAAGACACTTATTCAGTCCAATCAAATAAAGAGGAATATAAAATCCAAATAAAATAATTAGAGAAATTTATTTAACTCACAAATATTTAATGAACAAGTAATTCCATAAATCTTTTTTAGCAGAAAACAAACAAAGAAGATAAGATATGGAGTTATTGAAGAAGAAATCCATTAAAGATGAACAAAAAATCCAAAAAAGAATCGATTAAAGGACATAAATTCCAAAGAGGAACTCAAATTAAATTTTAAATAAATTCCAAATTTCTATTTATTTGGATTTTATGTTCCTCTTTATTTGATTAGACTGAATAAGTGTCTTTTTAGATAATTTCTATTAGGTAGAAGATTGTGAAGGATTTGGTAGCTAAGTTGTTTTGCTATTTTGATCAAAGTTTATGCTTTAAATTGTGATTATTTAAATGGGATATTCATTAAATTGAAACTTTTACAAAGTTTATACTTTAATCTGCCAATTTTTTTGAGGTACAAAACGACGTAGTTTCATATAATACACGTAGACGTCCAACTCAGCACTCCGGCGGCCGGAAAAAATTGGGAATCCGACCATGTCTTAAATTGCAAAAAAATGAAAGTTTATGCATTAATTCGGCACAGTTAAAAGTTTCTGTTAAATATACAAATCGGCTATATTCCGTGCCTTATTTCACTAATAACCTTAAGTAGAAGTGTTACGATCTAGCCTACCCCAATATGAATTTCTGGCTCTGTCCCTGGTAGGCGAAGCACTGGGAGACGGTGGTGTAGGCGAGAGTGGCGAAGTTCCGAAGTTTGTTGTAACGATGGCGGGCGTGTCCATGATACGGCGACGGAGAGGGAATTTAGTTAATTTTTTAAATGTTAATTAATTTTTTTTGTATCAAAAAGTCTATTTGAAAAAAAAAAATTAAAAATTGAATGAATTGATTCTTAAAACTATTACTCCTTCCGTCCCGTTATTACAGTTTCCCCTTAGTTTCGGCACGGATATTAATAAACTTTGTTTAGGTGTGTATTTTATTAGTTTTAATTATATTAAGAAATGTACACAATTTTCAACGAGTGGTTGATGGAAAAAAATGAGAATTCATCCAAATATTTGCAAGACATAGTTGAGACAATCGATTTTTTTTTTCTTTTCATAATGTATATTTTAAAAATAATCTTAAGTTTCCAAAAAGTTAAAAATCATAAATTTCTGAGTTCAGAGTGGAACGAAAATAGTGTGAGAAGTAGATTTTTGGAGAGAGAGAGTATGATAATGTGGGGATGAGTATTAAGGGGGTGTTTGGAGTAACTGAAGCTTATTGATAAGTGCTGAAAGCTGCTTAAAGTAGTTGAAAGCAACTTATTTAAAAATCAGTTAGTGTTTGGAAAGAAGTTCTGAAAGCAGCTAAAAGTTGGAAAAATAGTGTTTGGAATACTGCTGATAGAAGTAGTTTATTGTTACTTTTCAAAAGAAATGTCTATTTTTCCCTTAGTATTATTAAATAATTATAATTTATAATAAATAAAATTAAAAAATTGTTCTTATTCTATATTTATTATTTGCTTTATAATTTTAATCTAATATTATAAAATTTTAAATTAATATAAATATTATATATAATACTATAATTGATAGAGAGAGGAAGAGCCAAGGCTAGTATGTTGAAGAAAAAAAATTCTAATAAATATTAGGATTAGAGATTTTTTTGAAATTAAATAATTTTTTTAAGGGTAATTCGATCTGAAAAAACCATAAGCAAGAAGCTGAAGCTGAAAGCTGGGGTGGAGCAGCATTAGCTGCTTCTCTATTTTTGATTCAATTTTAGAGAATCTCAGCTTTAAGCTGGGTTTCCCAAATACATCCGCAACAGCTTAAAGCTGAAAGTAACTTTCAATAAGCTGTTTCAAACACTCACTAGGTAGGATGGACTCACTTCATTTTTTATTTAAGAATATTTTTTGCTATTTTAGGACAAATGACCGTAATAATATGGACAATCCAATTAAGAAAATAAGACAGTAAAAGCGGCGGAGGGAGTATTAGTTAATTTAGATTTAGTTAAACTTTTTAATTCATTAAATTTATTTAAGTTTTTAAATTAATTTTTTACGTTACCAATTTTTTTTTTTTTGTAAATTTTATTTAATCTTTTTTTAACAAGAATATAATTTTAAAAAATAGCTGAAAAATAGTTAAATTGAATGAATTAGTCCTCTAAACTTTATTACATAAATTTTCCTATGACTTAAAATAATATGATAGTTTGGGGACCAATTAACTAAAAATTTAATAGAATGATCAATTCATCAAAACTATTGTAGTTTTGGGACAAATTAACTAAAAAAATAATAATTAGGAGCAGCCCATCTATTCTAGCAGACTTCGGGGACCATATGTTCTAATTTGCCAAAATGAAATAAATTCGGTGGGACATTTCGAAAAAGACAAGGTAAGTTTGGGGAAACGGAGGGATTATCTTATTTTATATGAAATCAATGAAATTATCAACGCCAATAGAAACCCACTTTCCGCCACGGCATCATGTCTTGAGAGGAAAGCGTATGGGCCGACCCACCTAGGCCCTACTCTAATTGGGCCAATTCATAATTAATACAGAGAATGAGAAATAGATGTGTATTTATGAGGTGAAGACCTCTATTTATAGAGTACATGATAGGCTTATGGGGTTTTAGGGTTTACATGGTCATCACAATATATGATAAGTATATCTATAAAATATATTTACAACACTCCCATTTGATTGACCATCCCTAAAAGAAACTGCTGCCTCGTTAAAAACCTTGCCAAAAAAACCCATTGGGATAAAAACTGGACGAAGGAAAAGAGTACAGCTGCTCCACCTCAATATATCCATTCTTGATCATTGAGTCGGCACATATCGATCTTGTGTAACAACTTCTTGAATGATGACGTTAGTAATGCCTTTGTAAAAGAATCCGCTAGATTGTCACTTGAGCGAATTTGATGGATGTTGATGCCGCCACTCTTTTAGAGATCATATGTTGCATTTGCTCTTTTAAGAATCAATCTCAATGACTCATTTTCTCGTGTGTTGCATTGGATGCCTCGTTAAAAACCTTAACTAAGAAAACCATTTGGGAAAAAACTTAGAAAGGAAAAAAGAATACAACCATTTGACCTTCAGGGTCATTTTACCTTTAGGAGTCAGTCTAATCTTCAAGATTATTTACAATTTGTTACTCCCCCATAAGATAACAATCTTCAAGGTTATCTTTAAGGTCTACATTAATATGTGTAACACAAGTTTAATTATCGGCATAGATAGTAGCATGAAATATGTCAATATATCATTACTCTCACAAATAGACCAATATCATATTTGTCTCGAAAATAACAAAGGATGGTCAATACAATTTCAAATTCTCCAATTGCACATAATTAAGGAACTTCTGGTCCTCATATTTGTTATCTTCTATAGGTCTAAATGAGTCTCTATCCACTTTAAGTGGTTGCGATACAATAAAATCTCTTTAAAGACCTTTCAGACAATTATTAATTCAACCCAAATCTTTTGATTCTAACTCTGTCTTTAGGCATGAGTTGTTTCATCAATTACTTTTGTACATAATGATTCACTTATTCTCTTCAGGAGGAATTTGGAGTGATGTGTTCTAATTTTGTATTCCACGGACTTCTTATCTCTTAGCACCAATAAATGTCTCACGCTTCTGGCATCAATGAGAATTAATTGATTTATTTTGTCTATGATAAACTTCAATTCTTTAATAGTGCATATACAATAGGTATATGAGATTTTAGTCACTCATTTTGCACTAAATAATTTGATGAACTTCTAGTTCATAGTGTGTAAATCTAAATAATTAATCCAACGAGATGTTTGCGGCATTCTATTATTTATGTTTGGATTATAAAATCAACATATCAATGAATAAAATAATCTATAATGATTTGATCTATGTAAGTTACTAGGACGGAGTATAGATATAAGTATTATGCTATTCAGGAGTTTCAATCAAACTCAAGTCGTCATTTATGTACCCTTCTGTCAAGGAATACTCGTCGTTCTTATTATATGTACTATTTCAGCCCTTACAATGACTTTTGCAGTCTAATTGAAAGCATCTTTTTGACTTATATGCTTTGAGCAAGTTAAATCCTTCAGGAATCTTCATATATATGCCACTATATAGTAAATCATATTGATAGATATTTACTACATCCATAAGGCGCATGCAATCCTTTTGTAACATAAGTAGATTAATCAAATTCTACAATACAATGACGTCTATTATGGGAGAATACATAATTAATTCCCGATCTTTGAGAGAAACATTGTGTTACGAGTATTGCCCTATATCTCGTAATTTTTCATTTCTCTTTGTAACAAAGACACATTTGTATCCTTTAGGGATATACTTTCCGGATTTTGGAACTACATGTCCAAATATTTCCGGCTTTCTAGTGAATATTAATTCACCTTGTATGACTTTTTTCCTCTTTGGCCAATTATTTATATCTTGACAATCTCTTGTAGATCGTCGTTGATGATCCTCTTTTATCATTTCAAGAGTCATATTAAAAGGCGAAAATACTATCGTGCGTCCACGACGATATTTGATCTCTCCAATATTTTGAGATCTCGGTATTTTGAGGACGCTTGTAGTTCTTCGGGAACTTCTTTGTGTTTGTATAGAATTATAGAGAATAAGATAAGATTTACATCTTCAGTATAGAACATTAGATCAAATAGATCTTAATTATCAACTATGAATGTAGAGATTATAAATAAGATTGGAATTTAAATAAATACTAGCCTATTTTTCATGTAAATACTAGCCTATTTTTTATGCGCGCTTGCGTGAGTCAATATTCTAAGCATTATTATTTTTCGTAAAACGTATAATTATAAATAATATACATTATTTTGAAGTAGCATACCATTTACATACAAAATTTTAAGATAGAGGGATTTATTTCATAACTATTTCTCTATCAGTAAATTACATACTTCCAATCGATACGAAATAATTATAACCCACAAAAGCGATAAGGGTCGTGAATAGCAATAAAATAGCAACGACCATCAAAAGCAATATGTTTAGCCAAAGATCCACCAAAAATGTTTAAATGCACAAACATCATCTCCAATTGAGTCAATATGGTTCAAATTTCAAAATAAATTTTCAAGAAATAACTATATACCTAGTAGTGGTACCCAGCTGAAATTGATTCTCTCACCTTATATTTTGCTTCAAGATTGTGTAGACTTAAAGCTAAATCTCATGAAAAGCATTAAGTAAATGTAGATGAGTATTTGAGTACAATTAGTGCGGGACCAAAGCAATCAATTAATTCAAGTTAAGATAACCGAACAACATAGGTAAAGAACAACAAAGAGGCGGGAAATGACGTAACATCAACAAACACAACAAGAAAGAATAATGTCATAGACATGGCATAAATGAATGAAAGAATTCACCCCTCGATTGAATTACAAAATGACTTGAGCGAAGCACCTAAAAGGGTAATATGAAAGGAAATCTATGAATTAATGTTCATAATGAAATAACGCAACGCATGATATGACCTAGAGAATTTTATTCTTAATACTCAATCAGACCCTTTTTTTTCTCATTTGAAATGATCTCTTTCGGAAAAGCAAAATATTATTACTTTTCTCTTATTTTTTTTATTTCTCTCTTCTACTTTATCATCTACTCTTTCACTATTTCACTCGTCTTCTCTCTTTTACTTTATTATCTACTTTGTTTTCTTGATTTTCGTGCCAGAAAGCAAAAAAGCTAATATAAATGGAATGAGGGAGTACATGATATGAGCTATAGAATTTTATTCTTAAATACTAACAACTAAACCGTCATTAAGCCTATGTTTGGTTGACGGAAAAAATTGAGAATAGAGAAATAGGTGAGAAAGAGAAAGAAGAGAAATATAATAGATTTTATATAGTGTTCGGTAGGAGAGAAATAAAAAAGAAATATAAGAAAAGACACATTTGAAAAGACAAAAACATCATTTAAAGTAAAATGTAGAGAAATATTATTAAAATTATATTAGTAATTTATTCATCCAACAATACTTTCTCTCCACTTTTCTTCTCACATTTGGAGAGAAAGGAAATCCGTGTGGGTCCCACTCAAAATATACATTGTCGGGATAAACTTCAATCATCTTCAATCACACAACGAGAAGAACGACGTCAAATAATTATAGGATGAATTGTGGAAAAATGAATAAAACAAGTAATTAAGATAGATGACTATGAAGCTGGACTAGAATGCTAAGGTATGAATCCATCTATGATGTCTAGAAATTAATATGCCCTCCTACTACACTGTGATGATAAAACTTCAGCAACTTAATTGATGTCAGGACTCGATGAATGTGATAAAGTTGAATAATAGAATCTCCTGCAAATTCTAACAACTACACAAGAAAGAGCAATGAAAAATCATAGCTTCAACCATAATACGCAAGAAACTTCCCTAACACATTATTTTGATGATTATTGGGAATAATTGATTGAGGTGTTACAAAAACAGAAAACATTATGATAATAGAATCAATTTCAACCTTTCAATATCTTTTTCCACCGAATATCTAGGGATTACGGTGAATAGAAGAGTCTTATGTAATACTACACGAGTAAATGGTGAACATTTGATTTATTGATTCAACCATATGTTAGTTAATCGAGATTAATATAGAGCTAAAAATGACATCTCAACCCATAATAGTGAAATTATGGAAAACCATAATAAATAATAGGGATATTTTCTTCTAAATACAACTTTTTTCGAATTCTCTTTTTGCACATGAACTTTCAATTTAGCAGATAAATACACCAATTCTTGATTTGTTTCAAATTGCACACGGATCAAAAGTCAAAGCTGACATGACATTTTCCAGTATGACGTGACTGCTGACGTGTAGGGTGAGTCAGCATCGACCGTATCCAATTTACCAGTAAATACACAAACTCTTTACAATTTTTCTTTTCGCGCATAAACTTTGAATTTGATATTTTTTTGCTCAAAGTCGAAATAAACTATTTTTAATTTTACTATATTGTATTAAGATTTTCCAGATTTTTTCTATTTTTAAAATACAAACGTTTTTTCTTAAAATATGATTATTAAAAAGCTTGAAGAATTTTCTCATTCTTGTTCGTTGCTACAACAACATTCTCGAACATCTTTTTATCTAAAACTCGATATATGAAAGTGAGTGTCTTTCGTTTCATTCTACAATTTATTCCCACATTACACAAAAAAATAAAATTAAACATTATTTAGTTCTACTGAATTCGCTCATTCATTATAAAAATCTTTTAGAAATAATAATAATAATAATAATAATAATAATAATAATAATAATAATAATAATATAGTAAACTTCGAGAGTGTGCAAAAAAAAAATCAAAGTTCATGTGCAAAAAAGAAAAAATGTAACGAGTTTGTGTATTTTCTGATAAATTGAATACGGTTGATGCTAACTCACCCTACACGTCAGCAGCAACGTCATGCCGGAAAATGTCATGTCAGCTTTAATTTTTGATCCGTGTGCAATTTAAAACAAATCAAGAATTAATGTATTTATATGCTAAATTGAAAGTTCATGTGCAAAAAGGAAATTTGAAAGAAGTTAGTTTATTTAGAGGAAAATATCCCTAAATAATACTCCCTCCGTCCCATTATTAATGTCCCACTTGCCTTTTTTGGTTGTCCCATTATTTATGTCCCATACCAAATAAGGAAATAAATGAGTGTACTACAATCAATCTAAGCAAGTGGACCCCACCCTTTTATACTTTTACACCACAACTTTACACCTTTACCTCCACTATCTTAATTACCGTGCCCAGTTCCAAAGGGACATAAACAATGGGACGGAGGGAGTAATAGATTAATTTTAAGATTATTATTTGAATTCCACGATCTTAGTAAAAAGGTCATATGTACAGAAAACACAGGAGAAGGCTATTGCACAAACACGAGGCACACAGGGGAAGATTATATATAAACTTTCACGATTATATATTACACATGCACTGAAGCTGAATGGTGAAGATTAATGGAGTCTTCTACAGAATGATTCCCATAATTAAAAGCTTTACACACAAAATATACAAAATGCAGTTTGGGAGGATTGAGGATCCATAAAAATGGAGCTGACTTAGCATGACAAAAGCTAATTTGCTCCTTGCTGAGAGTTGAAGCTATTATACATGTCTCTGCACAGAATAAACTCCTTCTCCGATCTGCGATACGCCTCGAATTCGTCTTCTATCTTCTGCTTTACCTTCTCCAGCTCCATCTCTCCAGCTTCCAGATTTTTCAACATCCTTAACTTATCAGCACTCATGGCAGTGTTCATCACAGGACACAAGATTCTTGGCTCCCTACATTGTAAACAAGATCATTTGAAATGTTCATGTGAATTCCAAACAATGTTTATGGCATTTGAATGATATTTAAATAAGTCTCAGACAAGAGAACCATGAACGACAAGGTTTATCGCGTATGCATACCAACGGCCTAGACTGATGAGTCCATTCCGTCTCATTAACCCTCCATCTAATGAGACTGCACCGGCGTTGATGCAGGATTGGGCTGCCATCATGGTGTCCCTGTCTTTGTAGACTTGCAGCTCACCAAGAAGGAGATAGAATAGAGTCTCGCGAAGACCATGCCCGGTCTTGGTTCTCCATTGCAGATAGTTTGGCTCTATGCTTATCATGTTTACAGCATAGCCTAGATAACCTTGAGGGACCGTGCCATTTGGCAAGGTGGGATGCTGCAACGGCAGAATCTCTTGGGGATCAATGCTTGGCTGCTTTGACAATGGCCTATTTAACGTTGTTTCGAGAAAACAAACTCGAGTTAGTTTTGAGTCCGATTTTTTTTTTTTTACACTCCCACAATTAGTACCCCTATGTGTCGCAATCAAACAGGTTTTGCAAGTAATGCGTGTAGAATTTGGAGTGCGGAGAGTTTCGATGGCCCACATTTTGCATCCTTACGTATCAAAATCATAATGGTTTTCAGTACCTGATATCTTCGAGGCACAAGGCAAGATAGCCTCCATTTATGGAGTGTCCAAGTTTAGTTGCAAACATGTTAAGAGTGGTGCTCTCTAAAGAAGATGAAGCTTCGTAATTTCTGCAAACAATGGCAAGCATTTCATCCTCACCGAGATATTGGGACAACATCCTACATCAAGAACATGAAGTTTCAGTTAAGCTAGATTTGTCTCTCACAAGGCTAGGGCTTAGAGAATGGACGAGAGACAACCTGCTGAGTTCTATGCTTCCAACTGTTCCCAAAAGTGCCACAACGCCCAATATGTCGTGGTGCTTAATTCTACTTCGCTCATTTTGCAGACAACAGCAGCTGCTGTTTGACTTGTGCTTTCAATTTGTTCTAGTGTTGACTGTTGGCCGCACGAGCTTAATACATTACGAGGATCAGGACCGATTTCGGCTGGAGTAATGGAGAAGAATATTATTCTAAAGTGAGCTTTTATTTGACTCAGTGGTACTTAGTGAATGGAGTTCAAATGTTTAATCTATTGGATGAGGAGATTCATTGCAACAATACAACAAGTGATGAGACATAGAAACTACATAAAAGTAAGCATGTAACAAAACCTTGTAACCGCGATACTTCTTGCTGGATTTGTGTCCGACTGATGTACAGACTGTCTAAGATCCTACGATGACTCAACATTTTCAATCCACAATTTGCAAGATCATCATCTAGCTCCTGCGTCGAACAACTTTTCTGAGGAAGAATTCACATGAAGATAAAAGTGAGATATTCTTGCAATATATATATATACTCCTTGTGAAGACATATATCTCAATGTGATGAATCATAAATGGAGTCAGAAACATTATGAATTAGATAGATTTTGCAGAGGGTGCTTGTAAATTAATTTAACTCGAATAATAAACAGCCAACACAAGTTACCTTTTTGGAAATCACTGCAGAATTAGACACAGGCAACTCTCCAGGATCTGAATTTCCACCTTGAGCATTCGCATGCTCCAATTTGGGAGTCACAAAAGCAAGTGAGTCAGAGATGGGCGATACAAATCCCTCTGAACTACGTGGAGAAGAGGCTTCTTTCATGATTTGTGGTTCCTCCATGGAAGGCGAGTCGAGGAGATCCAGTACATTTTCAGATGAGCTTTGGGCTGATTGTACGGCTTCCCCTACATCCGCACGATACCCTTGAGGCGTCTTCTCAAGACAAACCTAATGAAAGTGTTTTCAAGTACCAAAACAACATTAAACATGAAATAGTTACCTCTTGGATAGAAATGAAGAGCGATTATGAGTTGTTTACCTCTTGGGAAATCAATGCAGAATCAGAAAGTCGTCCAGTTACCGGATAAGCTGATGCCCCCACCTGACTATGCAATATATATGAACTTCCACTTCGAGGGATGAGTTCATTTTTAGAAAATCTTTCGGGAAATAGGTTCCCAAAATCCTCATGATCTGTTAGACAGACATGATTCTCTTGATGTCTTCTTCTCAACATGAACCTGCATTCAAGTATAAAAAATGTAACGTAGTGAACAACGTTGAGAATGAAGTGATTTAAGGAGTTACTGCAACCTCTATAGTGACTTTTAGTTCCGGATGATGAGAATGCATAGCTGCAAAGAAGAAAACTCCTTCTCTGTGGGGGAGAGGAATTGAAGGAATGGTACAGCGTCCATGGCAGAACTTGTATCGCACAGCACCATCAACGCAAAAAGATTTAGACTTGATTTCCAGAGTATGAGACTGTCCATGTTTCTCTTCGTCGTGGATGGCTTCATCAACCTCTCCTCCAGAATCAACAATCTGAAATTCAATATTCTCCAATTGGGAACCTACTTCGAAGTTCTTGAAAACCTGCACCCGAAAAGCAGGAAATATGAAAAACACACACACATGTTAGAGAGAGAGAGATTTGAGTTTTAAGAACTCCCATCTCTCTTTCGGTTCGATGTTTACATGATGGTTACGGTCCAAGACTGTTGCGATTAGAACCGAAACCCTAGATCTAGAACATTCCGAGCTTGCAGAGGAAGAGAACGAAAGGAAAATTTTATTGATTATAAAACTAACTACCATACACTCCCATTACTTCATTATTTATACAAAACATAACTGTCTAACCACCTTTGCTGAGCTGGCAAAGATTAAATGTGAACATAAAACGTAATAGTCAGAAGCGCGATTCTATAAGTATCAATCCTGACCCTACATCCTATTAATATGAATCTAACGGTGATGATCAGATGCTGGTATAACAGACTTCAACCAACTCCAATGGCTCCAAAACAGTAGCTTCAACCTTCTTCATCTTCGACTTCTCCATCCAGTTCTTCAATCTTCATCTACATTCAAAACCATGCGATCTCCACACCCCCCCCTCAAGATGAACTCTATGCAAATCAGAGAGTGACATCTTGGAAAGAAGAAATCGAAATCTGGGCCCCGGTAAAATCTTGGTAAATAGATCAGCAATTTGCATGTCAGTCGAAATAGAGCATGGCATAATAAACCCTGCTTTATACTGATCACGTACCACATGACAATCCATGTCAAGGTGTTTGGTTCTCTCATGAAATACCTGGTTTTTCGTAATGTGTACAGCTGCAATATTATCACAGTGTAAAGGTATAGGCAACTGCAGAGGCATCTGAAAGTCGTTTAGGAGATAAGAAATCCACTGCAACTCCCTTACAGTACTTCCAAGGGCTCTGTACTCTGCCTCGGCCGTAGATACAGACACAGTAGATTGCTTTTTGCACTTCCAAGATATTAAAAAACTACCAAGGAATACACAATAACCGGTTAAAGATCGTCTAGTAGCTGGGCATGTACCCCAATCCGCGTCAGAAAATCCTTGCAAAGCAATATTAGATTGTCTTTGGAAAAATAAACCAAGAGAAGGACAGCCTTTCAAATACCTCAAAACATGAGTTGCTGCATTCCAGTGATGCTCATGTGGTGAAGAAATAAACTGGCTCAGCTGTTGTGTAACGTGAGAGATATCTGGCCTTGTCAAGTTAAGATACAGTAGTTGCCCAACCAGTCTTCTGTACTTCTCTGGATCAGTCAATGGAGAGGACTCTGTAGAGTATAGAGTTAATCCAGTGGGTAACGGAGTTGACACAGACTTACATCCTAAAAGACCAGCTTGTTCAATTATATCAAGTACATATTTACGCTGTGTCAAGTATGTACCTTGTTCCCCTCTTGCAATCTCCATTCCCAGAAAATATCTGGCTAGCCCTAAATCCTTGATAGTGAATTTGTTGTGTAGAAACCTCTTTAATTCCTCTATACCAGCTACATGTGGACCTCCAATCAATATATCATCCACATAAACAAGTAATGCCAAAAACGTAGAACCGGATCCCATAGTAAACAAACAATTATCATGAACACTTTGAGAAAAACCATAAGAAATCAATGCCTTAGTGAATTTTGTATTCCATTCTCGCGAAGCTTGTTTGAGGCCATATAAGCTCTTAACCAATCTGCATACCTGCCCCTTCCGTGCTTTCAAATATCCTTGAGGAGGCATCATGTATATTTCATCTGAAAGATGACTATGTAAGAAAGCGTTATTCACATCTATTTGATGTAAAACCCAATCATTGGCTGCAGCCTAAAGCAATAAGCATGCGTATGGTTACTGGTTTGGCTACTGGTGAAAATACTTCTCCATAGTCTATCCCTTGCTCCTGTTTGTAACCTTTTGCCACTAATCTGGCTTTAAAGCGCTCCACACTGCCATCTGAGTTTAGTTTGATCTTATATACCCACTTTGATCCTATAGCATGTTTACCTGATGGCAACTCTGTTAAAATCCAGGTTTCATTAGCCTCCAGTGCATCCAGTTCAAGCTGCATAGCTTCCTGCCATTCCCTCATCTGACTTGCCTCCTTATAGGAGGATGGTTCATGTATCTCAGTAACACTGGCCAAAAACTGAGTATATGGTTGTGAGAAGACTGAAGAAGATGTATAAGGAAAAGTTGGAGGGGTGAGTAAAGGATAATATTCTGTAGTAGGAAAAGCAAGATTTACTTGTGTAACAAAATCATCCAGCCAAGCTGGAGCTTTAACTTGTCTTCTTGGTCTAGAGACCAAATCAGTTGAAGGGACATAGGCTTCAGTGTTGGGATCAGAAACACCTGAAGGAATATGTGAATCCTCTGCATCAACTGAAAGTTCTGAAGTATAAGCATCTGTATTAGGAACAAAAATAGAATTATCAGTCGATTCCTCACTATGTATTAATGGTTCCTCATAACTCAGAGAAGGGATAAAAGATGATAGCTGTGTGGAGACTGCAGATGGGGCCTCACTGTCAAGATCTGCAAAAGGAAAGTTATTAGGGAAAAGTTTTACATCCCTAGAGATAATAACCTTATTATTATCTAAATCATATAATAGGTAAGCCTTGTGATGAGTAGCAAGACCTATTAATATGCATTTAGAACTCCTGTAATCAAACTTCTTCCTTTGTGGTTGCACAACTGCTGAATAAGCCAGACAACCAAAAGGCCTCAAGATTGACAAATCAGCCCGTTTCCCACTTATAACCTGGTATGGTGTTTCCCAGTTCAAGGTCTGATTTGGAATCCGATTAAGAATCCAAGTAGCAGTAAGAATCGAATATGGCCAAAAAATCTCAGGAACTTTGCTGTGAAACATTAAAGCCCTGGCAATTTCCAATAATGACCTGTGTTTCCTCTCAACTGTTCCATTCTGCTGAGGTGTATAAGGAACTGATCTAAGATGAATAATCCCCAAGTCCATGAGCAGGGCATGAACTGAGTTATTAACAAACTCAGAACCATTGTTTGTTTTAATCTTGAGGACAGAACAACCATACTGTTTTTCCACCATCTTGATGAACTGTTGCAGAAGTTCATACACTTGACTCTTGGATTGCATCAAAAAAGTCCAAGTACAGCGGGAATGATCTTCAACTATTGTTAATATGTAGGAAGCATTAGCTACATTCTCCACATTGTAAGGGCCCCAAACATCCGCATGAATCAACTCAAAAGGAATCTCACTCCTCCTGTTGAGAATAGGAAATGGATTTCGACATTGCTTCGCTTTATGACATATATCACAAGCAGTAAGTTTTTCTTTAGCCTCAGAACTGCAGATACCTTTAATTTCAGGAATATGTTGTAGTGCCTGAAATGAGGCATGCCCAAGTCTAACATGCCAGTCCAAGAGTTTTGAAAGGTCTGTGGAAGGAGCCACATTGACCTGGTGTGGGTACGAACACTTCTCCAGTATATACAACCTACCATGAGCCTTCCCCATACAAAGGATATGGTCACTTTTCATCTTCTGTACCAGACAATAGGCTGGGTAGAATGTACATCTAACATTCAGCACACTAGCTAATTGGTATGTGGAAACCAGATTGTGAGTAAAAGAAGGGATAAAAAACACCTCTGTCAACACAACATCTTTGGCAATCATAGCTGACCCAATCTCAAAGATCTGTTGAATAGCTCCATTAGGCAGATAGATACTCTGTGGAGGAGTAAGTGGCCTTACATCAAACAACAAGCTCCTGTTGCAGCAAATATGGCTACTTGCTCCTGAATCCATGATCCAGGTTTCTTCTTCTTGTATATCTCCAGAAAAACTGAAAGCATAGTGTTTGTCTAAAGTGCTAAAAGGAGTACATGATACCACATTGTTCACACTGTTCTTACTGGACGATGAACCATTTCCTTTATTATTCAACTGACTCAATGCCTTTTCAATTTCTTGTTGAATGTATTGAGATACATCCCTTCTTCCAAATCCACTATCTCCCCCTTCATCACTTCTAGATTGATTCACGCAGTTTACAAACTTTTGCCCCTTCTCATCCTTTAACTTCTTGTACCAGTCCGGAATCCCATTCAACTTGAAACATTCCCCTTTCTCATGACCAATTCCTTCACAAAATGTACATTTTAATTTTCTCCTTTCTTCCTTGCTCAACCGAAGTCTAAAGGAACCTCCATGCCCTTTATTAGATTGACTATACCCACTCCTAAAGTTAACATTCATGACTGCTTGCTCAGTCTGATTTTCAACATTCTGTTTTCCAGAGTTAATGGCATTATGCCCTATCACAGCCATAGCCGAATGTACTACAGTACCACCTTTTGAGCAAGTAATATGTCTTTGATCCTCATCCTGACATACTACATTATACGCACGATTAACAGTAGGCAGCGGATCATACATCAGCAGATTACTCCTGACATTGTCATACACATCACTCAAACCTAATAGAAACTGCATCAGTTTTTCATTTTCACACATGCCCCTAGTGCTTTCTGCTGCCGCGCATACACAGTTTGGAGGCGGCATTAACAAGGCTAATTCATCCCAATAAGCACTCAATTGGCTATAATACACAGTTACAGATTGATTGCCTTGCACATAGGTAGATAAATCCTTTTTAATTCGAAAAATTTTCGGACCATTGCTCTGGTCGAACCTCTGCTTAAGCTCCATCCACAATAAATGCGCATTATCTTTCAATTGAAAGGATTGACATAGTTTTTCGGAGATGCAATTCATGATCCAAGTGAACACCATATAATCACATTGAATCCAATCAATATAACATGTGTGATTTGGCCTAGGTTGTGGAAGAGTACCTTCAATAAATGGCAACTTATTTCGTCCAGCTAATGCACGATGCATTGCCTTGCTCCAAGTATAATAGTTATGACCTGTAAGTGTTATATTCACTACCTTCAATCCAGCATGATCATGTGGATTAAGGTAGTACACATCCGTTCTCCGCAAGTTAGATTCTCCTTGCATTGTTGTGTTGTTCTTCAAATTCTGATCAGCCATATCGTGGAAATCCTCTCCTGACTGAACAGAATCCTCGCGGAATAAATCGCGAAACGATCTGCTTGATCGATTACCTTCTTCGTCTGCTAGAATCTCCCAAGGAATTCGTCTCTGCTTAGGCATTCTTGTCCTTGAATGGATCGTTGTTGCTCTGATACCATGTTGTGTTGGGATTTTGTATACTGGAAGCACTTTTATGCTTGTATACAATGTGTTTTTGTCCTTACCACTGTTTTATTCTCATATCTGATAAATATGTATATTTGCACATGTTATCCTTTATCTTGTATAAAAGTTAGATTTGTGTGGTGTGTCGGGTGTCACAGAAGACAACACAAATTGGTTGAACTGACAAGATATAAACAGTTAACATAGCTGAGACAACTTAAGGATGAAGTTGTCGGTTTAAGCTGCAGTTTAGATAAGAAGTGGTTTGTCTTAGCTGCTTGTCTTTACTGGTACACTTAAGGTGGTGTATTGAAGGATCACAGTGAGATGTGTTCTCCTAACTGACCTTAGTGGAGAACCAAGATCTCGGTGACTTAGCTGATCTTAAGCTTGGTAAGACTTCAGCTGAGTGCATTTGGCTATCTATCACTTTGACCTACTATGGTGAACGTCAAATGAGCGGCGGGATCTACGTATCTTGGGTGTTAGTAGTTATTTGTGGCTCGAGTTCGGTTGTCTGTATCTTGCATCCGTATCCTAGTAAAATGGGTTGATAATATCCCTTGAGGAACTCGAAAGGATTAGCACACTAAACCCGGCCGGTTGATTAAGTTCAGGTGTGTTAATAAGGTCGAGTGGTACTACTCAGGAATATAAGATGTTAATTAATTTAAGCTGTCAGTGAGCTTAATTAATTAACGGATATTTCTATCTTAAATACGGAGATTGATTAAGTCTAAAATACAAGCCCTTGCTCAAATTTGGGATAAAGGGGTAAGTCAACATGGATTCTCTAGTGGAATGAATCTGTGTTAATTAATTTATTTTGCTCTGGGCTAAACATGGATAATTAATTAATTGGAGGCCCAGCTTTATTTCTTGTATTGGATCCCTGATCTGACCCAATTAGTTGCCTAGTAATTTATTGTCTCTCAGAATTCATTATTAATGGATTAATGTGTTTTTACATTATTTAATAATGTTATTTATCTGGAATTAATTGGCTGGGCCAATTAATTGATAAATATTAGTATCCTAGTAGATTAATTAATTATATTATGGGCTAATTATGTGGAAGCCCATTGGAATATAATTAAATTAATGGGCTACAAATATATTAATAATATATAGGTTTTTGAAGCCTATATATATTAGTATTCTGTTCAGAAACTCATACAATTTCATTCTTAATTTTCGAGATTAACGTGAGGGACAGAGAGAGTTATAAATTTATTTTCTTCAGATCTCTGACCACCCAGAGGAAGAAAAAGGCCGGGATACAGATCAGAAGATTTGACACAGGAGCAACAATCGGAGCCGCGACAACACACCAGGAAGAAGGTAGCCTTACTATAAACCTATTATTCCTTCAATTGGTATCAGAGCCTGGTTTAGGCTCTGATTGTTGTTTTATTAGTTTTTTATTTCGTCGTTATCGGGCTTATTTCGTGTTTGGGGCGGCCTGCGTGCCACTGTTTTGACCCCGTTGTAACGTTTTTCTCGTGGAAAAATCCACGAGTAGTTGATAGGATCAATATGCTATGTGATTGTATTTTAATTGTACTGTAATTGGTCCGGGTGGCACGAAAAATGAGACGACGAAAATCAGTTTTTCGCAGCGAAAAACCCTAGTTTATCTAGGGTTCCGCCACATCTTGCGGTGGAGATTCTCGGCGCGTCCGACGTCGGTTCAACGATCGGCTTGAACCGATAGAATCCTCGTCTTACGAGCTTCGCGTCGATAGGTCGCAAGGGATCATCCGATCCCGGATGCGATCGGAATCGATGTCTGAAGTTCGCTGCTCACCAAGAATTCGTTCCGGCGAATCGTTTGAAATTCGGGAAATTGAGGAACTAATCTCGGCCGGAATCCGTTACCCGGCGGTCGTGAGTGTTCCAACATCATTTCCCCTCTTTCAATTGATCGAATCACGGCTCGAAAAGATTGAATTTGGGCGGCGAACGCGCCGCGGCGGTGGCGCGGTTTTAGCGCGCTGCACGCGACGCAGCGGAGGCTCCAGACGTCCGTTCTTCACAGATCCGACGTCCTGGGGACGTCGGGCAGGGCTGGAGACGGGGTAGGAGGGCCGTAGACGCTCGGAAAAAGGCGCGGCGTGCAGCCGCGCCGCGCGCAGTCTTGTTTCACGCCGTTGCCGGCGGCGTATCGGCGTGGGGAGGCCGGTTCCAGCATCTCCATGGTGCAGCGACCCTCCTGGTGTAGGCGGCCGGTCGGGATGAAGACGGCGGCGGCGGCAGTTTGCGTGAGGAAGACGCTGACGTGGCGCGCTGACGTGGCGGGCCACGTCAGCCCTAGCTGAGTTGGCGTCCACGTATGTGCCACGTGGCTGCCATGTGGCAGACGGTCCTGATGACGTGGCAATGCAGTTTTCGAAGCAGTTTTCGACGCATTTTTTGAATTCGAAGATTTTGAAGATTTCGAAGATCTGTATCATGATCGGGAAATGTAATAGTTAGGAATTACGTGTTTTAAAGCCCGATAACGATTTTATATTTCCTATTTGCGTATTTATTTTTAATTATGCTTTAGCATGCAATTGTGTGATTAATTGCGCTTAGAAAAACATGTAAATATGATTTATGTCTTTATTAAAGCATGTTTTATTTTTCGCAAGCACGTTTTATTATGTGCGTTTAGAAATTGCATGCTTTAGGAATTATGTGGGATTGCATGATTCGTTACAAACCTTTTGAACAAAAAGACTAAGCAATTTTAAAATTAAATGTTTAATTAGATTCCATTAATTTGGATATTAAACAATTAATCGGACCTCCATTAATTGGACTCTACACGAAAGTAGTAAGATTATGTAAGTAAACGTCCACCTGCGTGGCTTGCTTGCATTTTTGAGCTACCAGTTTTGTGAGATGAGTTTTCCAAAACAATATTTGATTATTATTGAGTAGTGGGAGCGAAGCCGTAAACGTCCACCTGCGTGGCTTGCGTGCCTCGTAAACACGAGTACTCTAGAAGATAATAATTAAATAGGATGGCTAATTAGATCAAATTGAATGCGGCATGGTTCGAGTAAGTATGTCAATTTCGAGAATTTGATTTTATTTGGTCAAATTAATGGTCAATGCTTAGATGTCACCGCAGGTACAATTCACTTCCCTCGAAGTCCCTTCCCGCGTTTTAATAGTGACATGGTCCAGAATATCGAACTATTAATTTCATTCGTCTCAAGAACCTAGACGTGGATTGAAATTAAAGAGCTAGGTAAATAGCTTGGTTTAGGGTTACGCTAGTAAACGTCCACTGCGTGGCTTGCTAGTGGAATTCTTAGAGTCGTTCGAGGTTTTTAACATCATTGTTTTTCAAAAGGTTACAATGATAGTTAATTACGAATTATGTGCAAATATTAATTCATACATGTTTTAAAATTATATTTTTTCAGATATGTCTGTTCGAAATTTTTCAAGTTCCTAAACAGTCTCACCAATTAAACCCTAATGGGTTTAACAATTTTTTAAATAATTTTACAAAGTGGAAGAGATATCTTACCGCTCCCAATAAAAGCTCTGCAAAGGTCCTATAAGAACTTCTGTTTAAGGACCGCTATGTCTAAGAACGAGTTTACTATGAGTATGTCACTCAAATCTTTGGTAGCGGTCAAAGAAGTTATAGGAAAGGGCAAGAGTGCTAAAGTCTTGAATATCCCTAGTAGTTCAAGGAATCCTCCGAAAGGCGGAAACCAGAAAAAGAGCAGAAAGGGTGGACAATTCAAGAAGAGCAGTGGGAGTAAGAAGACGGTCCTTATCGGCGGCATGCGAATGCCAAAGAAGAAAGGAATGTTCTTCAATTATGGTAAGAAAGGACACTGGAAGAGTTATTATCCAGATGTCAAGGCAAAAATAGAAAGAGACGCGAGTCGCTCTTGTAACTGAAACTGTTCTAGTTTCCTCTTCTACCCACGAATGGGTAGTGGATTCGGGGCAACTGATCATGTTTGTTACACCTTGCAAGGTTTCTTGCAGAAAAGGCAATTGAGCAATGGCGAGGTGGTAGTCTCAATGGGCAATGGATCGAAAGTTCCTGCAATTGTCATTGGAGATTTACATCTACCTTTTGATAGTTCTGTTTTAGTACTTAAAGATGTTTAATATGTGCCTGAGTTTAGGCGAAACATTATTTATGTTTCAAAACTCTGCACCATGATTGGTTATAAATCAAGTTTTGATAGTGAAGTTTCTATCATGAAAGACTATGATTTCATCTGTGGTGGGCTATTAAACGGATCTTTATATACTATTACTTATAATCCGCGTAATTCTGTTAATGTTGCTTCCTCATCATCAAATCCTAAGAAGAGGAAAGAATATTCTAAGGTAAACCAAACTTATCTGTGGAACTTAAGACTAGGTCACATCAATCTTAACAGGACTCAAAGGTTGGTGGAATATGGATCATTGGAGTGTCTCCAAGTTGAACCATTTCCAACTTGCGAAATCTGTTTGGAAGGATAGATGATGACTAGGCCTTTCAAGGCAAAGGGTTATACAGCTACAGAAGTATTAAGTTTGATACATTCTGACTTGTGTGGGTCTATGTCTACACAAGCTCGTGGAGGGTATGAGTACTTCGTCACATTTACTGACGATTACTCGAGGTATGGATATGTTTACCTTCTTCCCCACAAGTCGGATTGCTTTGAAACCTTTAAGGAATTCAAGGCAGAAGTGGAGAGGAAGTTAGGTAAAGAAATCAAAACACTGCGATCTAATCGTGGTGGGAAATACCTATCCAACGAGTTCAATGACTACTTGACAGAATGTGGGATTACATCCCAGCTGACAGCACTGGGCATGCCTCAGTAGAATGGTGTGTCAGAGAGAAGGAACCGAAGTCTCTTAGAGATGGTTCGGTCGATGATGAGTTATGCAACTTTGCTAGTTTTCTTTTGGGGATATGCCTTAGAGACTGCAACATACTTGCTGAATCGTGTGTCTTCCAAGTCGGTACAAAAGATCCCTTTCGAGTTGTGGAGCGGGCACAAACCCAGTATGCACCACTTAAGGATTTGGGGTTATCCTGCTTATGTGCTGAATAGGCAGGCCGATAAATTGGAATCACGTTCAGAAGTGATGTTGTTCATAGGGCATCCGAAGAAAACGAAGAGTGGATACTTTTATGATCCTAAAGAACAGAAGATCGTTGTTAGCCCTAACGCTCGGTTCTTAGAAGAGGATTACACTAATAACCATAAATCTCGAGTCGACATCATCCTTGAAGAATTACAAGGTGGTCGAGTTCCACTTGAATAGCCAGTAGTGCAAGATAGTACTCCACGAGTAACTGCACAATCTGTTAACACAGCTCCTAACACTGTTCGACGTAGTGGGAGGGTGATATTTACACCTGATCGGTATGTTCACTGGGGAGACGTTTGATTATCTCCCGGCGGATGAACAAGATACCGTGGATCCCTGGACTTACAACGAAGCGATGGGAGATGTAGATGCACCATGGACTCGAAATTTGAGTCCATAACCGATATGGATGTATACGAGATCACCGAACTACCCGAGGGCTGCAATGCTATTGGTAGTAAGTGAGTATACAAGAGAAAGAGAGAGCACCGAATGAAGAGATCATGGCATTTAAGGCCAAGGCTAGTGGCGAAGGGTTTTACCCGTAAAGAAGGTATCGATTATGAAGACACCTTCTCGCCCGTAGCAATGATCAAGTCCATTCCGATTCTCCTTGTCATATCGGCTTACATGAACCTAGATATCCGGCAAATGTATGTCAAAACCGCATTCCTAAACGGTCACCTTGAAAAAGGTAGGGACATCTACATGAAACGGCCCGGATGGTTATGTGAAGGAGGGGCGAAGAGCATCTAATTTGGAAGCTTAAGAAGTCTATTCATGGACTTAAGCAAGATTTCCGGTTATGGCACCAGCGTTTTCGACGAAGTAGTCAAATCCTATGGATTTGTATCCTGTCCTAACGAGGTGTGTGTAACGTATTTGTGTTAACGGATCAGTGGTGTTTCTTGCATTTTACGTAGATGACATCCTTCGCATTAGCAATAATGTTGAAGTGTTATCAGACGTAAAGACGTGGTTATCCGAACAGTTTCAAATGAAGGACTTAGGTGAAGCTGCTTACATCCTTGGGATCAAGGTTATTCGAGATCGCCAGAAAAAGGATGTTAAGCTTGTCACAAGTGTCCTACATTGACACTGTTATTGCTCGTTTTAGCATGCAAAAGCCAAGAGATGTTTAGTACCTTTCAGACATGGCATTTTTCTATCCAAGAATCAGTGCCCTGAAAACGCCTGAAGAGATAGAAAATATGAGGCAAGTACCATATGCTTCCGCTGCCGGTAGCCTCATGTATGCGATGCTTTGTACAAGAGCAGATATCTCATGTGCCGTAGGCATGGTCTCAAGATATCAGTCTAACCCTGGAAAGGAATACTGGACTGCGGTCAAGTATATTCTCAAGTACCTTAAACGGACTAGAGATTATAGGCTTGTTTACCAGTCAGACAGTCTAGTGTCTTTGGGTTATACAGAATCGGATTTCCAGGCTGACCAGTCAGACGAGAAGAAGTCTACCTCGGGTTATGTGTTTACCTTGGGAGGTGGAGCCGTTTCATGGAGGAGTGCAAAGCAGAAATGCATTGCGGACTCAACCATGGAAGCAGAGTATGTGGTCGCTCCGAAGCTTCGAAAGAGGCGGTTTGGCTCAAGACTTTCCTCCAAGATCTTTATATTGTTCGGGAATTTGCCTAAGGCGATCACGATTTATTGTGATAATGCGGGTGCAGTGACAAATTCTAAGGAACCTAGATCTCACAAGGCGTCTAAACACATAGACAGGAAGTACCATATTATACGAGTATTCGTAAATCGATGTGACCTGGTGATTGACAAAATTGGAACTGAAGTCAACCTAGCTAATCCTTTCACGAAGAGCTTACCACTCCCGGCTTACGAGAAGCATGTTTGTGGCTTTGGGATGGTAGAGATGCCCCACTTAGGACTACAGAAATTTTTGTATAAGTGGGAGAAGATGTCGTGATAGATAGGATAGATAGCTAAGATATAGATGGGTACTAGTTTGTACCTAGATAGCTGAGATATAGACACATTGTATACTAAAAGTTTACTTTAGTATAAGTGGGAGAATTGTTGGGATTTTGTATCTTTGGAAGCACTTTTATGCTTGTATACAATGTGTTTTTGTCCTTACCATTGTTTTATTCTCCTATCTCGATAAATATGTATATTTGCACATGTTATCCTTTATCTTGTATAAAAGTTAGATTTGTGTGGTGTGTCGGGTATCACGTAAGACAACACAAATTGGTTGAACTGACAAGATATAAACAGTTAACATGTGAGACAACTTAAGGATGAAGTTGTCGGTTTAAGCTGCAGTTTAGATAAGAAGTGGTTTGTCTTAGGCTGCTTGTCTTTACTCGGTACACTTAAGGTGGTGTATTGAAGGATCACGGTGAGATGTGTTCTCCTAACCGACCTTAGTGGAGAACCAAGATCTCGGTGACTTAGGCCGATCTTAAGCTTGGTAAGACTTCAGTGAGTGCATTTGGCTATCTATCACTTTGACCTACTATGGTGAACGTCAAATGAGCGGCGGGATCTACGTATCTTGGGTGTTAGTAGTTATTTGTGGCTCAGGCTGGTTGTCTGTATCTTGCATCCGTATCCTAGTAAAATGGGTTGATAATATCCCTTGAGGAACTCGAAAGGATTAGCACACTAAACCCTACCGGTTGATTAAGTTCGGGTGTGTTAATAAGGTCGAGTGGTACTACTCAGGGAATATAAGATGTTAATTAATTTAAGATGTCAGTGAGCTTAATTAATTAACGGATATTTCTATCTTAAATACGGAGATTGATTAAGTCTAAAATACAAGCCCTTGCTCAAATTTGGGATAAAGGGGTAAGTCAGCATGGATTCTCTAGTGGAATGAATGCGTGTTAATTAATTAATTTTGCTCTGAATTTGAACATGGATAATTAATTAATTGGAGGCCCAGCTTTATATCTTGTATTGGATCCCTGATCTGGCCCAATTAGTTGCCTAGTAATTTATTGTCTCTCAGAATTCATTATTAATGGATTAATGTGTTTTTACATTATTTAATAATGTTATTTATCTGGAATTAATTGGCTGGGCCAATTAATTGATAAATATTAGTAGCCCAGTAGATTAATTAATTATATTATGGGCTAATTATGTGGAAGCCCATTGGAATATAATTAAATTAATGGGCTACAAATATATTAATAATATATAAGTTTTTGAAGCCTATATATATTGTTCAGAAACTCATACAATTTCATTCTTAATTTTCGAGATTAACGTGAGGGACAGAGAGAGTTATAAATTTATTTTCTTCAGATCTCTGACCACCCAGAGGAAGAAAAAGGCCGGGATACAGATCAGAAGATCTGACACAGGAGCAACAATCGGAGCCGCGACAACACACCAGGAGGAAGGTAGCCTTACTATAAACCTATTATTCCTTCATGTTGCAATTAGAACCGAAACCCTAGATCTAGAACATTCCGAGCTTGCAGAGGAAGAGAACGAAAGGAAAATTTTATTGATTATAAAACTAACTACGATACACTCCCATTACTTCATTATTTATACAAAACATAACTGTCTAACCACCTTTGCTGAGCTGGCAAAGATTAAATGTGAACATAAAACGTAATAGTCAGAAGCGCGATTCTATAAGTATCAATCCTGACCCTACATCCTATTAATATGAATCTAACGGTGATGATCAGATGCTGGTATAACAGACTTCAACCAACTCCAATGGCTCCAAAACAGTAGCTTCAACCTTCTTCATCTTCGACTTCTCCATCCAGTTCTTCAATCTTCATCTACATTCAAAACCATGCGAGTAAGAATCTCTACAAAGACCAAACGATACAAACCTTTTGCACAGCTTGTAGCCCTCTTCTCTCAGTCTGAAAGCACAGCTCGAAAATGACGTCTTCTTTGGATATTACACTAAGCATAACTTCATACCAAAAAAATGAATTAACTGCTAGAAAAGCTAATTTTTGAGAATTCAATCACAACTAAAGAAAACGAATCGGGCTTTTAATTTTTTCGTGTACATAAAATAAAGACAAAAGAAATGAACTGATTACATTTTACTTCTAATTGATGTCTAGTATCAACTTGAACAAGCATAAAGGAAGGAACTTGATTCATAGACTGTGAATCTACTGGTAATACTAATAGGGCAATAGAAAATCCCCTGGAAACTTTTAGAATATTGCTCAGATCAATGCGGCTACTAGCATCCACCTATCAGTCAGAGAATTCAAAGTAAGGAAACCAAAATAGCTGGAAAGATGACAAGTAACAAGGGCGGGAAGATGAGATCTTTGAAATAGCTCGCGATGGAGATTAGATACATTTGATGTATGGAGTAAACTTCAAGGTCAATACATATGCTCGCGATAATAGGGCTAACAAAAGCAGTTAAAGAACCGACCATTTGAGTAGTAACAATTTTAATGAGCTGAACTTCATTAATAGATAATCTTAAGCAACCTAGATTTTTCATACAAACCAAATTTATAGTTTATGATTTTGAACACGGTTCAGCATTTATGTCACAGCCGAGCAATTGATACTTGATCATGGCATTCATGGATTACTGCGGTGACAGTCAAATTAACCACCGAGATGACACCGTGTATACACATGAAATGTAGTAGTAAACCATTATTTCTTGAGAAGGATGGATAATGAACATACCTTCTTTGTACAATCAATGCCCATACTACGGATGACACCACTTCCATCTTGAATTGAAAGTCCATCTAACCTTAGCAAAATGTTTTCACCTTCTATCACATGGTTACCATAATTATCAAACACCTGCAATATGAACAATGTTTTTCATAATTGATTTGTTTGGTGCTATGTCCACTTTGTGCCTGCTTATTTGAGCAAGAGTTTTTCCGCTTGAAATATTGTGTTCGGATTTATTTAGAATCACCTACCTGCAAATTAGTCTAGCCTCACCGCTTGTGGTTTACAAAGATATTCATTAGACGATGAGCAGAATAAACATAAAGAAGAAGAATCAATATCTCATGGAACTTTTATTACCAAAGGCAAAATAGTATATAAGTAGATACACCACACAAAACTCAAGATTCGCAAAGCATCTAATCGAAAAAATTGGAGATTAGCAGGTCATCATGAAACTGTGAACAGCTTAGCAAGTGGTTCTCCTTGATAGTAGTAGTTGGCCCAAATCAGCCCAAAGATGTCTACCCAAAAAATAAAAAATAAAACTTACCGTAAGCTTCCCCGGAAGCCCTTCAAAGATGATAAATTCCGAGTTTAGCATACACATTGGCTTTATGGCATCCTGGACATGCTCCTCTTAAAACTTTGATATTCGACCCGACCGTCCAACGTCTTCCTTTCCTCTGGATCTCTTTATGAACCCTAAGCACTAAAATGTCCCAGATAAGAATCACATTAGTTGGAGATACTACCACTACAGAGTTAATATTACCATAATGTGCAAAATGAATACAGAAGAAAACAGAGTTAACATCATCGCCTTTTATAAATCTTACCGCCAGAAGATAGGTCAAGCTTTTCAATCTTTGAAGAAGCAATAATAATAGAGGGTTTATCCAAGCCAAAATTTTCTTCCTCATCATACTGATCGTGCATTTCTGAAATCCATTCATGATAATACTTTTGTAGCTCTGGGACAGTTAATTCCTTCCCATCTCTCGTGACTGCAATTTGCACCTCTACGTATTAATACGACATTCATTCTCAGATACGCACAGACAACAGAAATGTCTTGAGGTGATCTGCTGTTATTTTACGGGAAAAAATGATTCCTAGATAAATAGAATGAATAACTTCACCTTTTTCATCTTCAGGTGATCTGTTGCCAAAGTTCTTCAACGCCTTGGTGTATGGGTGGTGGTGGGCTAAATCTGTCTGCAATGTATGAAACAGGGGCAATAGGCATAACTATAAAGAGCAAACTGTGCTACAAAAACAGAGCCATACATATACTAGTTTTGTGTGTGGACGTCAAAATTTTGCATGTGGATGGAAATCCTAACTTGTTTCAAATCAATCATATATCTTGATAGTCTCTTGATCAACTTATTGCATATAGATATATTAGTTTTGTATGTGGATGTCAAAATTTTGCTGGAGTAACTTTTAGTAGAGGTATAGAACATATACATATACATGGAAATAGTTCAACAATAATCTAATAACTTTCCAGATATTAGTCTATATGCTTTTAGGGTGAAGAACATCATACCGTATGAGGTGTTGGATTGAAGCCAGAATCAGTATCTGCATCCATAACCACTTCTTGCTAAGATAGTCATCTATATATTATATGTATAGATGTATATTTTGCATACAACATATAGTATATCCCATGCCAAAAATATCAAAGGTGGACAACATATAACATAAAGAAAATTACCACTGAAGCATTTCACTCTAGAGCAGAGTCTCTTAAAAATTTGAGCCTTTTCAACTTTTTTCTGCTTCGGCTCCATAAAAGGAAGCAAAGCCTGTCCAGAAGAAACTTCAAATTCAGCAAGAAACTGATATTTCTCATAAAATGTAACTTCATTTGGAAAAATAAAATATATCTAAGAAGTATGACGATGTAGATTCACAATAGCATAATACGACCGACTCCTTGTACAAAATCCATTGCATGCATCTTTTCCAGTGAAATAAAAACATCAGACTGAAGCAAACCTTGTATGGGTTTTCAAAACAAAATGAGAACTAAACCACTGACCCAGCGAGTATCTGGCAGGAGACGACCCAACCTTCGAACAGATACACGACAAAAGCTATAAAAGCTCTCTCTCATTTCACAGCCATCTTTGTCTAACTTTTCAAGTATTCTTTCTATGTTTTCTTTACCCTGAAATCAACCAAATGAGAATAAATACATACGGAGCATATTTACATCATTTTCATCTTGATGCCAATAATTGAAAGATAATCAAAATACCTGAACTATGGGATAGTAAACACACTTCAGCCTTGCATTTGCTTCCATACACACTCTTTGATCTGGACATTGGAGAATTATACGAAGCAAATCATGTATGAACTAGAAGATCTTTACTGTTATCAGAAATGATACCGTAACATGAACACAATTGCTTTCATATTAACCAAATTAATAGCCCTTACCTTGACCAGCCATAAAACTCCATATGCCTCTGATGTGGGAAGTTTGATGTATGTTATGGTAATATTGCTCATGCAGTCGGAGTAGTAAGCAGATTCCTTTCTAATCCAGGAAAGGAACATTGGGCTGCAGTGAAGTGGATCCTCCGATACCTACAAGGTACCTCCAAAATATGTTTATGTTTTGGAGATGAAAAACCTGTACTTGTTGGCTATACGAGATGCGAGACATGGCGGGGAGATGTTGATTCGAGAAAGTCTACATCGGATTACCTGATCAGGGGGAGCAGTATCATGGTAGTCAAAGCTACAAAAGTGTGTAGCTCTTTCCACAACAGAAGCAGAGTTCATTGAGCAACAGAAGCGTGTAAGGAGCTGCTATGGATGAAGAAGCTCTTGAATGAACTTGGGTTCAAACAAGAACGTCCGCGGTTATTCTGTGATAGTCAAAGTGCTATTCATCTAGCAAAGAATGCATCATTTCACTCACGGTCAAAGCATATTGACGTGCGTTATCATTGGATTCGGGATATGTTGGAAATGAAGCAACTACAACTTGAGAAGATTCATATAGAGGAGAATGGATCTGATATGTGTACCAAGACTCTTCCGAGAGAAAAGTTTGAGTACTGTCGATCAGCAGCAGGGATGATGAAGCTTCCATAGAGGCTTGAGGGGGAGAATTGTTGAGTCAAGCCCACTTGTAAGACTACTCATAGCCATCCACCTTGTAAGGAATATATTCAACTTGCCATCATTATGGAGTGCCAAATTTTCTACAAATGTGGGCTATGGAATAGTAAAAACTTGGCTATAAAAGGGCATGCTCTCTTCATTTGGAAGAGCATCCCTCAATTTCATTTCTCCCTCTCTTCCTTGGTTGTTTATTTCTTCTTGTGGGTTTGTAAAGAGAAGTTCTCTTTACTTGTGGTAGTAGGAGAGTGTTGGAGAGTTAGAGTAAAAGTTTTACTCTAAGTAAGGGGTTCTTGAGAGTACAAAATAGTGAGGTTTTAGTAACACCGAGTGTATCTATTTTGTTGTAACCCTTCTCTCGTACCTACCATTTATATTGAAGAAATACTCGGAGCTATTGTTCCGTGGATGTAGCCTTAAAAGGTTAACCACGTAAATTCCCGGTGTCATTTATTCTTTGTTTCATGTCCGTTATAGTTCTGAGAATATTAGTTGTGATACATTGCATTATTAAATTACTATAGTAAATTGTGTCTGAGAAAGGTGGACTTAAAAGTGATCGTTGCGATCCTCACTGTGGTGGTTTTTTGTGTGGTCTATAAGACCCCGATCCCATAGTGGTTTTAAGCGTGGTCGGTGCGACCCATCCATACTTATTTGACTATTTACTTAGTGTGGTTTAATAATCCAATTTGTCCTCTTTTATTCTAATTAATCCCGCTGCGCCCCAACAATTAGTTCCTCAATTTCCCGAATTTCAAACGATTCACCAGAACGAATTCATAACGAGCAGCCAACTTCAGACGTCAATTTCGATCGCATCCGGGATAAGATGATCCCTTACGACCTATCGACGCGAAGCTAGTAAGACGAGAATTCCAGAGGTTCAAGCCGATCGTCGATCGGACTCCGGACGCACCGGGAATCTCCGCCGCAAGATGCGGCGGAACCCTAGAAAACTAGGGTTTTTTTTGCCGCAAAAATCATGTTCTTCTTCGTCTCATTTTTCGTGCCTCCCGGACCAATTACAGTACAAAAACAGTACAGTCACATAACAAATAGGTCCTATAATATACTCGTGGATTTTCTCACGAGAAAAACGTTACAACATGGTCAAAACAATGGCTCGCAGGCCGCCCCAAACACGAAATTAGCCCGATAACGACGAAAATAAAACCTAATCATGCATCTAACAGCAACAATCAGAGCCTAAACCAGGCTCTGATTCCAATTGAAGGAAATATTAGGTTAGAATTGATACCTTCCTCCTTCGTATGTTGTCGCGGCTTTGATTATTGCTCGTGTATCAGATCTTCTGATCTGTGTCCCGACCTTTTTCTCCCTCTGGGTGGTCAGAGAACTGGAGAAAATAAGATTTCGGTCTCTCCCCACAAAAACGGCTTGCGTGATTCTTATGTGTGTGTTTTTTATTTCTGAACAGAATACTAATATATATAGGCTTCAAAAGTCAATATAGTATTAATATATTTGTAGCCCATTAAATTAATTATATTTCTAATGGGCTCCCACATAATTAGCTCATAATATAATTAATTAATCCACTGGGCTAATAATATTTATCAATTAATTGGCCCAGCCAATTAATTCCAGATAAATAACATTATTAAATAATGTAAAATTACATTAATCCATTAATAATGATTTCTAAGAGACAATAAATAACTAGGCAACCAATTGAGCCAAATCAGGGATCTAATACAATAAATAAAGTTGGGCCTCAAATTAATTAATTATCCATGCTTAACCCAAAGCAAAATTAATTAATAAACACAGATTCATTCCACTAGAGAATCCGTGTTGACTTACCCCTTTATCCCAAATTGAGCAAGGGCTTGTATTTTAGACTTAATCGATCTCCGTATTTAAGATAGAAATATTTGTTAATTAATTAAGCTCACTGACAGCTTAAATTAATTAACATCTTATATTCCTGAGTAGTACCACTCGACCTTATTAACACACCTGAACTTAATCAATCGGGCGGGTTTAGTGTGCTAATCCTTTCGAGTTCCTCAGGGGATATTATCAACCCATTTTACTAGGATACGGCTGCAAGATACAAACAACCAACCTGAGCCACAAATAACTACTAACACCCAAGATACGTAGATCCGGTCGCGATGACGTTCACCATAGTAGGTCAAAGTAATAGATAGCCAAATGCGCTCAGCTGAAGTCTTACCAAGCTTAAGACCAGCTAAGTCACCGAGATCTTGTTTCTCCAGTAAGGTCAGTTAGGAGAACACATCTCACTGTGATCCATCAATACACCACCTTCAGTGTACCAGTAAAGACAAGAAGCTAAGACAAGCCACTTCTTATCTAAACTGTAGCTTAAACCGACAACTTATCCTGAAGTTGTCTCAGCTGTGATAGCTGTTTATATCTTGTCAGTTCAACCAATTTGTGTTGTCTTCTGTGATACCCGACACACTACACAAATCTAACTTTTGTACAAGATAAAGGATAACATGTGCAAATATATTTATTTATGGAGAATAAAATAGTGGTAGGGACAAAACACATTGTATACAAGCATAAAATTTGCTTCTAGTATACAAAATCCCAATAAGAATATCTCAAGATATTCGTCTATCATATCATCTTTGTAGCCAACAATACTGATCCCAGAGCTGGGCAACTGAAAGCTCTTCTAGAGTGCTTGCTTTATCGACATCTGTTTGATTTCAGAATCAGCACGGGTGGGGTCAGTAACGCGATGGATAATAAAGCGTCCCACGATGTTGTCGTCTACTGAGTCGGAGTTTAGATATAACTCCGAGATCTGTCGCGGAAGGAAGAAGGCAGGCTTCCTTGACAGGAATGCTTCAAGGCCTGACGCCCTCAGTGCCTCGAATACTTCAGACATAATCTCGAGCTCGCAGGTGTCGAACTCCATAATAGGTTCACACCAGACTCGGTCCTTCTCAAGTATCTCAATCATGTTGGTCGGAGTAGAAACTGAAACGTTCTTTGCTACCATGTCTAGAATCTACAAAACTTAATATCAGTATCAAAAATATTTATAGAACATAAGTATGATCTACTGAATAAGCGATGAAATCTACCGTAATATTCTCCGAGAAACAGTGAATGCAGTGTGCAAGTAAGGAATTTGAATTCTCCGAAAACTTAGGGTTTAAGTTGCAGAGGATAAAATGGCGGTTTTCTAACTTGGAATCGTGATATATATGATCGAGAAGATGAACAGTTCAAAATCGACGGTTCAGTTTAAATCTGCTTTATGAGATGGACGGTCAGGATTTTATGTTATAAAATAGGCAATGATCACTTAGCCGCCTAAGTCAAATTACAGTTGTATATAGCCAAAGAAGTAACTTGATATGACATGCATTTAATGCGCGGCAGAATTCAGCAATCTTAGCTTAGAATGTCGTGCATTTAATGAAAACCATTTATATTAAATGACATTCTTTAAGGCATTGAATACGATGCTGAATCATAATCATTAATGCATTAAATAGTATGTTGGCTACGAAAAGAGATTCGCAAACCCGTTAGCCGAACATCGTAGTCGCCTAATACCTTGTGTAGATGGTTGTTAATCTCTATGTCTTGAATGAGTCTAATGCGAGAGTGAACATTCCCCCTTGTTGAATGCTCCTCTCCTGAATCCTCTTACTGACTTGAGTCAGTAGGGTCCAGCAGACCTAGCTCTACTAAAAGTTCTCTGAATCTGGCTTCAGCTAGAGGCTTGGTCAGAATATCGGCCCTTTGATGGTCAGTATGGATCTTCTCCATTCTGATATCCTTCTTTTCGACATGGTCACGAATGAAGTGGTGTCTGATGTCCACGTGCTTGCATCTGATATGAAATACAGGATTCTGAGTGATCGCAATGGCACTGGAGCCGTCGTAGAAGATCGGCACTTCATTCTGAATGACATTATAGTCGCGGAGCTGCTGTCTCAGCCAAAGGATTTGGGCGCAACAACTTCCGGCAGCTATGTATTCAGCTTCAGTAGTTGACGTCGCTATTGAATGATGTTTCTTTGAAAACCATGAGATCAGCTTACTGCCAAGGAACTGACAAGTTCCCGAAGTTGATTTTCGGTCAATCCTGCAACCTGCATAGTCAGCATCAGAATAACCAGTTAGTTCAATATTATCATCTCCTGGATACCATAAACCCATGCCAGGTGTTCCTCTGAGATAGCGGAGAATCTTCTTTGCTGAGTCCATGTGGCTCTGCTTAGGATTCGCCTGAAATCGAGCGCAGACACCTACAACATAAGTTATGTCAGGTCTACTAGCAGTTAGATATGGCAGTTAGATATAATAAAGAACTAATAATTGCGCGAAATTCAGTATGGTCTACTAATACTCCCTCTTTGTCAAGATCGATTTTCATGTTCGTGTTCATCGGGATCTTGATGGGGTTTGCCGGATGTGCAACCGAATTTCTTGATGAGGTATTGAGTGTATTTGCCTTGATTGATGAAGGTTCCCTTCTCTGATTGTTTGACTTGAAATCCGAGGAAATAATTCAGTCATCATTGACATCTCGAATTTGTCCTTCATCATCTTCTCAAATTGTTGACACAT